>JBBFKN010000012.1:13637457-14237457 GCA_039654755.1 Calcarius lapponicus | reverse complement strand
CTGGCAACAGATTTAACAACAACATGCTTCAAGCAAAGCCCTGGCAGGCCCTGACCTGCAGCATCCCCACAGTGTGTGTGGATGGTGGGCAGGGGGGCCCCAGGGAGGTGGGTGCCATAGCAGGAATAAAGGGCACACAGCTTGTTCCAACCATGCCACAGGTTTCATCTTACCCACTTAGAGGGAATTCTGTGTCTGGTTTTGTTTGTTTTTCCCCAGGACACCCAAACCACCCACTCTGCTGCTGCTGTATAAAAGCATTTTGAATGTTTCCAGGTGTGAAACGCTGCTGTACTTGTCTAACCCAGCAGCAGATGGCACGTCGGTGCTGCCACAATCCTGACTCCAAGAGGGAGCTCTAGAGGACAAGTCACACCTGCTCAGTGCACCAGAGGGAGAACTAATTCCGACAAGGTCTGGCAGCTTCGAGTATGTTTTACACCTGCAGATGCCAGAAACTGCTCGTTTTATCTCAAAGATTTCATGGTCTCATGCACTGCATGACTGGGTGTCCCCAGTGTCTGTCAGCAGAGGAAGCCTCCACAGTCAGCTGAGAAATATTTAAGGGCTTATTTTACTTCTAAATACAGGACACAGGCTCTTCTCAACACTTTAACTAAACCTGAACCATCTCCTTCGCTCACCAAAGGACCTGGGGATTCCCTCCCTCTCCCAGGTACATGAAAGGAGACAAAAATATCAGAGATCCTGCCCAAGATAAATAAAATCCAGGAATTCTTGGAATCTGTGCCACTGCCTAAGCAACCCACAGTGTTCTTCTGTCTGCTCTAGAACCTGAAATAAAGCCTTTCACATCAATATTCAGTCACAGGGCAGCAAGTCCCAGTGCAGTAGTTTTCCTTCTCCTCTGCAGCAGCAGAGTACAGGTCAGATCCTCTGGGGATGTGGAGAAGATGGGCCAGGTAGAGCTCTTCCCAACAGGAACTGGAGCTCCATCTGTTCCTCAGGTAATTCAATACCCCTGACATCACCTCTAATAACCCCTTTTCTGCTCCAGCAGCATCTCCAGCTGGGTACACCATGCACACAAAGGGAAAAAAACTGAACAAAACTGCATCTCCTTTTCCCAGAGGCCTGGTCAGGGAATGGGGGGGAACGTTCACCTGACCATTTCAAACCAGACCAGGTGTCTGGGATGTCCAGACTACAGAACCAGTATTGTACCAATATGAATATTGGGTCTGTGGCAGAAAACTTCCTGTCCTGGACAGGATGGGCAAGGCTGGAACAGGACTCAGATCTTCAGACCTACCAGAACAGCCTCCAAAGGATAAAATAATTTGTCTTAGTAAGTTAAAACACAAAGAACTGCAGTAGAGAGAAAAAACACCCAAAAATCAAGTAGCTTTTCCATCTCCCCCACCCCAAAGCAAAAAAAGGACTATAAAGTTGTCCCTTCTGAAGCCAGTAAACAAAATGTCTGCTTAATCTCAGACAACCCACCTCAAATCCACCCAAGAATATTCTGTAAATGGAAAAAGAAACAAACAACAAACAACCCCCAAAACAAGGAAAAAGGGGGGAAAAGGTCACCTGCCCTGCGTTTGGGGTTAGATTATAACCGCCCCCGTTTCCTCAGAGCACGGAGCTCTGGGTTACCAGCTAAACCAGCTCACTTCAACCTTGTGACACCTCTCAGGTGGTGCTTCACTCTCCTGCTGGCTTCTCTCCCACAGCACAGCTGCTCCTTGCCAGGGGCTCTGGTTCCTCACACCCACGTCCTCTGAAGGCAGTCCCAGCCCAGCCCCTTGGGGAGCACCATGACCCCAGCACGCAGCCACTACAGCAGCAACTCCCAGCACTGCCACTTCAGGGGGTGTTTCACTGACAGCTCATCCCTTCCCAAGCCATCCACTCCACTGTTATGAGCAGGGCCTGGCAGCAGGAGCCAGCCCAGAGATGGTGTTTGGGACCACTAAAGGGGGAGCAGTCAGGCTCACTCCACACATGCCAGCCATAAAAAAATGCACAGCCCTGGGGTAAAGGTCACTAAAACAAGATCCACTGGCACAGGACAGGCAGGTCATCCAGGGAGGAACTAAAGTGCTGTAGGTGAACTAACATTAGGGCTTTATTAAGTCATTCAGCAACCAAGTGTTATTGTCCTACACAGCCTGCTCAAAGTACAGTAAAGCATTTTTAAAGGATTTAAAAAATCAAACTAGTTTGACATACGACAGTACACACCTACACATACTGCTGCATTAACAGGTGGATTCTGAATTGTAAATAATCCTGCAATTTTTCACACACAAGCAAATAAAAACAGTCAAAATATCACTCAGACTCATATAGCATCCACCAAGCAAGCTTTTGAGAGAGATTTAAAGTAAAGATAATTTAAAAGTCACCTACAATTATGAACAAGACAAGGACACAGACAGGAACGGTCCTTTGATTGACTGTTCCTGCAGGCAGCTTCTGCGATCAAATGGTGTGCTCTGGAGTCTCCCCACACCAGATAAAAAGAAGTTATCTGGCTAATCTGAAGTCTGAGGGTGTGGTTATTTGTTGTCTGTTCAAAATTATGTCAAACTCAGGACACATCTAGAGAGATATTTTGACTTATTTGCACACGCAACTGGAGCAGGCTCCAGCCACTTGCGGTTACAGCACCCAAACAAGGTTATATAAATTGTAAGGACTTGAAGCAAAAACAAAAAGGTGGATCTGGTAGAGTCTATCAGAGGCAAAAAATATTTTAATATAACATGAGGACTTGGCAGAGTCAGACAGTCAAATTCAGAACCTTCCTTAGCAGGTCTGGCAGAAGCAGAAGGAAAGGGCTTTGCAGTTTGGAAGGAAGAGCAATTACACACCTGCCAGGCTCCTCCCCTACCCGTTCTCCTGCTCGCCCAGGGCACCTACCTTACTGTACGTCACTACCGACAAGTTGTTCGAGTGACTGCTGGGGGAGAGATTTACAGAGTTTTGTGACAGTCCATTCTGATCTTGTTCGATTTGGTCAGGAGCAGGCCCCCATGTGTTTTTGCTGATTGTGCCTAGCTCGGAACCCCCAGGGTCTTTTAGGTTGTTTTCATCTGGTTGCCTGTTCTTCTGTGGAGAGGCGAATGGGTTAAAGTTTCCTTCTACCTTGCGATGTGGCTGCGTGTTGAACTCTGTTTCAAAGGATGACAGCTGCTGTGTGACACCCAGAAGTCCTCCAACTTCCACGCTGAGGATCACCCAGATGACATCTGTGGAAAGATACACGTTTGGGTTGTCACTAGATAGGAGTTTATGAAGAAGGGTCAGAAGGAGCAAACGAATCCCATCCTTTACACTAGCAAGAAAATGACTTATTGTTTAAAGCACATTTTTACAAAGCCTCAGCAGTACTGGTTCCAGCACCCCCAGTTTAACAGGCCTGGGATCAGCAGTTTGAATTTTAGGAGCCAATTGAGGACAGTGGGATTTTACCTTAGGGGCACACGACTTGCTTAGGGAATTCCACACCCTGCTAGGGCCAGGATCCCCAGTACACACCACGAATCCCCCCGTGCACAACTCCCCTCACTGAAAACAGTACAAACACCCCCACTGACCCCTGCATTCACACACCACTGATCCATTGGATTGCACTGCACAACCACCACTGACCACCCTGAACACACAACCACCACTGACCACCCTGAACACCCCCACAGCCACCAGCGATCCCCCCCTGGCCCACAGCCGTCCCCCCCAAAGGCGGCTCTGAGCGGCCCCGCAGCGCCCTCTGCCGCACTCTCTCGGCCTTGCGGCCCAGGTGCCGCCCCGGGCTGGCACCACCGGGCCCCCGCCCCAAAACGGGACAAACGTCCGGGCCCCGGGATCGCCGGGCCGGACCTGGGGGCAGCCCCCAGCAAAGCCACCAGCTCGGCTGCAGGGCAAGAATCCCCTCGGACTCAGAGCTTGGCGGCCAAAGGGGTTCAATCTTCATGTCTTGTTCTGGTGAAAGTGACAACTTCTGGCAACGCAGGGACATCTCCCATTGTCCAGGGCTGCGAACCCTCTGGAAACCCTTGGCTTTGTAAGCATACAGGACCAGCAACACATACTGGACAGGCTGTCCCACCTGCATGGGGATATCCCTCATGGACACACTGTGTCCCCTCCAGACAATGAGGAGCTGCATGGCAGTCCCAGCACTGTCAGCCCCCTCCTTCTGGCACTGATATTTTTGCCTCCATGTGCCAATACCGCTCACTCAAGCCCTGAAACTTGGGATACTCCCAGCTGCAAACAGAGACACAAAGATGTTCTCAGTGTAAACTAAAGCTGGCAGAAAAGGGAGGGAAGACTGCACTGAAGGCAGATGTTTGAAGCCCAGGCTGAAGCACCAGGCAAAATAGCCAAATGTGTTCTTTAAACAGACAAATAGCTCATAGGGGATGCAATAAATCACTGCATTAAACCCTGGGCATTAATGTCTCACATGAGGTTTTCACCACTATTTTATGCTCATATGCAGTTCACAAAGTTAAGCAATGGAAAACTGGGAAAAAATCTCAACAAGACCCAACCAGGAAAGAGTCTCCACGAGAACTGTGCACATCCCTTTGTTTTCTGAGTTTTATGTAATCTGTAATTTGTTCCAGTGCTTAGAAAACACTGACCAAGACAACAAAGCAGCTCCCTTGATGTTTTCCTCCACTCTGTGTTGTGTATTTAAGCCCAGGGCTGGCAGACCTCTGCCCTCTGCTCCATTTTGTGTCCGTGGTGTCCCCAGTGGTGCTGTGGGCAGGGAAGGGGCTGCTCACCTCCGTAGTAGAGTCCCGTGGCAGTGCACATCCGCCACTGTCCCTGATACATTCCGGCGGTGCTGGGGCTGCACATCTGCACGCTGACATCAGCCATCTCCTGCGGCTCCAGGGACCTCACCATCACCATGTTCACGTGGCCAAACTGGTCTCCACCGACATACTTCAGGCAAACCCCTGGGGGCCACGCCTCCGTCCCTGGGATTAGACAGGACAGGGAATTACTGACAGCGCACCAGGAAAAGCTTTGTCTGTTTGTGTAAGACTGGCTGAAACATGCTTGTTAAAACAGTTGTGCAATTGTTGGATGGTCAAAGGGAACCAAGATACACAGGACACAGCAGCAGTGGATGCTGAGGAAGCCTCGTTTTCAGAGCAGGCTTAACTGGCGCATTTAGGGAGCAGCAGATCAATTCCTATTTGAGTAATCTCTAGGTCTTTGTTACACGAAAAAAATTCTCAAAGTCACAGTGTAACAGCTTAAAAAAAAAACAACAAAAAAACCCCTTAACACACCTCCCCTTCCCCAGGGCCAGAGGCAGAGACAAGGGCAGGGCTGTGTTGTGCGTCCCTATTTCTGCCTCCCTCCATGAAGTTCCTGAACCATGCCACATCGAATACCTGTTATTTATACAAAGTTGTGGCAATGTGTCCTTTCAGGGATTCATTTCTTTCTGAGCCTGTTAGGAGTCTCAAGAGGAACTCATAGTTTAAGCTGTAACTGAAGTGCCAGCACTATTTCCTAAACAAATTTATTTCTCTCCTTGCACCAACCCTTTTCTCAGGCTTGTGCAAAAGTGGCAAGGGCTGTGAACACACAATTCATCTGTGGAGATCCATGTTTAGACTGCAGACACCGGGACTGACAGCGTGACCTGGCAATCAGAGAGACAGAAAACAGCTCCTGTGTGCAGGCACCGCTGCCAAAGATAACAACTGCTGGGGCAGACAGAACGAAAAAGCCTCTCTTCTGAGACTCATGAAAAATCAGTTTAGCACAATTTTCTGTTGCTTCTTCCCCAGTCGTGTCACATGACTCAGCCAAGGGCTGAGAACACCTCCTGCTCAGCTGAGGCTGACGGAAATGGCTACGGAAAGCCTGAACCACCACCAAGCCTGGAACTGCTCCGTCTGGTCCGAGGCTGCTCTGACCTCACATCACCTCAAGGAGCATCCTTTGCAACAGCTTGCCTGCTAATTTAATCCCTGTGGATACTCCAGTGAAGACACGGCAAGGACTGATTTTCTTGTCAAGTCCTCATTTTGGAATTCACAACCTCGCAGGGAGAGCAGGATGCGCACGAGTGCAGCGGGATGTTCAGCGTGGGGGATGTACCAGTACAGCTGCAAAGGTGCTGAGAGAGCAGGGCTCTGAAAGAGGAGCTGGGTGTCTGGCTGACCTCAGCCTGGGGCATGGGGCACTTGAGCATGAAGCCTCATCTGCAGAGGTTGGCAGCCCAGCAACATGGTTTAGTTTTAAATTATTTATGTGATTTTTATCAGGTTTAATGGCTTTAGGCTTGCAAGGTGCCTAGAACGCTGCAACTGATAAGCCTCATAAAATGAAATTATGATTATGTCATTCTATTTCAGTACACTCATCTCTCAGGAGATGATAAATTGCAGAGAGTGTCCTGCAGAGCCAGCAGCAGCTGGGGGCAGAGTGGGGAGAGGAAGCCAGGCTGTTTAACCCTGCTGCTCTTTCAGCAATGGTTCTAATACAAACTGCTCCTTTGGCAGACAAGGCAGCACCGTCCTGCAGGTACCAGAGCAGGGCATTGTTTTTTACTGACACATATGAGAACCTGACTGAACTGAGCTCACAGCTCACATGCCTCAAACTGACAATCTCTGAGCTCTGCCTGTCACACTCATCAGACCTGCAACGCTCCAGTGACACACGCCTCAGATATTTTGTGTTCTCAAACTGAAGTCATGTAATCAAGGACTCCTGTAGAGCTGTTAAAAACCTTGGCTCTGCTTCAGTTATCTGCCTAACAAGTAGATATTATCTGGAAACACTACAGCCCTTTGATACTATACCTTAATTAAACCAAAGAATGGTTTTCAAATGCTGCAGTGCTCCTCACACTGCACAGTCATAACCAGCATGTGAAGCTGCACTTCACTAACCCTCAGCAGTGTGGTTGTACCAAGCCCTGGCCTCCAGCACCACTCTTAGGGCATGGATGGATGGTCTGACAAGCCAGGTTCAAACCACACAGAGGCCAAAACGTTGGCCTTGCCAGGAAATCCTAAACCAAGATGAGCTCCTGTCCCCCTTTTTAGAAGGCCCAGGATTTCAGAAGGTGAAATATTCCAAGAACAATGAAACATCCCCTGAACTAGGATGCTAAATTAAGGCTGAATTTGCATCCAGGAAATGGCACATCAGAGGAACAAGGAAGGGAGGAGTCAGCCCAAGATAGAGGTGTAGTCATAACACACAAATTGAGATACTAAGAGTGGAGAAACAAGACCTATCACACTTACTAGATTTGTAAGAGCTGTATTTGGGACAGTTATAAAAAAATTGCCAGGCAACTTTTCACAGTACTGGAGTTCAAGCAAGTTCCATGTTTCACCCTTCCATTGTACTTTCAAACAGAAGGAGGCAGAAAAAGTACACTGAAATATTAAATCCTTCCTCTAGAACACATTCTCTATAAATCAGTGTTCTTAAACACACTAATGAAATACTTTTAGATTTTTAGTGTGGTTTTAGTGTGGATATTCTGTCCAAGTACTGCAGCTACTCACAAGCAGAAATACTGAGGGAGCTGAACCTGACTCGTGATGACTCCCAGCATCACACCTCGCTGTGAGATTGTTCTCTCCCACACAAGTACCAGCAGGTCAATTAAATTCAGAGACACAGTTTTAAATGTTCATGCAACATTCCCTCGCTGCACTGTTTGAGGACAAGGGATTCCTTCACATCCATGGATCTCATTTTCCTCTCTGACTGCATCCCACCAGATCAAGCATTGGGAATGCACTTTGTCCATCCTCACTTCCTGGATCCCAGGCACTGCTTTGACTTATTTCAAACTGGAATGTGGTCTCTCCAGCCCTGCATCCTCTCAGAGCATGAAAAGGCAATTCTGCCCCAAGTGGACCTGCCACATGACCCTCGTGTCACTGCCTTGTTTGTCGACAAGTTTCCTAGAGTTTGTTTGTGTGGTGGCACAAGGAACAAGACTGGTGACCTGACTGAGCTGCCCATCCCACCACAAAATGTTTGTGCCAACCCAAGAAGGGAACTTGCACGGGCTGGCAGCACCTCAGGGCGGCTCCAGCCCAGGTGAGTGCACACAAGCTTCCTGCCTCAAGGCAGCATCCCTCCCATTGGATCCCAGCACCTGCAGCTAAAGGGCCTCACCTGTATTCTGTATCCTCCATGTTTTTGTAAACTGGGTATCAGGAGGGATGGACTCTCCTTCACCTATGGTGACATCTTCCACAAATGACATGGAGGGGACATTGATATTTGGACTCTCAAAATCATAGTAGGCTCCAATGGCAGCTTGTAGATTCCTGAAAAGGAAAAAAGCACATTACAACCTGAAGTACAGTTGGGTCAGGCCCTTTGCATAGGTCATATGTCATCCTAAACAGGTCAGCAAAAATATCCAGACTGTAATAACTCTGCTGCTCATGTGTTTTTTAAAAGCTTTTATCTCTATCACATATGGATTCTCCAAGATAACAGAGCTCAAAATACAGCACTTTTTCTTGCCACTGGCTTAGATCACTTTTCTACTCTGCTTCTATTTTCCCTGGAAACTCTGGAACTTACAAGTCTTGGAGGCTTCTACTCCAACAGCTCTTTATGAAACTTGCTGAACAGTTCAGGAGACACCAAGAGAAGAGCTATGTCACAAGCACAGGGCCGTTTCTTCACCAGCCTTGTTACCTCAGCTAATTTCAAAAGGACCAACCAAACCTCTCCATTTTATTTTGGCACACAAGGTTCAAAAGGAGCACAGGAGGAACAAAACATGAAGATAACTCTCAGGGCCAAAGGGCACCAGTAGCTACAGATAACTTGCTGGAGTTTTTCAAACACAGCATCAGGTACAAACTGTTTATTCATCAATAAAGTGCCTGTTCAGCTCTGGGTAGTCACAACTTGCAGGAACTGACAAACCACTTGAGTGAAAAGTTCTCACTGAATAAAGCTAAATGACAGTGCAAGTCTGTGATATATTAAGGACATTCAGAAAGCCACAATGCTATTGATTCCTGAGCCATGGTGTAGCTACAGCTCATGATAATTAATGTGAGAAGAACAGGCAGGCAGGAAGAGGATTCATGAGCCTTAGCTCAGTTCCACGATATACTATTAAGTCATTATGTAAGTGTTTGGCAAGTCATGTAATTCCTCTGTTTATACATGTCTGAGAGGTTATGGCCCTGATTTACATGTTGTGAGTGGGTGCTGTGAGAATGGAGATGAGTAAAATCTCCCCAAACGCAATGGGCATAACAACTGCTTTTTTTATTCATGACTGCAGAAATCTGTGTTGCTTTTTTGAGCAGGATAGAAAAAAAAAAACCAACAAAACCAAGACTTCAGGAACTGGGAACCACCACCTAAAACCAAAGCCCTGCAGAAGCTGCTCTGTGTGGGCACAGTGACATATTGAGGGGCTGGATAGTGGTGGGGTGTCATGTGTCCGAGTCAGACAGCCAAGGTGAAAGCAAGAGAAACATTTGCAGCGTGACCCTGAGCAAGAGCAAACACAGGGCTTTGTGGGGCTGCTTGCCAGCTGGAAAGAGGCTTGAAACAGTGAGTAAAGAAACTGCCTCCTGTTCAGTTCCTACAGTGTTCATGGCAAAAAACATTCAAATCAGACATTCCGGATAAAATCTGAACTGCATGGGAGCAGTGTCACTTTCTCCTCACAGAAAACTCAAGGGATCCAAAATGCAGCAGCTGACTGGGAGCAAAAGCAGGGCTGGTAGAGCCACACTGGGGGCACTGGGAGAGGACCCAAAGAGCCCCATCGGTTTTGCAATCAATCCATCCATCCATCACAGCACCAGCAGCCAGCAGATAATCGCTGTGTGAGTCACAGGAGTTGCTGACATTCTGCTAAGGAGGCGCTGGAGGAATGTCCTGCACAACATGGCCACAGGGATAGATCAGCAATTCAGCAACCCCAGCGTCACAGCCAGACCTTTGCCATCCGTGCAGAGCGGACTTTGGTCCAACACAGGAGCCACCGGGTCCCGTGCTGTGGCCAGAACTCTGAATTCCAGAGCAGAAACCATTATTCAGCCTGAGGCGTTTTCTACTTAGGAGTGTCAGGGCTCTATTTAATCCCGCCAGCTCAGTCAAATGCTGCAGGAAGGGGCCATGTCACATTAGCCAGTAAACAGAGACAAATGCTCAGTTTTACGTCACCAACCGCCTGTTGCTTATACACTGCACAAGATTTACATAACTCACACCAGGGCTGTGCCAAGAGACTCCTGCTCGCTCACCCAGCTAACACCATGAGCTGGAGCTTAGTTTGCACTAGGATTTCTTCCTGTAGTACAGCAATCCAAGGCAAAAGGTATTGTAGGAGATACAAAAGACAGCAATGCAGCTCTTTCTCTTCCTAATCCACTACTACATAACTACATTTTCAGATGGACCACAACACCTTGTGAGCGATCGTTCTGGAATCAGTGGTACTGACATTTTATTGACACCGAGAGGAAAAAATAAAAGCTCTGAGGGGCAGATTTCTACTGCAACTCTTTGCAAGGCAGCCCGGCTGTGTTTGTTTGCTGGGCTGCAGACAGGCCTCAGAAGGTAGTGGGCTATTTGTGCACACAGGCCTGGGGCCAGCACTCCCATCCCGGGGTCATATTTCAGTGCGCTTTGCCATTGGGAAACAACAACACTCCTCTGCAGCATCGAGTTAAAAACTAACTAAAGAACAACAGCGTGCTGGAAACAGATTTGCCCTATTTGTGACCAAATATTCCCAAACCCACCTCCCCACTCCCACTGTATGATCCATTTGATGGGGGATGTTTGGGGTGAGCCCTCCTATGTGTTTCAATGCCTCTTGGACTTCCCAGTAGAAAACTAAAAAGAAGCTTCCAGAAAGTGAAGAGAAATTCACAGTGGCAAAAGCCAAAGTCAGGATGACAAAGCAAATCTGCTTTGAGTTCAGGTTCTTTGACACAGACAACCCCAGGAGATAGGGACAGAGCAGCTGTGCTCTGTGCCAGAGGCACCCCCAGCTCACACCTCGCACAGCCACTGCCTCTGTCCTACTCCTGCCCCAAGAGATGCTCCCCTCCTCCGTGGGCCCAAAAGCCCCAAGATCAGTGGCAGAGCAGCACTCTGGGGAAAATGCCACTTGCAGAGGTGAACTCTCTGCAGTCTGGTGATGTGCAGGCAGCTGAACCCAAGCAGCACAGCCTGCACTGGCCCTTCTGCCACAGGAACAGCACCAGTGCAGCCCCCAGCCAAGTGTGACCCTAATGACAGAGATGCCTTAGGGCACACACACTCAAGGCCTTGAGATCAGTCTATTTTTAAATACATATTTGGGTTTTTTAGGTCTTTGCCCAGCTGTAACTGCACAGCCCCAGCTGCAGACACTGCAGGGACAGTCACAAAGGTCAGCCCTCAGAGGCTCCAGTTATCATCTAAAGGCTTCTGCTCACACATCGCTGCCTGCTCGATTTCACTCCTCAGTGTGACTTACACCACACTACCTACTACCCTCTGCTGTCTGCCACAGGAGATAAATTACTATTATAAACCAAACAACTCTGCAAATCCAGCCAGTGTAATTGACATGATTGAGCTCTCCTAATTACAGGGGCAGCCATGCAGCTCTTTCTTCACAGGGCCCTCCAGGTCTCAGGCCCTTCTTACCTTCCCAAAATTAAGCAATTTTTCCATTTTTAGAGCAGCCTTGGAGCACAGCAGTTTGTAGCCCTGCCACACTTACAGAGCAGGTCTGACAGGATCCAACTCCCAGGAAAAGCCTGCAGTCAGTCACAAGTCACCCCAGTGATGAGGTGAGCCCAGGACTCAGCAGTGTGCTCAATTTTAGCCCCAAGAGCAAGATTCCAGAAAGAGACAGGGGAGTAGGAAGCAAGCACAGGTTGTAGCTCCACATTATCAACCAAATCCACTCTAACTCTGGGTATCCCTCTCCTTCCTCTCCAAGGGCATCCCATAACTCTTGGGTGACAAGTGCTTTTCCCACACAACACCAAAGTGTTCCTTTCCAGATCAATCCTTCTGCTCTGCTGCTTCATTTCAAGCCTCAGGAGCTAAATTACAATAGTTAAGTTAAAACCTTCTCTGCTAATAGCTCTGGTGACAACCCTTAACAACTCTTAAGTGATAGCAAAGAGGTGGCTCATCTTGAGCCCTTCTTTCCCCTCCCTGTTTTTTCCAGACAGCCTTTCGTTATGTTAAACCAATATATTTAGCCATTAACTAATTAAATTAATTCAGTGTTCAAAATAATGAGAAACTCTTCCAAATCAGTTCACAAACTCAAGGCCTCCTTACACAACCTCCCTGTCCTGCAAAAAACCAACATTTACCATACAGGTAAATGGAAATTGTCTTTTAATTGGTTGTATCAGACTTTCTTAGGAGACTGAAGCATGCAGGGCAGGGGCCCCAAAACCCTTCTCCTCCCCAGAATATGGAGAATTCTTTCAGCACAGAGAAGTTCAGTATCTTGGAAGAAAAGCAATGCAAGCACGTGCTTCAAACACACAAGACAAGGGAAATTAGAATTTGAACTATAAATGTTAACAGGAATCTGCAAGCTTTCATATATTGTCAAACCACTTGATGAGCAAACCAAAGAAAAAGATGTAATTTTTTTAAAGAACAGATTTTTGGGGGGCTCTTGCCCATGCCCACAGGACAGCACCCACCATGGGCTGCTCCTGGGGAACACTGCAGGGCTCTGCTTCTCCTGAGCTGCTGGAGAACACAACAGACACAATGCTCCCTGCAGTGGCACCTTCCATTTGGGATTTCAGATGGGAGGCAGCCCTCAGGCCATGCAGAGACAGCCAGCAACATTTGTTATGCAATAAAAGGACTTGATCATTGGAAGGAAGGTGCCAAGGTCTGTCCCTGTGGAGGGTGAGCGGAGCCAGGCAGGTGCCCTCAGCACTCACAGGGTGCAGTGTTTTGTCATGAGCCAAGCAACTCAGGTGACATCTCCTGGAAATATGCAATGTAGACGCTGGGCAGTGCTAAACAGCACAATAAAATCTCCAGCACAGAGCACGTGATGCAGGACACCTCAGACTCCTTCTGTAACTCAAGTCTCCACCTTCACAGAGCTCCTCTCGCTCTCCAAATGCAGTCTGTAACCAGGCACCACAGCACCCCATAAGGTGTCTATTGTTAAAAAACAAAAATAAACAGTGCAGCAGATGGACAGTTTCTCACTCCCAAATAATGGAACTTCTGTACATGATACAGGGGGGAGAGACTAAAAATGCATGTGGGAGATATCCAAGTGAGGCAACCCCTTTTGTCTCTTCATTTCCACAATCTAGTTGGATGTTCTTTACTCCGGCTCTTGGGGACCTGGATTGCTGATAATCCAGGCTGGGACATCTCCAAGAGCTTCTCTCGCTCCTGAAGCAGGAGATGCCCCACTCCTGAAGCAGGAGATGCCTCACTCCTGAAGCAGGAGATGCCTCACTCCTGAAGCAGGAGATGCCCCACTCCTGAAGCAGGAGATGCCTCACTCCTGAAGCAGGAGATGCCTCACTCCTGAAGCAGGAGATGCCTCACTCCTGAAGCAGGAGATGCCTCACACCAAGCCTTGGAGAAGGCCGAAGCAGCAAGCACATCAGGCTGCAGGGAAGCACTTCTACCTGGAGCTTTCAATTCAAACCTTCAATAGGGATGACACATGGCAATTAAGTGCAAAGTCTCAAGATGTTTTGAAGGGCTGGAATTTTAATCAGTCAGCAGACAGAATTTCAGAAAGCAAAATTACTGTGTCAGTTTTCTTCGTTCTTGACCCCTCATACTAAAGTTACACTAAATTCTATGTATAAAGTTGGGAAACTACATTAGAAGATGTTTGATGATGGAAAAGGATCACTGAGGGATGCTGAAAGCTTTAAGCTGAATTTACACAGCTGAAGGTGGGGGGGGAAGATCTGACTAATTTAAAGCTTATGTATTTTTTCACATGAAGACACAGAAAAACATTTCATTGTTTTAGTTGAAAGCAGCAGTTCCACATACAAGTGGGGTGTTCTAGGAAGAAGACAGAAACCTGTGGTGACAGAAGCAACCCTGTGTCTGCAGGGGCAGCGTGAGGAGAGAAACTGAGAGCCCACAGGAGAGGCACAGAGTCCTCAGAACACCAAACCATCAAAGGAACTCACTTTCCATGAGCAGCTTTAATGTGCACAGAAACACCAACAGCAGCTGCTGAAACCTTCCTGAGATACCTGCACAGGGCTGAGCACAGCAAAGCACCTGAGCACAACCCCTTGCCCAAGAGCAGCACCACAATAATGGTGCCACAAGCAGGAGTCCCCAGAACCATCCCCAGCAGCTGAGCCCTCCCAAAGCAGTTGGTCCCAGCAGCTTTAAGAGGGAGGTAAAATATCCTGAGAATGTCCCAGCAGGAGCTGCCACTGCAAACAGGCATCAGCTCTTCCCAGTGGAAAGTCATCGGGAGCTGGCAGTACACAGGAGATTCTGGAACTGCCAATTCCTCAGTACGAACTGTGTTACCAATCTATAATTGTCTGATGAAAGTGAAAGGGGATTAAGCCACAGAAACTGTCTGAGAACAAGTTGGGGCATGTAAGGCAGAGTCCAGCTGGACCAGAATTATACTGTACCCAATTCCCAATTCTGTTACAGTTATCTGCTTATGCTTTCATGGCACAGGCACCAATTTTTTCAATGCTTTGTACCTTAGAGCACAATTATAGTATGTTCCACAGTTATAAATACAATTTCTTTAGAGTCTAGATTTCATTCAAAATAATCAGGTCAAGCACTTGAGTTGCTCTGGAGAAGAGGTGTGGGTTTGGTTTTTTTTAATGCAGTAGATAAAAGCTTCTAAGAAAATATTTTTAAATTGTTTAATTCTGTAATGTTGCTATTTTTAGCAGCATTAGGAGACAGCTGTGGACACAGAGAGGCAGCAGCCTGGGATGGTTCGCAGGCACTAAGAGACACCCACGGTGTTTCAAGTGAGCCACAACAAACCAAACAGTTTAAAACCTCTTTTCCCTCCCCAACCGAAGGGTGTAAATGACCCTGCACCTGCCACAATCCACAGAGCTCCCCAGGCTGTCCTGACATCCTGGTGACAGCACATCAGCAACCACCAGATCTGCTTCTGGGGTGCCACTTCTGCCTGTGAGGACAGTGTGTCACCAACTGGGTTACAGTAAGATGGACATCAAGTCCAAAGCCTCAGCTTCCTTCTTCCCTAATAAAGTTTATCAACACCCCATCGGTGTTTTGAGGCAACCCTTCTCACCAGATTTGGCCCAGCTGGCCACCATAAACAAATATTAACCCAGCCAGAGTCACACCAAGCCACAGATTGCTCGTCAAACGTGCTCTGAGTCACAGAGAGAACACGGGACTCTGGTCTCTGTCACCTGATAAGGATGACGGGAACTCCCACCCACTGCTGTCCCTGCCCCACGGATGCTGGGTGAGGAACAGAACCCACAGGCATGCCCAGGGAAGGATGATTTATTGGCAGAATCGGGTTTGAGTTTCCTGCCTCCTCCTTGACATGAGGATTCCTCACCTAAGGGAAGGGGTGTCAAAACCAAGCTCGAGGTCTATGCTGAGCAGTGGGGAAGTTTTCCTCACACTTGTCAGAACGTGGATTCAATTTGAAGAGCAGACCAAACATCTGTTCTCAGAGGACACCTGCATGCTGCAGGTGTCTGCAAACACCTGAGGTTAAAAATCAGGAGCAATGCTGGTGTGAGCCACTGTGGGAAGCACATCCCATGTGAGTGCATCCCTTGACCCAGTGTGTTCTGTTCAATTCTGAGTGTCCTGACTTCTCACACAAATACACCTCCAGTATTTCTCTGAGTAGCACCTACACTTCATGTAAGTCATGGGAAAAGCAATTAAACCCCTATTAGCTAAACCATGTCTTTAGACTCCCCATGAAGTTCATCCACTTCTGGGCAATACAGGTGTTTCACTGGATAGAAAGAATTTGAACAGCCCACCCACAGGGATGGGAACGTGAATCTATAAGACAACTGTAGCACAGACCTGCCTCACACCTGACATGAGAGAGAACAAGGTTTTACTGCAGATTTCTGCAGTATTTCCAGAGATAAACTTCGTGCAAAACATTACCTAGGGAGTACTAGTTAAACCATGACACAGCTACAGATTCTCCTAAACAGATGAAAAAAACACAAGGATCTCTAGAAGAGATCTGACAACCTTACAAATAATGACCTTTTCACCTAAAGCTGGATCCAAAAAGCTTTGTTACAATAATGCTTTTTTTTTCCCCCACACACAATGGAAACCATCATTACCTGACACACTTCAATTGAATATCACACCTACTGCTCTGATAAAAATTCAGCTTTCTAAACAAGAGCTAAAAAGAGAATGCAAAGAAATATTACATGTAAATTATTGAAATATACATTAGTTCTACCAAACTGGGAATCTCTGAGCCAGCTACACTAAAATATGGATTTTAAATCCACCACCATTAGCTACTTCAAACTAATTCACTTTCTCATGGAACTAAAGCAGCTCCAAGCCTCTCACCCACAAAGCTGGCACACACTCCAATTAAAAGAAAATCATTCCATTTTCTTGTCCCAATACAATTTCCACACCAGCTTTAGAGGCATCCAATGACTTTTATGGAGCTCCAGGAGCTCCCTGTGAAGGCAAGCCAAGGCCAAAGGGGTTCAGACCCACTCCTGCCCATCACAGATCACTGTGGAGTTGCAGGCAACACGTGGGACTTTGCTGCACCACACAAACCTCCTGTGAGCCCCCTCCTTCCCACCTGTGCTGGGGCCCCACATCTGGAGGGGAGGGAGCAGAGCCAAGGTAACCAAGAGGGGGATTTGATCCTGGATGCAACAGTAGCAAAATGCCCTCCCCACTCCACTGGCCAGGGTCTCCTCCCGAGGAAGAAACGTTTTCAGCATCAGAACAGTTCATTTTTGGTTCTGCTTTTTGAACAAAGAAGCTCACTTTTGGTTTTAGGCCGAAAGTGAAAGCTCAGCCTCTCCCTCTGCAGTCTCTCTGAATGGAAAATAAAGAACTAAATAGTAAAGCAGGATGGTGTGTGCTGCTGCTGGGGAATGGACAGCCAGGATCTCGGGAATCAGATCCATGCAGCAAGAAGACAAGAAATCAGCACAGAAAACAGACATAACTCTAGGAAAGTGTTTAATTAATACCAGGGAAAGACAAAGGGTTTAACCTGTATTTCCTGCAGATCAAGGAACAGCCTCTGAAACTTTGGATGCATGTGTTCAACCCAAAGCATTTTTGCAGCACTCAATAAAGGCAGCTGGCAGTTCCTTAGCACTGCCCAAGCCTAACAGAGGTCTGAAGGGGCACTGAGCATTCCTGGGAACTGGAAAAGTGAACACAGACTTTTAGAGGCTACTTACAGGTATCCCCCCCTAGAGTGGCCAAACAAGCTATTTAAAAACAATTCCTCTATTCCAGCAGTACTGCTAATTCACTGTAAGTCCTCTGACCACAATTCCTAATGATGCTGTTGGAAATGGTATCTCAAAGCACATTAAGCTCTGAGTGATCCCTACAGTACATGAAAGACACAAAGTGGGGAAGGAACTGTGGGTCTGGAGACGACAGTTATTGCCAAAGAGCAGCTTTCACACCTGGGAACAAGTTCTAGAGAAACTATTTATGTGTTTGTTAATTAAGTCACACATGGGACATTGCTACAGAGAACCTGGAACACCCAACACGCGCATTTGTGTCACTCCACCATGAGCTCCCTCACCATTTCCTGCAGGTGAACATCAATCCTGATGCAGAAGGAAGGGATCATCCCTGAAAGAACGTGCCATGCCTTTGACACCTGGAAAAGTCACCTGATAGTCTCATCAAGACAAATCATTTGCAGGATGTGCTGGTGCCAGAAGGTTCTGACCCTAATCCCAAACCTGGGAGGGCACCTGAATCACCTGGGCAGTGTGGATTGCACAGGGCCCCTCCATGACACGGGGAAGGCGCTTCCAGAAGAGGAGCACGTGTCCTGATTGTCCCTGCTGAGGGCCGGGAGGGTCAGGGCAGGGTCAGCCCAGCAGGGCCAACGTCCCCGTGGCCGTGCAGGAAGGGCTGGGAGCTGGGCAGGCACAGGGCACAGCAGCACCAGGCTGGGGGAGAGGGAGCAGCCCCTGCCAGGCTGAGAACGGGCTCTCCCAGGGGCTCTGAGCCTCTCAGAGCAGCCCCAGCCCACATCTCACACACACATCTCACCACCCCAACGGGCACATGCCCATCCAGCCACACCAAATCTCATTAAAAAATGTGAAAACAGATGTTTTCAGAACCAAACTACTGAAGTTGGGAAATTAAGGCTATTTCAACTGGTTCAGTCAGTTCTGAGGCTGGATTTGAAATGCTGGTATTTCAAAGAATTCAATATTCCTGAATGAAAAAGAGCTGCTTCAGCACAAACCAGGAGCACTCTGGCTACACAGAGCATCTTCAGGAGTAACTTTCAGGAACCTCACAGAACCCCCAGGATTACAGTGCAGTGTCCGTTTTAGTCATATCACCAACACATGGATGAGGTGGGAAAGCATCTTCTGCTGGGAACCAACTGTTTTTTCCAAGCAAACTCCTGGAGACCTCCTTTCACATTGCATCAGCTTACAAAACACAAGGAATTACTTGCTATTCTCCTACTCCTTCTCTAGATGCTTATTTGCCGCTAAAATTCAATACGGAGCTGTAGGAGGAAGGAAAAACCAAAACCAAAAAGCCAACAAAGTTGTCTCGCTACTGTTTATAAACTCAACAATTCCACACGAGTTTTTCCCCAACTGTTGATATCCTGACCTCCCCTTGGATTGCAGTTTTCAAAGCCGAGGTTTCTGGGTTTGATGTTCTACCTCTAAGCAGAGCTTAGCTAAGTGATCTCTCTGAACACACGGCACTCGTTTCCTCTCCTGCAGCCCCCACCCTGCAGAACTTTTAGGTCAACACACTTTGGAGATGGGCTGAGAGGGCTCAAAACGAGCCAAACCCCCCGACTCACAGAGCAGCTGCTCCACAACCTCTTTTTTACAGTTCCTGGGCTCACTGCACCAGAGCACTCCTGTGTGCTGTTTTTCACCCTTGTACCGAATATCTCCCCTGTTTTTCTCGAGCTACAGCCTCGCTGATAACCCGTGCCTGCTTTTTCCTTGGGCAGTGACACAGAGCCTTTATCAAGACAAACACACACCCGAGAGTCAGAAGATTTAGAGAGACCCTCAGCGCACAGGCAGACGCTGAGTTTTCCCCCAAACACCCCGGGAACTCTCACACGTGCACCGCGGCCGCTTCCAGGCTCCTACAGCGCCTTTTCTGCCACAATTTCCCTCCCTCTGAAGCTGCCTCAAAGTCGGGGCGCCACAGCCCGTCCCCGAACGCAGGCTCACACGCCCCGCCGATCTGTTCGCCACCCCAACAGCTCCGCGGCCCTCGCACCGGCGAACCCGCACCCCGGGCTGGGGCCGAGACCCAGCCCCGTCCGCCCCGGCCCCGTCCCGCTCCCGCACCGCCATGGGAGCCACCTCCGGCCCGGCCAGGGGACAGAGGGCCCAGCACAAACACCGCCCGTTCCCCCCGCCCCGCCGGGGCCCTGGAGCGACCGGGCCGGGGGGGGGGGGCCGGGCCCGCGGCCCCTCGGCCCCGCGAGCCCCCTCAGGCCGTCCCGCCCGCCCCCCCCCCGGCCCCGGGCCCGCACCAGTTGGTCATGTCGAGGAAGAAGGCGCAGCCGGCGGGGCTGAGCTGGAAGCCGAGCAGGCGCTGGAACTCGCCGATCAGCACGTCCTTGTCGGTGGTGCCGAGGCAGCTGAACTTCTGCATGAGCTCCGCGTCCAGGTCCACGTCCATGCCCTCCATGGCCGGGGGTCCCGGGGGCTCCGCGGCCGGGCCGGGGCCGCCTCAGCGCCGCGCGCGCGGGGGGGGCGCGCGGGGGCGGGCGGGCGGGCGGAGGGGAGGGGGGGGGGGAAAGTGGGTGCGCGCGCCGCCGCCGCCGCCGGCACTGCGCCTGCGCCGCCCCGCCCCGCGGCGCGCGGCACGCGACGTCACCCCCCCGGCCGGCGTCACCCCACGCGCGGCGCGGGGCGGGGCCGCGTGCCCGCGGGGGGAACAGTGGGAGCGCGGCAAGGGCGAGGGGGCGGGGCCTCACATGCAAATGAGCGCGGCGCGTGACTCGGGGGCTCCGCGCGGGCTCCGCTGCGTCACCGCGGGGCGGGGCGATCATTCGGCTCCGCCCACATTCGCGCGCCTCTTTCCATATATGGCGGCGAGTGCGCGTGTTCGTGTATGCAAATTAGCTTCTGTGACGTCATGCGGCGCCATGCAAATGAGAGGCGCAAGGCTCCATGGGAGCACCTTCGGTGTTTTTTTCTGCCTAAAAATGATGTTTTTTCCCGCAGTTTTCGACCGCGCGAGGCTGCTCTGTGCGCGGCCGGCGATCGGAACCACGGGGTGTGTTCCGCGAGGAGAACACAGAGAACGAGCAGAACGCGCTTTGGCAGCGCCGTGGCCCCCAACGAGCCCTGCGCGCCAGGGGGGCGCTGCCGGGGCTGTGGGCGGGTGATGGTGGCGTGAGCAGAGACAGACGGGCGGGCGCGGGATGGCTCCACCTGCCGGGCGGGGAGAACGACATGGCGGAGACCATTACTGTCACTTCCGAGTCCTACGGCAGCCGGCGAGGGTCAAGCGGCGGCGCGTTGTGAGGGCGTCACTGCGCGTGTGCGCCACTTCCGGCTGGCGGCGGCGGGAGCACCATGCCCAAGTGAGTCCGGGAGGCCGGGCCGCGGCTCCCCGGGGGTACCGGGCGGGGGTCCCGGGCGGGGGTCGCTACTTCTCGGGGGTCCTGGTGCTCCCCGTGAGCCCAGGGGTGCGGATGAGCGGGCGGGCTGAGCCCTGGCGTCCTGCGGGGTCGTCCCCGGGGCTCCGTTAACGCTAACGGCGTTAACATAATAAGGTCTGTCAGAGTCTGAGTCTGTCAGAGCTCAGGGAGCAGCTGGAATATTATTATTATTATTATTATTATTATTATTATTATTATTATTATTATTATTATTATTATTATTATTATTATTATTACAGCTGCACCCTGATAATAATAATATTAATAATAATAATATAATGTGTTAATATTATCATTAATAGTTATCAATAACATAATAAGGCTTTTAATAATAATAGGAGTTTTCCCCGGCAGGTTTTACTGTGATTACTGTGACACGTACCTCACCCATGACTCGGTGAGTACCAAATCCTCTGCTTCAATTCTTCAGTTCTCTTTCTTAAGAGCATTAAAATAAAACTTAGCTCGGCTGAAAGCCGCTCCTGTGGGGTACAGCGGTGGTCCTTTGTGTTTTCCACTTCCATGCAAAAAAGAAGGAGACTGTGCCATGCCTCTGGTGTTCTCCAGCGAGGCAGTGGCAGGGTTAGAGAAGCTGGGGCGGCCTCAGGGCAGCCTTTGGAGAGTCAATACTTACATGCTGATAAAAATTGATGTAAAAATTTTGTACATCAGCCCTTCTCTGCCTGGGCACAGAAACAAACCTGCTTTATGCTGCTAAATTACACATGTTTAAAATAATAAGGAATGCCAGTAACCTTAGGGTTTTCTGCGGCCTTTCCCAGCCCTCCGTGAGAAAAACCCACTGCAGTGGCCGGAAGCACAAGGAGAACGTGAAGGATTATTACCAGAAATGGATGGAGGAGCAAGCCCAGAGCCTGATTGACAAAACAAGTAAGGCCAATCTTTCTGTGACCCCGCCTGCCTCCCCATTCCTTCCCCTGCCTTTCCCCCAGCTGCTGCTCCCTGCTTCCACCTTTTCCTCACTTCCCTGGGGAGTCTTTGCTCAGTGAATCGTGAGTAAAATCTTGGAGTGTGGATCTTGAGTTCTTCAGGTTTTGGGCTGTCCTGGGGCAGCCTGAGAGCTTTGCCTACCACACAAGAGCTGAGGTTCCCTCCCAGGGCTGCTGATATCCTGCAGGGCCACATTCCAAACTTGTTCTGCTTGGCAGTGGCAGTTTTTGCTAAGAGCATGGATAAAAATTCCAAAAGATAGGAAAACAGGCATAAAAAATGTGTGGATTGTGGCATTTTCCACATGCTGGGGTTGCCTGCCCTCAGTTCCCAAGTGATGTTTGTTTCTGGCACTTAAAGGCTTAACTGAAGTGTGGCATTGATTCCGGTGTCACTTTGAGAGGTCCTTTTTCTCTTTCCTCTATGAAGGAAACACAAACACCAGATTAGCTTTGTGGCAGCACTCCTTGGCTTGTGAGATAGCTCAGGTTAGACAGGACCCCTCAGGATCACTGATCCCAGCTCCATGCAGGACTGCCTGAGACCAAACCAGCATCTTCCAGCTGCTCCCTGAGCTCTGAGGGACTCAGAGCTGTGCTCACTCCCCTGGGGAGTGCTCAGTGCCCACCACCTCTGGGTGAAGAGTTTTCCTAAAACGTCCAGTCTGGGTTTCCCTGTACTCATCCTCACTCTTGTTTCCCCTGTGATGCTTCCAACTTCCCCATCTTTTGCCTTCCTCCCAGTCAATACCAGTGGAATTCCTCCCCTTCCTTGCCCCCCCTTTCCTGCTCTTTGCCCCCTCCCCAGCCCTGTCCCCGTGTCCATTCCAGCACAGCATGTCCCGGTGGAACGCTGCGGATCCCGCCACGTGGTTGATTTTTGGTTTTTCCCTCTCCCACCTCCCCTCCCTCCCACCCTGCCCAGGGGTGTGACATCCACGCAGGAGCTCTCTAGTCCCAGCTGTAACAAGAATTGTCTCCAGGAGTCTCAGGTGCTCCCCAGGTGCCCGGGATGTGTCAGCGCACGCAGCATGACGTGACCGCGGGGCATGACACGGACGAGCGACCCGGCCCTCCCTTCCTCGGCCTAGTAACTGGTGTTTTTTTTTTCCCTGGGATTCTTTCTTTCCTTTTTTTTTTTTTTCTTTTCCCCCCCAATGTAGCGGCTGCATTCCAGCAAGGGAAAATTCCACCGACGCCGTTCTCGGCACCACCTCCGGCCGGAGCCATGATTCCACCTCCTCCCAGCATCCGTAAGTTTGGGGCACTTTGGGACTGGGGTCAGGGCCCTCTGGAGCTGTCTGTGCCCTCAGGCTGGAAAGAAAAGGCCTTTTAGCTTAAAGCCAAGCCATCTCGAGCTTGTGCTCCCAGGGTGTGAGGAAATTCTGTGTACAAGCAGCTCAGTCCTTACTGGGTCTGACTTCTGGGATGCTGAGTGCACCAAGAGCAGTGACAACCCCTCATTCCATGGGGGCTCCCAGGCAGGTGACTCTGTTAAAACTGCACTGTGGGTTGGTTTGGGTTGTTTTTTTTTCAATAGAAATCCCTTTGGTTGCCTTTTGCCCTTGAGCTGGTGAAGGGCCCGGAGCCCTCCCAGCCCTGGTGCTGGCAGTGGCACAGCTGGAGTTGGCAGCCAGCATATTCCTCCTCTGCTCACTTCCAGCACCTGGAATCAGGGCTGAAATGGAGGCAGCTGTAAAGCCACTGAGGCATTAGTCACTGCCACGTGCTGTGAGTAGCTGCAGTGCCCTTTGGGGGCTGAGAGTGCCCGTGTGTAACTGTTGTGTCTGTCCAGCTGGCCCCCCCCGGCCCGGCATGATGCCAGCCCCACACATGGGGGGGCCCCCGATGATGCCAATGATGGGCCCACCCCCCCCAGGAATGATGCCAGTTGGACCTGGTAAGTCTGGGATGGGGTAAACTCTGCCATGGGGGGCTGGCTGGGAGGCTCTGGGGGGTTTTCCCACCATCCTGTCCCACTCAGGGCTGGGTTGGTCACACCTGTGTCACTGTTATCCCTGCATGGGGACACTACAGCAATTTTACAACCACTCATTAAACCCCTTTGCTTCTCGTTGAGAGTCACCAACCCCCTGTGCAGCTGGAATGATGGCTCTGGGAAGTCATAGCTGTTCTCCCTCTGCTCTGAGCAGTGATTTTTTTAAAGAGTTTGGTGCCTCCAGGTCTCAGGTTTTGCACAAGAGGTGAATTTTTTTGCACTAAATGGTTTTTTACTGTTTAAAGCGTCTCAGGGGAACGTGTTCCAGAGAAACAATGGGCCTGGAAAAGGCTTTATCAGAACTGTAAACTAAAATATCTTTGATCCATTCCACTCCTGAGCTTCCTGGCATTTGAAGAATTCTCAAGGGGTATCTTATTGGAACAGTTCCCAGAACAAATCTATGGGAACACACACACACACGCACACGTGCACTGAAAGTAGTGAAGTGTCTTTGTAATTATTGTCTTGCATTTGAAAGTGTTCTTTAAGTGTTTTTAAAGGTTCAAGATAAATACACAATCTGTGATATTCAGCAGCCTGGTGAAAATAAATGGCAAAATGGGATGGAAGCGGAGACGCTGCTTTTCCCTGGCAGAGCTACTCTGTGCTTGTTTGTGAGCACATGGGCTGGTTTTGCAGCAGTTTTCTCCAAGTTAACACATTTCCAGATCAGTAATTAAGCTGGTGTGTCTCTTGAGTGGCTAGAAATAAGTTGTGAGTGAATATTGTCAGAATGGGTGTATAACCCAGGGGCTTGGTTCCTCCTCTGCTGCTGGCTGAGCTCCTCAGGGAACAGAATCCATCTCGGCAGCTGCCAGATCGGAGCTTACAGACTTGGAACGTGAGAGTTCTCTGGAGCAGGGTAGAGAACCTGCCCTCAATGTGAAATTTCCCCTCTCTGAGGGTGATGAGGCAGATGTTGCTGTGAAGAGAAGCTGTGGCTGCCCCTGGATCCCTGGAAGTGTCCAAGGCCGGGTTGGACAGGGCTTGGAGCAATCTGGGGTAGTGGAATGTGTCCCTGCCCCTGGCAGGGGAGTGGAAATAAATCTTTAAGGCCCATCCCAACGATGTTCTGCCATGACTGGGCAGTGGTGCTCCCAAGAGCTGTTCTCTAACCTGTCTCTCCCCTGGCAGCTCCTGGGATGAGGCCACCCATGGGAGGACACATGCCAATGATGCCAGGGCCCCCCATGATGAGACCCCCCTCCAGACCCATGATGGTGCCAACCAGGCCAGGAATGACCCGTCCAGACAGATAAAGATGGAGATGAAGCTGCCTTTTCATATTAGGACCTTCCCTATGACAAACACCACAGACCTGTGTCCCTGGGGCTTTGTACTCAGAGTGTGGAGAGATTCTGCTGTAACCTCAGCGTACGAATGGACACACCCTGCACTGACTTGAATGAGGTCTGGCTTTTTGGGTGTCTCTTCAATTGTATTATTTTTTTCCCCCCTCCCATTGAATGACAAAAACAAGAATAAACATTGATGTTGTTTCCATATGGACTCTCTTCTGGGGAAGAAAATAAGGGTGGGAGGGGCAGTGCTGGGCTGTGAGGGAAACCAGGGCTGATGTGGGAACCCTTGGAAAAGGGGGTCCTGGAGGATCCTGAGGTGGCTCCAGGGTGGTCTGGGGGGATCCTGGGTTGGTTCTGGAGTGAGGTCCGGAGGGGAGTTCCAGGCTGGTCCCTGCAGCATCCTGGAGTGGTGTCCGAGAGGGGAGTCCTGAAGGATCCCGGAGTGGGGTCCTGGCTTGGTTCTGGAGCGGGCTCCGGGAGGAGAGTCCTGAAGAATCCCGGGATGGGTTCCTGGGGCTCTGGGGTTGGTCCTGGACTGAGCTCCGGATGGGGGTCCCGGAGCAGGTCGGTCCCTGGATGTCCGAGGGCTCACTGTGGCCGCCCCCTCCCCGCACACGCCCGGAGCGCGGCTGGGGCGGTGCGGGAAGGGGCCGGGCGGTGCGGGAAGGGGCCGGCCGGGGGCGGTGCGGACGGGGCCGGGCGGTGCGGGCAGGGGCCGGCCGGGGGCGGTGCGGACGAGGACGGGCGGTGCGGGAAGGGGCCGACCGGGGGCGGTGCGGATGAGGACGGGCGGTGCGGGAAGGGGCCGGCCGGGGGCGGGCGGTGCGGGGCGGAGCGGGCGGTGCGCGATGGGGTCCCGCCGCCCGCGGGCCTGACCCGCCGGCCCGGCATGGCGGGCATCATCAAGAAGCAGATCCTGAAGCACCTCTCCCGGTGAGGCTCCCGCTCCTCTTCCCCCTTCTCCTCCCCATGCTGCTCGTTCTCCTCATCCTCCTCCTCCCGGGGGGCTGCGGGGGACGAGGGCCGGGCCTGGGGTTTGGGGCCCGCCGGGCAGCGCCGGTGCGGAGCTGCCGGGCCCGGGGGGCTGAGCGCCCGTTCGGGCCGTGGAGCCGCCGGGCCGGAGGGGGTGTCCGAGGGCCAGGGGGGTGCCCGAGGGCCGTGGGCACTGTGGTGTCCGGGGACAGCGGGCCCAGCCTGCCCGGCGTGGCCCTCCGAGGGTCGGAGCCCTCCGAGGGCGGCTTTGCCCCGGTGTCGGTGCCGGCCCTGGGCCGCGGGCGGCGGCAGTGGAAGTTGGGGAGGCGAGAAGGGAACACGAGCTCTAGGAGGGTGTTGGCGTTGTATTCCGTCATTTTCAGTGAAGTTCATCCGAGGGGCGTTGGGGGAAAGCCGGTGCTCCCGGCGTGAGGCTGTGCCGGGAAATGCGGCTGCGGCCGCGGCTGCTCGGGGCGGGCCCCGGGCACATAGCGGTGCCTCAGTTTCCCTTCACGGCGATAAAAGAGCTGCCTGTGTTATCTGATGGCTGCGGGCACGATCCCGCATCGCTGCGGGATCAGGGCAGCGTGAACAGAAAGGTGCCGTGCCTGTGAGGGTGCAGGTGAGGCCACAGCGCTGCACGGCGCTTGTCCTCTCTGCTTTCTGAGCAGGTCCTTGGCATCCCTGCTGCTGGACACGCTCAGGTGCACAGTGAGGGGTCTGTAGTGACCTGTGTGGGGTCAGGGCTGGTGCGATGCACAAATCCCGGCCCTCTGAGGTGGATCCTGGGGGTGTCTGGAGCCCCAGACCATCCCCACACCCCCTGAGTGGGCAGGGCAGGGTCTGTGGTGGAGTTGCTAATTCTCCATGCTCTGGTTCTCTGGGCACTGTCCCGAAGGAGGAGTGATGGAGCTGCTCCGGGTGCTGGTTTAAATGGATTTCTGACACCCCAAGGTTCCAAGCTTTCTGTCTTATTCACCTCACACAGGTGTGTTGTGGTCAGTACGAAGGTATTTAAATATTTTATAGCACGGAGAGGTGGGTGAGAGCAGTTCTTGATGGAAGGTAAAACAGAGCTGGGTGTTATCCTGGGTGCTGTTCCTGTAGGTGTTGTTCTCATGGACAATTCACTTTACATAAATACGGTTTTGCTGGTGCTTTTCCCTAATTTTGTATTTCGGTCTCTCCTTTCCACTGCTACAGCATATTCTTACCCAAAGTGCCCCTATTCCCCTCTGATTGGGCCAGTTCTTAGTGTTCACCTGTGTATCCTTTGGGCCATCCCACAGAGAACAAGGAGTCCCAAAACATTCAGCATCTCTGCCTGTTTTCCTGCTAGCTGGACTTTGTTTGGCTGATTGATCTGATTCTGCCCCTCACTTGAACAAGGATTGTGGATCTTTGCAAAAATGAAATTTGAACCAAATTTAGTGATGCATAAGAAAGATTAATTCTTTTTGTTTCAGTTTTGTTTCCTCCAAATACCTCATCTTCACCCTCCCTTTGGGTTTTCTTTCAGCCACGCTCGTTTGCCTGGAAGAATTTTGCTACTGAATCATTAATCTGCCTTTATATTCTGCTCGCATTTGCATATGAAATAATTCCTTGTTCTTTTTGTTGTGTCTCCACTCGGAGTCCTTTCTGCACGGGGGTGTGGTTTTGGAAATTTGCAAGAAAGCGGTCAGGAGAGGCAGCTGGATCAGGGAAATGTGAATGAGGTGTTTCACCTGACTGTTCCTGTGATCCCACATCACCTCAGTGGCCGTGGTGGTCACAGCAGGGTTTGGTACAGTTGGGCTTTGCCCAGTTGTGAAGGCATTTGAGAAGGCTCAGCCTTGTGTTGTGCTTCAGCAGCTTCAATTCCTAGAGCAGGAGAACCTAAAAACTTGCAGAGCTTTCGCCATCTGTGCCTTTCACTCCTTTGTCCTATATTTAGCTTGGAAAAGCAAACAGATGAGGTGGTTTCAGTTCTTGCTGCTTCCAGGCAGGCACAGGGCTGCAGTGCTGGGGAGTGTTGGGAGCCCAGCATCAGGGGCTCCCCCAGAGCTGCTGCCTCTGAGCATGGTTGTGCTCTCCAGCCTGGAATTATCCACAGAAGCACATCTAATGCTTTAAAATAAAATCAGTCAGCTGCCTTTACCTCTTCCTGGCCCTGTTTGAAAGGAGCTTCTCCTCGTTTTCTTTTTTTTTTTTGTTCCAAGCAGTGTTGGCGTAGCCGCAGCAGATCCGCGTTCTCAGGGTGTGACAAAGGCCCTGTTTATCCACAAGCCCAACTGCCTCAACTTCATGTGCCACTTTGGGATTTGAGTTCTCAGCACTGCAGTGGGAATCCTTGCCAAAATGGCTTTTATTTAATTTCCTTGGAGAGGTTTATCCCCTGCTGCCTATAACAGCTGCTTTGTGACGTTTTCTTTTGGGACACGTGTTGAAGCTTGTGAGCTTGTGGAGTAACAGGCACACCAGACATGGCTTCCAGAGGAAATGCAACGTGCAGTCCTGCTGGGAAGAAATAAAAGCTGGTGTCAGCAGAGGAGCAGCTGGACTGGGGTTTGGGGGCAGGTCTGAACACAGGGGAGACCATAAATGTGTCTTACTGTGACAGAAACCCCAGAGAACTGCAGCTGAATAGTAACTTTGGGAACCGCTGAGAGTAGGGTGAAAAGGGAGCAGAGGAGAAATGAGAGAGGAGTTAACAACAGCAGAGGTTGCTGAGAGGAACCAGAGAGGTTACAGTTACCAAGAGGAAAACCTGTGTGGAAAATGAGACCTGTTTGCAGAGGAGAGTGCCGAGCATGTGTCGCCAGTGCAGGCAGATGTGTAACAGATGTGCAGCACAGAAATGAGTGGACAGCAGAGTGTGAATTTGGCAAACCGTCCTCAGCACAGGATGGAGCCACCTTTTCAGGTCAGTGAGATAGGATTTAGAAACAAAGTAAAAATACTGTCAGGGAACAGAGCAGGGGAGCAGCATGTGCAGGGTGCAACACTGAGGTGCGTATCAGGGCAGGTCAGGTACTCAGCCAGGAGAAGCAGTGTTGTGTAGCTCCTCATAGATGGTGCTGCACCTCAGTGGAGGAGGAATGGAGGAGAGCCTCTCCATTTCAGGGATTAGACCTTGCTTCCCTTTTTCCAGGCGAGGTTGCCTTGACTCCTGCCCTCTCTGATTTGCAGCTGATGGGCAAGTGAAGGCCAGGGAGGCTCATGGTGTGACTGTAGTTTGTTCTAGACCCGGACACGTGGGTGTGCTGAGCTGGGAGCACATGGGCTCCTGGGGGCTGTTGTTTCCTAGCTTGGATGTGAGCATCTCAGGATCCCTTCCTGGCCCTGGAGATGCCTTTGGCATTATCCCTTCCATGTGGTTGTGCTGCTTCTGTGCCAACACAAGGAGCTGAGATCTGGCTCCCAGAGCCAGCACTGCTCTGTGTGCGAGCCCTGCCTATTCTGCAGCTGGCCTTGGGGCTGGCTGGGGCTCCTTGCTCAGGACTGTGACTCCTCCCTGTCCATCCCCACCATCAGAGACCTGCACTCAGGCTGAGGCAGGGCAGAGAAAGGCCTTTGCAGCCATGGTCATCCTGCCAGGGGGTGAGAGACTGCCTGGGGTCAGGATGGCAGAAATTGGATGTGCTATCTCAAGGGGACCCATCCCTCTCCTCAGAAAAAGTGGGCAGATGAGATAGAGCAGTTCTTCCACCAAGAAGATGGGATTTGTTCTGTGCCGTTCAGGAATCTTTGGAATGGGCTCTGTGGCTTGCACCAGGCAAGTCAGGCCGTGTCACCAGCTCTGCCTTTGCCCAGCACAGCAGTGTGGGGAACTCCCTGAGTCTAAAGAATGCTTTCCCCCCTCAGCTTAGGTTTCTTGCCCAAGTGCTGCAGTCTGGGTGCTGCTGTAAGAGAACAGACCCTGAATTCCTGCTCTGTTTGCTCTCCCTTGCCCTGAAGTGTTTTGCAGCATCGCTGCGTGCTGGAGCACTGCGCTGCAGCTGTGCCCTTGCTGCAGTCACAGGATGGCACACGCAGCTCCTGAGGGCTCTGGGACACCCTCAGAGCCAGGAAAACCTACCACCAATAAGGGAGATTTGCTTACTACCGACCCTCCAGGCTTCTCCCAGTTTCCTGACCTTGATTATGAATTACCTGGAAGCAATTTAGCGAGCGTGGTGGGTGAGGAGAAAAGCAAAGAAACTGCATCTGGGAATGGCCTGAGGAAGCTACAGAATCTCAAGTGATTTAGGCAGCAAAGCCTCTGACTAGCTTTGCAGTTTTGGCTTTAGCTGCTTGAATATCCTCCTTTGGTGATCAGGGAAATTTCTGTGATGATCTCTAAGATGATCATTTGCCTAAAATAGCTGTTGCAGCAATGGGAAGTACATGAAACCACAGAGCTGCCAGCTGTTAAAGGCTGATAGAAACTGTTACTTTTCCATCTGCACAGCCTCCTGCCCCTGCAGTTCAGGACATGCTCTTTGTCCAGGTTATGGTTCCTTGGGTGCCCCAGTGCCCAGGGTGGATCCAGAGCATGAAGCAGTTTGTGGCAGGACTTTATGAGGCAGTTTATGAGGAAGGAGCTCTGCCAACAGCACCAAACCCCTGGTGATGAGCTTGTCTCTAAGTTCTTACAGGCTGTGCCCAGCCAAGCATGTAAGGCTGATGTAAACCCTTCACTCAGTGTTTGAATTTGGAAATACCTTGTTTTCCCAGTACATTTTGAAGGCTTCTTTTACTCTTAAAAATTTTAATATAGTGGAATTATTGATGGCAAGGCAGAACCCCAGGCTTTTTTGGGTAAAGTAACACAGATCTGCCTCCTCTTGGGTGGGAAAAAGGAGTGGGCACGGACAGGACGTGGCATTTTCCCTTCGCAGAGTCTGAAGTGTTCCCTTGCAAAGTCACGGTGGCTGTGCTGCACTTTGCTGGGAGAACCAAGGGATCAGTTTTATGGAGCTGCTGGGTGCAAGGTGTTTCCAGCCGCTTCTCCTTGGCGCCAGACACGTGTGTGCCGTTTCTGGAATGCTAAATAGACTCTTGTTTGCAGCAGGGGGAAATTACACTTGAGTAGCTCAGGAGGAAAATGTGGCCAGAGCTCCTTCACTGCAGCTCTGGGCTTGCAGAGCCCTGCACTGACCCTGTGCAACCTCTCCAGAGTCCTTCAGCCTCACTGATGGAAAGGGGCTCTTCTTTCTTATTTCTCCTGGACTCCCTGAGCCCTTGCCTCCCCTGCAGCTGCTCAGTTGAATCAGAATTAGGTAAAAACCTGTTTGTTTCTGCCCACTGGAGACTAAAATGATTGCAGGATGAAGAAGTGGAACTTTGGACTAGTGCTTGTATTTATTTGGTTTCTTTCTAGTTTTCTTTCATCTGTTATTTGCTAGAGGATTAGGTTTGGGAAGTTCCCTGGCGAGTGCTGAGGGTTTGCGTTCCGGATTTGCCGAGAGCACGGGGCAGCTGGCATTTAAACTTTACTGAGTGTCCAGACAAGGAGCTGGAAATAGCAAAGGGAAGGTGGAGCTCAGCCCCTGGCAGAGGCTCTTCTCTCAACTGAGTTCCTGGTTTGTTTTCCAAGGCTCCCAGTACCCAGTAAGGTGCTGGTGGGTGTGAAGCAAGGCATCTCAGCCTTCAGAACGCTCTAGAGAATAACAGAGAAGTTCAGAATGTTCTAGAGAAACATTTGTGGAGACAAGAAAGTGTCCTTGGTGCCAAGGGAGGCTGCAGCCTTGGGAGGAGTGAGCTGGAATTCTGCTCTGTGTCATGGCACTGTCTGATCTCCTTGGAAGTGCTGATTTTTCTCCCTGTGAGTTTCACTCTGAATTGAATTCTTAAGCCTTCCCTTAGCTTCGTTGTGTTGCAGGAGGTAACAGGGAGCCAAGACAACTGCTGACTTATCAGAATGTTTTGTGTTTGGCTTCGGGTGGCTGAGAGGCCCAGCCTTTCATTCAGTGCAGCTGAAGCCTGGAAAAACAGAAAGCTGATAATGGAAAGCCACCAGCAGTGGCATGTGTGTACAGAGACACCAGATGTGCCTAAATCCACCCTGATAAGGAGCGTGGGATGGGCTGGCACCTCCTTAAGTGGAAACTGTTTGCCCTGTAACCCAAGCAGGGTGAATTTCTCAGGCCCATTGGGAAGGAGTTCCTGCCTCCCGGGATATCTGGGGTACACAGAGCTGTGCGGAGGTGCTGAGATGATTGTAAATGTGCTGCTTTCTGTCTTCTTAACAGTTGGGCAGTTTGGTGTTGATGGGATTCCCTTAAACTCTAAATGGCTTTGTGCTAAGAGGGTGTGATACCAACTCCATCTCATGCTGCAGTAATTAGTCCCATCCTCTGCTAATTCAGCGAGTTTCTCTTCCTCCTGTGCAAGTCTGCAGAGCAGCTCTGTGCCCACTCTCAGACAGAGTCATCCCTGCTAACACCAAAAATTCGAGGAGGTAAAATGGCTTTTCTTCCTAAAAAAGCTTTTCGTTCTTCCTGTGCGTCTTTGGCAGCTATTTTTTCCCTTTTTACAGAAGTTTTGATCACTTGCCCAGTTTTATTTCCTCCAGAACTACTTTTAAGTTCATCCTCAGTCATGTGTGCTGCACTTAAAGCTGCTGCCTTCCTTGAGAGCAGCCCTGATTTGGAAAGTCATTGACCTTTCCTTTCAGCATTTGTGAACCCTTTGTTTTAGTAAACATGTTATATGGCTTCTAAGAGGTTCTAATTTGAGGTGAAATGTCACATCACAGAGATTTTTGGATTGTAGAAGATATTCCCAGGGAAGATGGAAATCCCACTAAATGCCCTGTCCAAAACCAAACCAGGCAATACTTGAAAAGATTTTTGGGAAGGAGCAAATCTGTGTTGGTTAGAATAGTTGTTGGGGTTTTTTTTCCTGTGCCCAATTCCTGTCATAATTAATTAAATTACATATTTTTATTCCAAATCAAAGCAGAAAATCCTCATCTCTTCCCCTCCTGTGACTCTTGTGGAGGCAAAACCCCCAGTGGTTCTTGGGCTGGTTTCCCCCTGGGCTGATCAGTTCCTCCTTTCTGCCTTACCTGTGTTTGGAGGGACTTTCCAGCTGCTCCCTGCAGCTGTGGCTGGTGTCACAAGCCATGCACTTCATTCTGCCAAGAGGTTTTGCTTGTCATTAAGCAAAATCAAGGTCACTGATGTACACCTAATTAGTTCTCCCACAAAACAGCCATAGTGACAAAGGTATTAATAGAAATGCTGGTGTGGAGCTGGGGGTGGTGGCTGCAGGACTGCAGGGAGGAGGCTGAGGCAGAAACTGAGTATTTGGGAAGAAGGTTCCTGATCCATGTGGCAAGCAAGGTAATGAGACAGGGATCTGAGGAGAAGTTTTATGATTTCAGATGTCTTCTGACATTATCTGTCCATGCATTTGCTCAGTTGGAGACAGTGTGGCGAGACAGCTACAAATGTGAACATAAATTTATTTATGATTCTAGCCTGGCTTTGGTCCAGCGGTCAGATTTACCCAGATTCCTCTTGCAATCAGTGAGTTTGTGGCCTCTGGATATGCAGGCTGAGGAATTGGGCAGTTGTTTTCAGTAGTGACATCATGTTTTGATATATAGTCAAGCTGATGATTGAGCAAATAGATTTCAGGCTTGACTTTTGTCAGAGTAATCCCAGCAGGCTCAAAAGGAGTGCTGCCCTGTGAGTTTACTGGCTCAGCTCTGCTTGACTTCTGATGGAGCTGCAAAAAGAAAAAAAAGTGCAAATATCCTCTGGTGTCAGTTTTCCCAATAGGCACCATTTTCATTCAGTTTTCCCTCAGCCAGCAGCCCCTGCTGCCAAGGCTGTTGCTGTGGGTGAGTGTGAATGGAGAGAGCCTGCCAGCAAACATCTGACACGTTCTGCTCTCGCTGCTTTTCCTGCCCTGGCACTGACCAAAGCAGCTCCTGAGCAGCAGAGACTGGCACCTGTGAGCTCTGTGTTCTCAGGAGCTCACCTGAGGCCTCCCGTGTGACATGTGGGTGGGGAAGTGGCTCAGGTGTGGGGATTATTCCAGTGGAAGGTCTGGGATTCCTGTACAGGGCAGCAGCTGAAAGCAGGGGTTAACAATGGGCAGCTTACCCTGAGAAATGTGGGCCCTAGTTTAAAAGAAAGAATCTGTTTCCATTTGAGGTTTATTATTTTTTTTCCAGAGCCTCCAGCTTCTGTTGTCCCATTAGGGGTGGGGTCTGTAAGCTCTGCTTTGGGGGTGGAATGGCACATTTTGATGCATGGAATGCCTCATGAAAGGTTCTTTAATGGAGCCTGGTAGCACTGGAGGTGGGTTTGGTACCTGCCCAGCAGGATCTCTGCAGCCTTTCCCTGGAGATGGTGATCAAGAGTTGCTTGGTTTTTGGCTGGATCAAGTTTCATACCTCACTCTAGACTGGGTCCTGTTCCACAGCTTTGGTTCTTCCACAGTGTGCTGGTATTTTTTATACACCTACACACTAAGGAAAAGTGATGCCCTGGTTCAGACATGTGCTTGTGTTGCCTATAATCAAAAGAAAAAAAATCGTTGTATTAGAATAGTAAAGTAAAAAGCTGACCTTTATTTGGAAGCTTCCAGGTGTCCTGCTGGTGATGGGAGCACCCAGAACTGAATTTGTACCATATTATAATGTTAATTAATTAGGATATCTAACAGGTACATCCTATAGGAGATTCAGTTGTCCCAGTTGGGTCAGCCCCTTGGAGTTGGTCCAAGGGGTTCTCTACCCCACTTATTATTCCCTATTGTAGGTCCCCTCCTTGGAATAAGACTAAACAATATTTCAGGAATGTGTTTTGAAGGTCAGCTTATTGTTCTAAAATCTAGGGGAAGAGGGTAGGAAAACTACTGGAGCTACAGCCATGCATTAGCAATCCACGAAGCTACAAATGTATGAAAAATATATAAAAAGCTTAAGCATCATTCCCCCCCTTTAGAGACTTGGCAATACAGATTATAGGCAACACTTGTACTTTTCCTCTGCATTACCAGCTGAAAGCAGCTTCCCCTCTGAGCACTTTTATCCTGGGATGAGTCTCCAGCCCAGGGATGATCCTTCGGTGCAGGTGTGAGAAAGCTCAGCCACTGGGAGCTGATCACTGCCCACAGCAGCTTTTGAGCTTAAGTGCTGGGTATTACCTACCTGTCCGTGTTGTGTTTGGTTTATTCTTAGCATCCAATCCCAGGCAGTCACGGTGACATCAGCTTTCAGCAGAGCTGCTTCTCTGACACAACACGAGGGTGCTCCTGGATCGCCTCTGCAGGTGTTTGCTCTCATTTTCAGCCGTGTCTGGGTTTGGGGGTGCTCACAGCAGGACTCCAGGCCCAAATCTTATGGATTCTCAGTGCTCCCTGCCAGTGGAGCTGCTGTTGGAACACCCTCTGCAGTTTTCAGTTTCTTGGTGCTGATGCTGAGAGGCCAGGTTAACCTCAGCCACCTCCCTGGGCGTGTTCAGACAAGAAGCCTTTGGTTAGAGGGAGTGATGAGTTTGAAGGGAATGTGCAGCCTGGCAGGTGGTGTAAACTTGGTGTGAGCTGTCAGTGTGTCCCTGTGACTCAGGGCAGGGAGGGGACAGCCTGTTGCCTATAATTCTATATTGCCAAGTCTCTAAAGGAGGGGGAATGATGCTTTTTATATATTTTTCATACATTTGTAGCTTTGTAGATTGCTAATGCATGGCTGTAGCTCCAGTAGTTTTCCTACTCCAGTAGTTTTCCCTTAGATTTTAGAGGAGCTGGCTGCAGGGGAGGAGCAGCAGTGGGCAAACTCACAGCTGTGTGCTGCCCTTCCAGCATACATCAATAGCACAGGGTTAACACCAACATCTCAATGCATCTGTCAGGCTTTCTCTTCCAACAAAATGTTTGGAAAAGCCCTTTTGCCCCTGGAGCCCTGGGCTGATGGCTCAGCTGCTGCTCCAGTGCCTCAGCTACACCCTGAGCTCCTGCAGCAGCTGCAGTGAGCTCTGGTTCCTGCTGTCCTTCTGGAGCTGTGGCTGCTGCAGAAGCCCCTGGTGCCTCTCCCAGAGCAGGGCCCACACTCTGGGTGCAGGGGCAGAGCCTGCTCCTGCTTAGGCTGACAATGGGGGCTTTCTTTCCATCCTGCCTCCTGGACCACTGTGCAGAATGAGAATTAGCATTGGCATGGAGGAATGTGTGAAATAAGCCCTGGATTCAGTGCTGGGAAAGTTGTCTGGCAGGAACTCCTCAAGTGACATTGGAATGCAGCCCCCTGCTCCCATGGAGGCAGCTCCTGCACTGGAGAGAGATTTGCTGGAGACAGGAGGGGTTCTGCTGCCACAGAGGGGTTTTCTGACCTGGAGAGGTGTTGCTGACACTTGTACAGCCTCTGTGATCTGCTGCCCTCTGAACTGGCTCCTCTGGTTCTTTAGGGGCCACTCTGGTTTTAATGAAGGCAGAGCTTTCACACCAGGATCCCCTGCTCTTGAGCAGTCCTGCTGCAAGTGTTTCCCCCATGACACTGAAATCTCAGGCACATGAGGGATGTGGAGGGCTGCACACAGGGCAGGTGAACACTGGCATCCATGACACTGAAATCTCAGGCACATGAGGGATGTGGAGGGCTGCACACAGGGCAGGTGCACACTGGCAGCCCTGGGGAGGAGGAATTCCAAGCAGAGAAAGCAGAGGAGGGAGCTGGGGCAGTTTCTGGGAGGGGAGGGGATGTTTGGCCCTGCTGACCAGAGAGCAGGCTGGGCTGCAGTGCTGGTGTTAAAAAGAGACAGCCACAAAAGTCATTCATTAATGATCTTTTGCTTTCCTGAGTGAAAAGAATCTAAAGAATTAAACTTTCCACCGCTGACACGGCAGTTCTGGGGGCACTAAAACTGCTGAGCTGTTGGGAGTTTGGCTTTGGTTTTCTTTGGTTTTGTCCTAGGGCAGTTTTGCTGGTTTCCAGGATCCAGAGCTTTAGAAGGAAATTTTCAGTTTCTCTAACCTGAATTTAGTTTAAAACAAAACAAACAAACAAAAAATCCTCCAAATGTCAAAGTGTAGAAATGTTTTTTTTTTCTGGAGCGACCAACTTGCCTTGGGTTTAAAAATGTCAGAAAGGGTTTAACAAAGCAGCAAACAAGTGCTGGTATTAAAATAGCTCTGAAATGCTCCTGCAGCCTCAGCAGCTTTGCTGGGGGCTGTTTGTGAATTTTCTCTTTGTTCCCCTGTAGGTTTACCAAGAATCTCTCTCCAGACAAAATCAACCTGAGCACGCTGAAGGGTCAGGGGCAGCTGACCAACCTGGAGCTGGATGAGGAGGTGCTGCAGAATGTTCTGGAGCTGCCCACCTGGCTCGCCATCACCCGGGTCTACTGCAACAAGGCCTCCATCAGGGTGAGCAGAGGCAGCTTTGAATAGATGAAGTTATCCATTTACAGGCAGAAATCACTGAGGTTGTGCATGGACTTGCACTTTGCACACTGAACTCGTACAAATTCTTCCTCCTTGTGCTTTTTAGAGCAAAAAAAAAAGTGTTTTTTTAGTTGTTGTAAGCTGTCAGGTTGTTTGATTCCACATGGTACTAAGCACTGTTGCATTACATGAACTCAAAAGTTTTAAGGACATCAAAGAGACTTTCTATAAAAGAAATATGATTCTACTCTGCCAAGTGACAGTAAAAATGAGCTTGTCTTACTCATCTGATGTGCTCTGTTTTTAGAGTCAGATCTGCTCAGTTTAGTAACAAACATTTGTTCTCCCTCCTACAAGAACTGCAGAGTGAACGTTGCTGTATGAAAATAAAATGGAGCTCTTTGGTTTGTGCACAGTTTTCAAAAGAGTTGTGTGTCTTCCAGTAACAGCAGCAGTTAGTTGTAAACTCTTAAAGGCCAGGAATGTTCCCCACAGCAGAATTTGACCTGCAGAATATCTGTTACTCCTGATGATATATGAGATCCAAAAGCTCAGCTGGGTTTGTAGATCTGGTGTCTGGAATGTCTTTTCCCTTGTCTGTGTCTCTGTTTGACCTGGATACAATGAGACATTGCAGACATCTCTCAGAGAAATGGGGCTCATAGTTTGGGCTGAGGAGGTTTCCTGCAATTTCTGAAACTTTCTAATGCAAAGATCACTCTGATAACCTCAACTTTATCGTTTCAGATCCAGTGGACAAAGCTGAAAACACACCCAATCTGCCTGGTAATGTTGCCTCTCTTGTCTTCTTTCCTTCCTTTCTCCCTTCTTCTTTTCTTCCTTTTCTTCCTCACTCTTTTTAATCTCTTCTACTTGAAAAAAATTCTGGAGAGGGAAACCATCAGGTGCTCAAATTTTCTTGGGATCTGAATCCTCCAGGCCCTTAGCATGTGGGCCATGAGTTCCATCCTGTCAGTCCCTCCTTTGACTGCAGGATGGAGCCAGATGAGCTCTCCAGGGCTACTCCAGTCTGTTTTTTGTTGGTTGTTTTCCCACTCCTGGGGTTTCAGGTTTCCCACTGACACTGATGGTGTGAGAGCTTTAGCACATGAGACTCTTGGAGCATTGAGACTCCAGAGCTGGTTCTCCCTGTCCTGGAATCTCACCCCAGGGCTGGTGGGCTGGGCTTGAGGCTGGCTGTGGTGTTCATGGCTCCCTCTTTGTGTCTCTGCAGTACCTGGACAAGGTGGAGGTGGAGATGAGGACGTGTGAGGAGCCTCGGCCGCCCAATGGACAGTCCCCCATCGCTCTTGCTGCTGGACAGAGGTCAGACCCTGAGCCCTGCAGCCCCTGCTGGGGTGTGGAGGCTGCTGTTCTCCTTGATTCACCACTGGCCTCCCTGCTCTTGGGTTTAAGTGCCTTTGGTGTTGCTTATAAACCTCTCTGTGGGAGCTTTACCTCTGCCAGGCCTCTCGTTGTGACATGGGATCTTGTCTTTGCAGTGAATATGGCTTTGCTGAGAAGGTCGTAGAGGGGATGTTTATTGTTGTCAATTCCATCACCATCAAGATTCACTCCAAGGCCTTTCATGCTTCTTTTGAGCTGTGGCAGCTCCAGGGCTACAGTGTCAACCCCAACTGGCAGCAGAGTGACCTGCGCCTCACCCGCATCACGGACCCGCAGCGGGGAGAGGTGAGCCTTGGCTTTGTACTGGCATCACAGAACAAAAGTGTGATGGATGATCTTTCCTTGTTTCATTTCATGTCTTCTGAGTGTTTTGGGTTTTTTTTGAATCCTTGAAGTTGTGAAAATCTCAGCATTTTCCTGTTTTTCTCCTCCCTCCTGGGCAGGTTCTGACGTTCAAGGAGCTCACCTGGCAGACCCTGCGGATAGAGGCAGATGCTACAGAAAATGGTGATCAGGATCCTATCACCACTCCCCTGAGACTCATCACCAACCAGGGCAGGATCCAGATCTCTCTCAAGAGAAGGGTGAGAGTTTTCTCCATGCTTTGCAGGATGTGGTCTCACTGCCTGGTGCAGAGATGATGCATATTTCCTCCCACAGTCCTCAACAGCCCTTCTCTCCCTTCAGAAATGTTGAGCCCTAACTGATGTATCTCTCCGTGTTTTCTGTCAGAGACAGCTGTGTTCTTAGCAAATGTCAAAGCAGTTTCTTTCCCAGGGGAGGATCTCGTGGATGGAGTGAGTTTTTCAATCTGTTTGAACATCCTAAGGAGAGCTGTCATCTCCTTACTGGGAGCTGAAAGCCTGGCAGCCTGATTTTTAGCTGTCAGTGGAAATGTGATGATTTAAAAAAAAATGAATTAAGCAGTGAGCAATTTGTCTCTTAAAGAGGAGGTGGCTTTGACTGCTATCCTTCTGAGAGGAGGTGCTGTGGATATGCACCAGATACCATCTCTCAGAGGAGTTTCACAGCAGCCTCCCTTCTTTCTGCCTCTGTTTTGGGAAGGATCTATCTGTGGAGTCAATTTTTGAAGTCCCTAACTCCTTCCTTCCTGTTTCAGACCAAAGATTGCAACGTGGTGGCCTCCAAGCTGATGTTTCTGCTGGATGACCTGCTCTGGGTGCTGACAGACTCTCAGCTGAAAGCAATGATGAAATATGCTGAGTCTCTGAGTGAAGCCATGGAGAAATCTGCTCAGCAGAGGAAAAGCCTGGCACCAGAGTCTGTACAGGTGAGTGAGTTTGGATGCTGGTCTGCCAGGGAAAAGGGCAGTTTCTGTTTGTGTGGCATCTGCCCCATATTCACAGCATTTCCCTTGATGGGAACTCTGGTCAGTGTCATGTGGACTGTGGGCTGCTGTAGGGTAGTGAGGTGACCAAATGAGTGGGATTCATTGCCAATAAAATACATTTTCCAAGTCAAGGATGAGGGAAGGGGAATATTTCTGCTGGAGTTGGAAGCTCCAGGGAAGCAGGGATGCACACATAGTGCAGGGAGGTTGCACAGGAGGGATGGGGAATACTTGGCCCTTTTTGCCCAGGAATCTTAAAACATCTTAAAACATCTTAAAACAACTCTTCTGAGAGAAGTGCAAGCAGCTGGCAGAGCCACAGACAAAGGTGAGAGCACAGGAGAGGATCCAGATCCTGAGAGCCCCATTTCAATCCTATAAACCGATGCCTTAGAGGCTGGAAGATTTGCATGAGCTGATTAATTGTGTTATAACCTCTGTGTTTTCCCTCTCTCTGAGCTCTCACTGAGCTTTTCCTTCTCCCACAGATCACTCCCCCTGCTCCCAGTGCCCAGCAGTCCTGGGCTCAGCCCTTTGGAGCCAGCCCCAATGCCAGCAGCATCGGGCAGTACTTTGACAAGCACGACATGAAGGAATCCTCCTACCACCTGCTCATCTCCCGCCTGGACCTGCACATCTGTGACGACAGCCACGCCCGGGAGGCAGGTCAGCAGGGAGGAGAGCATCCAGAGGGAAAAACAACAGCCAAGGCAGTGATTTTCTGGCTGGAAGAGGGTTGGGGTTTTGCAGTTTGGGATTTGAGTTTCCAGGCCTGGTTCTTACCATATAAACCCTTGATTCTGGTGTTCTTCTCCTGGCCTAGGACAAGATTTTGGTGCAGATTGCTAAAGATGGTACCCTAATCCTGGCTGTGGTGTCAGTTAGTCTGTGGGGGCAGTCAGAGCAATGTGGTTCTGAGTTCTCCTGGATCAGGGCTCAGATTGCAGAGCTGACCATGGTTTCCTCTGCTCTGTTCCTCACAGGTGCTCTGAAGCATGGGATGCTGGGCGGTGCCATCCAGCTGACCTTCAGGAGGATGGCTTTTGATTATTATCCTTTCCACAGGGCAGGTAGGGAGCCTGTGGCCTTACAACCTGAGGAGGGCAGTAAAAAAGGAGCTAAAAGAATTGTTCTGTGATTGCAGGCTGGACTAGGAGAAAGAAACTGCATTTTTAAAGCTGGGATGTTTGCTTTTCTGCAGGAGATGCCTGCAAGCATTGGGTAAGGTACAGTGAAGCAATGGAGACTCGGGGACAGTGGGCAAAGAAGTTGGTCAGTGAATTTCAAAGCAAGATGGAGAAGTTTTATGAGGAGTCAGACCCTGTGTTTGCCAGGACTCCAATTTCCCCTTTCAAAAGGAAACCAGGTAAAGGTATTTGATAAAACCAGTGAAGCAGGAGGTGGTACCAACTTTGCTTAATCCAGCAAAATCTTTAGTTGCCCATCCCCAGCTGAGCAGGCTGATTTGTTGGTGCAGGAATGCATAGCACTCTAAAAATCATAAATATTATGGTAAAGGAAAGTGGCTGGCAGAGCACTGCAGCAAGAATGGACAGGCTGCAGTGGATTATTGTTGAGTTTCTCCGTAAGATACAAGGATGAAATTACATACTTAAGACCTGGCTTAGGAGTGTGTTCTCTTGCCACAGGACAGACTCACCTTTCACAGTGTTCTTCCTTCAAAAGTCCTGAGTGTTCCTCCTGCCCAGCTGTGTTCATCCCTTTCTGATTCTGGGGCTGTTAGTTCTGCTAAATCAGCACAGAGGTGATGGTACAAAGAAGGTGACTAACAGCCTGTCTGTCCCCACAGAGCCTCCCCAGAGGAGCCCCCCAGAGAAGGGCCGGGCTCCCCCCACCAGCCTCCCGCGGCTGCGGCACCCGCCCTGGCACCGGCTGCGCTCCAGCTGCGTGCTGCTCAGGGTGGATGACCTGGATGTGCACCAGGTAGGGACCTCAGCACTGCCTGCCCGTGGCAATGGCACTTCCAGAAAGGAAATGATATGATTCAATATGTAATTCAAGGTACAATTGAAAGAATCGTACAAATCCTACATCCAAAATGCTGCCCGGAGAACATAAATGCTGTTGGGATGTTGTCTGCAAAACTTTAAACCCAAGAGTGAACTGCTGATAGTTTTCATGTTCAGAGGGAACTGCTTAACCAGGGGTTTCTGCCCTCTGTTCCTACACCAAGTATCAGGCAGGCCCAGCGTAAAAGATTTCATGCCTTTGAGAAGTCAGTGAGGATGTGGATTTTTGACAAAGGAGGAGTAAGTCTGACCTCAAGCTTTCTGCCCTGGATCAGGCCCTGCATCCATGTGCCCTGTGTCCATCCAAGAGCTGGTTTTGCTCTTTGCAGCACCAGATACTATGATGGACTTGCCAAGGTGCTGCTGATCTTGCAGACAGCTGTAACAGATTTCTGTTCTGTTTGCTCATGTCACCTAATTCTGCTTGTCACAGCTCTTACTAGCAGTGACAGGAGACACAAAGAGCTAAATTCCCTCAAAGGAGAGGAGTTGGCAATATCAGCAGGTAGAAGAAAATTATGTTTTTGCTTGAAAGCAGTGTATGTTTGATGTGTAAATGAGGCAGAGTGAATACAGGCAACTGAGGGGTCACTGGGGCACTTGGGTTTGCCAAGTCTGAGTTCTGCACCACTGCATTTCCTTCTGTTTTCAGGTCTCTACAGCTGGGCAGCAAAGTAAGAAACCCTCCACCTTGCTTTCCTGTAGTAGAAAAATCTTCAAACTCCCTGACCAGGTCTCTGCAATCCATATTGAATTCACAGAATATTACTTCCCAGACAATCAGGACTTTCCAGGTAATACATCAAGGTTAGCACCTTCTTTCACAAGTTTCTTAGAGTCATCAATGTGATGTGTTAACCATGTTAGATGTTCTCTGTCCATTGTTGTTTAGTTTTCTGATGTTTGCCATCCTAATTTTTTTTTTGCCTGTGGGAAGGTGGGATGGAGTTTGTGCACAATGTGGAAGCAGAGCTGTGCTTGCAGGAAGGAATTGCAGCAGCTGCTGTTCTGCCCAGATCCTGGGGTTCAGCCTTGCTGAGAGCCCTGGAGCAGGGCCATGGGGTGCTCTGGGTGCTGTCCCAGTGGGTCACCTCATTCCTCTGGGTGCACCACAGCTGCTCCCCTTCTGAGATGTCTCTCCCAGGAGTGGTGAAACTCCTGCATTGGTGCTGTCAGTGCAGGTTCTGCGCTGAGCTGCAGAGCACCTGAGGGGCCTTTCCTGCTATCCTTAATCTGTTTCCTTCTAGTTCCATGCCCAAACCTGTACGTGCAGCTGAATGGCCTGATGCTCACCCTGGACACACCAAGTGTGCTCTGGATAAACCTCTTCTGCCTGGATCTGTGTCGTAGCCTGGAGCAGTTCAAAGCCATCTACAAGCTGGAGGACTCAGGCAAGCGGGATGAGCACGTGGATGTCCGGCTGGATGGCTTCAGGCTGAAGGTACCTTTCTTTTCCTTCCTTTCCCAGCCTTCAGTGTTCTCTCTGTGAAAGAAACATGAGAGCAGGACATAGCTGGAGTCCATCACGAGGAGACAAACCTGCTGCCTTCCTCGGACTTTGCTCTGTTTGCTACTTGTGTTGGTTTTGTTTGGTCAGTAAAGCTGCTGCTGGAGTTCTCAACCAGAATAAACCTCTGCTATTCCTCTCTCACCTTCCTTCCCTGCAGCTCAGCATCCCCGTGGATAAGAAAGTCACAGACCACCGGGACAGGCCTCGGGCCCTGTGTGTTTGCATGTCGGAGGTGACAGCCACCAACACCCGCCACGCTCCCTCCTGCAGCTGCCAGGACCTGCAGAGCCTCTTCAGGAAATTCGCGGGCTCCGAGTTCTTCCACTCCAGCTACGCCGCGTTCCCCCGGGAGCAGGACAGCTTCAGCCTCCTGCACACCCTGTTCCTGCACCACGCCTACCACGTGGAGGACAGGCCACACAAGCACCACAAGCTGCCTCACAAAACCTCTGCCTCTGAGGATCTGTGGTCTGTGAATTTCAGTGAGCTCTCTCTGGGGTTTGAGGGGGCTGAAAGCTCCAAGGGCAGAGCCCTTAGCTTTGTTGACCCTTTTCCCCTTTCCATATGGGCCTGCCTGCCCAAGAGGTGGGGGCAAGCTCAGATGTCTAAACGACAGGAGCTGGCCACCTCTGAGGTGAAAATCAAGCCTTCTGCCAGCTTTAGCAACCACTCCAAGAATGAGAACCTCTCCAAAGAACATGGTGTTTGTCAAAGATCAAAGACTGACCAGGATCTGAGGAATATCTATAAGGCTCCAGACACGATGGATGTCTTGGGAGAATCTGACTGTGAAGTTGATGATGGAGTAGACAGTGAAGAGCTGGAAGCCTCTGCTGATATCCATGTGCTCATGTCCTCCTCTGTCCATGTCAAAGTTCGGCTCAACCACTACCAGTACTTGGTGCTGCTCAGGATGAAGGAAGTTCTGCAAGCACTACAGGAGCAGCTGGCCCAAGATACCCAGGAAATGACTGGGTCTCCTTTAGATCCCATGTCTGCTTGTGTGGGAGCTATGTTCCCCAGTGCTGAGGTGGCCCTGCTCATGGCCCCTGCCCCAGGGTCTGTCGTGGAGCCCAGGTCCCTGGACTCGGACACAACCAGCCTGATCGAGTCCGAGCTCTCGCCCTCAGACAGCAAGGAGGGGCTGGCAGCTGAAGAGAAGGAGCTGAAATCAGAGAGCAGTTCGGAGAAGGGCTTAGGCAGCACCTCAGAGCTCCCAGAGGACAGTGGGATCCAGGACACTGGTGCCAGTGTCCCCTCTGGAGAGGCTCCCGAGGTCCGCGAGCGACGGAGCCCTGAGCGCAGCTCCCCGCGGTAAGGGCGCAGAGGAGAAAGCCTTGATAGAGGAAGCACACGAAGCTGTGGAAGCCCTGGTTGCAGAAAGACCAGCAGAGACCAGCAGCCACCCTCAGAGCCCCCCTGCTCTCCCTTCCAGCCCAGCCTCGGACACGCAGCCCTCGGGCAGAGTCTCCCTCAATGGCCAGGCCGAGCTCGTCCCGCTGCGGAGCATCGAGGTGGAGCTCTCCAGCGCACTGCACATCACCAAGGACGCCACGAAGGAGGCTCTGCACGCCACCATGGACCTCACCAAGGAGGCCATGTCCCTCACCAAGGACGCCCTGAGCCTGAGCAGGGACAAGATGACCTCCACCATGCAGAGGATGCTGTCCCTACCCCCGGCCAGGTGAGCAGGCCAGGCTCCTGAACTGCAGGAGGGGAGACAGAGCTCCTCCACTCCCTTTCTGTCCATTGTATCTGGGCTGGAGATGGGTCAAGTGTTCGTTTCTGGGGCTGTTCTGAGGGTACTCAAGTCTGACTTGCAAGTGGTCAGAGACCAGCCCAACACTCAGATAATCTGCAGGCTCAGCTGCCTGCCTTTATCACTGGTTTCTCTTGGGGGTTTTCTGTAGGGATTCTGTGCCCAAGGCAGAGGAGGGAGCGCTGACCCCGGGCGGGGCGGGCAGCGGCCGGATGCGTTTCTTCTCCATGAAGAGGACCTCATCCCAGCATTCCTTTGACACCACATCCGTGGATGGGAGTGGCCCTGAGGATGGGCTGTCCGTGGACAGTGATGGCAGTGATGGCTTCGTGATGCTCACAGACTCTGGTAAAGCCCTTGGCTTTTCTGTGCCCACCCTCATCTCACAGGGGTGATGCTTTGTGCCACAGGCAGCTCATGCTGTGTTCCTATGGAATCACTTTTGCTGCTCCTTGTTTTTGAAGGTCTTAAGGAATTGCCTCACAGTGGCTCTTTCTGCTTTTGTATGTGCTTTTTCTTTGAGATGAGGAGGGTAAATCAGTGTGGGGTGACCCTGAACATCCCAGTGGTGTCCTGAGCGCTGCAGAGGCTGTGATGTGCTGGTGGTGGGTGGTACAGAGCATTTAGGAAGGGCTGGTTGGATACTGGGTACTCTGGACATCTTTCACTTCAGCCCTCTGTTGCTTAAGCTCATCTGAGAAGTTGGAGAGAGATGGGTCTGCAGAGGATGGTACCTCCAGAGAGGCCAGAGATTCAGGCAGATGCTGATGTCAGGACTTCCAGAGAAAGAAATGGAATTGAGTTGTTGTTACTTCCGTTTCAGAACCCAGCTTGGACCCTCTTTCTTCAGGGCAGCTTCCCCAGGCCCACAATGACACGGGCAGCAGAAGCAGCCTGGTGGCAGAGGACGAGGGTGGAGTGTCCCCTGAGGTGAACAGCTCCACGTCCCAGAGTGAAGACCCCAGTCTGCAGCTGGTCAGTGCCTGGCACTGGGATTCTGTCCCTGAGGGGCTCTGGAGGTGTTTGCTGTAACCAATGAGCTCCTGGTGGCTGTTTCAGGTGTCTGTCCTCGTGCTGAAGATGAATGATGTGAACTGTGCAGTAGAGGTACAAGGAGATGATTTGTCTGTGGCTTTACAAGTGATGAAGGTGGTTCCAGAGCAGCTGAACAACGTTGGCATGTGGCAGTTCCTGCGTGGCTACGTGGGTAAGATGCTGCTCTGGGTTCAGCTGCAGAGCTGGCTTTTATACCAGCCTCCCTCAGGGAATATTCCATTAACTGGGGCCTCAGTGTTTGGGGTGGGTAGGATTGAACACAACTCATGTGTGAGGGTTCAGATCTGGCATTTGAAAGACGTTTCCCAAGTGCCTACAGAGTCAGGCTCTGTGGGGCCTAGTAATCATTGATTGGGATTTTTTAAATTGCTGAGGATGCATGAAATTAATTAAAAGAGTGAATAAAGCTGTCTAGGGAAACTGAAGTTATTCCTGATCTGAAAAAAAATACTTTTGGTCTACAGTACTTCCCCTAAATTTGAATTAAAAAAAAAAAAACAACAAGCCAAACCTTAAAACAATCAACTATCCCCATAGAACCCAAAATATCCACAAAAGCAGCTCCAAAACTGAAGTGGAAGTGTGAGCAGTTCCCAGGCTGTTCATCCTGCCTTTCCCAGTCCTGCCAGTGGCCACGGTGGAGCCAAGGGATGAGGAAAGGCTGGTCAGCTCTGGAGAGTGAGCCAGGGCAGTGGCTCAGCTGTGGAGGCAGAGTTGGGGCACTCTGGAGAGTGAGTGGGGCCCTGGGACAGGTCCTGCACAAAAACAGGGGCCAGTTTTAAAGTGTGCTGAGAGAGGGATGTGCCTGGGACTTCAGACGGTCCAGCTCAGTGCCAGCTCAGTGATGTGGGCTCTATTAGTCCTTCCAAACTGGGATTTCTCTCATGTGAGGGATGATGTCAGACCGAGGTCACTTGGCTGCTTTTGGGCTGAGCTGGGCTTTGCACGCTGCCCTTTCTGAGCTGCTGTCTGATCACAGGCCCCGTTGTGCAGTGAGATCTCTCTGCCCCAGCTCTAGGAGACCCAGCAGAGGGGAAGGCTGCGAGCCCTGAGCCCCGGCAGCCCCAGCCCGAGGTGTCCCTGCGCCTGCAGTCGGGGCCGCGCGCGGCCGCTCACTCTGCCCTGGCTGAGCACAACGGCTTCCTGCAGCTGCTGCTGCACAGCCAGGCCACCGAGCTCTGCACCTCCTGCCTCGCCAGCCTGGGACCCTTCCTGGAGGATGAAATCATCCCTGAGGTCATCCCCATGGAGATAGAGGTGGTGGATGCCAAAATCACCTTGAAGGTGAGAGATTCCCCCTGGGGCAGGGCTCGCTTGCAGGATGGCACTTGGGAAGGGCTGTGGGAATGCTGGGGGCCTCTGCAGAGCTTCTCTTCTCCTGAGACTGTTTGGTTTTGCTTCTAAAAGCAAAACCAAACCTAGGGATGAATAAGGAACACAAGGGAAGTGTGTACCTGTGCATCCAGTACATAAAGCCAGGCCTTTCCCCAGGGTGGGCTCACCCAGTGCTGCTGGTCAGGAATGCTGCTCCTGACCAGGCTGCAGGCAAGGGAAATCCTTCCAAGAGCTTTCACAGCTCCTCATCCCTTCTCTGCTTGCTGTTCCTCCAGGATGACACCCCCCCAGTGTACCCCACCTCCCCTGGCCCTGTCCCCATCACCTTGGCAATGGATCACGTCGTGGTGAGGCGCAGGGATGACGGTGTCTTCTATCTCACAGGTGAGTTACCTCTGCTTTTATTGTCCCTCTGCACCCCCAGGCTGTGCTGGAGGAGACTGGGACGTGCTGGTTGCTACTGGGAAGGACGGGCTCTGAGGTGGGAGCAGTCCCTGTGTGTTTCCTGCTGTGGGAGCCCTCCCTGCCTCTGTTCCCTGCTCTGAGAATTCTTTGTCTGGTGTTTCCTTCAGCACACACAGACAGGATCCATTATTACCTTTTAGTTTCTCCATTTAAAAAGGGGAAAGAGAATTTTATTTCCCTGTGTAACAAGAAGGAAAGAAATTAATTATTTTTTTGTTCTGAGAGCCCTGTTGTGTGAATGTCCACACCTGAGTGGGTTCTGTTGCTTTCCAGCTCCCCGGGGGAAGGACTCAGTGAAACAGGAAAGGCCTGTGTCAGTCCCTGAGGAGCAGAAGGCCCCATCAGAGTCTGTCTCGCCAGCCCCAGCAGCAGGAGCACGTGGGCTGCAGGTGAGTCACTGCTGCCTGGACAACAGAGAGCTGGAAATTCTTTTTTGCCTTGTTGTGTTTGCAGTGCTGGGCAGGTGTGGTGAGCTGCAGGAAGGGAGTGCCCCGAGGAGCAGCCTGTGGCTCCTCCCATGTGTGTTTTGAGGGCACCTTGCCCGGCATGAACTCACTTGTTCCCTTTCAGAATCTGGTTGGGGATTGTTTTCTGATTGGCTCCATCTTCCCCACTGTGTCCAGTTCCTTGTTGGAAAAACAGGAATTGAGAGGTTCCCAAAAAGAGAATGTCTGTCAGTGTGGTTGTGTCTCACTGTGTAATCGATCCCAAGAGCTCCTGCTGTGGTTTTCCTTGGAGGAGCTCAGTGTGTACCTTGAGGACTCCTGCCTTGTTCTCTGCTTGTCTCTGCAGCTCAAGCAAGTGCCAGAGTTGCAGAGGGAGCTGCAGACCATGAAACTGGCCCTGGCAGAAGCCAACATGGACAAGGCTCGTCTTCTGCAGGAGATCAGGAAGTACAACCCCCTGTTCCAGCTCTGACACTGCCAGGGACAGGGCACCAGCACCAGCAGGGCAGGTTTGGTCATTTCGCTGCCAAACGGGTCCAAGTCCAGGACAGAAACCAGCTGTGACTGCAGAGACTGGGCAGAGGGAGGGACAGAGGGGCCTGGCTGAGGGAAATGGGGGGAATGGGGAGGAGTTTGCTCTGCTCTGGCCTGGGAGTGCTGCACTGAGCCAGGCCATGGTCAGCCCACCAACACCAGGGCAGATTTTGGGCAGACACCCCATGTCTCCTCATCTCTGGGTGGCTTTCAGCCTCCAGCTTTTGTGGTGACTTCTGGAGATGCTCCATGCTGGGGGTTCTGCTTCTTTCACCCTTCCTTGTTGTGCTCTTGGCCAGCTGTGCTCGCCAGGGCCCACAGCAGGGGCAGGGTGGTCACTTCAGCACCTGGGCAGTGACAGGACAGGGGTGCACAAGGGTCAGGGCTCTGCTGGGAGAGCAGGGCTGGGTCCCACTGTGCAGTGAGGGCACACAGCTCACTATTCCCACAAGAACAGGGGCAGGACAGTACAGAAATTCCTTCAGATTCCCTTTCCCACCAGTAATTCCTTGTGTAGAGATGGATGCAGTGTATGGGACTTAGTCCAGTTCATTCCCACTTAATCCCACAATGTTTGGCTCTATTGGTGCAGGAATTAATTCCTTACAAGGCACTGTTTAAACTTTTACTATCAAAGAATGGGGTGAGGGAGCTTGGTTCAGTCTCAGGAGATGACCTGGGTGTTTTTTGGGATGCACCTTATCCTCAGAGCTTTGTGTGCCCGAGTTCCCCAGTGGGCAGGAGGAGCTGAGGAAGGAGCTGTGGGGTTTTCAGCACTGGGTGGAATCTTTCAGCAGGGCTGAGGGGCTGGGATGGGTCCCCAGAGCCACCTGCCAGCCCTGATCCCAAAAGGAAATCACTGGAACACCCCCATGTGGAGCAGCTCCCTGTGAGCACCACTGGGAACTGCCCACGAGCAAAATTTGGATTTTGTTTCACCAAACCTTTGTGCTGCTCCCTCTCCCTGTGGGGAGCAAGAGCTGTGAGCACTGCCTGCCTGGGGTGGAATGCCACGGGATTCCTGCTTTTTCTTCATTAATTGCTTGAAAATGGGAGGTTTCTCTCTTCTGCTTTTTCACATTTTCATGACATTTTGTGTGAGTATGGGAAGGCTATGCCAAGGGTTTGCCCAGCCTGCAGGGCCCCACAGCTCCTCCCACGTGTGCAGGCTGAGCACAGCTGGGGCCAGGGTGTTTACAGCAAATTCCTTGCTCCAGCTCCTTCAGTCAATGGGTTTTGTTGAAGAATTCCAACTTCAGTCAATGGGTTTTGCTGAAGAATTCAAGCATTTCCTTTGCTTTGAAGACGCAGTAAAAAGAACTGTAACCCAAAACCCACACACGTGGGAGAACAAAACCTCCTGGGTCCCCACAGATTGTAAATATCAAAGTTTACTTTGTGGAGCCTCTTATTTAAGGATTCTCCCTCTGCTCCAGTGAGAGCCCAGGGAGTCCTGCCTGGCACAGGGGCCTCAGCACCTCTCACAGGGGCAGGAGCAGCTCCAGGGCCCCTGGAAAGGGAGGGGGGAATGTGCAACTCTGAACTTGAATTTAAATTTGAATTTTAGGCAGTATTGCAACTTTGCTGCAGTTTGTTTCCACTGATGCATTTATTGGTTCTATGAACCAGGAGCAGAATTAAACTCATTAACCTCCTTCCAGCCTCAGGTCTCTTTTCCTGCTTTTCCCTCCCCCTCCATCCCAACACTGCTGATTTTTGGGCAGCTCCTGGAGTTGGAAGCAGAGCTGAACCTTGACTTCAGATGTTCCAGCTGCCAGCACAGCCCTGCCCCAGGCTGGGAGCAGCTCTGGGAGCACCTTGGGTCACACAAAGAGCAGATCCCAGTCAGGTTATGAACACAAGAATAAGTTTAATGTACAAAAAAAGCCACTCCTCTGGGCACAGATGGCACATCTGAGCACAGGTGGCACATCTGGGCCAGCAGGAAATGCTCTGCAGCCTCTGGATTTCCTCTCCCTGCTGAGGAGGAACACCCCAACGTGATGAGACCCCAAAGTCCAGGCTGAGGGTGGATCCAGCTCTGCCCAGGGTGGGCAGGGACAGCAGGAACATCCTTGAGGCCCCACAGGCCACCCCAGAGGGGCCCTGGGGAAGAGTCCACGTGGGAAGGTCCTGCAGGAAGCTCCTCTCAGCCCCTCTCAGTGGAAAATGATCTTTTTGTACTTGGAGTTGGGGATCTGCCCCCGTGCCTTGAGCCTCCTGACAGCCTCCCTCATGTGCTTGGGCTGCAGGGGGGGCAGCTCCCCCCACTTCTCACACACGTCCAGAGCTGGACAGACAGACAGACAGAGCTCATGGCAGGGGCCAGCTGAGCTCTGCCCATCCCCTGCTGCAGCTCTGAAAGGAACAGGTAACGTTTGTGTTTGGGGTTTGCAGCTCAGAGCCAGGAACGGAGCTGCTCCAGGAGTCCCGGGGCAGCAGGAAGGACAAAAAGCTTCTGAAGCCCTCAGGCAGTGTGGAGGTGCTGGAGCCAGGGCAGGGATGAGCTCAGAGCCTCTGCTCTGCAGCCCTGGGGCTGGCTGGGCTGTGATCCCCTCCCGGCTCAGCTCCTGTCCCAGAGGGAAGCCTGGGGCAGGTTTGGAGCTCAGGGAGCCCCTGTGTCCCTGCAGCACTGAGATCCTCCTCCTGCAGCTGCCCTGGGGCTGGGGGACACAGCTGCCAGCACTGGGGGGAGCAGAGGGGCTGTGGCAGCTTCAGCAGGCTCTGCTCTGAGCCACAGCTGCTGCCGGGAGGGAGGGAGAACCATGGAAAACGTGCTCCTCATCCTGCTCCAAGGAGGGAACCCACCCCGGGCCCTTCCCTGTCACTCACCTTCCTCCACCACCTCCCCGACGAACACCTTGGAGATGCCCGACATGGCGATGACGACGTTCTGGGACACCGAGGTGCCGGTGATGGACTGGATCAGCTGCGGCAGGGACAGGGACAGGCGGGGACGGTCAGAGCTCCGCCCGCAGGGCCCTCCAGCCCCTCGGGGCCGCTGCAGCGCCGGGCGCGGGGGTTTGAGCCGGAGCCCCCGGGATGGGCCGAGCTCGGGCTCCCGGCGCTGCCGTACCCGTTTGATGGCGGCCTTGGGGAAGGCAGAGCGCCGGTACATCTCGTAGCGGTTCAGCTGCTCCTCGGAGAAGGAGGAGACCAGGATCCTGCGGGGGGCACAGGATCGTTCCCAGCCGCTCCCGCGGAACCGGCCAGGGGCGGGAGGGGATTCTGGAGGGGGCTGCGGATCCCCGGCCCCGCAGGCACTCACTGCATCTTCTGGATCTCGTCCTCGTCCACCTTCTGCTTCTTCTCCTTGCGCTCCTTCAGCTCCAGCTTCACCTTCCTGGCCGCGCCCGCCTGCAGCCCCGGCTCCTCCGCGTCCGCCGCCTCCCCGTCCGCGCTCCTCACCTGCGCCAGAGGGCAGCGCTCGCTCTGCGGCCCCGCGGCCCGGCCCGGCCCCGCTCCCGCTCCCGCCTCACCTCCCCGTCCGCCACCTCCGCCTTCAGCTCGCCGCCTCCGCCGGCCTCCCCCACCTCGCCTTCTCCCGCTCCCTCCGCGGCCGCCGCTTCCCCCGCGGCCGCGCCCCCATCGCCGCTGGCGGGCGGGGAGGAGCCCGGGGGCGGCTCCGGAGCGGCGGCGGCACCGAGCGCGTCCCGGGCCGGGTCCGCCATGGCCGCGCCCGCGGCGCTTCCTGATGACGTAATACTACGGGCGCCGTGAGGGGGCGGAGCCTATCGCCACGGGAACGGCGACGCGGGCGCCTCCTGATGACGTAAAACTGCGCGCGCCGTGAGGGGGCGGAGCCTATCGCCACGGGAACGGTGACGCGGGCTCCTCCTGATGACGTAACACTACGGGCGCCGTGAGGGGGCGGAGCCTATCGCCACGGGAACGGTGACGCGGGCGCTTCCTGATGACGTAACTCTACGGGCGCCGTGAGGGGGCGGAGCCTATCGCCACGGGAACGTAGACGCGGGCGCCTCCTGATGACGTAATATTACGGGTGCCGTGAGGGGGCGGAGCCTATCGCCACGGGAACGGTGACGCGGGCGCCTCCTGATGACGTAACATTTCGGGCGCCGTGAGGGGGCGGAGCCTATCGCCACGGGAACGTTGACGCGGGCGCCTCCTGATGACGTAACACTACGGGTGCCGTGAGGGGGCGGAGCCTATCGCCACAGGAGCGGTGACGCGGGCGCCTCCTGATGACGTAACACTATGGGCGCCTCCTGATGACGTAACACTACGGGCGCCGTGAGGGGGCGGAGCCTATCGCCACGGGACCGTTGACGCGGGCGCCTCCTGATGACGTAACAGTACGCGCGCCGTGAGGGGGCGGAGCCTATCGCCACGGGAACGGTGACGCGGGCGCCTTCTGATGACGTAACATACGGGCGCCGTGAGGGGTGGAGCCTATCGCCACGGGAACGGTGAGGCGGGCGCCTCCTATTGACGTAACACTACGGGCGCCGTGAGGGGGCGGAGCCTATCGCCACGGGAACGTTGACGCAGGCGCCTCCTGATGACGTAACACTACGGGCGCCTCCTGATGACGTAACACCACGCGCGCCGTGAGGGGGCGGAGCCTATCGCCGCGGGAACGTTGACGCGGGCGCCTCCCGATGACGTAACACTACGGGCGCCGTGAGGGGGCGGAGCCTATCGCCACGGGAACGGTGACGCGAGCGGCTCGTGATGACGCAATTTACCGGCGACACTAGGGGAGGTGGTGTCTGAACCCATGGCAACGGAGATGCGACGGCGCGTCCTGATGACAAAAATTGCGAGCGCCGCGCCGGGGGGGCGGTGCCTGCTGCCATGGCAACAGCGACTCGGCAGCGCAGCCTAATGACGCACTCTATGGGCGCCGCGATGGGGGCGGAGCATGTCGCCATGCCGACCGCGCCTCCTGATGACGCACCGCTACGGGCGCCGCGAGGGGATGCGCGGGGCCGGGCTTGTTGCCATGGCAGCGGGGCTGCGGAGGGGGCCTGTGCGGGCCTCACCCCGCGCTCGGACCGACCGGCCCCGCTCCGAGCCGCCCTCCCCGCGCCCGGACCCTGCCGGGACACGGCGGTAGAGCGGCCCCGCTGCCCGGGCCCCGCAGGGAAAGCCCCCCCGGACCCGCTCAGAGCGAGCGCGGCTGAGGGACCGCGGGCAGCGTTCGGGGGCGGGGCCGACACAAACCCCGCCCTCTGCACCGCCCACCCCTCACACCCCGCCCATGCACCGCCCACCGGGCCCCGCCCTCTCAGGCCCCGCCCCCGGGCCCGGCGCGGCCCCGCCCCGGAAGTCGCGCGGGCGGCCGGGCCGGGCCGCGCCGGCCATGGGGAAGGAGCAGGAGCTGCTGGAGGCCGCTCGCACCGGGAACCTCCCGGCCGTGGAGAAGCTGCTCTCGGGGAAGCGCCTCAGCTCCGGCTTCGGCGGCTCCGGCGGCGGCGGCGGCAGCGGCGGCGGCTCCGCGGGGGGCGGCGGCGGCGGCAGCGGCGGGAGCGGCGGTGTGGGGCACCCGCTGTCCAGCCTGCTCAGGTGAGCGCGGCCCGGGGCTGAGCGACGGGGGATGAGCCGGGGGCTCCGGCAGGCGGCTGGGGAGGGGAGCGGGAGCTGTGGGGCTGAGGGCAGCTGGAGGGTTTGGATGCGCTCCGGGTGCAGCGGGAGCGCTGAGGGACGAGGGGGTGCCGGGGTTCCAGGGTGCAGAACTGCGGGACAGAGGAGTGCCGGGGTTCCGGGGTGCAGAACTGCGGGACAGAGCGGTGCGGGGGTTCTGGGGTGCAGAACTGCGGGACAGAGCGGTGCGGGGGTTCTGGGGTGCAGAACTGCGGGACAGAGCGGTGCGGGGGTTCCGGGGTGCAGAACTGCGGGACAGAGCGGTGCGGGGGTTCTGGGGTGCAGAACTGCGGGACAGAGCGGTGCGGGGGTTCTGGGGTGCAGCGGTGCGGGACAGAGGAGTGCCGGGGGTTCTGGGGTGCAGAACTGCGGGACAGAGCGGTGCCGGGGGTTCTGGGGTGCAGAACTGCGGGACAGAGGAGTGCTGGGGGTTCTGGGGTGCAGAACTGCGGGACAGAGGAGTGCGGGGGTTCTGGGGTGCAGCGGTGCGGGGGTTCTGGGGTGCAGCACTGCGGGGGACACCGGGGGTCTGTCCCCGCTCTGTGCCCCGAGCTGGGGGCTCCCGGTGCGATTGGAGCCTGCAGCGAGCGGGTGTGACCTGGGCACCGCTGAGCGTTCGGTGCCCCCGGAGCTGCTCGGGCTGTGTGCCCTCGCTGGGCTGGCAGGGCGCAGGGAGTGACTCTGTGGCTGGCTGGAGCCGGCGGTGGCAGCGCTGGGTGCTGCCCGTGCCGTGCCGGTGCTGCGGATGGCGGCACCGGGGGCTGAGCGGTGTCCGGAGGGCTCCATGGCCGGGACAGGTTCCTTGTGGGCCGTGCGGGATCTCCGGGGTGGCTGTCCCGGGTGTCCGGGCCCTGCGCTGGCATTGTCGCGGCTGGCGGTGACACCCTGCCGGCTCCGGGGTCGGCTCGTCCTCAGCCCCGTGCTGTGCAATTTGCTGGTTGGAGCTCTTGGACCTTTGTTAGGTTTTTTTTTTTCCCCTCTTCCCCATGTTTTGGCATCACCTCTCGCTGCTGGAGCTGCAGCTTTGGGCCGCGCTGGGAATGCTCCTGGTCCCTGAGCAATCGGTTTGTACTGGGAGGTGTGGAGGAGGTTTGTGTCCAGGGCCAAGTGACACTGTTGCTATGCAACCTGGCTGTTCGGAGGGATGTGACTTGTCCCTTTTTGGTGGAATTCGATCCATTTTTCCTTTCACATAACCCAGTTAGATACCTGCAGGTTGTGCTGGTGGCAGAAGCCTGCAGGCATGTGAGAGCTCACCCTGCCCTGGGGCACACGTTTGCCTTTCTGAAACCTAAATCTACCCTTGGGTCGAGCTTTGTTCTTCTCTTTTGATACATTAAACAGTCTGAGCCCTTGTTTGAGTGGGATGGATGTGCCCACAGGGGGCTCAGATCAGTGCACAGGGTCGGTGCAGTTGAGCACCCTGTGAGCTGAACCAGATCCAGCCTGGCAGCACCTGGGCACGATGGGGCCTTTTCTCTGCCTCTCCCTGGGACAGTGCCCATGGTGCCATGGTCCTGGAGCAGTCCCGTGGTGCCAGGGTGAGCCAGGCCATGCTTTGGCTCTGACCTGTTACTGTTTCTCACACGTGAACAGGGTTTGCTGCACGTGTCTGAAGGAAGGTGACTGTCACAGCTGTCACTCCTGTTCTGTGCTCACTGCCCTGGCTGTTGGCTGTACCTGCTGGTGACGCTGCCCAGGTCCCAGCCCCTGCGCCTGTTTCTCCCTGCACAGCTGGGATTTGTGCCTGTGCCACCCATTCCTGCTCTGGCTGCACGTTGTGGGGCATGGCAAGGTGTCCTGTGTGCCACCTGCTGCCGTTCAGGAGCTTTGTGGCTGTTTCCCACCTCCTGGCCACTTGTTGGGCTCTGGCTCTGAGCAGCTTGTGAGGAGGTTTTGATGAGAAGCAGCTGCAAGGAGAGGCCAGAGAGTGCAGGAGACAGGCTGGGGCAGGCTGCAGGGAGCAGACAGATGAATTTTAGGGTGGAGAAAACCTCACCTTTTCCAATACTAGAACGTGGGAGCTTTTCTGATGTAGATTTTGCCCTCCTTGGCTGTGGGGAGAAGCCTGCCCTCAGTCAGGTGTGTGTGCTCTGTATTTTCCCTCCCTGGGGCAGCCCCTGGCCCTGCTCAGGCTGGTCCCTGGTCCTGCTGAGGCTCCTCATGTCTGTAAGGATCCCTCCTGAGCTGCTCTCCTCCCCCAGAGCTCACTCCCAGAACAGGATCATAAACACTCTGCCGGGCCAGCACCTTTGTTCTTTTCTCCACCCAATTTCAGGTCCCTATTTTAGTTTCTATTTAAGTCCCACTGTTTGGATAACCTGTTCCCAAAGCTCTTCTCTCCTGAGGTGCCTGTCACAGCTCTTTCTGTCAGTTCCGCATTTCAGGTGTCTCAAAGGTACAATTTTGGCTGGGGCACAAACCAGGCATTCCCTGGAATTCCCACATTACACCTGGTGTGTGCTGAGCTGGCACCTGCTCTGAGCTGGCACTCCTTGATTTGGGCCATTTCTCTTCCAAAGAGAGCAAATGCTGCTCCTTGAAGTGGTAGAAGATGTCCTGGCAGTAAATTCAGTGGAATGTGGTGTTTTTATCAGGTAACCTGAACTGCCATCAGTGTGTTATCAGTTAAATGTGAACTTTGTCACAGTCTGGGCTGTGCTGCTCCTTCCCAGGCCGAGCAGGGCCCGCTGGGTGTGGAGGCAGCACAGATTGCAACCGCCCATGGCTGCAGGTGAGCAGGAAACAGAAGGGGATGGAGTGGGATAAGGCACAGGAGGAGGAATTTCAAAGACATTTTAAGTCTCTGGAGGGGTGAATGTGCCAGGGTGGAACACTCAGGGCACTGGGTGGAGAATAAATGACAGTGGGAAGCTGATGGGAATGGGGAATGCTGACAGCGAGCCTGGGGAATGGGGAGGATGCAGGAGGGGGAAATGGGAGCGTGGATTTGCCAGAGCAGATGGTGGGCTCACAAAGAGGTGATGGCTGCCAGGCTTTGGGAGGCTGGGCTCCCTGCTGGCATCCACACAGCCCCTGGGAGCTGCTGCAGGCCTGGCCCAGCAGTCAGGAGCAGCTCCCAGCCCCTCAGCCAGGCCTGGCTGCTCCAGTTCCAGCCATGGACCACGGCACAGGCAGGAGCAGCCAGAGAGAACCTGCCCTGTGCACGCACAGCTCAAGGCTTATGAGCAGCAGCAAGTCCAGAAATCAGAGATGGTCTGTGAACCCTTGAGGTTCCTTGGATCCACTTCTGCATCCAGGCTGCAGAATTTGATGGTTTTTGGTTTTTTTTAGTGGTTCACTGTGAAGTTAGAGGCGGGAAACAACAGAGCAGTCTGTGGCTGAGCTATCAGGCTGCATTCAGGAGGCTTTGCCAGGAGCAATGAGGGATGGGTTGTGTTAAAGCCAAAGCTGCAGAAGCAGCTTTTCATTTCCATCCATTGCTGTGAAAAGTCTGGCTCTGTGTTGCCAGAGGGGGAGGCTGAGGCTGCTGCTGAGCCCCAGATGGGACATGCAGTCCCCAGGGAGTGTGTCAAGGAGATGCTTCTGCTGGGAATGAGGAGTTTGGGTGCACATCTGCTGTGGGAAGGGTTGAGTGCTGCTCCACAGAAGCCACAGCCCTTGTTCCAGCCCGTTTTCAGCTGCTGCTGAGGGGTCTGGTTGGTTTAAAGAGTGACATGGTGGGACGGCAGAACACTTGAGGTGGCTTCCAACAGTCCAAGGCTGGTTAGGAGTCAGAAAAATGAGTTCTTTTTTAAAAAAAGTGGGGTTTGGTGTTTGTTCTGGAGTGGCTGATGGTTCACAGCAGGGATCTGACAGTGTGTGCTCCTGGGGAAGGCTCTGACTGTGCCTGTCTGTGCCATTCCCTGGGGAGGGGACACGGTGCTCCTGCCAGGGAAGGGGGGGATTGCCCTGTCCGAGGTCAGGGTTGGGCTGTCTGTCCCTCCATGTGTCCCCAGGCCTGTGGATCAGCAGAGTCCTGCAGAGACAGCAGCAGGGGGGCTCCAGGGTGCAGCTCCCAGGCTTGTCCAGCTTGTGCTTCCCTCTCTTCCCTTCCCCATCCCAAGGGAGCTGCTCCTGCTGCATTCCCACAGAACAGGGCAACGCTGGGTCTTCCCCTGCTCCTGCTGCTGTGATTAATCATCTCACCCACTCTAAACCTTCTCCTCTCCACACCCTCCCGTGCACAGGATCCCTCTTTAATTACAGCCCTGAGCACAAGGATCGCTGAAGGTGCTTGTGCCACAGGCACAGGTGTGCACCGGGCTCAGCAGGGAATTGTTTCCTAAGTACTTCTTTAAGAATTCAAAGGCTGCAGTTACCGGCTGTGACTCTGCAGTGTTTTGTCTCTGTGTGATCTTGTGAGGTGGTTTTGGAAAGTTTTTGTTTGCTTGCCCTGGTCTGTGCAGTTCTGTGTTCAGGGCTGGGTCACTCGCCCAGGCCAGTGGGCATAGCAGGACCGGGGCTTTCTTGGGCACACGGGAGTTGGTGGATGGGTGGGTTCCTTCCTGTGAAACCCCCTTGAGAGAGCCCTGCCTCGCTCCCTTCCCCATGGGCTGTGGGCAGCTCCAGGTTTCCAGTTTGGTTGGCAGAGAGGGCATTGGGAGTGGAAGGCTCTGCCCAGGTGGGTGTTGGGGAAACACTGCAGCTGGCAGGTCTGACAAAGCCCTGGATCCAGCAGCAGGGAAGGGCAGGAGGAGCAGTGTCTCCCCTTCCCTTCTGCTCCCTGTGTGCAGCAGGTCTGCCCCAGCAGAGCGTGTGGGTGAGGAGGAGCTGCTCCTCTCAGTGCCACAGGTCCCCTCCAGCTGTGGAAGGCCCTTTGGCAGGGAGCAGAACTTTCTGGAGATGAATGGCTGGAACAGTATTTAGTGTATTGGGAGCAGCTGAGCCAAGAAACAGGGTTCATCCAGCTGGGTTTTTGTGAGGTAATGCATCATTTCAGTGAGACTGAAGGACAGCAAACAGGATAGAAAAGCCATGGGTGAAAGGTGTGACACGGTACAGGTAATACAGAGTGGAGGAAATGCATCCATGTCATAGCAGACCAGAAGGAAAACCCCTCTCAGCTGCCCTGGCACAAAGCACAGGCAGTTCCTGGAGGCTGAGCCCCTCCTGTGGCAGTGCCCCAGGGCCTGCCAGGCTGGCTCTCAGCAGGGAACATGTGCTGACATCTCCATTCTGTGTGAGCTCATTGCCTTTCCGAGCTGTGCCATCCTCCCCTGCTCTGTCTGCTCCTCAGATGCAGCTGTGGAGTGCTGTAGTGCTCTGGCTGTGGAATCCTTTCAAGGTGAAGTGTCCTCAAGATGAGAAGGTGCCTCTGAACAGGGGTGATGGCTCTTTCCTCTTGTCACTGCAGCACGAGCTCTGCCCGCTGCTGAGCTGGCACTGTCACTGTCCCAGAGAGCTCACTCCAGAGTACAGCTTAGTCATGGAAATGAGATAAATCCTATTTCACAGAAACTGGTAAAAATAAAACTATTGAGGATTGATTTGTTTCTATAGCAACCGACTGGCGAAGTGAACACAGCTGGTGTCTGCAGGAGGGAGGAAAACAGAGCTGGAAATGTCGGTGCACCTGGGCTGGCTGAGCCTGGGGCTGGGGCGAAGGCTCCAATAAACACAGGGCAGGAAGGTGTCAGCTGCCTTTGGAATGAAATTTGAGCTGGAGTGTGTGAATGCGCCCTCTTTGCACAAAACCTGGAGAGCCTCAGAGCTCTTTATGTCCTGCTTCCAAAAAGTTCCACTCCTGCACCCTCATGGGTGGGGAAATGCCCTGCCCTGGGTCAGACCACATTAATGCCACCTGGTACCTGGCTGTCCATCACATCACAGCAGATTTCTAGACCCGAATCCAAAATTACTTTGTCCTGGTGCTGTGACTCAGTGAGAAATACTCAGCTTTGAGAAGTTTGGATGAATCAGATTGGAGTTAAACTTTTTCAATTGCACTTTAAGTGAATGTGGTGCTGGATGCTCAGCAGGGATTCCTGCAGGTGTTTGTATCCTGGAAGAAAATCCAGTTGGCCCTGCAGACTGCTGGATAAGGGGCTTAAGTTTGGAACTGTTTCTGTCTCAGCAGTGTGTAAATTTGTGCGGTTTTTCCTTTTTCCTGAGCCAAGGATTTTAGCTGGCTCTGGCACGTGCAGGATGTTGAGGTGGCTGTTTCCCCAGGGTTACTGAGGGTGAGCTCTTTAAATGTTTGGGAGGCTGCAGGATGCAAAGTGCTGGTGGGACTGTGTTTAGGTACATTCTTGGCTTGCTGTCATTGAGGATTCCAAGTGAAAATCAGATTGTTCATCTGACATAGCAGGATGCTGAGGGAATTACGAGAGGAGTGTGTGCATGGCTTCACTGGACACTGCAGGAGCCTGAGTTATTCAGCTGGAGGAAAGTTGAGCTGGAGTTGGTGTTTGGGTTTGGTAAGCCCAGGTACATTCACAGTCCTCCCTTGTTATTTTAATACATGGTTTCTTTTAAAGGGAAATTAGATTTAAAAATAAACCTCAAGCTTTTTCCAGTTCAAAGGAAGTGTCTGTAGTGCCATGTGCTGAGGATAGTCCTCAGTACATGAGAACAAAACCCTGTCTGGGAGTGAGTGCCATAAATATGATGTAAATACATTATCTCATTAGATTTTTATCTAATCCCATTGCCTGCTGTTGTGCAGACTCCTGAGGCGAGCAAGGCTGAAGATGTCATAGGTGGTCTTTCAAATCTAATATTGAAGTGGGTTGGAAATGAGGTGAATTGACTTTTGCCTCGTCCTAATTAAGACACTGAGAAATCCGCTCAAGTTTGGCGTTACCAGGTGCCTGATTTTAGAACAGAATGTGATTCCAGAGGCTGGGTGCCTGCTGAGGTTTGGAGCACCCCCATGCAGGGACCCAGGTGGGCTCCACAGGCTCTTCCTCACTGCTGTCACTTTCAGGAATCAGCACAATTTTTTTTAGGCATCAAGAACAGGATTAGGATAAAGCCTTAAGCTCTGAAGACTTCAAAGCTTTGCATCATCATCTTGGTTCTGTTACAAGGACAGTGAAATCCATCAGATGACTTAAATAGGAGACTGTGTCCTGTGGACTTGTGTTGGTTTTTTCCTAGTGCTTCTTTCCAGTGATTTCTTAGCCATGGTTTCTCACTGCACGGTGGGGACTCTGTCAGAGCTGACTGCCCTGTAAGAGATGTTTGACCTCAGTTCATCCTGTGATCCCCATGGATGACTTGTGCCTGTCCTGGAGTGTTGTTAACCACCTTTGCATGATTTTCAGTTACTGCACTGCCCCTGTGCCCCTTTCACAGCTCCTTTCAGCCTGGTGCAGGCTGTGAAGCTGTGTCTGAGCTCCTGTGGCTCATCTGCTCTGGGTCAGAACAGCTGAAAATGGAACTTGGAGGATGTGTGGAATTCGTGCTGAATTTGGCATTTTGGAAATATTTCCTCTAATCTCAACAGAAATTATTTCACAGAAGGAGTGAAACAGGATGTGACCTTGACATTCCTTTTCACTGGAAATAAAGACTAAAGAGAATTGGTTTAAAAGCTCTGAGGATCCTGGTTGTTATTGGGTGTGAGTTGTTACAGCTGAGATATAATTATTTGCTGGGACAGTCACAGTAACCCTGAAATTGTTTGAAGTCCTGGGGAGTTTTATCCTGCATATATTTAGGAGTCTGACTGGCATATGTACATTCCTTCTGTACATTAAAAATGTCAGGCTGGGAAAGGCTCTGCTGCTGAAAGCAGCTTCTGGCTGGGAGAGCTGTACTGAACAGAGAAAAGGCTCAGAGCTGGGTCTGTTATTCTTGCAGAGAAGTGTGCAGAAATATTTCAAGGGGTTTGGAACATCTTATGTTGTATATGTTCCCCAGAGAACGAAGTTTGTTGTTTTTTTTTTCTGGTGAGGAAAAGCTGTTTGAGGCTGTCACTGTAGGCAGGGTCAGAGCTGGCATTTGGGTGAAACCAGGGCTGGAAGCTGCAGATCCACCATGAAATATGTGGGACTATCTCTCTTTGCTGCCTGTTCCATTAATGGTTCAGTTTTCCAGCACTGGGGGTGGGTGCAGCTGCCCCTGGCAGCTCCTGGGGAGGGTCCCAGAGCAGGGCAGGACTGTCAGCTCCATCCCTGGGTTTGACTGCCTGGCTCATGCCCTCAGCTCTCAGCACTCGTGTTTTTCAGCTCTAACCTTATCTCTGTACAGAGAGCACAGACAAGTAATGACAACTCCCAGCAGCTATCTCGGGGTTTGGGAATCATTTCCTGCCTTGGCCATTCACTCCTGATCCTGCTCTCTAACAAACTGGGTTTCAAGGATGCTTCTGGAGTAAAAGGATGCCCTTTCTGATTTCCATCCTTCTTTTCCTGAGCTTTTCCTTAGGAACTGTTGTCCAAGTCAGTGCTTTCTCTGCCCGTGGAGCACTGACATGACAAGCAGAGCTGATCTCAGAGCTCTGTGGCTGCTCAGGTGTGTCCCCCATGTTCCCATCTGAGCCACCATGGGGTCACTTCTCTGTCTTTGCTCTCTCCTTTCCCTGTCACTTGCTCTTTGGGCACCCAATTAAAAAGCTCATCAGGAAGGAATGTCTCTGGAGTCAGTGCTGTGTGGTGCCTTGTTTGTGTCCTGCACTGTTGCCAGTTAATCTCTCCTCGCTGTGTCTTTCTTTAGCCCTCAGGGACTCCTGGTTAAGCTGGAGCTGGGATTGGTACAGGCTTAAATGGAGCCATGTGGGTGAGTGGCTGGGCTGCTGGTGTGGGCTGTGTTCAAGGGTAAAGTGTGCTCCAAACGCTTCAGTGGAAGCTTTGTTGTGGCTCTGAATCCTCCAGTCCCCCCTTCCTCCAGGGCCTTGCTTCTCATCCTGTCATTTTGCTGCTTGGTATCAGAGCAGCTCATTTCCTTTTCACTCCAGCACCGTTTCTCTCCTGCCTGTCCTGATGTCCTGCAGCCCAGGGATCCCTCCCAGCATCCTGGGGTCTCCCTGTGTGCCCAGAATTGAGCACTGCAGGGCCAGCACCGATCTGGGCAGTGTCACAGGGGAAGGGGGATGTCGTGCCAATCTCTGTCTCACTGTGTTCAGTCTCCCTACGGCAAAAGTGCACTCTGTGTGCAGTTGTTGGTACAAAATAATTGCATTTGCTTTTTTAATTGCTGTAGGGAAGGGGTAATTCGGTCCCTGAATCTCTGTCTCTGCTTGACTTGGCCTATTTACCTGCTTTTCATCATCTGCCCCAGGTCAGACACGTCATGGTTCAGTGTTCAGGCAGCAGCCAGGGTGAGAGGGGTGTGAGCAGGGTTTGGGAAGGGGTGGGCAGGATTTGGGGGTGTGAGCAGGGTTTGGGAAGGTGTGAGCAGGGTTTGGGAAGGGGTGGGCAGGATTTGGGGGTGTGAGCAGGGTTTGGGAAGGGGTGGGCAGGATTTGGGGGTGTGAGCAGGGTTTGTGAAGGGGTGGGCAGGATTTGGGGGTGTGAGCAGGGTTTGGGGAAGGGGTGGGCAGGATTTGGGGGTGTGAGCAGGGTTTGGGAAGGGATGGGCAGGATTTGGGGGTGTGAGCAGGGTTTGGGGAAGGGGTGGGCAGGATTTGGGGATGTGAGCAGGGTTTGGGGAAGGGATGGGCAGGATTTGGGGGTGTGAGTAGGGTTTGGGAAGGGATGGGCAGGATTTGGGGATGTGAGCAGGGTTTGGGAAGAGATGGGCAGGATTTGGGGGTGTGAGCAGGGTTTGGGGAAGGGGTGAGCAGGATTTGGGGGTGTGAGCAGGGTTTGGGAAGGGGTGGGCAGGATTTGGGGGTGTGAGCAGGGTTTGGGAAGGGGTGGGCAGGATTTGGGGGTGTGAGCAGGGTTTGGGGAAGGGGTGGGCAGGATTTGGGGATGTGAGCAGGGTTTGGGAAGAGATGGGCAGGATTTGGGGGTGTGAGCAGGGTTTGGGAAGGGATGGGCAGGATTTGGGGGTGTGAGCAGGGTTTGGGAAGGGGTGGGCAGGATTTGGGGGTGTGAGCAGGGTTTGGGAAGGGATGGGCAGGATTTGGGGGTGTGAGCAGGGTTTGGGGAAGGGGTGGGCAACAGCCAGGCTGAAAGGGATGTGAGTGTGGGTGACATGGCACAAAGGGAAGGGCCAGTGCCCAGAAGAAGCCATGGTGGCCCAGAGGAGCATTGGAGCATGGCTGGCTGGGCAGAGCACACAGACCTTGAGAAGTTTTTTATTGCTGAGACGGGGAGAACATGGGTGGTTATTGTCTCTCCATAGAGAGGTCTGAGACTGCACCAGGAGGGAGGTATCCATGTTTAAATAAAGTATCACCATCCCCATACCCTTCTAAGTGCAAGGTGCTAGAAATCCCAAATTCCCACTAAGATGTGTATTGGATCAGATGTCTGTGGGTGCTGGAACCAAATATTTACTTCAAGGTGTGTCGATGTTGTCTGGCAGTGAGCTGAGAGTGACACATTTTCTGCAATCCCAAAACCCTTAATTGACACATCCATCCCCTACAAGGGCCCTGGCAGGTGGGGGAGGGCGTGTGCTCTACCACAATTCTTTCTGCACAAGTTCCTTTCGATGACATTTTTACTCCAAGCTCAGAGCTCTGTGCCTGTCAGAAGGGAGCAGCACAGATGGACATGTTGGGCTCCAGACACGATGCTCCATTGCTGTTGGCTGACTGACATGTCCCATGGGATTCTGCAGCTTGTTAAATCATCTCACAAAGGAGAAGGGGGAAGGAAAGCCCAGTGCAAGGTTGCCAGCTGCAGCCAGCTCAGTGCTGCAGCATCAGCTGCTTGGTGGTTTTGATCAGGAATTTGTGGCTGCCCAGGGTTTCCTTCTATTTCTTAGGAAGTGCTCAGTGAAGGGAAGGCCAAGGGAGAGCCTGGTGCCTTTCTAAGGAATTGTGCTTCAGTGGAACCTGCACCATCCACATGTGTCTTGCTAATTTTCCCTGCATCTTTATTTATTTTTTAATATTCTGTTTTCTTCCACGTAGTGCATTTTCTCCAGGGCTGTGGGAGCAGAGCTGAGCTGCAAATGGAGAGTGAGGAATGTTTACCTGAGCAGTGCTCTGGTTCCTGTTTGCAGTTCCGGGATGTTGGTTTATGACTTTGATAATGCTGCTCAGGTCACTGAATTTCTGCAGGAATGTTTTGGTTCCTTTTGCTCCTATTCCTCAAAATCCCATCTAGTCAGATACAAAGAACAGAATGGGCCACAGAATCAGTGTTGAGTAAACCCCAGTGAGAGGTTTGACAGCATTTGGCAAGTGTTGTCAAATCTCTGTCCTCTTTTAGGGGTCACTTTCCTGCCTTGAATGAACCAGACTCCATGTCAAACCCTCCCATCTCCATGCTGGATGCTTGCATTCCCATTTTCCCTGCCCTTCCCCTGCCTTCATGCTGCCTTTGGCCAGGGTGTGGACAGGGGGGTGCTCCTACTGCCACACACATCAGACCCCAAAGACCCCTCCCAAAGACCCTGCTTGGCTTTCTCTGACTCGGTGGCTGATCCTTTGTGCACTTCTCCCAGCCAAGCTAGTTTGGCCCTGGCCCTGAGGTCAGAGCCAGGGTTGGAGCCTGTGTTGTGGGGCTGCTCCTGCTCTGTGGCCTGTCATCAGCTGGGAATGCTCCTTAATGGGAGTGGGTTGCAGAGTGCCTGTAATGCTTTTAAGAATAAAGAGCAGCATATGCACTCAAGCCAGACCTATATTTTTCCTGTCCTGCAGCTCTTTATTTGCCCTGCTCAGAGGGATTCTCTGATGTAGCTCCACGCCTGACCCAGCCTTTCTGTCCCCACTGCCACCCCCCACCACACATTAAGTTTAAATAAATGCATTTTCACTGCCAGGAGCCATCCATAAGGCTAGGGCTCGCCTCTTCCTAATGGGGGGTTTTAGCTTGGATGGACACATCTCTATTAGTGATGAGCCCTGTCTGGTTCCTTTCTAGTGTGAGCTGCAAGCCCAGGAGGTAAATGTGTGTTTGCCATGGGTCTGTGCTGACCCAAACCAGCCTCCCCTGGAAATGAGGAGTGGGAGATGGTGGGCAGGTTCTGAGGGAAGCAGATGAGCTCACCTTCTGCCTCTCAGTTCCTGAACTGATCCTTCACAGGCTGCTGTCACTTCACAAACCCATGCAGGTTTCCTGCTCTTGGACACCTGCTGCACCTGTGGAACAAAAGGCTCTGCTCCTTTCCAAGAGAGAAGGGATCATTTGGGCCATCAGAGGATTGGTTGCTGCAGTGTTGCTACACTGGTGGACCTGCTGGTTTCTCACAGCACCCTGTTGACCTTACACTGGCTGAACTGTCTGCAGGTGTTGGGCAATGAGGCTGGAGCTGCTGGCAATTGTTGTTGAGAGCTGTTGCTTCACTCACAATAAGCTGGTGAAGTGGGAGCTTGAGGTCTGGCTCTGTGCACAGGGCCAGGCGTGTGCTCTGCTTCAGGGTGTCAGTCAAAGGGGACTGAACCTGAGGATTTTCACTGGAATCCCTGGTCAGTGCCTCTGCTGGAAGTGGGTCTGAGTACAGAGCCCAGGCTCAGCACCTCTCGTTCTGGCTGTTGTGTTGTGCCGTGTCAGCTGGGTCACTTCTATGTGTCCTGCCTTTATGGTGCTCCCTGCTTTTCCCTGCCCATTCTAGCATCTTGTACTTGAGCTCATGACCCTTCATCTTTGAGGAAAGTCTACCCACTTTTCTTACAGCAAATTAAAATCTGGCCCAAGAGGTTGAGGAGTGCAGAAGTGGAAGCTCATGGTTTGGCTTCCTCTGCAGCCACTCCAGCAGCTGGAGTCTGACCAGCTGTTCTCCTTGGGCTTTCTCAAAACCTGCCAGGAGGGGCTGGGAGTCCCTTGCCCCAGCAATACACTACTTTAATCTCCTCCAGCCTTGCATCAGCCATTTGTTTATAAAAGCTGTTGTATTATCTGGTGGTTGGGGTGCATAACAAGCAGGGTCCCCGCTCTGTTGGAGTCCCACCATGCCAAACCCTGCCCCTGGCAGAGTGGCTGCAGCAGTGCCTTCCTCACACTTCAGAAAAACATAAGCAGCTTCCTAACCCTGAGGCCTTGCCCAAAGGCTCTGGGTTGTTTGTGTTCCCTCTGTAAGCAGGAAATACCAAGGAGGGTCGCAGGAATCCAGTGGTTGTGTGGCTGGGGATGGCTGGGGTGTGTGACTGACCTGCTGTGGTGGCCTCTGGGCAATGGACTCCAGGGAATCTGCCTCCAGCCCTCACTACCCTCCTGACACTCTGTCTCCAAGGCTTTGAGTGAAGTACACAAACATCTGGGGCCAGTGCTTTAAACTTCCCGGTGCCTTTGGGCCAAGCCGCTCGTGTTTCATCTTGCTTTTTGTTTTTGGGTGTGTAAATACAGGGGGTCCAACAGCTTCTGCTCTGCACAAGCACCCTGAGCTCTCCTGGACTCCTTGACCCACGTTAGTGAGACCAGAGACCAGCCCCAAAGGTTCATCATTGGAGCTGAAAACACCATGCTGTTCTCTAGGCTTGGCCCTGCTTTAGCTCCTTGCCTGGGGTGGTTTTGGGAGAAAAGTTACTGCACTTGGGAAGAAAGAAATGGAAAAGGAAGAGGACAAATGTGGTCCTGTTTAAAGGTACTTTGGGGTTTTACTGTGACCTAAAGCATGTGCTTTATTCAGCAGTTTTCACAGGCAGGAAGTTTTATTTAAGGCCTTGCTGAATCATAGAGCAAGAGAAAACTGAGCACAAGAAATAGTTTAAATGGAGCAGATTTTGCTGTTTTCAGAGCTTTTCTGATGTCCTCAGTGTTCAGTCTTAGTTGTCATCAGGAGCATCTTCAGATGCTGCCCTGGTGCAGCAAAGAGCAGGTGAGACCTGGGTAATCCTTTGAGAACAGAGACCACAGGGTAAAAATAACTCCCCTCTTTGATGTGAACGGGTTTTGGGGGAATTGAGGGAGAAAAGCAATCAAAAAGCAGCAGTGGTCAAATTGGCTCCAGACCTTTACTGGGGACCTGTATTTACAGCATTCTCCTGCCTGTGCTGTGATTGGGGTTTCTGTTTAGAAATCAGAAACAGCCCAAAGGCACAGAGAGTTCTGGGCTTTGTGTTCTGCTTTTCTCAGCACCCTCTTTCCATACCTCAGGAGAATTGCATGGCCTTTCTGGCAGAGCTGAAGAGGAAGAGGAGGGAAGGGAGTGATGTCCTTCGCTGCTGTCCCCACATTTAAATATAAATAGTTCTCCTCTTGGATCCTTCCAGTCTGATCTTATGGGTGATTTGACCTTTCTTTGATAAAAGCTTTCTTTATTTGCAGGAATAAAAAGGCAAAGGGGAGGAGAGGACACAGCAGATGTTTTTTTTTTGAATATCTTTAGATCCTGGCAGTTGGTTTCTGCAGCACCCAGCGCTCACTGCTGGGCCAGCTCCCTCCTGGGCTCCAGTTTTTCTCCCCCTCTGAGGTCCTTGAACAAACTTTGCATTTTACTGTGAAGCACTGACCTGGAGATTTCTAAGGAAATGTTTTATCATGGGGACACCACGCTCCAGTGGGGACAGATGCCCCAGGCTCTGGTCCCCAGCCCTGCCCACTGCACCACTGACCCTGGTTTTCCTCATTTCATAACTTCAGCTGAAAGAAACATTTGTGTTAATTGCTGCTGGTTTTTCATGTGTTCACCCTCAAGCAGTTTGAGCTCAGCTTCCAAGCACAGCTCAGTTTAATGTGTAAAACCACGGGACGCTGGCACTGCCCAGGTTGCAGCCCAAGCAAAGGCAGCACAGGTGCAATGTTAGAACTGCTCTAGACTGCACACAAGGCTTTCTGGCACTAGTTCTAACCATTAATTGCCATGTTAAATCCAGCAATAAATTATTTGGGCAACCACACTGCAGGAGCCCACTGCCAGGAACAAACCAGAGCTGAGTGCTGCTCAGTCCCTAGGACTGCAGGCTGGATCAGGCAGGGCACTCCCCATACCCTGAGTGGGGTTTTTGGTGTCTCACTGACCTTCTGCATGTGGTTTAAGCCATCATCCTGTGAGCAGTGTTGTCAGTGCTGGAGGTGCCCTGCATGTGTCTATAGATCTGCATGTGTGTGTCCTCCTGGAGCACAGGATGGTGTGTGGCGTGCAGGATGCCTCAGGATAAGCCTCTCATCCTTTGCAAATTGGATTTTGTGGCTCACTTGCCTGTCCTCTTGGATAAAGTTTCCCCTTAGCTGCCTCTTCTCTAGCAGAGCTCGGGTTCTTCTCTAGGCTGCAAAGCCTTTTATAATGCTCTGCAGATCAGGAGTCACTTGGAAGGGACAGGGACAGACTTTCCATTTCCCACTGAAACATGCTCCAGAGTGAGCCTGCTGCTTCCTTCCCTTCTGGAGTTCACTTGGTCTGCAGGAGATTCCTGCTGGTTTGGTTTGGGGCCTTTCCTGCTGGGTGGCACTGAGGTGCTCCTGGCCAGCAGCCCCCCAGTGATGGCTGCTGTTTTAGAAAGCCTCTGGGCCATGGGAATCATTGTGATTTCATACTGGGGAGGAAATGGGTTCCTCAGAGAAGGCCAGCTTCAAACAGAGCCACAGCTGGCTGATTTTAAACCATTTCAGCTGGAGATCAGAGGGTGCTGTGAGGTTTTACCCCCAAAGAAAACAAAGCAGGAAAATGCACCGTGTTAGCATAAGTGGGATTTTCAGGGCTTGTAATAAGCCCTGTGTAATTCCTAAAAGGATGGTGTGTAAAACAGGCCAGCACACACAGATGATGGAGAGCTGAACAGTTCCAGTTTGCTTATAAGAATGTACTGGTTTGAGTTTCATGCCTGTTTCTGGGAGAGGGTGGTGGCCCTGGTGAGGGACAGCAGTCACCCCACTCCTACAGCAAGCTCAGGAGCAGCACTGGCCTCTTACTTGTGGCATTTTGTGCTGATGAGCAGGACACCCTGCAGGGGCTGGAGAGGAGTAATCCTTGCCAGGGTTAATACTCAAATCTGTGCTATTGACTTTTGAGCAGGGGAGGGGGGTTAATGCTCTCAGAAGAGACCACCTACTCTTTGGTGCAGACTGCCAACAACTGACAGATGGAAGTGATTTTGGGACAGTGAGAAGTCAGTGTGGAATCACAGTGGTGACCAAGAGCAGGCTCTGCATCCCACAGTCTTTGACTTACACCCACCCCTTGTGACTCTTGCTGTGGAGAAGGACAATTTCCCAGAGCCACCAGAATTCTTCTGTGGGGTGTGAATTAGCAGCGGGTCGATGGTTTGCTCTCTCTTGTGGTTCAGTCTAATAGACACACTCTGAAGATGCTTTTTGGCAAAGCTGTGCGTGGCTGAAGGATGTGAGCAGTGGAGCTCTGACTGGAGAGCAGGATTGAGGTGAAGCAGAGCAGTGATTCCATGTGCTGACCCCTCTGCTCCGTGTGCTGCCCCTGACCACAGCTGTCACCCACCTTGGTGTGAGAGCTGTGCCAGCCCTGCCCTTGCCCTGCCCCTGTTTGGTGTTTGCCTAAGTGTTTCCCTGTCTGTTTTTTGTCTTGCAGCATCTGGAGGGGACCAAACGTGAACTGTGTTGACAGCACTGGGTACACCCCGCTGCACCACGCTGCTCTGAACGGCCACAAGTGAGTCCTGTCCCAAGCCTGGGGTGCCAGGGCTGGATGCTTTGTGCTTCCCTTGTGTGGTTCATTCACCAGCTGAGGCACTGGTGCAGCACTACTCCATCTTCAGGGGAAGTGGAGAATGTCAGTGCTTTGGCTGCTGGCTGATGTTACATCTCCAACCCCTTTTATTTCTAAGCAGTTTGGATGAGCTGTAACACTGTGTGAATGGAGCTTCCCTGGTGACAGTCCCTGCAGTCTTCCTGGTGCCCAGGGAGGTCTGGGCCTGCACCACTTTACAGTTGCCTTGTGTGCATATCACATTTTAAAGTAATTTTAGTGTGATAGATCTCCTGTTTCTTGTTGCTGCCTGAGATATTGAGAAATCAGAGTTAAAATCTCTATTCACCCTCATTGTGCTGGTGCAGTTCACTGTGCAGCAGAGGCTTGTGGCTGACTTCAGCCCCTGTTCAGCTCCATTAGTTTGGAGCTAATGTGGATCCTCCCTGAGCTCATCTCAGCATTATTTATTTCCTTTTTTTTTTTCATTTCCTTTGGCAGCATTTAATAGGAGCACTTAAAAATCACATTTCAAGAGGCTCTTTGAAGCGCTCCTATTCAGATTAACTTCTTGTTCAGTCCTTGCTGCATTGGGGGGCTGTGAAACAAGGACTGGATGTCTCACTGAAGCTCCTGTCTCTTGCAGGGATGTTGTGGAGGTTCTGCTGAGGAACGACGCTCTCACCAACGTGGCAGATTGTAAGGGCTGTTACCCCCTGCACCTGGCAGCCTGGAAGGGAGATGCTGACATTGTGAAGCTCCTCATCCACCAGGGCCCTTCGCACACCAAAGTGAATGAGCAGGTCTGCCTGATTTTCTCTGATGTATCATTGAATCACTTCCCTGGCATGGAGAGAGACTCCTGCAGCTGACTCCTGACCCTTCCCAAACCAGTAGCAATGGTTGTAAGGTCCTACTTGCTGGTGGGATAGGAGGGGCACTGCCTAAAGCAATACATTCAGTTCTGAGTTAGTGGTATGATGAAAAGGTGTTTAAGTTTCATAGACAGTCACAGAAATGTGAGAACTGCTCAACACTTAGGAAGTAGTCTCCTGCTTCTGGGCTTCTAAAACTAACCCACAGTTTTCCTTTCAGCTGCTGGATAGCTGAGCAGGTTTCTAGTTCTGCAGAGGATCCATTGGCTCCCTCCTTTGGGAACTAATCCAAGCAGCTTTGTTCAGTCTCTTTGGCCGTGCTCTCTTAGCTGCTCTCCTGGCTTGTCTCTGGCACTTGCTCCAGTTCACTAATTTGTAAGTTCTAAGATAATTTTAACACTACTTGCCCCCAGATAAATTCCTAGCTTAATCTTAAAGAATTATTTTTGCAATCAAGCAAGAAGAAAAAAAAAAAAAAAAGCCTCTTGGATTTGTTCCTTTTGTCAAGCTGACAGTTTTGGCCTGGGGTGCAGAGGGAGTGACGGGTGCAAGACAGCTGTGTCCACTGCAGAGGGCTGGCTCCTGTGGAACTGCCCATGGACATCAGAGGTATCTTAAATCCCAGGGAACTTCTGAAATGCTACTGCTGGAAGGCCCAAATATTCCTGTTATTGCAGAGTTTTGTTTACAGGTTTCATGCACGAGGCCAGCTGAGTGCTGTCACAGAACTGCCCCTCCGTAGCACAGAGTGACAGGCCCAGGCCAGTGGCTAGAGCTGCAGTGGGCTGTGGTTGTCCTGTCCCTAAGGCAGGAATATCTGCTGACCCTGGGAATCAGCTCCTAAACCACTCAGGTGTTCTTTCAGGAGGAAAGGAATAAACTAAAATAGGTTTGCCTGCCTTGGTGCCAGCAGGCTAAACCTGGACGTTGATTCCAGAGGTAATTCCCTGGGTCAGACACCCCTGGCCTGAGTTCAGCTCACAGTCAGGGTGAGCAGCTGTGGAGTCCCTTCTGTTGATTTGCTCCATGGTAGTTTTTCAGAAGCTGGGGAGCAAACTCCTTTCAGAGGCAGGTTTAGGAGTCCCAGTCCTCCTTTTGGGGACCCAAGTGCCACACTGGAGTTTCCCAGGATGGGTAAATCAATGCACCAGTCTGCCCCAGAGATAACTGCTGCTAAAACATCATGGAATGAAAACTCTGGTTGTAGTGCAACTCTTTGTCATTCCTCCACTGAGCAGGAATAACGAGGAATGTGTGTTCTGATGTCTCTGGTGACAGTTTTCCAGTTTGGGGCTGTGGTGAATCATGTCTCCAGGCACAGCTGCAGGCACTCAGTTGGATTACATGGGCTTGAGTGCAGGTAACCCTTACTGTCAATCTGACAAGAACTGAGTGAGAGCCCATAGTGTAATTTTCTGCTCTGAGTAGGGCAGCTAGAGGGGTGATCTTTGCAAAGATCAGAGCTTAGTATGATCCTTGCAGGTAATGTTTCATTAATGTCTGTTTAGTAGGAACCCTGTTAAATGAGAGAAGTCAGCTGAGGAGCCTGTGCTTGGAGCCTGGTCCAGGTCACAGCAATCCCAGCTGGAATGGCTTCTGCTGCCCATGGCTCTGACTGGAACAAGATGCTGTGTCCTGCCATTCCACCCCTTGGAGTCACCCATTGCTTTGTTGCTGTATCTCACCCATTTCATTATCACATTTTTTTTCTTTTTCCTCTTCCTTTTTGTAGAATGCTCTTGAGATCAAAGAACTCAAAAAGTACGGCCCCTTTGACCCATATATCAATGCCAAGGTGTGTACTTTGCTGTCAGCATTTCACTGCATCATCACTCCAGGCTGCACTCGCGTGCTTCCAGGTGCAATAATACCTGTTCACTTTGCAGCTGCTTGGGGAAAAGGAAAATGGGACCATTGATTTACTGTGGGTTTCTCTCTTCAAAGCAGTTATAGAAACATAATTAAAGGAAAGCTTTTCCTTACTTTCCTGGGGGCTCCTTCCTTGCTTAGCCTTGTAGGACTCGCAGTGATGGTCAGTTTGCTTGATTGGGCTGGATGACTTCCCAAAGGTAATGTTACCTCAATTTAATGTTCTAGGTTTTGTTTCATGTGCTGATGTTGCTGATAAATGCAAAGAGAAGGATTTTTTTTCCCCTGCTTAACCATGGTTGCATTTTCTCTGTGGGCTGTTTGGAGTGAATTTTGATGCCTTTTCTCCTACCAAATGCATAATGCTCTGTGTTGTTTGAATGGACAGTTAATTCCTGTGGTGGTGGTGGTGGTGGTGGGGAGAAGGGAGGGCAGTGATGTTCCTGCCTCCCTTCCCAAGTCCTCCATGTCCTGCTTATTACATCAGTCTCTCTTTTGATGTTCAGTCTGTGGTGTCGTTTGACCCTTCAGCCCTGGTCTCCTGTTCCTGTTTTCTGGCCTGTTTTGCTGCTCTCTTCTTTTCAGTTTTGAGCTACAAAAGACACAACATCAGCTTATACAATGTGCTGAGACTGAGCTGTTGAAGAAGCTTCCTGTCCAGTACTGGGATGTTGAAGATCAAATTCCTGGTGGTGGTTTCTCAGACACCATTTTCCAGTTTTATTTCTAGTGACTCTACAAGCCAGGGGTAGCAAACAGTCTGTTGCTCTGTCCTGAGACACCCCTGCCATGAGCCACCATGACACAGCAGCTTCCACCCAGTTATTTTACATCCAGCCATCCATGGCAGATTTCTGTCTGTCAGAGTTTCCCTCTGCTTGGTCTGCAGGACCTTAGAAGCACACAGCCAGAGCTCCTGTGCTTGCTGGGAGTTAGGTGTGGTTTTCAGAGTCCTGTTTCAGGGTCACTGGTGCCCACCCTCTGAGCACAAATGCATTCCTGTAAAGCTCATCCAAATTGGGGATTTTTGCAAAAATCAGATAGGAATTTTATGCCTTTATGTATTCTGTGGAAACATCATAGTTGAGCAGCTCACTTGCCTGAAAGGAGCTTCCTAAAACATTGTCAATAACCAAGTAAAATCTTACACACTCCAGTATGTTGAATGAAGAAGGAATGTAAAGAGGTATTGGCAGTTTATTCAACCCTTCAGATCTTTGCAGGTCAGAAAACTTCCCCTTATTCAAACCAAGTCTCCCTGTGCTCAGTCAGAGCTGTGTGGTGGGAGCAGGGGGTGCAGAACAGACAGAGCGCTTGAAGGGGCTCTGGATTCTCCACTTGAGCATGGGATGAGGAACAGCAGGGAGTGCTATCACATCAGCAGGGCTTGGAACCTGTGCTGGAGCCCATAAGAAAGCAGAGCCATCCCTGCTCATGTCCTGTTTGTGCTCTGCAGGCAGGCATTGCTCCCAGCTCCTCTCTTCCAGCTGAGAGCTGGGGGGTGCAAGGATTCCTGCAGGAATGCAGCCCCTCAGCCCTCCTGAGTGCTTTATTTTTCTAAGTAGTTCTGAAATTTGAAGCCATGTGCCTTCTGGCAGCTGGAATGGAATTTTCCTTTTCCATCTCTGATACATCTGTAGGTCTGAGCACTCCTGCTCACTGCTCTGGTTTGTGCCTGGAGAGGTGACGCAGGAAGGGAGCAAACTCCCTTGCCTGGAAGAACTGGAATATTTTTGGCTGCTCAAAACTCTCCCAAAATGGAGGCAATAAAGAGTCAGGCAATAGTGGGAGTTTCCACTGCACAGTCTGGAATTGGGAGAGATTTGCTGTGATGATTCAGGGGAGTTTATTGCCTGGTGATCTCTGCTGCAGGAGGAAAGTCTGGGGATTTTGCCTCGAGCACTGGAGCCCCAATCTGCTTAGGGAAAATTGGACTGAATTGCAGGGAAGATGAGGGAAGCCTCCAACAATTATATTTTTAAACAATGTTGTGTTCCCATTTCTGAGCCCTCAGGCAGATGCTTGGAGCTGCTGCATGCTTTAAAGCCCCCTGAGGCTAGGGAGAAAGGAGAGGGGGGCAGTCCTAGCCAGGGAACTCGCCAGCAGCCAGGGCTGGCATGAGCAGTGTGTGCCCCCACAGCTCTGGGGAGAGACCTGCTGCTCAGGGGGGCTGGGGTCATCCAGTCTTTCCACAAAGCCTGGCAGAGAGGATCCCTCATGCCACAGGGCAGGATGAGAGCCTGGCCCAGCTGTCGTGGGCTCCCTGATCCCTGCACTCCCACCCCATCAAAGGGGAATAATGGGATTTGCCAGCCCTGTAAATGCCCGAGAGCAGCAGTGTGATCTGACGGGCAGGTGCGAGCTCAGTGTTCTCTACTCTGTCCCCTCTCACTCCCTTTGTATATTTTTTGTGCAGATTTCTGTATCCTGCAGTACCCTCTGTCCACGTGTCTGTGCCCCCCTCAGGATGGAGCCTGTTTGACTTGGACCTTCTGTGCTGGCAGTGATGCTTTGCCCCGTGTGCCCTCTCCCCTGCACGTGCCTGATTCTGCTCCTTCCCTTCATGCCCTGCAAACTGCAGCTGCCAGAGCCTCTCCCAGCTCCTGCTCCCCTCCTGCTTTGCCTGTGGCTGAGAAGTGATGCAAAAGCCAGACACAAACACCTGGGGGATTGACAGGACTCCTGAGGGTGACTGAGCACCTCAGCAGGATCCGAGTGCTCGTGCAGCCTCACGAGTTTGTGACATGGTGCAAAATACTGAGCAGTGTCCCGAGGCGTGTGTGTGCTCTCACAGCAGGCAGGGATCAAATTCCCTTCTGCAGTGGTGCTGCTGCCTCCAGCAGGACAAGAACATTCTGTTTATTTTATTGGAAATGTTGTTAAAATGACAAACTCAACCACAATTCTTTCAGTTGAAGTGTGTAGCTGTTTGTATTAAACTTTTTTGGGGGCTATATTGTCAGATAGTTGTTTCTAAAGTGCTTAAACTAGAATCCCTTTGTGGATGACGCACAGAAATTTGAGAGGAACTTAATTTGAGAAAAGGCTCTGTTAGATCTGGCCATGTTCCTATTTTGCACCTACACATGTGGGGTGTTGGACTGCTCATTTTTGGGCTTTGCATTGCTGGTTCTTGGCCTGGCTGCTGCTGCATGCTCTGGTTTGGGTCTGGCTTCCAGCTGGGGGTGCTCCCTCGTCACTGAGACATTGCTTCCCTCAGCTGACCTGAGCCCTGGCTTGTTCCTGCAGTGGTGGAATTGCACAGTTCTCTGGTTCACCAACTGCATGGGGCTGGGTGCACCCTGTCTCTAAACAGCCAGAATTGCAGAGGTGGAATGACTTTATAACCAGGATAAGTAGGCTTTGAAACAATGAAGTTTAAATCTAAAATGACCATGATGAAGCTCCAGCAAATAGAATTCACACAACAGGTTGCCTGCCTTTTTTTTTTTTTTTTGTGGCACCCTGAAGTGTGGGATGCTGCCAAGACACCAGACTGCTTTTCCCAGGTGCCAGCAGCATTAATGGGAACCTGGACGCAACTGAACATCCCTTAAACTTTAGGATTCTGCCCCTGGTGCTTGGAAAGCAGGCTGGTCCATCTCTAGTCCCTCTTTCCCAGAGCTGAAGTGCGTTGTTCTGGACATCCCTGAGGCTGTGGCAATGAGCTTGTGAGGGGACACTAAACACCCAGGGAGATGGTGACACATTGCTCAGGCTGCTTCAGACTGGGCTCTCTGCTTCCCCACTGCTTTTTTATGTCTCAGTTTTGGATTTAAACGTTGGAGCAGGGCACTGCCCCAACCCTGACACGCTGCCCCTTGTGCCCTGCAGAACAATGACAACGAGACGGCGCTGCACTGCGCGGCCCAGCACGGCCACACCGAGGTGGTGAAGGTGCTGCTGGAGGAGCTCACCGACCCCACCATGCGCAACAACAAATTCGAGACCCCCCTGGACCTGGCCGCGCTCTACGGGAGGCTGGAAGTGGTCAAGATGCTCCTGAACGCCCACCCCAACCTGCTGAGCTGCAACACCAAGAAACACACTCCGCTGCACCTGGCAGCCAGGAACGGGCACAAGGCAGTGGTGCACGTGCTCCTGGATGCTGGCATGGACAGCAACTACCAGGTATCTGGTGTGGTGGTGTGGTATTAGGATGAGGGAAGAGACGAGAATGTTGACTCCATGTTTATTATTTTATGATATATATTATATTAAAACTATACTAAAAGAATAGAAGAAAGGATTTCATCAGAAGGCCAGCTAAGAAGAGAAAAAGAATGATAACAAAGGCTTGTGGCTGATCAAGACAGTCCGGACAGCTGGGCTGTGATTGGCCATTAATTAGAAACAACCACATGAGACCAATCCCAGATGCACCTGTTGCATCCCACAGCAGCAGATAACCATTGTTTACATTTTGTTCCTGAGGCCTCTCAGCTTCTCGGGAGAAAAAATCCTAAGGAAAGGATTTTTCATAAAACATGTCTGTGACAATCTGGTGCGTCTGAGTGGGGCCAGGCTGGTGGCTGGGGATTAGAGAGCTCCACCAACCCTCCTTGCAGAAGCTGAGGAGAGCTATGTGTTCTGCTGGGCTGTCTGTGCAGCTCTGGGTGCTGGGGGAGGCTGCCCGGAGGGGCTGGGGTGCTGTGCATGCCTCACACCTGCGCAGGGGCCGGGCAGAGCCCCAGACACAGTGAGGGACACAAACACCCTGCGGCCAAAGCTGTTCTGCCTTGCAGTGCTCTGAGCTCTTGATAGGCAAACGTGTCTCTTCCTATCAAGCCACTTGTGAATGTGCTGTTTTCACAGCAATGGCTTGTATGTGGGTCTTGTTTTTCCTTGTCAGGACTTGACCTCTTGCCAAGCTGTAGGAGGCCCTTTCTTGGTCTCTCTGGTGGAACCATCCCCATTTTCCCATCCCACATCCTCAGCATTGTAATAATGTTGACAGTCTGTCCTCAGCCGCAGGTAGTGCTGCCCACACCTCGTGTACAAGGCCGTGTATTTATTGCTTCTGTAACCCTCTAAGCCATGCCTCCCTCACCATTCCCTGCTGTCTGGCTTCATGCTATGTTTCCATTTAATTTGCAGACTGAGAAAGGCAGTGCTTTGCACGAAGCTGCTTTGTTTGGCAAGACAGATGTGGTACAAATATTGCTGGCTGCAGGTGAGAGAATGTTCCCCCTTTGAAGCACTAATGTGGTGATCCCTTCACCCAGAGCTTGAGGAAATCCCTTCCTAGTGCAGCAGGTTTCTCCGTCCAGCTGTCAGAGCTCCTTGGAGCAGGATGTAGCAGAGGTTGGCTCTTGGAGTTTGGCTTTAGATTTGTCTCTAGAGTGCCTTTTAGCTCCCCCCAGTGCTGATCACAAATGTGACTTGATGAAATACACAAACCTGCACATAGTTAGACAATATTCTTGCTTTTGCCCTCTGTACCCCTGTGGCCACAGGTATTGATGTGAACATAAAGGATAACAGAGGCCTGACAGCTCTGGACATTGTGAAGGAGCTTCCTTCCCAGAAAAGCCAGCACATAGCAGCTCTCATCGAAGGTGGGTAATGCAGCTCTGCCTCTGGGGAGGAAGGGAAAGCTTGGGGTGGTGATTCTGCCAAGGCAGGTACAGGATGTGCTTTTCTGGACCTGGAGAGTGCTGAAATCAAAGCAGTTTCAGGCTGGTTTGGAAGATGCGGTGCTGAAACACTGGGGTGAGCTTCCCCAGACCAAATGTTTGGAGGAGGACTTGGGGGGATTTAGGAGGATTAGCCCTTTGCTGAGAGAGTGTGGCGTGACTTTTACAGTTTAAATGGGCTTAATTGAGCTTTGTTTAGCTCACTTTAGAAGTTAATTAAAATTAAGGATAGCCTAAATCTGCTTGCAGAATGCAAAGTAACAGCTTTAGAACTGGTTCTGGTGTAACTCCCCTTTATGTGTCTGTGTAGGCAAATCACTGTCCACAGATCTCACATCCTGCTCCTCGCCTCCTTGTGAGGCTTGGGCATGGAATTTGCAGATGAGATTTACAGAAAAGGCCTTGATTACTTGTGTTTTATAAAGGAGCTTGGTCCATTGTGTCTGTCCAAATTCGGGAATGAAATGTGACATCTTGGCTAAATTCATACCTTGTAATTACGCTGTCTGCATTTCCTCTCAGCTGTGGGGAGGATCAGAAGCATTTGGAGCTGGGGTGTGTTATTCATTCTGAGCATTTGGGAGCTTTGCAGGTTCAAAGCACTTCTCAGACTTTTAACTAAGCTGTGCCTGTGAGGCTGGAATGCTCGAGCTTTATTCTGAAAGTGAAGACAAAGATGGGCTTTAAAACTGAAGCTGTTGCAGATAAAGGCTGTTAGTTTTCCCCAGGAGGGAGCTGCTGTTGGATGTTACATCAGCTGAATGTTTCTGGCTTTGCCTGTGGTTGGGGGGCTGCAGCTGGAATTGGTTTCTCTTGTTACGACTCTGTTCAGTGATGGAGTTTGTGTCTACAACACGAATTTGCTCTGTGACTCTGTGTCCGTGCAGCAGCTTTGCAGCTTTCTGATTAAAGACTCTGAGAGTTCAAAGGACCATCCCTCCCCTTGTGCCTGTGATTAAAGAGGCTGCCTGCTTCTATTTTGGGATCTGAGCTTCAAGTTTTAATAATGTTATTTTTTTTGGACACTTAATAAGCTGACAGTTGGCCTTCCACCCACGAGGGAGGAAGTGCCATGTGCTGAAGGGGACAGAAAGCCAGATGGATGTGAGCTGACCCTGTCCCCCAACCCCCTTGCAGATTACACCGTTGGGAAGAAAAGTGCCAAAGCTGTGGAGAAATCTGCTCCAGCCCCACTCGCTGCAGCCACCGATCCCTCGGGCCGGACGTCTCAGGGTGGGCATCACCAGCATTCCTCTCCCTGCCAGCACCGAGTCAGGACATCCAGGGACAATCCCATCTCTCTCTTCCCCCTGCAGGTGATGTGGACAAAGCTGTGACGGAGCTGATCATGGATTTTGATGTGAACCCCGAGGAGGAGAGCCCCTACGAGGCTCTGTACAACGCCACGTCCTGCCACTCCCTGGACAGCCTGGCCAGCGGGAGATCGTCCGACCGGGAATCTGGGAACAAGGAAGCTGAGCCCAGTGGCCTCAAGGCAGCTGCAGTCAGGCCTGTATGTAGCTGTATGTGCTTGCCCTAGAGGCACAGGGGGCTGACCTGCAGGGTTGGGTTTTGCAGCAGGCTGCCCAAGCTTGAGGAAATCTTTAAATCCTTCCCTGACATTGATGAGAGCAGGCTGGTGTCTCTCCTTCCCTGCCCTGCTCACAGGGATTGCCTAAAAGCAGCCACTTCTTTGTTTCATTTTGTGTTACATCCTTCTGTTTTCTGAAGGATGAAACTTGGTCTGTCAAGAGATTACATTTTGCAGAAGGGCTGACTTCTTGTCCTGAAAAAAGTTCTGGAGACTTGTGTGGAGCATCTTCTCATGGCTCACTGCTTTACCAAAGCTATGGCTCTCAGGAAATTATCTGTAATAACCTCTTGGAAACTAGTTGGCAGTGGAAAGGGGGTTTTTTTTGTGTATTACTTGCAGATCTCTGTAGAGGGTACTCCAGGCTTTACAAAGCAGCACAGAGCTCCTGGAACTGTCCCCAGAGAAGTCTTCCTCACCTTCTGTCAGCTGCATCTGCTGCCCTGGTAGCAATCAGCAGGAAGACTGCTGTGGGGCAGATGGGACACGGGCCCTGCAGTGCTTTGTCAGCTTCAGGCTCTGTGTTCTGGTTGGTTTTCCAAAGCCTCCTCTGTGGAGGCGTTTTTGGACAAAAGGCAGAGCAGCAGTGAACAACTAAACTGCTGGGGGCACAGTAACCATGGTTCCCCTCTGTGCAAAGAGGTGCAACCTTTGGCTTGTGCTGAGAACAAGCAGAATAGAAATGAGATATAAGCTTTGGATGGGGGGCATTTTGGGCAGATCTCTCAGGTGTGCAGTGCCTGGCAGTCCTGTTACTGATCAGATCTTGTCATTGTCCCGTGCTGATGGTGTCTGGTGCGAAATGAGCTCAGTTCTGTCACAAGTAAGGGAAGACAAGAGCTGAACTGCAGTGAAAAGAGAGCAGGAAGAGGGACACGCTCCAGTAGCTGGCTGAGTGTGAGCAGTGCAGCTCTGCTGCTCCCTTTGCCATTAGATGGAGCTGTGGCTGGGCAGGAGGTGGCCCCGGGAGCAGCTCCAGCTGCCCACTTGCAATCCTGGGATATTGGAGGAGAGCAGCGCAGCTTAGTTTCTTGATCCCTAGAGTTTTCCACTATAAAAGGTGCCTCTGGCATCAGTTTCACTAAGCCACAAGCCCTTTCTTCTGATCAGCTCATTGCTCACTGCCCTGTGTATTGCTGTGGAGATGCTGGTTTGGGTCTGAGTAAGGCTGGTGGGACCAGAGCAGTGTCCTGAGGAAGAGGAGGAGGAAAGGCAGCAGCCATTGCCCAGCTCTGTGCTGTTAGGGCTGTACTTCTCCTCCACCCAGATTAATTTGAAGAGATCCTTGCTGCACCCACAGCAGTGGGGACATAGAGCTGGGGGGCAGAAGGGATGAGCTGACAGTGTCTGTCTCACCTGCAGAGAGAACGCCCTCCCCCACCAGCCAAGCCCCCGCCTGATGAAGAGGAGGAGCAGAATGTGGAGAAGAAGACAAGCCACAGTACTCCCTGTGAGGTACATGGGGCTTTGCTCTGGGGTGTTTCATGGGAGAGTGGTTTAAATGTCAGTTTTGATAGTTTGGGAGGAGCCAAGGGTGCTGTTACCTCTGTGCTCGTTGGGCTGTGGATGTGAAGTATTCCCTCACTCAGCATTGCTGCTGTCCCTTACCATGGGAACTTCCTTTGTCCGGTTCTTCCAGGGCACCTCAGAGCTGACCTTCAGCCTTACTTTCCTATTCTTGGCTGAGAATTCCCTTAGGAGGAGATTCTTCTGACCCACGTTGTGATGTGGACCATTGCCCTCTAGTAATGATCCCACCACAGGCATCTTCAGTTGGACTGAAGCACAGAGGGGCTGTGAGTTCCTGCTTCCTCTGAGCTCCCAGCTGTGGAGGAGCTGCACAGGCTTGTGGGTCCCACTGCCATGAGCAGGGATCAGGGGCTTGAATTCAGCTGAGGATCTGGCCCAGCATGTGTTAAAGCTGCCTGCTGCAGGGGTCAGTGTGTGTGAGCTGCTTTCTGATGGAACTCAAGCTCTCAATTTCATTTTGTTGCTGCTGGGGCTTCCTGTTGCTCACCTTATTCCCCTGCTGTGAACCTCAGATGTCAGGACTCTCTGGGAGACACGGCTGTGGGAAACCACAAGTGTGCCTTGGCAACTTCTGCTGACACCCAGGAAAACCTTCAAAGCAAATCCAAATCCTGTGGATTTGTGTGCTCTCCCAAAGGCAGTGGGCTGTGTGTGAAGCTGGTGGAGCGTGTGCCACCTCTGCTGTCAGAGCAGGCTCTGCTTCTGCAGGTGCTTTATTTGAGTGCTGATCTGCTGGAGTTCTGTAAAGCATAAATGAGCTCTGTTTTCTGAGGAGTGTCAAATCCACATGAGACACGGGTGAACATGGCCTGCTGTAGTGGAACTGCCTGCAGAGGGGGAGTAAGCTCTGAGCTGTGTGTGAACAGGGAAACTGGGATGTGACATTGTGGACTGATCAAATGCAGGGGGTGGTAACCAGTCCTGTGCCTGGCTCTGGCAGAGGAGAGCTGGGCAGCAGGTCATGGAGTAATTGGGAAGCAGAACTTGTTTATGACAATAAACACGGGGAGGGAAACGTGCCCTGACCATTCCTGCTGAGCTTTCTTGCCATGTTTAATTACCAAACACCTGCTGTGTTTTCCTGCCTTTAATGGCTTTGGAAGCACAATCCATTAAAGGGAATCTTGCTGGCAAATGGCAGAGTGACTCGCTGGGGAGACCTTGATTTGTGACCAACTTTAGTGACAATACTTACAGGCACCATGTGGCTGCCTGGACATAATGATAAGAGTTTGGGGCTGATCCTTTTACTTTGCTTGTTCCTCCTGGCCTGCTCTGTTTTTCTGACTCTTGCCCATCTTTTATCACCTCTCCCTGGGCCAGACAGGTGTGCACATGCTCCAGGAATGCTGTAAACATTCTGCTGCAGCATCCCAATCTGCCACCCTCTAGCCCTACTCTCCCATTGGAGCCAGGACATTTAGTCATTGAGTATTCTGGGGTTGGGCCAAACTCCAGTTTTCCAAAGTCGTCTTTTATTGCTTGCCAAGCTGGGGCTATCACTCAAAGCAGATGAGCGTAAACAAGAAACTTCACTTTCATCACGGAAAAGCATTGGTACAAACAGGCAAAGGAGCTGATTGTTTGGAGGTGCTTGAGTGGTGCCTTTCACTATCTGCAGAAACCTTCTGGGTTTGGAGCTGAGTAAGAGTCTGCACTGTCAAATTAAACTTCAGCTCCAGTTGTTTACTGCTTGTCTCGGAAGGGAAGTGCAGATCAAGGACGAGGCGCCACGTTGGCTCCAGGAGTTTGGTCTGCAGCTCTGGGGAGGGAGAAGAGAGGAAGAGATGAGTTACCCTTTAAAAAGTCTTTCAAACTCCTCTGCTGTGGATTAAGTACACCTTAAAGAGCATCCTCATTATTCACAGCATCTTATTTTTGGGTTTTGCTAGCAATGAACATTTTTCCATGCAGACAACACAGCTGAACTAAAAGTTGAATTGAAAGAAAGCTTTACTTGGTGGTGCTGCTCCTGGTCACAAAGCCCACAGAGCAAGCAGGGCTCTCCAGCAAAGGTCTTTGTTTTGAGTGAATTTGAACCTAGAACATTCTTTAGAGCTTGGAAGGTTGAGAGATGGAGAAAATCAAGTGTCACCAGGCCTGTGAAAGTTCACAGAGTAGAAGCTGGGAACTGTGTGCTGCTGGAGAACTTCTGCCTTTGGTGCATTTAAAGAGGGCAGCACAGGAATCATCATCCACAGGAATGTCAGGAGAGCACAGAGCCTGGCTGAAGGTCCAGGCTGCTGCTGTGCTAACAGGCTGCTGCTGGGCAGGATTTTTACAAGATCACTGTCAAGAACCTCTCACCTGCTGTTCTGGTCTGACGGTTTTGTGCCACCATCTGGTCAGAATTTTTCCCTAATTTGCTTATTATGAGCTCCTTCACCTGGAAAGGAGCAGGTCTGCCTGGCAGCTCCTGCTCAAAGCAGGCAGAATAAATAAATATTTCCCATGCCAGACATGGCCCATTTCCTCCCATTGGGAAAGTCACATTAAAAGCCTGGTGGGTTCGTGCGCAACAGCACATGCATGTCAGAATCCTCTGTGCTGCTGACTCTTGGGTGCCTCTCCAAGACTCCTTTAAGCTTCCAGAGCTCCTGGCTTGGTTGCAGTCAGGTAGACACCAGTTTGCCCTTGGAGCAGCTCTGGTGCTCTCGCTCTGGGGAGAAGCAGGAGCTGTGCTCTGCTGGTGAGGCAGTGGCAGGTCCAGGGGTCTGAGCAGTAGGAGCCCTCCCTGGAGGCACATTTTGTCCAGACCTGCTGTTCCCTGTCCTGGCAGCAGGTAGGGATTGTTTGCTTTCTGCCTTGGGTTTGTCCCACTGTGGTTGGGGACAGTCACACATGGGGCCACAGAGTGGTTTGGGCTGAAAGGGACCTTAAAGATCACCCAGTCCCAAGCCCTTGTCATGGGCTGGGACACCTTCCACTCAACCAGGTTGCTCCAAGCCCCATCCAACCTGGCCTTGAACACTTCCAGGGCATTCACAATTTTCTCTCACTCCATGCCCCTCCCCAGCTCTCTTAGAGCCTCTTAGGGTGCATTCCTGGGTCATGTTGAGCTCCCGGGACAGGGTTGCATCAATCTGCCAGGGTCTGGCCAGGAGATGGTGCTGAAAGGCAGCTGACTGTGCTGGCAGGGTGCCCTGTGGCCAGTTTAGCCCCTTCAGCTCTGGGATGGCACACGAGGGTATCCAGTGCATCCTTGGCATCGGTGCAGACCAACACGTGCGAGTGCGGCACGACTTGTCTGCATCCTGCACCAAAACCTCATCCCTGCACATGGCTGGTGGCTTTCCAGAACAGCTCAGGGAGAGTCTGCCAGGGTTACAAACCAGCTCTAAGTAGAGGCTTTGGGGGATTTAAATGAGCACAATCACTGCTGCACATCCTGAAGTTAAACTGAGTTCATACGGTGCTGCCTGAGGACTCTTTAGCTCTGAATATGCCATACATCCTGAGGTCACAAATGCAGATCTGAGGTGCCTGAGAGGGTGGCAGGGATTTGGGCTTTTGTTCTTTTCAGCCCTGTCCTAATAGGGCCGGCAGCTAAAAAGTGAATGACTGTGCAAATTCCAATAGCAACAGCGAGTCTGAGTTGGGATGAACAGGAATAACGGTCTCAGCTCTTTTCTCTCTCCAGGCTGTCTGCAGCCCTTGCTCAGTTGGTCAGTGCTGGAAAGCTGTCAGCAGCCTGAAATGCTAAAAATTAGAGGGCTTTGGGTGGGGTTTTTTTGAGGGGGTTAAAAAAACCCAAAGGGGAGGATTACATTTTGGCTCACACTCCACAGCGAAGGTGTTGCCTCTGCCAATTCTTAGCTTAACCCCTGGCATAGAGGCTGTGGGGTTTATGCTGGGACAAAGCATTGCTTTGCAGAGCACCACATTGTGCTGTTCTTCATTAGGCCTCTGCTGCCCGGGGGAAGAGCAGGGGAAGTGGAGCTGAGGAAGAGGAACACCCCTACGAGCTGCTGCTCACAGCAGAAACTAAAAAGCCGGTTGCAGTGGACAGGAAAACAAAAGGTGAGTGACCATCCAAAAAGCAGAGCTGTTTGCTTGCATGTGCTTCAGGAAGACATGAGGGCAGAGGGCAAGTGGAACAATGAAAGTCTCTGCTGGGTGGGGGCTGGAGGGTGATTGTTGTGTTTCCTGGTAATCTCTGTGTGAAGGAGAGCTCTGAGCGTTCCTGTACAGAGTGTACACAGAGGAAGGGCAGCTCCACTGTAGGACAGTTCAGAGATTGCAAGGATCTGCTCTGTGACCTCAGAAATGCCCAAATCTCATGCCTGGCCAAGCAAAGGCAGAGGGTGAGAGGCTGGAGGCTGTGCCTCTGCCAGGGAAGATGAGCAACACCAGTGTTCCAGTGAGCCGTGTTCTCCATCCAGCTGGCGCTGCAGGTTTCTGCTGTCCTGCTGTAAAATCAACATCCTGCTCTGTGCTAGAGCTAATTTGAGATGGAAACTAACAGGGGGAAAACAAAAATGTGTAGAGCAAGAACTAGAGCTGTCTGAGAGCATGGGATACACAGGTTGATATTGAGGCATTTTCTCCTCACCCTGAAGGACCTCTGAGCTTTACAAAGCATCTGGGAACACCTTATCTCTTGTGTTTGGCTGTTGTTGGCTTTTTGGCTTTCCTTCAACAATAACAACAAAAGATTTGTTTAGAGGGAAGAGATTTCCGCTTTATTCAGAAATCCTGAGCAGGAATTTGGGTGGATTTAGTTTAGGTTCTCACACTGGGACCCCTCTGCCTCTGAGGATGGACAGGGCTAACAAGGACTTGAGGTGATGCCTCATTGACTGCTTCATCAGACCTGCAGTTTTTTTTCTCCTCCTTGCAGCATGATAGCTCTCATTGCTGGGGTCCTGCTGCTCTCCTGGCTGCTCCAGGGTGGCACAAGAGGTCATTGTGTTCCCACCAGCACTTGCCAAAGCCCCTCACTGCCAGAGGCAAATTTTGAGAGCTTTTCAGGTTGGTGCTTTCAGTCTGGGCCAGGAACAGTCCTTGGGCAACAGCCACTGAGTGAGGGCTTTCAGGCTTTCATCAGTGGGCAGCAAAACTGCTCCACTCCTTCCCCTGGCTGCACTGTCCAAGCTTCATTGGTAAGAGTGGAGGTATGTCCTAATTATGTGTCAGCTTAAAATAAAACCTCAGAGTAAGGCAGCTGCCTGTTCTTGATGCAGATCTCTCCCCCTGAACTCCTGAAGACAGGAGAGGTTGCAGGAAGATCTTTATGAGCCGAGCAGAGTCTCATCTTTTGATGTACAGTTGGAAAGATCAAAGCTGTGACTTCATGGTTTGCGCTCCATGGAAAGTGTTGGTAATGAGCCTGGAGCTCTTCCCACTGTTACAGTGGGAGAAATCCAAGGATGCAATTGAGTTTTTGCTCATCTTCCCTGTCTTTCCCATTCTTTAAATGCAGTCAGCACTGTGGCTGATGCTGGGGGGAGAAGATAAATTTAAGGAGTGGCAGAATTAAGCAAGAGTTGAGGGAGAGACCAAAACCTTACTTGGGGTGTTGGAGAATTTTCCCACCTCTGGGTCAGAAGAGTCCTGGAGCATCAAAGGCAGCAGCTCAATCCCAAGGCACAGAAGAGGCTGAAGCATGGCTTTGAACTGCTCCTTGGCTCTCAGTCTGAGGGTCTGGCCTTCTGCATGAGTTCTGGAGCAGCCTTTGGTCAGGAGAGGAGGGCTTGGGTTCTTGTGGCTGTTGAGAGGGCATTTCAGGGCAGCAGAAAGGCTGAATTTCAGGCGTGTGGGTTTAATGGTGCCTTTCATCTGTGATAGCTGCCTTTGTTCCTCTGGCTGCCAGTTGTCCTGTGTCCAGCCAGCAGATGAATGTGGCATTATCCACTGGCTTTGGTGGCCTTTGTGTGTGTTAGAGCAGCTCTCTGTCACATGCTGGAGCACTGGGAGAAGTTGGCCTCATGTTTTGGGCAGAGTATCAGAAGTGGTTTAAGCCAAATGCTCTCCCATCCACTTTGGTGTGCAGTCACATGCCTGAAGTCAGGGCACTCAGGCCCTCTAACAGGGTGTGAAAAATAAGGCAAAAGAGGAGGAATGTATGTGGAGTGACCAGGAGGAGGCTTCTCAGCTCCTGCTGCTTCCAGAGAGCCCTAATGGAGGGTGAAAAGATTTGAGTTTTGACCTGTTTGGCTTCTCAGGAGTCACACCCAGGCATTGTCAGCAGTGACCAGCTGCAGGTAGGACTGACTTGGTGCCTTCTGGTAGTTATTACAAATAACTGATACTTGTTGAGGTAGTTCTGTGCTGCTTCCCTAGGAGGTCCAGCTTGAAGTCCCCACTTTGCCTTTCCTCCTGTGAGAGATTTTCTATGTGGTTATCCTGGTTGAGCCAGCACAGTGACTGTGCTGCTACCCAGAGAGCTGGAATGAGCCAGCGCAGAGTCAGAACAGAGAGATTGAAAGAAACTTTCCTGAGAGCCAGAATATGGCTGCTGAAACAGCAGGGTGGATGTTGCTGGGGGGGTTCTGTGGGCACACTTGGTTATGGCAGGCAAAGATTTGGGGACAGCTCTTGGTTTGCTGTGAGATGAAGGACAATGCAAACCCACAGCCTACGTGTCCTCATGTGGCATTACCTTGGACAGAGGACAGACTTCTGTCCCACATCCCAGGCCCAAACCTTTGTTTCTGCTCTCATGGGGTTGTGCAGAATCACATGAATGATCTCTCGAAGCAGGGCAGTGTCTCGTTACCCTTTCTGAAGAGGGGAGTACAAAACAGCACAAATTCAGGTGGGTAAACTGTGCTGGAATGGCTGAGCTTGGTGAGGTTGACACAGGAGTGTGCCATCCTCAGCTGGGCTCCACACAAGGCACTGGCTGTGAAATGGGGCTGTGTTTCAGTCCTGTTGTAGGTAAAGGATATTTTGCACCCCTCAAAGCCAGCTTCTTCCTCTGGCCTTCAGTTTCACAGGAGGGAGATTTGCCTGCTCCTCCCTTGACAAATTCTGGCATGATGTAATGTGGGCAGCCTTTTCCATGTGCAGATCAGAGGCTGCTGTGTGCCCTCACTAATTTTAAGGTTGGGGAGCTTGAGCAGGCAGCAGCTGCAGGAACAGCTTCGTTCTCCTAATCCAGGGTTGTGAGACAAATCCTGCTGTTGATATAGAGGGAAAGAAATCCAGTGGAGGCAGGGTGGTTACAGCTTAATGTGGAGTGTTTAGGGAAGTGGTTCATATCTGGAGTGCTCAGGCTGCTGGCAGGAAAGCTCTTACTGGAATTCTCCCTGGGATGCAAACAGTCTGCACCCAGGAAGGGCTCCTGATCCCAGGAAGGGTTGGGAGCAGCCTCTCCTGTGGGTGAGACCTGCATCAGGCTGAGGCTGAAAAAGGCAGGATCTGTCAAATGATCTGTGCTGGGGGGTAAAACCAGTGAAGGGAGTGAAATCCATGAAGGGAGCTGGGCAGAAGCCCCTGAGCTAGGAACCCTTTCTGAGTGTAACTCAGGTGTAACTGGAGGAGGATGATTCTTTCAGATTCCCTGGAAGGAGAGGCCTGGAGAGCCCTGCATGTTCCTGCTCCGTGCACCTCAGTGACAAAAAGACTGAGATGACTTTCTACATTTTTCTTCTGTCTGCAGCTTTCAGGGCAGGCTCTGAAATGTCTCCTTCAAGATGTTTCTCACAATTTCTGAGCAAGTGCAGTTGCCCCTGCTCCATCCCTTCCTTCCCTGGCAGCTGCCCTGTGTTTCAGAGTCCTCTTAGCTCACAGATGAGTGGGTGGCTGGGATTCCTGTCCAACAGGAGCCCTTTTGTGAGGTGCTGGAGCTGGATTTGGAGCACTTTGTTCTGGCTGGACTCAAGTGTTACAGCACGTGGCACAAACTTTGGCCAGCTGCCTCTGTGCCTGCAGCAGAAATGTCACTAAAGGTTCAGCTGGGCATGGAAGAAATGGTTTCCAAAGAAGAGAAGAGGTTGGGAAGAAAAACTGCGGAGATTTTTCTTTCCCCACAGGTTTATGTGACTGTCCCATCACTGCTGTGGCTTTGCATTAGTACCAGTCTGTCCTGTGAATGCAGCACATCCGATCTCCTCTGAGGTTTCTCTCCAGCACTGGAGCTTCAGAGCTTTATGCAAAATAACTGGGTTTAGTCTGGCCTTGCAATCTGGGGTGCTGCTGCTGGTGCCTCTCAGCCAGCACTGGGACCTGCCTCCCCCTTGGCAGCTCCAGTCACAGAACTGGTGGTTTCTGTGCCTGTGCAAGAGAGTCAACAACTACTTCACTGTCCTGGAATCTCTAACTCATAGGATCCAGGATGAGATAATCCCTCACATCACTTGATCCCAGTGAGGGCTGTGGCTGCTCCTGGCCTTCCTGTGTCTGTGAGAGGAACTCACCATCCTCAGCAGGCACAGGGTACCTGGGACCCACACACAAAGGCAAATGACTAATTCAGCCCTTTCCTTCCCAGTTCTGGTGAGGACAGACCACAAAGCCCAATGGGTATTGGTGTTTGAAAATCCCCTGGTCAGGCTTGGTGCTGGAAAGGAGAAAGGAAAAGAGAAAGGAAAGCTGGAAGCTGGGTTGGGCTCTCTGCTGCTGCTAACAGGTTACTTTTAGTTGAGTAGAACTCACTGTTTTGCTCACGGAAAGGAGGGTTCCTTTCCCTTGGCTTCCCAGAGCTGCTCTCTGCAAAGCAAGTGATTTCCTCTTCAGATCCAAACATCCTCCCTGCACTTCAGAGCCTCATTATTGGAGTGTTTCACTGTATTGTTCCCTTGCAGCATCAATTTTTAGTTCTCAGTCTGAAGAGTTTTCTTCAGCACTAAATGGAAGCAGTTAAAATTCACAAGCAATGCTGAGAGGGTGAAGGAATCCTAGGAAACCAAAGTTAGACTTGTTGGCTTGACAAAGTTTTGCTTCTGCAGCTGAAATGCTCGTTCAGCTGTGACAAAGGTGAGTGCATGTTTGTTTGTGTGTGTGTGTGCACCCAGCACTTGGGATCAGTCAATTCTTCATGGTTTATGCAGGAGCCTGGCACCTGATATTAAGGTTGCTGGGGCAGGAGTAGCTGGGAACCAGTGTCACATTTCTGGGGCAGCCAGTGCTCCACCAGCTCTGACCACTCTGTGCTCAGTTCATTGCAAAAGAGACTTTTTGCTCAAGCTTTTTTTCCCTTGCATAAACTGTTTATTTCTCTCCCCTGAGCAGGGAGGAGAGGTTAAACTCGGAAGCCACTAGGGAGGGAAGCAGTGGGTTTTTTTGGGAGCGGATTTTGGAACTCTCAGGTCGATTGCAGTCCAGGCGTTTTCCCACCCTGCAGCCCGTGCCAAGAGCCGGGCGTGTGGCTCTAAATAACGCTCTGGCCTTTATGGAAAGGGATCAGATGTTCCAGGAGCCTCCGTCTCTGCTGCTCCCACCTCACTTGCTCTCTCTGCAGGATATAGTTAGCACTTCTCTTGGCCTTATATAGCAAGGCCTGATAGTTAGTGTTAACAGGAATAAAAAACACGGAGAGCTGCCAGATTGCGTAAATCGGGCCAGTGTTTGGAATTTCATAAATGCCATGACTTTGGGTACAAGTTGAGCACGCGGAACAATACGGAACTGTTCTCTCTTTAGATCTCTCCCTCCCTTGCTGAGGGAGAGAGCTGGAATTTTGCTGCGGCTTCTTCCACGTTTTTAATTTCCCCCTCCTCTCTGCTTTCATCCCCTTGAAGACCACAGGAGGAGCAGCGGCGGCCGCAGCCAGGACTCTGCAGACAGCCAGGACATCCAGGTGCCAGAGCAGTTCTCAGGGTTGCTCCACGGCTCTTCTCCAATCTGTGAAATAAGCGAGGACCCTTTCAGGCTCGCTTCCTCCTCGGAGAAGGGGGACACTGAAGGCACGAGCCACCCTGCTGCTATGCAGCTGGAGGATGCTGAGCTAGCCTCGTCAGGACCAGCCCGGAGCAGCTCCCCGGACCCCACGCAGACCGTGGTGTACGCCACGGTGCAGCACGTCAGCCGGGCGGATCCCGCAGCCCCGGTCACGCCCCACGTGTGCGCTGAGCCAGAGGGGGACAGAGCTGTGGGCAGAGCCCACCCGGGCAGCAAACCCAAAGCCGAGCTCAAACTCAGCCGCAGCTTGTCCAAGTCGGACTCTGACCTGCTGACCTGCTCCCCGACCGAGGACGATGCCATGGGCAGCCGGAGCGAATCGCTCTCCAACTGCAGCACCGGCAAGAAGCGGCTGGAGAAGTCCCCATCCTTTGCTTCGGAGTGGGATGAGGTAAGGCTGAGCTTGCTAAAGAGCCTCTGTGCCAGGAATGACTGTGCAGCAGGAGCTCCCCTCTGCCACGCTGCCCTCAGGGGTCCTGGGTGGGTTCCGTTGCTTCCGCTAACTCTCACGAGGCATTAACAGGCACACGCTCACCTGGGAGTCTGCAAGGTGTTAAATGCCAAAAGATAAAGTTCATTGGCGTGGGGGAGTAGTAGAATTGCAAGCAGTTTCAAAGTTTTTTGCTCAAATACAAGGTGTCCTGGTTTGAAAAAGGAAGTGAGATTTTTTTGGGATTAGTGTGCACTGTGCACCATTGTCGACCAAAGCTTTTTATTCTTGTTCCTCTTCAACATATATGATGATAATGACAATATTTTCGATCCCCCTTGAAGGAACCTCCAAGACATATGCCCAGGGAGCATATGTTTTCACGGGGGCACTGGCATTGTGCCAGCATCAAACCGTGACACAGCACTAGGTTTCTTTTAGGCAAGCCAGATAGGTTTTCACATCCCCAAAATGAGAAAGACTTGATAACAATGCCCTTCACCAACCTTTCTCCTGATTTTCTCCTTCCAGTTCTTCCCTGTTGATTGTCCCAATGTCTTGGAAGTGTTGTGTTGTTGGGTCCTTGCTGCTGGGGAGTGTGAGCAGTGCCCAGGGGTTCATGGGGATGGAAGGAGGACAGCAGTTAGGCTGGTCTGTGTATTTGATAGCTCCTGCTCTCCTCACACGCTCATTTCAGCGGCTGGTTAGCAGTCACTTTATTATCATATCGGACGCCCACGGACAGTTAAATATTTCATGCTCAGAAAGTTGGCCCTGGAGAGCCACTGGGACAAGATTAAGTGTCCCTCTGAAATTCAGCACCGCAGCATTACTGAAACATTCTTTGGGGATGATTCTGTGCTGGGAGAAGTGGGGCTGCAGAAGAGATAAGCTGGGATGAACCACTCTTTGTACTCTGAAAAGGAACTGAAAGCCCTGGCGTGGTGCTGGGGGTGTGGGGCCGCGTGTGCCGGGCGGGGAAGCCCGAGGGAGGGTTGTGCCCCTGCGCTGGCGATGCTCAGCTGCCTCTCCAGCCCTAACTCAGAGAGAAAATTATCATCTGGGGAAGAGGGAGGTATTTAGAGATGCTAAAAGCAACGTGAGAATCCATCCCTCAGACCGTTCTCTCCCTCCCCCTCACTCCCTGCTGGGTCTCAGGGTTGCCAAATAGATATTTTCCTCTGCAGCTGCTTGGGCTGGAGAGGCTTCACTGTTAATTGCCCAGGTCAGTTGTACCACGGCTTAGGGAAAGGCTCTGCAGCAGAAGGTTCTTTGGAAGGGCTGGATAATTCCCTGTGCTTTTATTTGAGCTGTTTGCAGCAGACACTGAAAGGGCAGAAGCCTTTGGCACGAGTGCATTGGTAGCAGAGGTCAAGTGCTGAGCTGCCTGCACTGCCTCTGCTTCCTCTGCTCAGATGAACCCTCAGAGCTGCTTCCTCCTGCCTGTAAACAAATCCCTCATTTCCCCTGAGGCAGCCGGACAAGCCCCAGGAGAGGAATCTGCTTTTCCTTCCTCTCATGTTTAGGTGAGGAAATCACAGAAGGAATGTGAAAAATTCACATCTGTCTGCAGTGGGGCAGACCTCGCTTTTTTAAAAGTCTGGCTGGTCGTAGTGGCATCAGTGAGATTTAAGCATAAATGTGATTCAGTGGTTGTGTGTCAGATTAGTTCCCTGGATGGGATAATGCAGCTGCTCAGAATTGGATGCAACTTGCAGCTTCTGCATTTACCAGGGCAATATAAACCTTGTTGAGCCACCCCTGTTAGCAATGGTTTGGCTTTCCCTCTATACTGAGGGGAAACAATGGCAGATTTATATAATTCTGTTAATTTTAATGGCCTTTATGCAGGTGACTGAGGAGGGAAGTGATCCCTGTGCAGCTCTCCCAGCTGAGGACTCTGCCTGCTGGCCTGGCCAGCTGTAGGTGTGTCTGTGCAGGGCACAGGGGCTTGGGGAGGGATCTGTGCTGTCCCTGGACAGGTGAGATCTGCAGCAGAGCCTGAGCTGACCCTGCTCTGGGCTGTGGAGGCTGACTGGGGACAGAAAATCTGCTGCTTGTGAGCAAAGGGTCACGTCCTTGCCCTGGCTGAGTGCTGCCAATGCCCTTTGTTGGAAGTGGAAGGTGGTGCTGGCTTTGCCAAAAGGGTGGGATGGGGAAGGAATTATTCACTTGGCAAAGCTCATCCCTGTTCCCAGTTGCAGCTCCCCTGTGCCAAGGAGCTGGCCCAGAGTGTTGCTTTGTGCTCTGTGCTGCCCAGGAGCCCATTCAGCCCATGTCCCATCTGCTGCTGACCCCTGCAGCTGCTGCCAGGTGGGACTTGTGTGTGAGCAGGGCAGAGAAACTCTCACATCCAACATCCAGGTACTGCCCAGGAGGGTGAGGAGTGAAAATCCTGCTCTGGTGGGGGCAAGGGGCATGTGAGGGGATACAACTCTCAGCATAAATATTTGAATCCTTCCAAACCTGTCTGTGGGCTGAAGTGATGGGTTTGGTTTTCATCATTGGCTCCTGAGTATTGAGCAGACAGGGATGAGTGGGGCAGCAGCAGCTCACAGGGGGTTTGGTACAGAACAACCTGGGTTTGCAGCTCTGCTCTGGCCCCCAGCCCCCTTTTCAGGGCAGGTTAACCTGCTTCTGCTCTGCCTTCCTGCTCTCTAGAGCAGCTCCAGACCTGCCCTTCAGCCTGGCTCATGCTCCAGGCTCTGAGCAGGGATTCTGCAGTCAAGGCCTGGGGCTGCTCTTCTGCCTGGTAGGTGCTGGTAAGAAAAACGATCTGTTAAATGATCAGGGCAAAGAACAAGGAAGGCTGCTGGGAATTAGCCTGAGACCTGGCTCCTGACATCCCTTAAAATCCCCTGACATCCTCCACTTCCAGCTGCCTGCTGTCAAGTCATCTGTTCCAATGCTGAATTTCAATTTTGGAGGTTCTGGTACCCATCTCACAAAATGAGGTTGTAGTTCTGTGTTCTGACCTAAGTGCTCCTAGGAAGAGATTAAACACCCTTCAAAAAAATTTAGGGAACTGAATAAAACATGCACATCACTTCAGTTTTTTTTAGAAAAAAGAAGGTGCACAGTCCACCAGGGTTTTTTTTTTCCACCCAAGTGAATTAGTTGAAGAACTAATGAATATTCTGTAGCTAATTATGGCACTGGACATTCATCTCTGATGACTAACTGCAGTGGTGCTCCATGTCTCCTGTGAAAGGAATGCTTTGCATCTGCAGTAACCATGGATGTGGTGTTTCACCAGTTCCTGACCCGTTTTGGGGCTGTTGATGTCCCCTAAGGATGGATGCCAGGAGCAGATGGCACATCTGTGGTGCTTCCACCTCAGGCTTGGAGCTGGGAAGGAACTTGATGGAGATTGTGGGTGCCTTGAAACCTTGTCTGGACTGTTGGGTGCTGCAGTACCCTGTGGAATCACTGTCTTAATTACAGGCTCGCTGTGGAGGATTAACAACATTTGCATTGAAGTGTCAAACTTTCTGGAAAGCTTTTGATGCAAAACCTGCCACTGCCTTAAAACACCCAGGAGTTGAAATTCAGAGCTGCCAGCCAGCACCCTTGAAAGAAAATGCAAATATTCCCCTTGTTACTCAGGAAGAGCTGCTGGTTTTGTGCCTGGTGAAATTGCATGGTGTATAAAAGCTCTGCCTCCCAAAATGTTCCATTTATTCTCTTGGTTCAGGTGTTCAAATCTCAGCTTGCTCTGGGTTTGGCTGGTGGGACCAGGCAGGGTGGCTTCAATTGTCCCTGGGTGTGCCCTGCTCTCAGCTCACATTCCAGTTCCCCCTTTGCCTGAAATAGCTGTAATTCACTTTTGTCTAGGGCAGAAGCAGTAGTGGGGTCAGTATTTTTGGTTTTGATTCTGCTAAACAAGCGTGGCCAGCAGGCTCTTAATCAGCTTAATTATTGGGCTGATTATTCTATTGTCTCCAGAGCCCAATGTTTCCTCCTGGTTTTCCTGTGCTAAGGTCAGGAATTCTTACATCATCCCTCATGTCCAATCTCTTCTCTTTGCCCCCAGTGGTGAGATTTCCTCCAGCCTGATGAACTTTTTGAAGTGAAAGCTTTTGTGTTTCCACCATTTTTAAATGTGCTGCAAAGTCCCAGCCTGTTGGAATCGTGAGCCAATGTGGAACTAAGCCAATCCAAGCCAGTGTAAGACAATTTACTGGTTTGACAGGAAAACCTGTGTGCTGAAAGGCCAATGCAAAGAGCAGGCATGCTTTGTTCCAGCAGCCAGGGTTGGACACAACAGGGGTGATATCTGCCAGTGCAGGTATCAGTGCAGATATCTGCTCCATCCACCTCTGTGTGTGTTTCTGGGAGCTTCTCAAGTGTGTGAGCTCAATATTTGTGAATCAGGAGCTTTTGATTCTTGTGAGAATGATGGGATGTTTGGGTTATGTAACAGCCTTGTGATCACTGGCGTTTTGGGGACATTTTTGTTTTTCAGGAACAGAAGTGTCCGGCTGCAGTGTCCTTACTAAATCCAGTCCTTCATTATGTTCTCTTCCGCTTTACGTCCCATCTTTCAGCACTTCTGAAGCTTTTATTTTAAAATAAGTCTTTAAATCTCCCTCTCCAGCCTGGAGCAGCTTCACTGCTCTGTCCCTCAGGCCAGAGCCAGCCTTGCTTGAGAGCCTTATTGCTTTGGGGTTTGTGTTAGGATGCAGGAATATGGGAGGACAGTGAATTGATTCAAGCCTTTCTGGGGGGTTTGCCTTTTTTATTGTGACTCAGAGTAGCCTTTGTCCAGTCAAATAAGCTGTCAAAGATCAGTGCCTAGAAAGAGAGTTCAGCTTGCCACTTAAACCAGAGGGCAGTCAAACCAGCGACCTGGTTTTGGAAATCTAAAAGTTTATATATAAGACTGCAGTTAAAAAGGTGGCATTTGAAAGCAAAATGATAGGTATTTGCAGGAAACAATACTGTAAAAATCTCCCCAGCTGTGGGCAGATGTGTTGCTACGTTTGGCCATTCTCTATCATGTCAGTGTTGGATTTTACTGTTTGTCAAAACAACGTTGATATTTGGAGGGCTGTGGTACTGCAGATCCATCACACACTGTTGTGAAATTCAAGTTTATACCATGAGTTCCTTTTGGTACGTGTTTGGATTTGTAACTTTGGGATTTGTACAAAAACAGAGGCTGGAGAGTGGCGTGAAGGAACAGGCCCTGGTCCCCATCCAAATGAATTTCTCAGAGACCATATTAAGCCAGAAAATGTGTTTGCCTTTATCACTGGCGAGCAGTTGCAGAATGATTTGAAATAAATTCAGCAAGTCTCTATGCTGTGGAAGGCTGCTGGGGGAGGATGGAGCACAGCAGCTCTGGGTACCAGTGCTCAAATGTGCCGTGAACAACTGCCTGGTGCAGTTTAGCTTTGAATTAATAAATGGAGCATTATGTTTTCCAGGCCTCTGGTGTTTGTTATGCTGAGTTCATACAGGCTGGTGTCTTTTGGAGACATGGAATATATTGAGCAGTGAAATGTGAGCCGTGTGCTCCATGGGATGGCAATGGGAGGACAGAAGCTGAAGCATCATAAACTGAACCAGAAGTGGTTTATGGGCTGTCACCAACCTAGAAATGAGATTCATGGCCCAAATCCAAATTTTGCAGATCTGTACCTGTATTAAGGAGTCAGCAGGTATCATCCCAGATCCCACTCTTGCTCCATCCCTTTCATACATGCTGGTGGATGCTGCAGTCCTTCTGTTCTTCTGCTCCAGGGTATATTCCAGCTGAGTCTGAGCAGCCTCCCTTCCTCCTTCAGGGGTCCAAGATCAGTCAGTGAGGTGAGGTTTGCTGTGGTGTTGGTACAGAATGGAATTGTCAGTGATTCTGTGCTGCCACAGCATCATCTGTCAACCTCACATGCCCATAGTTCTCCCCTGGAGTTTAGAGCTGACCTGCTGAGCTGTGATGGGGCTGCTCACATCATCACTGGGTGTTTGTTGTGCTCAGAGGGGTTTGAAACTATAGAAGCAGCTTGTTTGGGAGTTCTTTTTTTTTATTATAATTTGAAACCAAATCTGCCCCATCCCCCAGCTGTTAAAGCTTGGAAGTAATCAAGTCTTAACTCCCGACTCTCTCCTGGAATTGCAGAAATTTTAAAGACTGATAACCTTTCCACCCAAGTTTGTAAGTAGCTTTTGAGACTGAAATCTGCTGCTGGAGCTGCTCTTGTGTGCTGAGCCTGAGCCCCAGGCAGGTTTGTACAGTAGGTTATGAACCCTCAGTAATAAGGATTTATAATAGGAATCCTGCTATATTCTTAATTATACTCCTGCTGCAGGGTGTCATTATAGTGCACTAATGCCCTCCATATGGCAGATAGTGTGTGCTTGGTTCTGTGTGGTTTTATTTAATTACAGACCTTTATTTGAGTAACTTTGCTGCCCAGAGTCTGAGGCCTGTGCAGGTGCACTGCAGGTCCTCTTCTGGTGCTCAGGAATCACTGGTGATTTTTAAGCTGCCAGTTTGGGAATGAGCCACAGAGGAAGCAGAAGACATTGACCCACACAAGGTAGAGAGGCCCTGGCACAGGGTGCCCAGAGCAGCTGTGGCTGCCCCATCCCTGGAGGTGTCCAAGGCCAGGCTGGACAGGGCTTGGAGCACCCTGGGATAGTGGAAGGTGCCTCTGCCCATGGCAGTGAGTGGGACTGGATGAGCTTTAAGGTCCCTTCCAACCCAAAGTGTTTGAGGATTCTGTGATTTTAGTTCTGTCAGGGTGACCTTGCTGTGTCCTTGGCAGTCTCTGATGCTGCGTGCAGGGACTGAGAACAAACTTCTGCATTTGCATTGAAGGTGAGGTTTTATAAAACCCCTTTCAGAAAGCTCCAGGAGCATCAAGGTGCCTCCAGACTGGGTGAGTGTCACCCTGACAGAGTGATGGTCGCTCTGGTGCTGCCCAAATGAGGCTCCTAGCCTGTGTGTGGGCAGACAGCCTGTGTTGTGTGAAGCTCTTTATTCTGGGGACAAAAGCACTGGGGCTGGTTTCATGGCCCTCAGTCTCAATGGATTCATTGGCTTCAAACTTCAGCAGTGGCTGGGGAGGAAAAGCTGGGGGGATCAGTATGGACACCATGGCTTGGCATCCATCAGGGCAGGGTGTGGAATGGGGCTGGCTGTGGAGCAGAGCCTCTGCAGGGCACTGTGTGAGCTTGGGGACACGGGGGTCACTGCTCTCTACACAGCTGTGGGACCTGTCCACCTCTGTCCCTGCTGCTCCTGCAGGCTGGGATCAGAGAAAAGGAGACATCCTGCCCATGTAAGAGCCATTGGCTGCTGCTGCCATGAGCACTGTGGGGTGGGGAATTACTGTGCCTGCAGCAGGACAGACCTCAGCGTGCCACGAGGCTGGCTTGGCCTCACTGGCCTTCTGCAAACAAATGTCTCTTCCTCTGCTAGCAGAACTGTGCTCAGGATGGTTTGTTTTGAGTCAGGCTCTGTTTTGGAGGCACTGGCCAGTTGCTATGTTCCCTGCCTGCCTGGAAGAGCTCGCCCCAGCCCTGGCCGGGCTCTCAGACACACCCAGCTCCTTTTTTTGGGGGCATTTGTGTCTCTCACCAAATGTAGGCAAATGTGAAAATAAAGCCAAGAGCTCCAATCCTGGTAACTGCTCCACAGCTCCTTCCAGGCACATTCCTGCTGTGGGGTTAATGAGGGACACTCTGCTCTCCTTGCAGCCTTTCCTTCTCCCAGAGTACTTCAGCTGTGCAGGAGTTTCTCCTTCCCTGCTGGGGTTTGAGGGCTCCCTGGCTCACCCTCGCTGTCCCACGTGGAGCCACTGCCCCTCTGCATCAGGGATAACAGATATGGTTGTATTAATTTAGAGGGTGGAAGCATTTTATGGTTTTATTTCTGTGGCTGTAAAACAAATAAACTATAAAATCCCCACCCCAAATCAACCCCACAGCACAACCAGAGATGGGCACTTGGTGCTTCAGTGGAAAAATACAGGTTAAGCCAAAACAAATCAGAACTGTGTGTTCAGGCTACAACTAAGTCTGAGCTGCAGAGCTATATTTAAACATGGTATTTTTGTATTTTAATAATTAACCAGTGGGAAAGGACAGCCTAAAAAACTGTAGTCTAGGCTATTTTCAAGGTATCTTCTCTTCCCCGTGTCCATGCTGGAGTGCAGCTGAGGAAGGGCTGCAGAGGATGGGGATGCTCTAAAGCAGTGGTTTCCTCTCTAGGTTTGTCCTTCCCCTCACGCTTCTCTTTGCAGCCTCCTAACAGTTAAATCAGGCTGGTCAGCCATAAACCCATGTTTGAAGTGGTGTGTGAGTCTGTTTGAGGTGTTTGCTTCTCATGGAGAGCTGAGGGCAGGGCAGGATTTCCCTCTGCAGTAATGGTAATAGCTGGGACTGTGCCTGACTGTGACCGGCACTTGGCAAAGGAGGGTTGGGAAAGGTAAATCCTCTGCCACGTGATTGTTTCATTTCCATTCAGTTTTATATAGCACAAGGCAATTCCCTGCTTTTGAGGAAAAGGTCGTGGGTGTTTCAGTGCTCCAGAGGCACCTGCAAGTCCTCAAGGCAGGGTTGGGACTACAGAGCTGGCAGTGCTGGGGGCTGAGCCTGGACAGCATCAAGGCTCTCTCAGATTGGAGAGAGCAGCACGATGGAAACAAAGGAACTCGGCCTCAGAGTTAATTTGCAATCTGAATCCAGCTAGAGATTCCCAGACAAGGTACAAGAGCAGCTCCAGCTCAGAGAGGTACCTTGTCCTGGAACTGATGGACACCAATCTGCAAAGTTCAATGTCCTTAAACTTCTGGAGTTTCTGATTGTTTTCCCAGGCTGATTTTCAAATCAAACCGAGTAAATGGGTGTTAATTGTATTTCAAGCCCAGCACAGGTGCTCATCCTTATGGTTTTCCAGGGGAAAGGGTCCTCCAGGGGCAGAGGATCTGCATCCTTAAAAGCTGTTACAGCTCACAGCACTGCCTGGTCCCTGGTGAGATTTAACCCTGCAAGTGCAGTGCCTGCTGCTCCCTGCAGCAGGAGAGGCTTCCTGGAGATCTGCCTTGGCAGGAGCCTTGTAAGAGCTTTTTTTGTTTCACCAAAACCCCTCTCTGGTGGAGCTCAGCTCCAAGCTGCCCCTGAGGGTGCATGGCAGGCAGATCCAGCCTCTTGCAGCATCCCCAGGAGCTGCTCACAGCAGTGGGGAGTCGTGCAGCTGCACCAAACACAGCATCACACTGGGAGCCAGGGGTGAAATCCAGGGCAACTTGGACTCCTTCCCCAAGTATGTCCTTAAATGACCAGGAGAAAAAAAGTTGAGTAAGAGTTGAGGTTTATTCCCCCACTCTGTGGCCAGTCACTTTGCATTCAGCAGCAGCCACTCAGAAGTGCCTCACAGGGGTGTTTGCTTGGGAGATTTCCTTTTGGAAGTCTTACTGGAGGCATTTTTTTCTTTTTCTTTTTTTTTTTTTTTATATTTTATTTTCTGCTCAGTTATAAACTGAAGACTGGGGTAGGCAACCAGCCCTGAGCCTCTCAAGTTCTCTTTGGGCAACAGTGGAGTTCAGTGCTGACTGTTGAAGGGTCTGAACTGACCAGCTGAGCTGCAGTTTCTCAAGTCTTTCCTCTTACAAACTACCCTGGGAATCATCAGTTCTCCCTCTGCACCACTGCATTGGAAGCCTCAGTTTACAAATTCTGCTCAAGAATTGCTTGAAAAGTTTCTCTTCTCATTTAAGGAAGTCTCCTGAAAGTTCACTGGGAATTTCAACCTGCATTAATTTATTCTTTTGCGTGTGTGGCAAATGCAGCCATTTCTATGCAGCTCTTAAGAGGACTCAGACCCATTCCAGCAGAGTTTGAACCTTTTCTTCCTCACTGCCTGAGGTTTGTCTGGAGCTGATGGAGCTGTGTCCTGCTCCCTCTTCTGGGTCCTTCAGGCATTTGCCCCATGATGCTGTTATCCCACACAATCTGTTCTCAAACCCTTTGGAAGCACCTGCTCCATGCATAGCATTGGGAAATGTGGTGGTTTAAAAAAATAAATCAGGCCAAAACAAAAGTGCCCAAGAAACCAGAGTGTGGGGAAGCTGAGCTCCCAGTCTGCATGCTGGGAAGGAGGGGGTGAGAGCACTGCTGCAGTTTCACTGCTGGTGTCGGGGGCTGTGTGCTCCTGCAGGGTGAGGGAGGAGTTTGGGGCTCCCTCCTCACCCCCAGGCTCTGCTGGGGGATGCTTTTGTTGAAGCTTTTTATTTCCAGGCACTCGCAAGTTGTGGAAGGGAAGGTTCTGCAGAGCCTCAACCTCTCCATATCCCTTGTGATCCATCCATCCCAACAAAGGCTGCCCAGGCAGGGTGGTCAGGGTACCTCTTCTGTTTCAGAGATACCTTATCATCCTTTCCTGCATTTCTTCAGCTGTCATGTGGGAGGTGAAATCCTGAGCTGCTTTTACCTTTTCCTGAAGCTTTATTAATAATGTAACACATGCTTTTTTTTTTATTTCCAGATTGAAAAGATCATGAGTTCCATCGGCGAAGGCATCGACTTTTCCCAGGAGCAGCACAGGATCTCAGGTAGTGTACCCAGCATTGTCTGTCTGTCCTGGCTGTGCTCTGCATACAAACAAGGTGCTGGCTCCTGTGTGTGGATGTCTTTAACTTGCTTTGGCTCAGGGAGGGAGAGCAATGCTCTGGCACGGGAGGAGCAGACCTGGGTTCCCACATGATGCTCAATGCTGCTGCCAGCAATTTTAATTCTACACTCCTTGGGATGATTCCTTTAATTTTACAGAATGCAGCTGCAGGATTTTCTTTCCCTGAGGGCAGTAGCTGTGCTGAGCAGGGTTGGATGGTGTCAGTGTGGGTGCCATGGTGGCCATGCCCTTTGCATGTGGCTGATCTGCCAGGTGCCTCAGGGACTGAGCATTTCTAAATGCACCTGCAGGTACCCACTGAAAAAGGCTCTTGGAGGACCCTTAAAATGTGAATTCCCTTCTCTGCCTTTGAGTTGTGAGCAAAAGCTGAACTCAGGCTTGCTGGAGAGCTGCCACCACAGGGGATTCTGTCCTTTTAAATCCTTCACCTCCAGCCTGCTGCAGCAGAACAGCCCTGACTCTGGATGGGCAGCAGCTCCTCCTGATGAGATGCTAATACAGATCTGCACACACAGCTCACACGGGCTGTGACAGAGCTCACCTCATATCCATTTGTCACTCAGGTTTTTGCTTAGGTGAGGAGGAACCCACTGTTCCCAGTGGGAGTTCAGCCTGATTCAGGCTCTGCATTCCAGGATCAGATGGATTTGCAGAGGAGTTGAAGCTGTGTGGGTTTGCTCCCTGCTCTGACAGCCCTTCCCACACCGGTTCAGGCTGTGATGGATCAATAGCAACAGGGAAAGGTCTGACATGGAGGAGGGAGGCAGAGCCAGGTTTCCTGCAGAGCAAAGGCAGGATTCCAAAATATGGAGCATAAGGGGAAGGATGGAGCTGAGAAATAGGAGTTTGTTTCAGCCAGAAGTTGTGATCAGGATCTTTCCAGGGGGCACAAGTACTGTGATTCTTCTGTTCTTGTATCATCCTTGTCACACACAAATATCAGATGTATTTGGGGCATCTTCGTTTTCAGCCTGGGATGTTTTAGGTGTTTGTTCTGTTTCTAAAGGAAACCCCTCCATTCCCTCCCTCCAAATACTTCCCTCTCTTCTTTTTGTCATGACTTGAAAGGGTTTTGTAAACAGAAAACCTGCACTTGGTATCACTGTAGGTTTCCCTTTTGAAAGCAGAAATGTATTTACAGGTGCATGCAAGGATGAATAGAGTAAATAATTTTAAAAATTAAATTCAGGAGCTCAGGAGAAGGAGCTGCTGTGGTTTCATTCCCTCTGCCAATACCCCGACAGCTCCCAGGAATGCTGTGGTAGGCAGCAAGCACTTCCTCACCTCTCTCTTGATAAATTAATTCTGAGCCAGCCACAAATCACTTGGATCTGTCGGAGCAAACCTGTGACATCATTTTTTAAAACCCCCAAGCCGTGTTGTCCATCATCGAGTAAATATTGAGGAGTCAGTGATTTCCACTGGAGGGTTCCGGAGCCGCTGCCTCCCTCCCGGCGGGTGGGAGCACTGGGAGGGGGGAGAGGACGAGGAGAAGGGAGGGACAGCGAGGGGCTCGCGGCTCAGACAAAGCCGCCGCCGCAGCCGGCGGAGCGCAGGGACGGCGGGGGAGAGGATAAAGGATGGAGGGGAGGATGGAGACCTGGCGAGAGGCAGCTCCTGGCACACGGTCCGGGCTGAGCTGCTGGCCCGGGGCAGGGGCTGGCTCAGGGCGGGGAGGCAGAAGCCTTTTGTGATCTGCGCTGGAAGGACCGGCCGGCGCTCCCGAATACCGGCACGGGAGCAACCCCCGGGAGCGGACAGCAGGAATTACCCCAGGGATCTGCAGGTGACACCGTGAGCTCTGCGTGTGCAGCACTGCAGCGCAGCGGGGAGGGATGGCTGGAAGGTACCAAACTGCTTCAGCTGACCTGAAGGTTCAAAGGAAGCAAACGGGGGTCTCCTGATCATCCTTTTCTTTGCATCCATGCTGGAAACAGACGTGCCAGGGAGCCTGGAAATCTGCCTGTCTTGCATAGCAAATTCCCTGATGAAAAGGAGATCTCTGAACTTTTTTTCTGGTCATACTTAAGCTCTTGAGCTTTACTAGCGGAGAGTAACATGTCACTGGACTCATCCCAGGGATGAGGGAAGGGAGAGCTCATCTGCCAGGGCTTCCATAGGTGTTGTGAGGAATCTCCTTTATCAGAGGCTGAGGGGGAGGTGCCAGGGCACGGCTCGGACTTGAGCTGCTGCAGGAAGAGGAGAGAGTGTGCTCGCATTTGCTCTTTTCCTCTTGCTGTGGGCTCGGAAGCAGGGAACCGAAATGCCTCCTTCCTGCAGTGCTGCTCCCTGTCTGAGCAAGGGGCTCCGTGCGGCGGCTGCGCTCGGCTGAAGAAAATGAAGGAAGGGCAAATCCAGGTGCGTGCCCAACACCTGGCAGGACCAGCAGGGTTGGGTGAGAACCGTCCTGGCTGCGCTGTCACACGGTGCAGAGGTGGGGCTGGGCTCTCTGGGGCCAGCGTGCTGGAATGCCAAGAGGTCCGGGCAGCGTGCTGGAATGCCGAGCGATCGGATCGCTGGTAAATGACAGAGCCAGGGCTGCCAGACATGAGCCTGGGGTCCCCATAACACAGAAACGGCGAGACCAAGTCCCTGCCATGGTTTGCCTCTCTCAGGACTGCTGGGGAGGAAGAGCACAAGCCCTTCCTCTCTGCTGCTGCAGTCTGTGCTTCCTTTGTCTTGCGTGTCTTCCCGCGGCCAGCCGCTCTGCCTGGGCTCCTGCTGCATTCCTGAGCATCCATCGTGTCCGAGCTGGCTCGGCTGCATGAAGCTGGTTCCTCTCAGGCTGCTCCGTGCTCCCTGCTGAGCCGGGGCTGTGTCCAGAGGTGTGTGGATGAGAGGACTGGCACAGCTCCGCTCCCTTCCCTCGCACCTGCGACTGCCTGGGAATGCCTCGGGTGGAAGTTTGCTGCTCTCCTCCCGCCCCCTTCCGCTGAGCCGAGGAGTGGATCCGCATCCCCATGGGGTTGGGCTTCATGTGCTTGCCTGGCAGCCCTGACAGCAGCGCCTGTGATCTCAGCGCCCCAGCAGCTCCTCTGAATCTCTGCCCGGGCGAGGAGTTTCTTTTCTGAGTGTGAGCTGCAGTGAGATTTGCACCTGGAGCCCGCCGAGGCAGCGCGAGCTCGTTGTCCATGCTCTGTGCACACAAGAGGAATTGTCAGCCCGCTGATTTGTTGTACTCTGAGCATAATTTTTTGAGTTTCTTGATGGTAATGACTATGATGTGGCAATGCCATCTGTCCTCCTCAGAGTGCCGCTGCTACCGCCTGAACGGTTTCTCCCTGTTCAAGCGGCTGCCGATTCCTCTCTCGTCAGGTTCGCGGATGCTGGAGCAGAGCGTCGGGGAGTGGCTGGAGTCCATCGGCCTGCAGCAGTACGAGAGCAAGCTGCTCCTCAATGGCTTTGATGATGTTCGTTTCCTGGTGAGTGCCCCGGGCGACTCCAGCCTCTGGGGGATGCCTTGGCCAAAGCTTCCCACCTTGCTGATGCCCCGAGTGGGCGCCGGGCAGAGCCGGGTTCTGCTGCCCGCCAGGATGGTGTTGGGGGGCGTAGGAGGTTGGGCAGAAGGAATAGATGAGGGTTGTGTTGGGTTTTTGCATTTAATTCAGGTGTTGTTGGTTTTCTCGCTAAAATTTTATTTCTTCTGCCCGCTCAATCTTTACTGTGCAATTTACTCCAGAAATGGGAACTGAAATTCGCTGGTGTTTTGATGGGAGCCCTGAGCACTCTGTGCTCTGGGCTGTGAAGGAGGCAGCAGACCTCTTGTTGGAACTGTACTTGCTCAGAGCATGCAGGCAGTATGTTAATGAGCTGTACCTAATTGCACTGACACTGTTGGCTCTGAAACCTAATGATGACGACATGGTAATGCTCAGGGTTGAGGGGTTTTAATAACCAGTGTCTAGAAACTTAAAGTAGCACGGTGTAAAAATCCAAGAATTTGTGTGGAATGATGGATGAACTGCCAAGAGGGAAAATCTTGGTGCTGCAGGAGGGGTTCTCCCTGCATGGCTTAAAGAAATACTTTTGAATGTGGACTCTTAAGTTTGGCAAGTAACAAAAAATGGATAAAAACCTTGGAAAAGTAATTTTGGGTAATGCAGCATCCTGCCTTGGAATGGGAGTGTTGACGTCTCTGGTGCTGGGGACAGTGCAGAGAGGTGACACCAGGAGGATGTGAGCTGGGTGAGGGGGTTTGGTGCTGTTCTTCACTGGAGAACCAAGGTTTAAAGTGCCCTGTTTGCCCCCAGTGTGGGACAGGGTTGTAAGAGACTCAGACTGGGGGTGCTGGGCTTGCTGGAGCTCTGGTGGCCTGTACTGCAGCCAGGTCTGCTTTCAGGAATTTCTGATTCTCTGGGTATTTTCAGCTGGCTCCTGTGTTAATCTGTGCCCCATGTCACAAGAGCCTTTACCCCCAGGTAGGGAAATGATTCATGAGCACACTGTGTGTAAAGGGAGTTTGAAAAGTGCTCTGTAAATATATTTGGCTTCTTAATTAGATGTTAATATAGGAAGGCAGAAACATGCGTTGTTTCCAAAAATAATAATTCCGTTATTTTCAGAACTCCAGGAACTGGGGATTAGGGGATTAGCTGTGCTCCAGCCACGTGCTGGCTGCCTCACTGGACAGGCTGCAGCTGGAGTGGGCAGCAGGGAGGGTCCTGCTCCTCTTGGGGTCTGCTGAGCAACAGCTGAGAGGGATTTGGGGACCCACAGCTCCTGCTGGTGACAGTGGGAGTCACAAGTGTCTCACAGGCTATGCTGTGGGAGGGAAAGGTGCTCTGGAGCCTCCTCTCTGCTCCTGGGAGCTCCAGCTCTGCATCTGGGACAAAGTTGGTCTTGATCAAGCCCTGGCTTCACTCGGGGGTGGGTATTGCTGGCACAAGTCAGGAGGATTTTTGGGACATGGATGTGACGTGACGTTGGAGCGCCTCGTCCCATCTATGTGTTCCTGGGAAGGGACCAAAGTCTACACAGATCTTGGATTGTGTAATCTTTCGGCTTGGTTGAGGGAAGAATGAGGTGATAAAAGGTGAATTTAGGTAGCTTAGCTTTCCAAAACACTGGAGTTCTCTTCCCACCTCTGCATTTTGGGCCACATCTCTGTGTCTGCAGAAATTCTTCCATTCCCTCAGTTTCCTACAGTAGCCACACTGTGTTTATGGACAAGGCAGGGAAGAGCCTTTCCCTGTTATTCTGCCTCTCTCAAGCACAAACCCCACTGTCCAAGACAGCAGCTTCTTTCCCTCACCCTCTGCATTGCCACCAAGTCACCTTCATGGCCAGTACCACTGCCACAGGCCAGTCAGACTGGGACACTCAGCTGCTGCTTTTCATATGGAGCTGGAATTGGGCAGCAGCCTGTGCAGGCAGCTGGGATTAGGAACAGCTCAAGTGGAGATAGTGCTTCCAATCCTCCTCCTCTGCTCTCTGCAGCCCGCTGGGATTCCTTCATCAGAGGGGAAAGTTTATTTGTGCACTGGGTGAACACAACCGCGGCGAAGCTGCTGGCAGTGGCTGTGCTGTCCTTGACTTAGCAAAAATCCAGCTCTGCAAGTGGGATAAAACCCTCAGCAGCATCGCCTGCCAAATGTGAACAGCTCCAGTGAACCAGGAATGCCCAGCCCACCACCCAGGAGGAGCAGCACTGCTGCCTCCCACGTGGAGGAACGCGGCCCCGTGGCGTGCGCCGAGTTCCAGGAGCCTCATTGCCTCATCCCTCACCAGAGGAGGGGAATGAAAGGTCAGATCACAAAACTGCAGCACTGAGTGAAAAGTGTCATCCAGAAAAGTGCACAATAAATGGACTTAATTGTCCTTGGCGGGCAATGAGCTGGGAGAGCAGGAAAAATGTCACAGGAATATGGACCAAGAGGGATTCTGCTGCTCCTGGAGCTTGGCCCCATCATGTCTGCTGTGCTCACCAGTGCATCTGCCACAGATGCCCCTTTTGGGAAGTCCAAAATGCATTTTGGGATGCCCAGTGCATTTCTAGTCCCTGCAGCAAGCAGAGATTAACCCAGGGAAACAGCAGGCTGGATTTTGCCCGTCTGGAGAGGGGAAGGACGTGGTCACTATAATGAGAAGGAATTGCAATAACTGATGGCGGAATTCCTCCACAGAAGTGGGAAGGAAATGCCATTACCTGTTCCCTCCCAGGGTGTTTTGTGATCCCACAGATCCCATAAATGTATCTGAGATGCTTGCAAAAGCTTTCCCCTTCCCCTGGAGGGTGGGATCTTGCTGCTGCCCCACAGCTTCCCCTGGGCTGACATCCGAGAAGGGCAAACCCCGCGTGCTCTGGCAGTGGTACCAGTGTTCTGCAGCTGAACTTTTTATTCAGTTCAAAGATATTCTGATTCACAAATGAGCAGGTAAAAGAGAACATAAACCATTTTTTATGGCTTTTTTTTTTTTATTGTTCAAGCCTGGATTCCCATGGAGTGTGTGGAAAGCAGCTAATGCTGATTCAATGAGACAGCGTCAGAAAGGGAAATCTGTTCTCTGTGTGTAGTGCCCTGGGCTCCTCTGGGGGATTTTATTTATTTTTTTATAATTGGGGAGAAGTGGTAGAAAAATGATGGTGGTGGAAGAATGGGGTGTCTGCAAATAATTTAGAGTACTGACATTAATGTGATTCAATGCAATTCAGGGCCATGTTAGCTTAGCCTGCGGTGTTGTTCACTAACAGAACAGCCTTCCCTTCCCCTTCTCCTCTCAGTGTGTGCAGGCAAAACCAGGATAAATGTGGAGTTGAGGCCTTGGCTCAGGTTGGCTCACCTTGGCTGGGGGTGTGAGCTGAGTTCAGTGCCTCTTGTGCCTTCCCAAGCTGAGGACAGCCCCAGTCCACATCTGACAAAGCCAGGTCTCCTTTGCTCTTCAGATCCTGGGATTTGGGTGTGGGCTGGCATCTGCACAATCCTCGTTCTCACCTGGTACCTGCCCTGTTGGAGCACTGGCATCTCCTGTGTCCTCAGTCACTCAGCTCTGCCTGATCCAGTTCCGAATGGCCCAGCTTGGCACGCAGCTGCTGGTCCCCTGGGCAGCAGCCAGGCTTTGGACATGCTCTGGAGATGTGTCTGCCCCTGAGCTTTTTTCTATTTTCATATAGAACTTGTTATTTTATAGTAGCCATTTGGGGAAAACTGTTCTGACGCATTCCAGTAGCTGTTTGCACCCAGGAATGATCTGTGAGGAGCCACCAGAGACCCCTGATGGGGTTTTACTGCATCTGCTCTTGTTGAAACACAGCAAGAACATGGCCTGACCACATCTGGTGCAGGGATTTTCCTGCAGATTCAGGTGAGCTCTGTGTAGCTCAAGCCTGGGCTGTGTCAGGATGGAACTGGAGCGAGCTCTCCTCAGCTGGGCAGAAGCTCTGGGTGGCTGTTTCTGGATTTGGTCACTGCTGTCAGCCCCCAGGAACACGTGCCAGTGTCCCCAGACTGACTGTGCAGCACTAAATGAGCCCCCTAAGAGGGGATTTGGACCCTGGGGTCAGGGTCTCTGCCAAGCCCCTGAGTGGGAATCATTTCATTCAATTAAATGATTTTTGTTTGACATCTCCCCAGTGGGTTCTGGCTGGTCCTTGGGAGGTTCCCAAGGACTGTGCTTTATCCACCGTGGTAGGGGTGTTTGGGTTGTCTCTGCAAGAGAATGGTGAGAGCAGAGGCATGCAGGGATCTGGGGTTGAAGGAAGTTTGAGGATCTTGGGAAATGGCAGAGCTGTTCCAAAGCTCCCTGGATAATAGGAATGGACTCCACGGGGAGCAGAGAGGTTGGAGTGGATTTTGAGGAGCAAAGTGGGTGGACCAGAACTGGCAATTTAGAGGATACTTATGTTTGATTCATTAGTAGCTCCAGGCCCCATAAACATTAAAAAAAACCCATTAAAGTTGGAGTTAATTTTTTTTTTCTCTCAATAAAATTGCCTGAACTTGACAACCATGACCGATTCCCTCTGTTGCCATTGTCACGCTGCCAGTCTGCATGGGGAAGAAAATTATAAATGAAGTGGCTGTGTGCTAATCTCAGATTTATTGTAGGGTTTTGTGTAGGAGCCTCTTTCCACTCAAGTACCCCAGACTGCAGATGCTCTTAAGGGAAGGCACCAAACTCCACAGATCACAAACACAGATTTGTATGAGCAATTGGGGTCCCCCTGCTCTGAGATCTGGGTGTGCCCAGCTGTGAGCTGGCCACGTCTCCATCTCTGCCAAAAGCAGAGCAGTAGCAGTGGCAGCAGAATCTTCAACAAGATGCAAATTGTCTCGAATGCACTGAGGAGAACAAGAAAATGAGCTTTGTGTGCACTTTGTATGCACAGAGAGCTTTCATCTGTCTCTCTGCTTGGGGTGTCTGCAGGAGCCTTTGGAGTCTGGGAATGCTGTGTTTGGGTTTTGCATCTGTTGCTTTCTGGAGCAGCCCCATCCTGGTGCCATCCTGGTGCCATCCTGGTGCCATCCTGGTGCCATCCTGGTGCCATCCTGGTGCCATCCTGGTGCCTTCCTGCCCGTGCAGGGTGTGCTCACAGCAGCGCTGCCCTCGGGTCGCTGTGCTGCCAGCCCAGCCACAAGTCCTGCAGGGAGCACTCACTGCCCCAGGCCCTTCCTTAGCTGGAACAGGAGCATGGATGGATGCCAGGCTCTGGGGAGGAAGCAGCATCTGAAAATTGGGTATTTAAGTGCCTGCAGAGTGTCCTGCTGGAGGAGGAATCTGGCAGATTTCGGCAGTGCTGCCTTTGGCTCAGTCACTCTGGGGTCACCTCGGTAGCAGGAGGGGATGCTGCCTTCTGCCAGTAACCTCTGACTGTTTTTTCTGCCTTTAATGAGAAACCTGGAGCCTCACAGGCTGTTTAACTACAGTGCAGGCAGTGAGGTGTGACCAAAGCCAGCCCTTTTTCCAAGAACTCGTGTCTCTGCAGGCAGGTCAGCTGCACCAGCATCCCCCAGGGCTCCCAGTGGGGACAGGGGTCACTGGCAGATCCCTGCCCTCCCTCAGGGCAGCGTGGAGGGCAGGGACAGGGCTCAGGAGTTCCCTCATGGTGCTGGGTATTGGTGCCTCTCCAGGGAGGGGGCTCGGAGGAAGCTGAAGGCCAGGCTGGGGGATGAAGGGCCCTCTGAGTGCCTGGCAGCCAGTCTGTGCCAGCTGGGAGCCAGGCTGGGACTCAGCCTACCCTGCTCCAGGTGTCTGACTGGGCTGAGTTTATCTGCCAGAGTTTATCTGCCCCAGGTAATGCGTTTCACCTTCCCTGGCTGAGCCCAGGTGGGGCTGCTTCCTGACAGAGCACATGGTGAGGTGTTGGGGTGAAGGAGCTGTTGGGTGTTCCTCACTGCCCCAAAATGTGGGTGCCAGGGAGAGCTCTGGCCCAGGCCAGCCCTGAGCCTCCCTGGCTCTGCTCAGCCCCTGGAGCTGGGGCACCCAGGAGGAGCAGGCAAGGTAAGAGCGCTTGTCACAAGGAATGAAATTGGAAAAAAGTCGTTTTGATTGTAATTGGCATCTCTGAGGCTGCTGCTGGAGGACTGGGCTGATGGCAGAGCACCTCCTGGAGCCCTGCTCTCCTCCCTGAGCCCATCCTCAGAGGAGCTGGGCAGGGGCTGCTGGGAGCTGGGGCTGCCCTGAGCGCTCAGAAGGGCACTGGGAGGTGGCATCTGCTGCCCTGTGGCCAACAAAAAAGGGAGCCTTTGGGTCAAACAAAAAAGCAGCAGCGGCCCCTGCAGAGCAGCTCTGCTCCTTGGCTCTTGCCTGAGGGTGTGTTGAGTGCAGACAGGTTTAAAGTCTGGCTCCTCTGTGTGGCTGGCAAAGGTTAAAAGATCTCTGGTGTCTTTGTATTTAATTATCTTTTAGTGGCAGATTATTGTTTTGCATGGGAGTTGAAATCCAGATGGGTTTGAAGGACAATTCTCCTGCACCAGGGGCTGGAATGATTTGTTCAGAGCTGCTATGCTTTGTCTATCCTTGTTAAGTACCCAGAGAATACAGACTGCCACCGAGGGAATTTAACGTGACACATAAAAATAAGGAGTGCAGGAGAAAGCTGTAGCTTCACAGTGTTTAACTACCTTCTATCCTTGCTACAGAGCAAGAAATTTTCTTGGAATTTGAGATGCCAAAGGTGGGAGAATACCTACTGCCCTGCCTTGGGGCTGGCACTGGTGCCCTGTGGGAGAGGAAGAGCCACCAGCTCTGTGCTGCTCGTGTGGGATCATGGCCATGCCAAAGGGATTAGCACCAAAAAGGGCTCAACACTGCAAAGTGAGCACGAGTGAAAGTGTAAATAGGATCAGCAAGCTTGTTTGGTTTTTATACATGAAAATTACTCATTTTCATTGTCACAGCTCCTTTGGCTGCTGACTGTTCTGCTGTCCAGGTGGCACCAAGGGCAGGGCTGGCTGTGAGCTCTGCCCTTGCCAGCATCTTCCTGCACTGCCCCAACTTCAGCCCTGGCTCTCTGCAGGGGGATGGAGCCACAGAGTACCAAAATGGGCAGGTCAGGGGAGCAGAGCAGGCCTAAGGGAGCATTTTCAGGTACCTGAGTTGTGCCATGCTGTGGGCACTTCAGTCCCCCCCTGTTCCTCCCCCTCACAGGGCAGTAATACTTTGCTTTCCAAACCTGTGAGAGAAATCCCATCGCTTGCTCTGGCCCTCTTTGTCCATTTCAAAAAGCCCTTTCCAAACCATCTCTCTCTGGGAGATGAATTCCTCACACACATCCTGCCAGGTGAGGTGTCTGTCAGGGGAGTTAATCCCCATTAATCCCTTCCCTCCTCCCCAGAGCCGAGCACACAATCCCCTGCTGTTACAGGAATGCACATTAAATGTGGCTCTTTGGCTTAAAATTCATGAACAAGAAAGGGGAGGGGATGTTTCCATCTTTCTGGTGGGATGCTGCTGCCCCCCAGCCAGAGGTCACTGCCCTGGCAGCAGCTCCTCCTGTTAATCACTGGGAATTTGTTCCCAGTCCAAGAGAGTTGCAGCTTGTGCACCTAGTGGGCAGCCTGGAGCTTTCAGCAGCAGCCTGCCTCTTCTTGCTCACTGGTTTTGTGCACTTGAGGGGTGCACAGAACAATTCATGTGCTGTGGTTCCATCAGGTGAGCCCCTGGTGTCCCTTGGCCTCGCTCACAGGCTCTGGGGTGCAGGGCAGGTGGGTCTGCCCATGGTCTGGTGTGCACAGGGGCTCTGGGGCAGGGGCAGAAGCTCTTCCCAGCACAATGGCCCCGACTGGTCCAGTCTGTGAACTGGCCTTTGGGGGAAAACACAGAATGAACCCCTCCCCATTGGCTGCACAGCCATTTAGCCCAGACTTTTCTGTTGTTTGAACAACTCTCAGACAAATAAATGCCTTTGTGCCGTGGCTGTCAGCTCAGGCTCTGCTCTCCAGGAATGCAGTGTGTGGGATCTGAGCTGCCAGGGGAGGGGGAGGCAGAGGAGCCCCATCAAGGGGTGTTGAGGGCTCTGCCTCCTGCCACCCACTGCTCATTTGCTGTTGGCTAAATGCCTGGTCTGGGCTGCAGGGCAGAGAGATCTCCGGGCATCTCTTATCTCTGCTGTTAGTTCCTCTAAAGGGCAGCTCCTGGGTGGAGAGCCATGTGCCATGCTGCTCTGCTGTCACCACACCTGCCATGGAAGTGGCAGGAAGAGCAGAGCAGCTGCTGGCATGGCCAGGAGCAAGGACAGGCTCGGGAAGAGGCAGCTCTGGGACAGCTCGCTGCATTTAAAGCAGGTAGCACTCAGCAAAGCACACGTGCTGAAATCCCACAAAACTGTGGATGGGAAGGGGCAGGAAACCCTTGCTGCCCTTTGTGGAGGGTGCCTGGCAACCTCACCTGCCCTCACCTTCCCTGAGGCCGGCCTTAATTGGGTTTCTCTTACAAAACCAAAATGTGGAGCAGGGAAGCGCTGTCGGCACTCACCTGCTGGGACTCTCTGGGGAGCAGAGGGAGGCAGGGCCAGGGAGGGGCTCTGGGCTGGAGCTGAAACCCTCAGTCACAGCAGCGTGGCTGTGCCAGGCGTGGGAGACGTGTCCTGCTGAGCTCTGCCCAGGTAGGAGGGCAGGGAAGCAGGTTGGGACAGAGCCTTTTAAAGGGGGATGGAGTCCATGTGCTTCTGCTCTGCGGGGGGAAGGGGGCACAAAATGGGTTTTAACAGCACACTGTGAGGAGGTTGAGCAGAACCCAGAGCCCTGCTGGGGCATGGAGGGGGCTGGGGTTTGCCTGGGCGCTGTTACAGGATGTTTAAAGCCTCTGTGTGTCGAATCCCACGGAGGTGGCTGTAAGCCATGCCCCGGGGCTAAGGGCTGGAAGCTGCTCCCAGAGCAGGGAGGGGAGGGCAGCGACCTTGGGCTGGTACATGGGGCACAGCTCCCAGCCTTGGAAGCCTTCCTTCCTTATCCTCCTCCTCCTCCTGCTGCCAGAACGTGCTGGAGGTCAGGCCAGGAGGGTGTGATGTCCGTTCACACAGCGGTGTGGCTCCTGTTGTCCCCTGCTCCCATGTGGCTCCCTGCTGTCCCCACAGGGCTGTAATGTCATGGAGGACCAGGACCTTCGGGACATCGGCATCGGGGACCCACAGCACCGGCGGAAGCTGCTCCAGGCTGCTCGCTCCCTCCCCAAGGTCAGCACGCCAGGATGGGCACTGCCAGGCACGGCTCTGAGCACAGGGGAAGCAACAGCCAGACCCTGCATCTCCGGGGCTGAGGGAAGGGTCTGGGGAATAGCAGGGAGGAGGAGGAGGAGTGTACTGCTCTTCCAGGCTGTGTGGATGGTGGTAGCTCCATGCTGGGGCTGCTCCTCCTGCCAGTCTTGATCCCAAGCACATTCTTTGTTTGTACAGTGCTTTTGTTACTGGCTAGTGGAGATAGTGATGGTCTGTAAACTGATTTTCATTGACCCCATATCCCTTGGGATCCCAGCTCCTGCAGCTTTTAACACCTTCCTTGTGCTTTCACAGTTGAAACCCCTGGGCTGTGATGGGAATAGCCAGCCATCAGTTCCTGCATGGCTCGACTCCCTGGGGCTGCAGGATTACATCCAGTCCTTCCTCTCGAGTGGCTACAGCTCTATTGACACTGTGAAAAACCTCTGGGAGCTTGAGATAGTGAACGTGAGTGTCACCCCTCTCCTGCCAGGGCAGCAAGCTCCTGCCCTGTTCCCTGGGGATGGCACTTGCTCCAAGTCTCTCAGAGCAGCTCTGTGCCCGTGGTGACCCTGCTGTCTCCCTGCAGGTGCTGAAAGTGAACCTGCTGGGCCATCGGAAGAGGATCATCGCCTCGCTGGCAGACAGACCCTACGAGGAGCCACCAGCCAAACCACCACGGTTCTCACAGCTGAGAGTGAGTCCCTGCTCGTGGCTCCCTGCCTGGCTCCTGTGTCAGTGCTGGGAGAAATCTTGCCATGGCCAGTGGTGTCCATCCAGCTGCTCACCTCATCCTGTCCAGCCATCCAGGGGCAACCTTGCAGTGAGTGGGGCAAGATAATTCCAGCCCTTGCAGGTCAGCCTCTAGATGCTGACCCCATGGGAAAGGTCAGGCTGCCCCTTGGGATCAGGTGTCTGCACTGAAGGGGTGCAGGGTGCCACTCCCACCTCTGCCCTGCACAGAAGGGAGCTCTGAGCCCACTTTCTTGCCCTTGTTTCCTGATCAGAGATGTGGAAGCTGTCAGTTGGCAGGAGTGGCCCAGCCCAGCTGGAGAGGGGCTGCAGCTGGGACTTGGTGTTTGATTGCACCCTTGGGATCCAGAGCCCTCTGCCTGGCCCGGCTGGGCTGCTGAGAGCTCCTGCTCTCACTGCCAAATAACACTCGACAGGATGTGTGGATGTTGATTTTTGCTGCAGGAGTGGCAGCAGTTGGCTGTCGGGCCCTTGTTATAGGGTTTGGCTGGGAGGGAAGCATCACATTCCCCATTCTTCCTGAAAACTGGCTTTTGAGAGCTGAGTTTGGCAGAAGCTGCTGGGCTCAGAGCAACCCTGAGCTCAGGAATGGGGTAGCATGTCGTGCTGCCTCCTCCCAGAGATTGCTAATCAGCTTCCTGGAGCAGGAATTGGAGTGATTAGAGTTTACCCGACCTGAACATCTGGTCCTTGCCCTGCTGCAGAGCTCTGCCCTCTTGGATTCCCAAGCCTTTCCAACCCAAACAGCCTCAGCTGAAGTGAGCTGGGCTGCTGTGCTTGCTGACACGGGGTTCTTTAGGAACTGGGTTCAAGTGTGAGAACAGAGAGAGCTCACACTGGTGCTGCCCCGGGAGGGTGCCCAGTACAGACCCAGTGCCCTGTGCCAGGCAGCAGGAGCACGGGAGGGACCAGCAGCCAAGGAAGGCTCTGCCCCGTGGGCAGCAGCAGGGCTGAGGCAGGGAGAGGCTGCTCCGGTGCGGCTCAGCTGATTGAGATGCTGCCCGGGGAGGGAGAATGGGCCATGTGCAGCATTTCCTGGCGCTGCAGCTGGTGAGCTCCAGCGCTGGCTGCGGCGCGGGGGGCGGGCGGACGTCAATGGCAAATCAAGCGAGTGCTTTGAATGGGACTAATGCGGCCACAGCTGTGCCGAGGCTCCGGCCGTGCCTGCGGGCCCTGGGCGCGCTCTGGCGGCGGCTCCCGGCGCTCCTCGGCTGGGGTGGCTGATCATCATCGCCCTCGGGTGCTTAGCTTAGCGCTTTAGGGGAGCCCAGCCCTCTGGAATCACCTTGCCCCCAGCCCAGCGTGTCCCTGCCCTCCTGGGATGAGCTCTCAGAGGCAGAGACACACTGGGCACAAAGAGCTGAGTACATGGCTGAAACCATTCTGGGGCACACTGGGCACAAAGGGCTGAGTACATGGCTGAAACCATCCTGGGGCACACGGGGCACAAAGGGATGAGTACATGGCTGAAACCATCCTGGACATGCTGGGCACAAAGGGATGAGTACATGGCTGAAACCATCCTGGACATGCTGGGCACGAACAGCTGAGTACGTGGCTGAAACCATTCTGGGGCACACTGGGCACAAAGGGATGAGTACATGGCTGAAACCATCCTGGAGCATGCTGGGCACAAGGGGCTGAAACCATCCTGAGCAAATCAGGTGTCCCATGCAGAAGGTAAAGGGTGGGATTGGCCCTGAGGCAGGAGTCCCCAGAGCAGGAGCTGACCCCATTAGTCCACTCAATGTACCCTGTGTTGGGCAGTGTAGGAGTGATGGGGGGCACAGCACAGCCCCAGCTGACTGGGTCCCTTTGTGGTGTCTGCTCCTTGCAGTGCCAGGATTTGATGTCCCAGACGTCCTCTCCCCTGAGCCAGAACGACTCCTGCACGGGCAGATCTGCTGATCTCCTGCTGCCCTGCGGGGACACTGCCAAGAGGCAGCACGACCGTGGCACTGAGGTTGCTCCCTACTCCAGAGTTGAGCGCTACAAAGCACAGGTTAGTAGGTGCTTTTGTGTCTCCTGGGGCCCTCTGCACAGGCATCCCCATCTCTGGAGCCAGGGAGAAGGGAGGATGATGCAGGGAGGGAGCTGGTCAGGCTCAGCTTCCCTCAGACATTAGAGTCAGCAGCTCCTTTATGCCTCAGTTTCACCTCAAAAAAGGATGGCTCACACTTCCATCAGCACTGGCACCTTAACCCCACGTGCTGCCTCCACCCAGCTCCTGGGGGATTTGGCCATTGCCAACCTCAATCCCCTCAGCTCAAAGATTCCCCCCTGAGAGCTGTTCCAACCCATTGTGGCTTCACATCTGTGCTTGTTGCCCTGCAGGAGGACCGTCGGGAGTCCAGGCTCACCCTGCGCCCCCCCAGCCTGGCAGCCCCCTATGCCCCTGTTCAAAACTGGCAGCACCAGCCCGAGAAGCTCATCTTCGAGTCCTGCGGGTACGAGGCCAACGTAAGTGGCTTTTGCTTTGTGGGGGTGGCGAGGATGAGGAGCTCTGGGCTCTCAGGGCACTGTCATTGCCTTGGGAGTGGCAGGATTTAACATCTCTCCCTCCTTCACACAGTACTTGGGCTCCATGTTGATCAAAGACCTCCGAGGGACAGAGTCTACGCAGGACGCCTGTGCCAAGATGAGGGTAGGGAGATCCTGGGGCTGGGGGCTTCACTTGCAGCCTGTGGGGGATGATGTGGGCTGGGGGGAGGACCTCAGTGGTTCCCCAAATCCTGTCCACCAAACAGGCAGTGCCAGTGTTTCTGGTGAACTGCCCCTTCCCAGCATTGTTCCCAGTACTCAGAGGGTCTGGGAGAGTGGGTGTTTTCACTGGGGAAGTCGTGGCTGGGTTCTCTTCAGGTCCTTGTCTCTTCCACCTCTGCTTTCCTCCTCCTGGTCCCAGATCCCCAAAGCTTCCTGTACAGGCCTGGGGGTCTCTGGGGTGGGGGTAAAGAGGGAGCATCCATTCACAGTTGGTCACTTGAATATTCTTGTTTCTGAAGAAATCCACGGAGCACATGAAGAAGATCCCAACCATAATCCTGTCCATCACGTACAAAGGGGTGAAGTTCATCGATGCCTCCAACAAGGTGAGCTGCAGATGCCTCAAAGTTGGTGTCTGGAGAGACACAGCCTGCAATCCCACCTACCTGGGGCTGCAGGTCACTTTTTGTGGCTCCAAAAGCCACAGCTAGTCCTGGGGAGCTTCTGGGGCTGGGGGAGAATTCCAAGGTGGTGATGATCACCTGAGTGCCAAAGGCTTGGCAGACTGGCTGCTTGTGGATCACATTGCCATTTATTCCTGCCATGGGAGGGAGCTGGGACTGGTCTGGCTGGGAGACCCTCCCTTCCCTGTCCCCAGGACACCCTCCACAGCCACTGTTTGCAGGGTGTATTTGCCATCCCCAGAAGGGTGACGGGTGCTTGTGGTTGACCCCGGCAGAATGTCATTGCTGAGCACGAGATCCGGAACATCTCCTGTGCTGCCCAGGACCCTGAGGATCTCTGCACATTTGCCTACATCACCAAGGACCTGCAGACCAGCCATCACTACTGCCATGTCTTCAGCACTGTGGATGTGGTGAGTGCATTGTCATGTCACATCTCCTGGTCCTTCACAGCCCATTTGTTTCATCCCTCAGCTTTATTGGCTGGTCACAGACTGCTCCTTTCCAGGGTTCTTTCACCCATTTTTACCATAAAGTAGTCTTGGTTCCAAATGCCTGTCCTTTGGACCTCTGTGGACAAAGAGAATATTTGTCTGGTTTCATTACTGCTGTCTCCAGCACTGAATAAAGCAGGGCAGGAGCTTTCCCTCCTGAGGAATGTGCCGTGCACAAACCCCTAACATGCTCTCAATTATGTTGAGCATAATGGGCTGATTTAACAACTCAGAGAAGGTAGAAGTGTGATTTGCTTTTATACTTGGGCAGAATCAAAATTGCACAAGACTTTTGGGCTATTTTTGTTTATGCTGCTGAACTGCAGTGCTGGTGGGGCTTTACAGGTGGGCAGGGGACCCTGGGGCAGGCAGTGTGGTCCCAGCTCCCCCGCATCTGGAGCTTTGCCAGGGACAGAGCAGGATGTGACCTGCTGATGGGAAGGTCTGTGACCCCAGGCAGCTTCTGAGCACAAGGGTGACTGTGTACAGGGTGATCTGACAGCTTTGTGTTCTCTGTGTTCTCTCCAAGAACCTGACGTATGAGATCATCCTCACGTTGGGACAGGCATTCGAGGTCGCCTACCAGCTCGCCCTGCAAGCCCAGAGAGCAAAGCCTCTGGGTGCTGGAGCAGGAGAAATGATTGAAACAAAATCTTCCAAACCGGTGCCTAAACCACGAGCAGGCATGAGGAAATCCGCGGTACGTGGGCGCAGGCAGGAGTGACCTGCTGGGCTGAGCTGGGGGTTCTGGTGGGCACCACACCCCTGCACCTCCCCTGGGTGGTGGGGGGAGCCCAGACAGGGTCCAGGTGCCTGTCCTGCTGCTGGCACTGCAGGTCTGTGTCTGTGTCACTTCTGCTGTGGGGCTGGGGCATCTCCTGGTAGCAGAAGGGCAGGCAGAGGTGGAAATAGCCCAGGTGGGATGGAGCTTTAGTGCCCTGCTGGGTCCAGCACAAGCTTCTGCAAACCCTGCAGAGCTGCAGTGAGATACGTAGGTGAGCTGCAGCATGGGATTCCCCGTAGCCAAAACCAGCCAAGACTGGAGCTGCTGAGGAGCAGGGACTGCTGCACAAGCCGCTGCCTTCCTTTAATGTCTCCTTTTGTCTGTGTTCTGCTTGCTCCCCCCGCTCAGGTGCCGCTCCCTCCCGACACCCGCTGTTGTTACTGTCACACCTGTACAACTCACCGCCCCTCCTACCTGCCGCTGCAGTCTGTTAGTCCTGGAGCGAAGGTCTTTACCCTTCTTCCTGCCATCCTCCATTCCAAACTGACCCGGGCTGCCTCCCCACTCCCTCTATCTCCTGCTGTGCCCCCATGTCCTGCCTCGTTGTTGTTCATCCCCATGCTCGTTCTGCCCCACGCCAGGGGTTCAGATGAACCGCAGGGATCTGCTGCTCCCTCCCGCCCCTGCTGATGCAGTGTGGCAGCTCTCAGCTAACCCTGCTGCTCCTGCTGGGGTGGTAACTTCCCCGTGGCACCCTGATTTAGCAGGACAAGAGGAAAGAGCCATGCTTGGTCAGGAGGGTGAATCACGTGGGAGCTCACCTGCCAGGAGCTGTCTCCCTCTGTCCCATTTCTGTAGCGCTCCGTTTTTCATGCTTGTTTGAGATGAGCAAAGCTGTCGCTGATGGTGACAGGGACTCACAGCCTAATGCAGGGAGTCATCTTGGGGTGCTGGGTTGAGACTGACGTGGCCAGACACGTTTTAGCTGTGAAGGACTCAAATGCCTCCCCAGCAAGAGCTGCTTCCTTGCACTCATGCACATTTTTGGGACAGGCAGTAGGCAGGCAGGCACTCTGTGCTTTGAGTCCCCGCTCGTTCTGTCCCAGAAGCACAGGTGTCCTAAGATGCCCTTTCTCTCTTTATTTTCTAGCTGGATCCCCCTGAAGTGGACCAAGACTCCCAGTCTCATGCCAGTGTCTCCTGGGTCGTGGACCCCAAGCAGGACTCCAAGCGGACCCTCAGCACTAAGTATGAGACCACTATCTTCTAAAGCAACCGCCCGCGTCCGCCCCGTCTAACCGTGCCTTTGCGATCTGATCTGTCTGCTCTTCTAAACTCCCTCTTCCTCCAGCTGCTCGCCCTGAGCCCGCCTAGGCACCACGTCCAAGGCAGCAGCACTTAGGAGACTGTAGACTTAACCGGCTTTTGTACCTGCTGAACACTGTGAATCTCCTTTCTCGGAAACAAGGGTAACGCTGTAGCTGCCCGCCAGGCGGGAGGAGCAGAGAGGGCAGACTGGCAGTCGGAGATGTGGATCCAGGAAAGCCGCCCACCGTTTTCACGTCTTCCCCCCTCGCTCTGGCACTGTGAATCCCTGGGGCAATGTGATACTCCCCAGGCCTTTTTTTTTTTTCTATCTCACCTTGTCTTTGGACTGATGGAGACCTCTTGTCTCTACGGTGCACACACTCCCTCCTCCTAGATCCTCCTCTTCCCGACTGAGCCACGGCTGTGTACTGTTCAGTGAACTCACCTCTCCTTCCTGCCAGTCGAACCGACTCTAACCACTGTGATGCTCTCTGCAAATAACACATGGGCACTTCCATTTCCTCACGGCCACCCTTGCCCACAGTCTCCTTCCTCAAAGCCCAGTGCAGAACTTGCTCTGGGTGGTGGGAGAGCGTTGTTTTGGGCCGGGTGTGATCGTTCCCACTGTGAGCTCTGTCCCCTCGGATGTGATGGGGGTTTGGTTGCATGCATTTCAGTCCTTTGTAGGTTTTTCTTTCCCTCATAGTCCTTGTGTTTACACTCACCAGACTTCTCGTGAGAGTTGGGTGTAGTTCTCACGTGGCAGCCTGTGGTTAAGCTTCCAAAGGCACATGTTGTTGTTAGCCCCAGGCTGGGGAGGGGAGGTGTCAGCTGGGCACCACAAGCAGCATCAGTGGGGAGAGGTCAGGGAGCAGCCTTGGGTTATTTGCCCCTGGTGTTAGGGCCCAGTAGCAGCTTGTCTGAGTTTTGCTGTGGCTTAGGAGCTGATGCCTCAGATCTTCCACTTCCCCTCACCTGCAGTGAAATCTGATGTTTCAAAGTCCTTATTTAGCTCTTTCTCAGGAATGAGTTTGATCTCCCAAGTCATTTGTGACTTAATGGCAAACTGACCTCATACTGAGGGCTCAGCCAGTGGGAACCCAGTGAGAAGACTAAAAGTAAAAGTGTTGTCTTAAAGCAAAAAAAACTGAGGAAAGCTCAGTCTATACATACATTTCATATGCCACAGAGTCCCTGACACAGAGTCAGCACTGCCCAGGACCTGCAGTGCCACCCTGCCAGCCCAGGCCTTGTGGACAGCAGAACATTGCTGTGCCTAAGGTTGGGTTTGGGTTCCATCAGCACTTCTCCAAGCTCTAAGAGTGCCCTGAAGGTTTCTGTGTACCTCTAAGAGAAACTCAGTCCCTGGTGTGGGTGCCAGAGCGGTTTCTATGTGTAGATGTTCACCACGCAGCTGCCACACGTCCCCCCAGTGTCAGGCTCTGAGCTCTTCACCTGCCCCTGCTCTCAGCTGGGAAGGGCAGGTCCCTCCACACCCCCTAAATCCGGGTCAGGAGAGCATGTGCCTTTCTTAGGGTGACCAAACCCAGCAGGGATCACAGCCAGCCCTTCCCAAACCAAACCACTGCCGCTCTGTGTCCGTACCCTGATGGTTTTTGTGTCCCGTCTCTGGGCCGTTCGCCCGGCCTTTCCCAGCACGTGTTTTTGTGTGACTCGCAAATTCATTCCATTATCTTCCTTTCTGTTTGCCTCTGCGAAGCTGAGCTCCGGGCAGCCGTCTCCTACCACGGGATGTAGTACTGGGGCAGAGACCTGGGACGCAGTGGCCTCCTGACACGAAGATCATCTCCCTCTGGCACGGGTGGCTGCCTCAGAGCGCGTGCGTGGCTGCTCGGTGAGGGCTGCCAGAGCACAGGGGGGAAGGGACCCAGCCTCCGCCGAGGAAAGCTGCTCATCTCCATTCCTAGCAAAGGAAAACTCCAGACTCGGAGGCCAAGAGCAATGTCGCCTTTCCTAGTTTGAGACAAAGCGTCTTTCAACCCATTTCTTTTTTAACGAAGTGACTCAGAGCAAATCCGGTTCACGGTTTCAATGTAGCGCTGCAGCTTTTTGGTGAGGAGAAAAAAAGAAAACCAACAGATTTTTTGTTTGCTGAGAATCCTGCAGTCCGGCGAGGAGCACGATAGAAAGTCTTAGCAGGGGTGTGGTGTGCACATTTCTGATGGTACTTACTCTGCTTCAGCTCTGGGTGAGCAGGAGAGAACGCCAAATTCCTGGAGATCCCTTCCTCCTGTGTGAGAACCTGGCAGGGTAAGTCTGCATCCTGTTCTCCAAGCCACTCCACGCTTTCGTAGCAAATGGAAGTAACTTGAGGAAAAGAATCTGCGAAGGATCTTTCACCCCAGAGCAGCTGTGGCCAATATCCCTGATGGTACAAAGCTTCCTTATCCCCTGAACTGTCGTGTTGCAATACTTGACATTTCTATGGCAAGGACCCCATTTCTTCCCATTTCCGCACTGAATTCCTGGGGACAACTCCCTGCTCCAGCCTCTGTGCACCTGTCTTGTTTTTAAATGCAGTTATGCCCTGAAGGGTTGGGGTTTTTTTAAGTATATTCAATTGTGATTTAGCACTTTTTTGATACTAGCTCATTATTTAATTAGTGCAACCGTTTCAGAAGATGAACAAATAAGGAGTTAAATTTTGGGCATTACACTGAAACAGTCCATCCCCAAGGACAAACCACATCAGCCTGAGGGTGGCTTGGCCCCGTCCGAGCCCAGTGTCCCCAAAGACACCACCTCAAAGGTGTTGTGTGCTTGCTTTTATTCTGAATTCCAGAGCGTTTCACAGTGGTTTGGGCTGTGACTGACGTGTTTTCAGACTGTTCCCCTCTGGGGAGAATGTTTAAATGGTTGCGATTTGAATTCTTCAGATGCAGAATGCAGCGCAGTGCGTCTGTCGTGATCTCGTCAGGCCCTGTCAGGGCTGTGGGACCTGCTGCTGCACGAGAACCCTGTGCCCAAGTAATTCCTGTTTAACTCCACTTGCTGCTGTATTGTCAGGATTTCCTTTAGTCTCTCTCACCAGTGAGGCTGGGAGGGAAGTGAACCATAATCCCAAGGGCACAGACCTGTAAAGGATTGGGAAGGGGGAGTGAAGATTTTGGGTTAAGTCAATGAATTTAGGAAACCTAACATTCCTTGTTATGCACATGTTGCAATTCATACTGGTGTAAGTGTAAATATTTGGTGTGTTGGCTACAAGTCTTTGGTGAGATTGCAAATTGAACCTCTGCTTGGGAGGAGGGACACCTTTCCTTTCTGACACGTGAGCTTTTTTGGAGGTTGGCTTGGAGGTAACGTGGTGATGAAGACTCCAATCTTCAGGCACTGGGCTCGGTGACCCTGGTGGTCCATTCCAGCCCCACGTGTAAACCTGTGGTTGTCTTTAGTGATCCATTCTTTAGCCAGATACTCCCTTTCTCACCTTTCTCACAGACAGAGCAGTTGTTTTGGCAGTTCAGTGTGGTGGGGTCTCTCTCGAGGGACTCGGTGCTGGAGACTGACCCTGGGCTGTGCCAGTCCTTGCCTCCTGGCCACCCTCACCCACCCACTGTGCAGTATTCGGGCTCTTCCTCCCTGCAGGGTTTTGTGCTATCTGGAGGAAACTGCCCCAAATTTCTGGTGCTGAACGTGACATTGCATCCAACTGCATCTGCTGTATTACCTGCCCGGGAGGAGTTGGGGCTCCTCTGTTCCTCTCTTTAAAGACCGATTGTGTTTCACAGACTTTGGTTTGTGGGCTGAGCCCTCACTCACAGCTGGCAAACAGAGTTGCCAAGTTTTGTCTTTCCTTTTATAGGAGGGGATGAATTTTTTTTCAAATTGAAGATGCTTTATCCTTTTTTTATTTTGTGTTTACAAAGAAAAGAAAAAAACAGCGCTAACCTTAGCTGTTCAACTGACTTTACACTTGCTTTGGGATTGTTCTTTTTAGAAGAAATTATGCAACTTTTTTGGGGTACACACCTGTCCCCCCTCCCAGGGAGAAGATGCAGCACCTTCCAGGCTGTACCTGCAGTGAAGTCTGTACCTTCAGGAGGCTGCTGAGACACAGAGCAGATGCCAAAAAGCCCCGAACACGTCCCGTTCTGTGTGCAGCTGAGGTGGAGCCAATGCTTTAATGCTCCTTCCACCCACCTCAGAAGTTTCCAGCAGCAGCAGCAGCAGCAGCATTTCCCTGGCTCTGCTCAGATCCTGTTTTGGAGCTGGCACAGCGCTCACAACGCTGCCGTGTTGCAAAGGTCTCCCTTTTAGATCTCACATTGAAATTACCTTAAATTTGTTTTCCCAAAAGAAAAGTACCTGTGCTGTTCTCGCTAAGTCAACCCAGCTCAGACATTTTTCTTACCCACAGAAGAATAACCTGGGATTCCCTGACAGGGCAGAGACAGTCGAGTTCAGTTTGCAATGTGGACATTTTTGCTAATTGTGATGTATGGCAGTGGGGCTGATTTGTAATACAAATGTTATTTAATCTGTCTGTATTTTGATACTTGAATTTCCTTTTATTTCCTGTATATACAATTGTTAATCTGTTCAAATTTGTCTGAATTTTAAACATCTTGTGGTACCAAACATAACCAATCTGTGCAACAACATAGACTGACCTCACTACAACAAGGCGAGATTGTAAATATTCCTGGGCTTCCAGCAGTCGTTTTGTTGTTTTCATAATTGTACAACTTAGAACAGACCGAATTAATAAACAACCTTAGACACACGTGTGTGCTCTTGTGTGTGGCCCCAGTGTTGTGCCCAAGTCCTGCTGGGGGTCTGTGTCAAAGCAGGGCACTTCTCACCCTGCAGGCACTGCCTGGGGGGGGGGGTTGGCAGCTTTGGTTGAAACTGCTTTTTCTGCAGTCAGTCATAATGACCCAAACATTGAATATTATTATTTTGAGTCTAATTTATGCGTAAAATCACATCCAAATGTTCTGTTAAAGACAGCACGAGGGTCTGCAGCCATTGTGGGTGTATTCTACACGTGATGGAGGGTTAGAAAAGCTTGTTTTTACCCCCACTAAAGTACATCTGCAAGGACTGTGTGCCCTGGGGCTGTCATGTACTGGGGATAGCCACTGAAATCCCTTTTTGCAGCACAGTAGTGAGTGCTTCCTGTGACACCAGTACCCACTTGGGCAGCCATGGTTCAGAACATTTACCCAGCAAAGACCTGGGGCTTGCCAGGAACTAGGACATTTGAGTATGTAAAATTAGAGCAAGAAATCCAGACATTTAAATACAGGTTAAAGTTCAGATTTTCGTGTCAAGTAAAATCTGACTGATGTGAAATGCTAAATACACCAGGGATTGCTAAATTTATACCGTATGTTCCATTTCTAATAACAAGGCAAGTCAGGTTTTCAGGCTGACATGAAATACACTGAGCTGCTTTAATGGTTTGAAGCACCATGAGGTTTTATCCCTCACAGCCACAGCCCTGGCTGGGACTGACACCTCAGCAGAGGTTACAGCCCCAGGCAGAATCTGTGAGTTTTTAACTGAGTTAAAAAGACCTGGTCTGCACTGCAGTTCAGTGAGCTCCACAGCCCCTTGCCTTCCCCACCAAATAGTGACAGGTTTTTGAAGAAAAAAGACTGCTACTTTTTCTAGTTGAGAGGTTTGTTCAGATCCTGATGTGCCAAGGGTCGTCTCCTGGAGTTGTTGGATGAATTTTTACAAGCTGAGTCAAGATCTGAGAAACTGGAGGAGAATGGATTCCACCCCTGCCTGGGAGGGGGAGAATGTGACCAGAAATAATTCAGCTTGCAGCTGGGAGAAGTTCCTTCCTGAGAGTTCCCAAACTCTTGCCTGTTGTTGATCGCACTTCCAAACGCTCACCAAACTTCCAGCAGCTCCTCCTGAATGGAACCAAGACCCTTTGGGAAATTTTTTTGAGAATATTGCCCATGGAGGAAAATTAAAAGGCTGAGGAGGGAATGAATCCAGCGCCCTGTAGAGAGGAAAAGTATGAAAACAAAAAATAATTGGTCAGTCAACAGAAATCTCCTGAGAGAGAAGCTTCCTCAGGCAGCCAGGAGCAGATCAGGGGCAGCCCTATTACAGGAGGTTGCTGTAGGAACCAGGAATGCTCTGGAGGGATGCAGATAAACCAGCATCCAGCCCAGGTGACACTGTGTAGCATGAGAGCACTTCAGGATCAGGTTTGCTTTCTCTTTGTCAATTTCATGCAGGAAAAATTCCCATCAGTGACTTGTGGTGTGCAGGGGACAAAGTCTGGCCAGATCCTTCTGCAGAAGGTGTAGAGACACTTACAGAGCTCTTCAGCTGAGACACCAACGCCTCAGAGGGGAGCTCCTCTGCAGAGCCTGCTTTGTTCATGTCACAATCACAGCTTACACAGCTGGAGCCTCTAAATCCTTCCACATTAGTGACTCATGGTCACTATTAGTGACTCTGACACTCATCAGATTTAAGAACTTCTTAGTAAATCATGAAGCAATGAATAAATAAAACAGGCTCCAACTTTTTTTACTTATTCCAGCAGCTGTCTTATTTTCTTGGTACTTCTTCAGTCAGACCCAACCCACCTCCATCCCTATTCTCACACATTTTTTGCTACGAGACAGAGAAAAGCCAAGCCTGAAATATTTATATTTATATTTATATTTATATTTATATTTATATTTATATTTATATTTATATTTATATTTATATACACGCAGACCTGTGTGGGAGAAGCCGACCCCTGGCAGTCCACAGCCGCTCTAAGGACAATTTCACGCACAATGGTCAATGTGGAAATGTCACCAGTGGCTGCCCATAGCTGGCTCCAGGAGAGAACTGGTGTAGGCCTGCCTGCAGAAAAACAGGATAAAAGTAAGGGAAGGAACGCGAACCACAGCCTCGAGAGGAAAAGGGGGTTAAAAGCATTTACTGGGCAGCTTTTGAGTGAAAACGTGCAGGTTTGTGTACAGACAAATCACCCGCTGCGGCTGTGAGGGGACGCGCCTCCCTCCCGTCCCCGCGATCCCCGGCGCGGGGCTGACCCCTAGTGCCGGCCGGGAGCGGCGCCTGGCTGAACTAACAGCGGGCACGGAGCGGACGAACACCGGGCACGAAGCGAATGGACACCGGGCACTGCCCCAGCCCCGGGATCCTGCGCCCACCACCCCCAAAGACTCCTTCGGGCCCGGCGGGCCGGGACTCCCCTGCTCCGCCAATGGGCCGTGCCAGGCGCCGTGTCGAGCCGGCGCGGCGGGGCGCTCCCATTACGGGCGATGGGGGGGAGTGAGGGGGGCGACGGCCCCGGTGTGAGGCGTGTCCCGGCGCCGCGCTGAGGGGCGGCCGCGGCGGCGAGACCGGGGGGCAGCCCGGGGTCTGACATCGCACCCAGCCCTGCCATCGCATCCTGGCCCTGCCATCGCATCCCAGCCCTGCCATCGCATCCCGGCCCTGCCATCGCATCCCAGCCCTGCCATCGCATCCCGGCCCTGCCACCCCGGGAGCTGCCGCGGGGCCCGGCTGAGGGGGCGGCCCGGAGCTGTCGGGGAGCGGCCGCGGGAGCTGCAGGGAGCGCTGCCGGCCGCCGCAGCATCCTTCCTGCTCCCTCGTTCCCGCAGCATCCTTCCTGCTCCCTCGTTCCCGCAGCACCCTTCCTGCTCCCTCGTTCCTCTGAGTTTGTCCCTTTTCCTTTCCGGTGGCTTGACTCCGGTCACCTGCTGTAACCTCTCCCGCACTTCTCTGGGATTGGGGTTAAACCTTCCGAAGGGCAAACCCACAAACGCTGGGATGATGCTCCTTGTGTGCCAATAAATAATTTGCCTTTTTTCTCCCTCCCAGCATTTTTTCTCCCACTCTTAATTTATTCCTTCAGCATCCATGACAGCTGCCGGCCAGCACCTGAGGCACTGAGGGATTACAGAGCCCTCAGGGCCACAGGGCAGGGACAGGGAATTCTCCTCAGTGCTCCTTGTGCATTTTTGTGCAGTGCCAGACCCAGCTCCTGCCCTTTTCTGATCCTTAGCTTCATGTGAGGAACCTGAGGATGGGGAAATAGCATTTATAGAGAGTAGAACATCACAGTTCCTGAGAGGACTGCACTTTGCTCTTGTCTCTGTTTCAGAGCAGGGCTCTTGTCTCTTTCAGAACAGCTTCCAACCTATAAATCCTGATCCCGGAGGAGGCAATTGTATTTAAATATATATGCATTTCCCCTGCATTAATTTCCTTTCCCCTGTGACTGGTGACATGAAGGATTGTAATAGAAGAATGTATTTTTAATGCATTTCCTGCAGATTTCTGCAAGGCAATCTAATTCCTGAGTGGGTTTAACTTGCCACAAAGGCAGAGGACCTCAGGAGCACTGGTAATTGGTCTGGGTGGGTTCTTTTAATCTACTGTTTTAATGTGCTCCATCCATCTCTCTGATTAGATTAATCTCATTTATTTTAGCCAAGCCATCTAGCTGAAATCCCAACAGAGGAAGCTGGGATTTTGAGTCTTTCGGGGTGAACACTTGGAGTGTTAGGCAGCAAACTCCATAGGGAGATTTCCAATTTGCCCTTTTATCACGCCAGAAATTTGTAACCCTGGTGATCCCATTGGAAGAGGACAATCTGGGCTGTGAATCTGCCTCACCAGTGAGGGGCTGCGGAGAGCCCATGCAGGTCTCCTCTTCCCTGCTTGAGGCAAGTTCCCTAAAAAATTAAACCCAGCCTGGTGCAGGGGGCTCAGCTTTCCAAGAAGGCTCCCATTTTCCTGGCAGGAGCAGACAGAGCTCCATGGCTGGACCTTCCTCACCTGTGGAACGGCCACACTTTTGCAGCCCCACCGTCATGACCGTGCTGGGCGCGGCGAGGGGGAGAGCCTGCCAGCGCAAACAGAAATACCTTCCCCGTGGAAGGGGAAATGGGTTTTTTGTTTAAAAGATGGCAATGTTTTTCCAAGCCTGATGAATATGAAAGTCCCCATTTAAAGGAGTCGAAGCGGCGGAGAAGCCGGTCACTGTTTGCACGCCCACGCGCCGACGGAGGAGGTGAAAGCAAACTTCCTGGTGTATCCCGATCCAAATCACCTGGGAGTGAGGCACAGTGCCCCGAGCTGTGAGCTGAGCAGCCGCAGAAGGCTCTCTGTGAACAGCAAACCCCATCCCAACAGGAGAGGCAGAGCCCTGGCGGTGTCACAGCCCTCACTTCCAAAACGGGAGGCAATTTGGAGCTGCATCTGTGGCTCTTGGAAATTAGCCTTACAGGGGGAAGGCAGTGAGGGTGGAGGGCAGAAAGTGTTAGCAGGTGTTTTGGGAGGGTGTGGAGGGGAGAGCAGGGGAACACTGGAGTTTTCCTCTGCCCAGTCCGCCAGGAAAGCTATTTTTGCAGGAGCTCCTGGGCGCCAGACAAGGTTTGGATTGTTCCCGTGCTGGATGCTGGTGCAAATACGTGGGCAGACAGCTGGATCCTGAGGAGCTCCCAGTGTCCCAGCAAGATGTGAAGGGTATTTTACACCTTGTCCAGGTGAGAGGATGTCTTGGCGCCGGGTTTCCCTGATTTTGGTTGGGAGTGCTCTGGAGGAGTGATTGCCTGCAGCAGTGCTGCTCTGGCAGGGGCATGCAAGGTGTGCTTGTGCCCATTACACACCAATGCTCCACCAGCAGCTGTGGTATCTGTCAATTCCTCTCCTCAGGTGGTGCATGACCTTTCCTGTGAGACATCCCATCTCTGGCTTTGCCACCTCAGTCACAGTGGACGTGTCTGAGCTACAGGAGCAGCCAGTGGAGCAAAGCAGCCCTTGTCCTGTCCAGCCTCCTGTGGGCAGTGCCTGGTCTCAGGGTGTTCCAGACCAATCTGTCATCTGTGTGTTTAGGGGATGGGTTAGTGCTGGGTAAACTGAGCCTTGGAGGGGTTTGGTTCATGGTCACACAGGCAGCCTGGCCACAGCCCAAGCATTGTGACTGGGAGTTGTGCATGGAGCTGGGGAGAGGCTTCTCATGGCATCTCACCCCATTGGACACCCCCACACCCAAAATTGGGTTTGGGCTCCCCGTGCAAAGCACTGGGTTGCTGCTGGTGCCCCTGGCTCTGGATAATCTTTGTATTTGCTGACTTGACTAAATTGTGGCTTGGTGGAGAGCTCGGCTCTGGGGAAACTGAAGGTACAGGGAGGCCCAAACCACACACAGCGCTCGGGGAGGAATTGTGATCCAAAAAAAAAAAAGTTCAAAGGTGTTTTTGGCTTAATGCGGTTTATCTAGATTGCTTTATGTTCGTTAATCTGTATTAACACAAATTCTCTTGGAATGGCTGCGCTGGGGAAGGGTTTGCTCAGCTATTCTGACAAGGACAGACTTCTCCAAAAGTAAAAAGTTTGAGCTGGGAAAAAAAAAAAAGCCAGGTCCTGTCTGGCATGAGTACATGGAAGTCTGGTGAGCAGGACAAGGCTGTTTCATCCCTGCTGCCCACATCCAAGTGTCCCTGGCACCCCCAGATACTAATGACTGATCAACTTCCCCCACTGCCACGGGGAATTAATCCCCCTGTTCTTCCTGGGGTGATGTGAACCCCTTTTCCAGCTGGCGTGCCAGAGCGGATGGCACAATTAGTTAGTGAACTTCAAGGTAAATTGGAGGTCAAGCCCAGATTTGAAGGTGGTGGTGGGTGTGAGCGTGACCCAGGGAGCCATGTGATGTGGGCGACGTCCTGGAGAGGCAGGTGATCTCCCTGTCCTCTCCTTTCCCCAGGGCTGGGATTAGGAGAGATTTTACAGCTGAGTGATCAGCCTCATGGTGAGGTTTGGTTCACAATGGCTCAGCCCCCAGCCCCTTTTCAAGGAAATTTCTTGGTCTTGTATGGCCAAGCTGGGCATCAGCAGGGCAGTTTGTGCCTGTGGGGGACCTGTCCCTGAGAGGCACCACCCCTTTGCATCCATAGGGACTTCCCACCTTGAGAACAGGCAGAGAAACAGCCAGAGAAAACTGGAACTTGTGGAGAGGGATGGCAAAGCCCAGTGCTTTGGAGAGGGTTATCTAATGCTTGAACCTTCACCTGCCATCTGGGTGCACTTCTTGCTGTTCAGAAGTCTTCTCATACAACCTTGGGCAGGTCCTTGTACCAGATGCCACTCCTTCCCACCAGCTGCCTGTGATCAGGATTGCTTGGATGCCACAGGGCTGGAAACCTCTCAGGGACCAAAGGATCAGCTCCACGAAGGGCCCAGCTCCAGCTCCCAGCAGCCAGGAGCAGCAGCAGGCAGGCAAAGCATTCCTGCAGAGCTGGGATGGGAGTTGTAAGCAGGACCTGGGGCCTGCCCCAAACCCAGGGGACTCCCTCCTCCCCCTGCCCGTGCAAACACCAGATTAACAATTTATTTGACATGTTGCGGCTGGTTAGTTCTTCACCCGCTCCCCTGATCAGAGGGAATAAGTGTTGCAGTGTGCAATAATGTTCATTTCAGGTGAGGGTAAATATAGAAAGGAAAACCTGCTGAGAGCAAGCCATTTATTCCTGCCTTTGGAAGCCTCTGCTCATAAACAGTCAGTCATGCCCATTTGGAAAATCCCAGTGTGGTTTTCTTGGCCATCCTAGAAGAACATTTACTTTCCTGTAGGTTAAGAAGTCCGTTTTAAATAAAAAAAATAATGTCATCTCACTTCCAGCTGCCCTCGGGCGTTTAGGGCTTGTTGACACACTAAGGCCGCTCTGTTCTCATGCAAAAGTGGTCTGATGCAGGAATTAGGAAGGAGATCCTGCAGGGCTTCCCCAGCCGGTTGGGCTGTCAGCCCCTTGTTCTTTGGGCTCTCCTTGTTCCCCTTGGGATTTTATCAGATGTTTTAGCCATGTGTAGTGTTAAAGCCCCCCAGGTTTTGGGGTGTGGATGCAGGGAGGTGTTGGGGGTGCCCTGAGAGCCCCATGCAGAGGGATGAGCTCACGCTGGACCAGAAAACCTCTGAGGGTTTTTGGGAGAGCGTGCCAAAGGCAACAAGACAGCGAGGGCTGCAGGAGCATCCCTCCAACAAGCCAGCAGCCATGGTCAGCCCACGGTGACCTGCTGCAGCACAGGAAAGACACCCCAAAGCAGTGCTGCAAGAGGAGACTGAGGAAGGTGGGGAGCCCTGGCACAGCCAAGCTCTGGCTCTCCCCTCCATCCCAGAAGTGGCACCAGGGAGCCGTGCAGGAGAGCAAAGCGGCCGGTTTGGGTTGGACGCCTGCCCCCGTCGGCTCCACAGCTGGCACCAGCCAGCTCCCTCCTTTGGAGTGTTCTGCACTCAATAAGGGTCTCTCCATGTTTTCTGACAGGCTCTGGATTTGGCTCGGCTTTTGCCTTGGTTTCCAAAGGCAAGAGGCAGTTAAGTCTCTTGGAAGAATGAATTAATTAGCAAATGCCTTTGGTCAGGTCAGTGCCCTGAGCAGTGTGTCCGTGCCTCTGCACCAGGTACAGGCTCAGGGAGGCTCTTACCCTCCCATAGTTCCAGAGCTCTACATGCATCATCTAACAAAAAAGAAAGGGGAAAAAAGCCTCCCCCGGAACGCAGTATTGACTTTAATGGTGGCATTTGTGTAAGCAACAAAATATTGACGCAGTTGGCTGGGGTCTGGCCGGGGCTTCTGGAAATAAACTGCTGCCTTGTTAAATTGTAGATGGAAATGCAAGTGGGAAAATGACTGACATCTTACACAAGGCGGGCAAATAAAACCGCTGCTTTACTACGGCGTGAAAAAACTCAGGAATTAATAGGTCTCCTTCTGCTCCAGGGTGTTGGATTTATCCCCAAGTAAGATCCATAAACTATTTTAAGGAGAGAAGTGCTACTTTTAAACATGTGTGTCTGGGTCCTGGAGTTCCCGTGGTGTCACAGTTAACCCCTGCCTTGTCATGGCTGTGGGCAGCAGAGCAGCCCCTCAGAGCCCCCCCAGCCCACCACAGCCCCGTTCCTTGAGGCACCATTCTTGCCAAAGTGCAGACACATCAACACCTGATAAATGATGAGGTTACTTTCAAAGGATGTTTTCCTACGATGTGTTCCCACAGCTTTTGTCAGAAATGTGTTCAGGCCTTGACCTGGACTCTAAGCTTGATTTTACCAGTGTGGGACATAAAATGTATTTTAAAAACCCCACCTGCTCCAAAGCTGTGTCTGACTCAAAGCAGATGCACTGCTGAGTCCATCTGGGGTGTGACCCAGCACACCCCAAAAGACTCCTTTTGACTTCAGTAGCTGAAGACCTTTTATCATCTTCTATGGGAAATGTGATTAACAGGGCTGTAGAGAGTGATACATCACTTTCCTTTCTACCCAAAGCCCCTTCCTTCTCCACCCACATCCTGATGATCTCCCAGCTGACGTGCATGTGCTCGTGGAAAAGTAGGATGAGATAAAAGCTGTGTTCCAGTGGCACAGGGTCCGACTCACCGGCAGTATAATTATACACGCTCCAGTCCGATCTCCCAGTAATTATTCTGGAATAAAAGCCTGCCTATTTCTGTAAGACCTTATGTCACTTGGAAAGCTGTTATAAATTCAGCTGGAAAAAGGGACCCTTATTCTGGGATAAGTGTGGTTAGTGGTTAACTGGGAACGGGGCTATTCCTGGCGTTGCCATCGACCTTGCCGGTGACGCCGGGGTAAGTCACTTCACCTCAGCGTGTGTCACCTTCTCCTGCTGCAAACTGGGAATTACAAACAAGGGCTTTCGCAGGCAGCGTTTTGGGAAGCCCCGTGACTCTGGAAAAAAGGTGTCACAGGGTGCCAGGCAGTCATTTAGTGGGACCTGGTGCTTTTTTACCCACCTCGGAGGCATCTGGATCAAACTGTAGGCTGGGGAAATGAGGGACGAGTGTTGGGGACCAGCTGAGCCGCGTGAGCCTGGGCTGTTGGCGTGTTACTGGGAATACTGTGTTTTCCTCTCGGTTTTTAAAAATAGTCTATTCTGTTCCAAGTTGTAGACCACAGCCCTCGCTGGGGCATTGAAATGTCTGGGCTGCTGTTTTCTCGAGCCAGCACCTTCCAGTGTTCAGGGTGGGGACACAGTGCCAGCATCCATTCCCCCAGCTGCTGGGTCCAGCAGAGATGAGGGGGTCCTGCCCGGGACTGGCAGCATTCTGATTCTCATGGTCAGGAGGGAAAGGGGAATCTGGTTCACTCTTCTGCCTGCAGCATCCCCGCCTGGCTCAATAGTTGCTTCTGCAAGCCCTAAGGGCCTCGGGGACTTTTGCTTCTCAGCAGCTTCTTGTGCAGCCTCAGAAACTGCTTTTGGCTCAGCATCACACAAGCACACGCAGCTGAAGATGCAGCTCGTTCCTAGCACATGGCATTAAATCCATGCTAGAGGTGGGGAAGAATCCTTTTGGAGGCTTTTATCATTTGCACAGACAGTGCAGGCTGGCTCACAGCCAGAACCCCTCTGCTTGCCAAAGCGGGCGCTGCCCACGGAGCAGCAGGACCAAGGTGCTGATGCCAAGAGGTGCAGGCAGAGCTGCCCTGGCGCGTTCCCACGGCCCCGTCCCTGCGCAAGCACCGGAGTGGGGCTCACTGCCGCTCGGAATTGGGCTGGAGCCAAGGAGGCAGAGGGGAAAGAGCCTTTTACAGTCCATTAGTGCTCCCCAGAGCCGTTCAGCCCCCTCTCGTCGTAAAAGTGGTGGAAGCCACACAACCATTACGGCCGGTCTGCAGAAGATGCCAGCCCACCTCCCGGCTCCGTGTCCCTTCCCAGGGGCATTGCCAAAGCCGCTGGCCCTCAGGGCAGTTGGGCTGCTGGAATTCCCTCTGGGAACAAGCTGGCAAAGGGCTGGTTCCCTGTCCATCCCGAACTCCCCCCCAGGCAAAATGTACATGGGAGGGTTCCAAGTGGAAATGTGTGTGTGCTAATGGGAACTGAATTGCCTCTTGCCCCGCAGCCTTGCAGCTTGAGGAAAACAAGGCAGGGGCTAGGAATGACCTCATATCGCCTCCCAGGGAATGTTTTGCCAGATGAAGGGGGGAGAGGCAGCATCAAGACAGCACAATGTATGTATCTCTCTCCCTGTGTAAACATCTCTGTAGCTGCAGAAACCTCTTAAAACCCCGAATGAGAGGAGAACAGCTGCTTTGATCTGTGGATGTGGTTGTTGTTTTCTGAGTGCAGATCCGTTCTTTTTTTAATTTTGCTTCAAATTAAAAAAATGCCTGTTGTGATCTTTTGCTTTTATTTCTTGGCGAGGGACCGGAGAGTGGTGCAGTAAATTTTCATGACTCCCCATGTAACCGTTTCAGCATGGCTGACAATTCCTCGCCGGCTCTTCAGCGCCGCAGCACAATGGGCCGAATCTTCTGGCCCTACATGAAGCCAAAGCAAATGGATTTTGCCCAGAAGTGCACAACGGGGAGTGGAGGCAGCGGGGAGGAGAGTCCTGCCACCTCCTTCCCACCACACACACACACACACACACACACACACACACGGCTCGGGCTGGCAGGGCTGTCCCGATGCCTGTGAAGGGTTTTGGAATCAGCTCCTGGGCACGGATCCATGCCAGCCCTGTGCGGCAGCAACAGGAGCTGGTGAGGAGCCATGGGCCAAAGCGCTGGGCTGCCCTGCAGGTGATGTCAGTGTGACTCGTGGCACTCCCTCCAGACTCCCTGAGTGATGTCAGGAATCCCCATCTGCCCGACTTTCCCCCTTGGGGACAGCCCTGTGCTTGGAGGGGCACCAAAGCATGCACAGCCCCGGCACCACCACTGGCCCTTTGGCCCCTCGGCCGGGCAGCGCCAATTGCAGGACTCAGCAATGCTTTGGGAAGATTACACAGCTTTTTTGGGAATTCCTGGACATCAGCAGTTCACTCCAACCCCACTGCTTCGCTGTTTGTGGTTCATAACCCCATTGGAGGAGCGAGACATGGGGGTCAGCCCCTTGGCTCCCGTGGCATGACCCCCCTCCCAGCAAGGCACTGGTTTAACTGGGAGTGCTTGGCCAGAGACCTGTCCCCAGTGAGGCAGTCTGGGCACGAGTGAGGAGTTTGTTCATTTCCCCCGTGCTGTCACGTGGCTGCTCGGTGTTTTGGCGTTTTAATTACACACGGCCCTGTGTATTTAAGGCTGGTTTATGGGTGTTTATACTAATGCGTAAACCTGCAATTTAGAAGCTCAGTTATAAATCAACATTGCTGAAGGTCTTGTCCCTCGTGCCGTGAGATCGGTCTCCAGATTTAGAAGATAGGTTAGAGGGAAAAAAAGGAGGACTGTTTAGTTTTCCTCTGGTTATGATGATAAAGGATCACAGGATGGGGTGCGAGGTGCGGTGGCCGGGCACAGAGATCTGCCAGCATTTCCATTTTAACTCTGCTCTTAGGAGTCTCTGCCATAAGGGACTTGTGTTTCTGCAGCAAATTCCAGCCCAGAAAGAAAAGCAGTGGCCCAGCTGCTGATGTGATACTCACAGGAGGGTGGTGGCACCCCACTGGTGATGTCTTCAGATCAGGATGTGGGCTGCAATGACCAGAGCACAGACTGGATCTGGCTTCCTCCAGCAGCCATGCCCAGTGAGATGGCATGTGCCCACTGGTGGGGCATGGTCCTCTCCCAACACAGCCCAAGGACAACACCTCCACATTCATCTTTTCATGTACAACATTTTTTTACAGCTTTAAGAATCATTTGTGCACCTTTGCCCCTTACCAGCTGCCGTGGAGCCTGGCTGTGTCAGGGATGGGTTTGGGTTGCTGGTGTGCTCCTACAAACCCCCTCCCAAAGGGAAGGTCCCCGTGCCATGAGGGCAGCCCAGGGAGGGGGTGACTTTGTAGGGGAGGACCCAGGGACTCCTCAGCACCCTCCTGTCCAGCTGCACTCCCTCCTCTCTGCCGTGGGTGTTTTGGCTTAGCTGGACATTTTCCACAGCCTCCAGCCCTCTTTGTTATATCTTTAGGGGTTATTAGGACAAAAGGGGGTTGGGGAGAGTGTAGGGGCAGCACAGTGGGATGGGAGGGAGCCCATGGGCACAATGGCCACCGGGGCTGTCAGATCCCTGTCCCTGGACAGGTGGAATCACTGCCCACCTTCCTCCCCATCCCGCTCCTGGCTCCAGCCTTAATCTCCCACTGCAGTTTCCTGGCTGGCACTGCCTCTCCTGGCTCAGGGAGCAGGAACACCCCGGAAGAGAGATGGTGCCAGCAGCTCCCAGCACCAGGATGGCCACGGGGTGGGGCAGGGGTCCCCCTCCTCCCTGGGGTGCCCCCAGCTCCAGGGGCCCGGGCTGTGAGAAGGTCCCACAAGCAAACAAAAAAAAAAACCCCTGAATATTTCAGAAAGGTCTTTTTCTTCACCCTCCACCCTTATTTCCAGTCCTTCTCCCACCTCCTAGGGCAGCCAGCAGAGCTGCTCTCTGGCCCTGTTTCCCCCTGCCCAGCACCCCGAGACTCTCCAAAAGCCACCAAGCCCAGCCGGGTCGTGCCATCTGCAAACTCTCGGGTTTTTAAATGATATCTATTTTTTCCCTTGTCCTTTTCTTTCCCAGCCCTTGCCTTTTCCCATGCCATACGCCTCCCCCTGGCCCCCCTCCCCTTGCCACCACCCCAAGCCCTCGGCTGGCCGAGGGGCTGCGAGGTGCGGGCTGGGTCTGGGGGTTGCGGGGGGCTTTGCATTGATGCATTGATCGCCCATGGTCTCCGCCTGACCTCCCTGCTCCCAGGGAAGCAGTCTCCATGGCTACTGGCCCTTCTCCTTCAGCGCAGACTGTAAATTCCTGCAGGCAAAGCCCAGCCTTGGGGGTGCGAGGGGGGGAGCCGTGAAGGAGTAACCAAAGCCAAATAGAAAGAAAGAAAGAAAGGCTGGGAGAGAGAAAAAGGGCGTTGCTTGGATGGGGCTCTCCTTTCCACTCCCCTTTCCCAGGTCCCCAGCACCAGGGCAAGGCGCCTGCTTCCCCCCTCCAGCACTGCTGCTCCTGCTCCTGCTGCTGCTGCTCTTGCAAAACTGGAATTGGCCGGGATTATTTAAGGGAAAAAAAAAAGGAGGAGAAGGGATCAGAGCAGCCGCCAGAGAGAGGGCGATAGAGTCCACTTTCCTCCAACTGCCCTGGGTCTCCCTCCCTCGCTCTCTCCTCTTCAGCAACACCAAGAGCCCCAAACTGAACCCAGAGCAGCTTTTTCCATCAGTTCAGTTCCCTTCCCTCCCTCTGTCTCACACACGGCAAGGAGAGAGCCCCTTCCTCCCTTTGATTTTCCTTCGCATGCTCAGCCCCTTGTTTCCTTTAAAGCACGAGAAATCCCCCTTCTTGCCCCCGCTCCTCCCTGCAGACTGGGATTGCAATGGGAGCTTTGCAGATTGCTGGATTTTCCATCCTTTTCTTTCTCCTCCACTCTGGAAACACTCTGGCAAATAAAGCCAGTCAAGGTAAGAGAAAATCTTCCCTGCTCGAAGGTTTACTGTTTGATGTGTGGATTGGGCAGCCGGATCTCCTCGTTAGAGCTGGGGTTTAAGTGCAGGCTGGAGAAGGCAGCAGCAGTAACAACAAACAGTGGAGGGGATTTTAAATGTCGCTTGCAGATATTCTCGCCTACTGCCTTGGAACTGGGGTTGGGTTTGTGAACTCTTTAATGAGTTGCGTTTCTCAGACTTTAGTTCTTTTGGTTTGGACTCTATCTCAAGGCAGAGGGTGCAGGGGCAGAAAATTAGGGTGGGCAAACAAGTCTGCATCCATCATAGGCAAAATGTGGCTGTTTGGAGAGGCTTGGGGGGCTCTGCTGGGTTTGTGTCTGTGAGATGGGGCAGCAGGGTGGGCGAGGAGGCTGCTCCGGGCTGGGCTGGAGGGCAGGGATGGCAGAGCCGGGAGGCTGCATCTGTGCTCGGGGACTTCACATCGGGCACGGGGGGAATCTCAGATGCTGGGCAGCAGGAAACTTCAGGTAGCTGAGCACAGCTAAGCCTGAAAATTAAGGGAGCTCTTTCCCTATCTCGTGGAAAGAGAGGTATGTCCCATCCTTATCAACTTCGGGCTTTTTTGATTCACAACTCCCGTCTTGAGGCAGAGCCTCCCCTTCCCAGACGTACACACGGAGCTTTATGTATGGTCTATCTATACCTTCCCTTTTCTATAGCACCTCTATATTTAGCTCAGATTTTTTCTATAGACGCGCGCGGGAGTGCGCGCGCCCACACGAGCACACACAGCCCTATACATGGTCCTGTTGGCTGCCTCAAAGGGGGTTTTCTCCTTCATTCACCACTATCTGGACAATCTGTCGGGGTTTTTTTTTCTCTTTTTCTTTCCACGGCGTGCGAGGTTTCTGTGGCTGTGGCAGCTGCGGCGTTTGCGCGGACGGTGAGATTAAACAGCGTGTGAATGAAATCTCAGAGCGCAGGCTATAACGAAAGATCTCTTGTAGGAGGATTCCAGCCACGCGCATGGTCGCCCCAGCCCTGTCACCGACAAAGTTAGAAGGAATTTCAAGGCTATTGTCTTATCTGGCTCAAAGTGTTTCTAAAACAATAGGCGACTTCTCCGGAGGGCAGCCTGGGCAAGCAGGAGAGATTTTTCCAGGGCAAAGGTTTGGTGAGAAGGCGTCCAGCTTCACATAAAGCTTTATGATTTAGGCACAGAAAGGAATGCTTAGGTTTTTATCCCCCCTCAAATTATCTTGAGTGTATGCATTGCTTTCATTTCTTATCATAATATTTATTTATTAAGGCCTTTTGGTTTCCAGTTCCATTTAAGCCTGAGCCAGAATTGCATTAAAATAGCAAAGTGAAATTCCATCGTGCAGAGACTTGACAGATCCCTTCAGGGAAGGAGAGGGGTGGAGTGGGGGTGGAGAGAGGTGAGCTCAATGCTGTGCCGGGGCTCATCGCCCGCCCGGGACAGCGCTGGCTCCTCCCGGGTGCCCGGGGGGCTGTGCTGGGGAATTGACCCCTGAGCCTGCAGCTGGGGGGCTCTGTGGGCTGGCCAGGGGGAGCTGTCTGCAGAGAGGCAAAGGTTGGTGTCTGTGGGGCTGCCAGGACTCTGGCCAGGGGTGGGCCTGGCGCTGGTGGTCCTTTTTGGATGAGGCTGAACTCACGGGCATCACTGATGGCAGGTACAACATGTGCCTTTCCTCAGAACCTGCCGTCTCCTGGGTTTTCTGACTGTCACTGAGCTCTTTGAACCCGCCCTGTGTGTCTGGGACATGTGCTCGAAGGATATTTCTCCAAAGCATCAGGTGTGTGTGGCAGGTGACACCCCAAGGATGGGGCACACATCACCCCAAAACTTTTGCCCTTTTGAGGGACAGCCCACCCTTGCCAGGTGACTGTCATGGGCTGGAAAGAGCTCCTCTCCCATCTGTCTTTTCTTGATGGGATAACATTGTGTCGTGGGTTGGGCTTGCTGGCTCATTTCTTGTACTGAATTACCCCAGAAAGTTTAGTCTGTGGGGAAGGAAGGATTTAGAGAGCTGGCTGCTGGGCCTGCAGGGTGTCTGCCAGTGGACCTGGCTGGCTGTGGAGTCAGCTTAGGGCCAGGGAAGCTTTCAAGAGGAGAACCGGCAACATAAATCTAAATAACCATAGGGAGGCTCCTGACACACATTCACATCTGCAGCCCGCAGGTCAAGCTGCCCGCGTGTTGCTGTGCCCAGCACTCCTCGGGGTTTTGGATAGATAATGTCACTGCCAGTCCCAACCTCTTGTCTGTCAGTCCATCTCACAGCCCTCCAGACAGAAGAGTTTGTCCTGAGCTCCTGCTCTCAGTGGAGCAGTGCCCTTACCTGCTGTCTGCCGGCATCCATCCCTCCCTGCATGCGGGCAGGACAGACGGACATGCTCCCAGGGACTGGCAGCTCTGTGCCCTCCTCGGGCACTGCCAGCCCCTCTGGCAGCACCCTCATCCCTGGGAACACACCCCAGGATTTGCCATTTGCCCCTGCAGCTAATTGCACATGCCCTCAGCTGATGCTGTGCTGTGGGCCAGGAGGGAGAGGCAGCGTCTCCCTGAGAGATCCCAGCGCCCCGTTTGCCCTCCCACGAGCCAGCTCAGGCTCCTGGCTGGGATGGCAGCCTCAGTGCCCCTGGATGGTTGACTCCAGCCCTCCTGGCTGGGGCTGTGTGGCTGCCCAGGGCCACAGCCCCTGTCCCACGTGAGGGGCTGCTGTGCTGCGATGCACCTGCAAAGCCTACGCCACCAGGGATTTATTTTTCTGTATTTTTTGAAGGAGCCTAAAATTTTCCAATTGCAGCGTGGAGATGCTGTTTGATTCCCCTCCCACTGCAGCCAAACCTCCTCCCCCTTGGCCTCTGCCTTCCTACCTCTCCAGCATTCACAGTGTGTGACTGTTGTGCCTGTCCCCTCCACCCCGCTGAAATATGAAATGTAAAACTGTAAACATTTCACATACACAGTTCAAAGGAGATCTTTGACTGAGGACGTCTAACATGCCTGTACCGAGATTAAAAAAGGGGAGGGGGTGGGTAGGAAGGAGGGAAGAAGAGTTTTTTTGTAACTGCCAACTGGAGTATAAATATTCAGACACCTTGAGTCTTCCAGTGCCGGTGTGTTGCTCTCTCCAAACTGCTCAGGAGTTTGGGGGTTCTTGTCTTTTCTTTTTATATAGATTTTTTTTTTCCTTCGCAGACAGCCACACCAGAGTACTCAGTTTAGGAAAATAGTATGCATGATTGACCTTAGCCTTCACTTTCAAAATTCTAAGTCCCCTGAGAGGCTTTAGGAGAAGCCTGGGATGGCAAATAAAGTTTGCTCTGTCTGGCAGCACTGGAGGATGCCTGGCTGTGTTTTGGAGAGGCTGTGTCCCCACTGGAGATCTCGAGATTGTTGCTCCCAGAGCAAAAAACAAACACATTTCTTAAGGCAAGGCCGGGTCAGTCCAATAAGCCAAAGGAACAACAGCAGTGACAATTCCATGGGGAGATGAGCAGGCTGCTGGTGTGGAGCGTCAAACCCTCTGTGGGGTTTGATGGAATTGGGTTGAAGTGACCAGGGCTGGCACAAGGAGGTGGATGGAGGTGGATTGAACATTTCCTACCCAGGCAATGGTGGTGGAACTGGGATCCACCAGGATGACCTGGGCTGCTGCAGAGGATGGACAGCTCAGGACTCTGCCCTCATGGGAGTGGGAAGCATAACTGAGGGGGATTAAAAAGCTCTTTTCTGGGTCATTAACAGCTTTGGGGAAGCAAAACCCATGGAGAGGGTTATAGGGCAGGGTGTGGGCATTGAACAGTAGGGTCCCAGGCTGGGAGTGGCCCCAGGTGCTCGCTCTGACTTGAGGTTCCTCCTCTTTCTGTACTCCATCATTGCACAGGGCCAAGTGCTGGGGCTGCACCTCCTGTGTCCCACCTGCTTTTGGGAAAGCTGGGTGGAAGTGCAGGGCACAGGGCTGGTTTGGGGGTCTCCACTGCATGGTGAGATGCAGACATCCCCTCTGAGCCATCCTGAGCACAGGTACCTGCCCAGTGCCCATCATGGCAGCAGGACATCACCCAGCACCTGAGTCTGGATCTCTGAGTGCAGATGACACTTCTTTAGCCAGTTTACAGAAGGCTGCCCTGCAGAGCATCCTCCTCCTCTCTCCTGGCCCAGATCCCCTCCCAGGGGCTGCCACTGCCCGTGGCCATGCCCTGAGCCAGTCCCGCTGTGGTGCAGCACGAGTCACCCCTGCAAGCTCCCTGGACGAACAAATGATTAATAAACTGCACCACAGTGTCTGAGGTGGTTATTAATACCCTGGTAAAAGGAGCTACTGAAGTTATAAAGCTTTAATTTGGCATTAAGGCCAAGTGGAAACTCCGCATGTCTGCCAACAGCTACACACACATCCCCATACAGACAGCCTGTTAATATATATGCCTGTATAAAAACAAAGAATAAAATTAATTTGTAGAAAAAGCTGAAGCACTTGCAGGAGAGGTGGGTTTGTTTGTTCAGGATTTTTCAGGCCAGTTTTTGCTGTCCTGTCTCACCCCCCTCCTCAAATTTATTAGGACTTTTAGCCTAGGGCTAAAACCATCTTTTTTTTTTTTTTTTTTAACAAAATAAGGAAGTGAGGAAAGAGCCTCAATCCAGGCTCTAAAAATATACGAGCTGCTGCTTTATCCCCCTGCTTGCTGCAGGGCACAGAGGGCTCTGCCACCGCCTCCCCTGGGTCAGAGCCCTTCGGGGGTCCCGGGGAGGTGGCGGTCCCCCCGCTTTTGGCACGCTCGAAATGGCAGTGGCGTTGAAACCGTCTGCCTCCGCTGCCTTTGAAATGGAGAATAAAGCTGCAGCTGGAGCGGAACGGGGCCCAACAGCCAGCGCTGGAAAATCCCACCCACAACGGAATAAAAAAACACGGCCCGAGGCGCGGGGCGAGCGCCGCAACCTCCTGCCCTTCCCGCAGCCCCCGGCGCTGGCCGTGCCAGGGATGCTGCTGCCCTCCGAGGAGCCCTGCCCGGCCCCAGCGAGACGGGGCTGCGGTCCCCAGCCACACTCAGCATCTTCATCCCAACCAAATTCCCGCCCCGGTGCAGAATTCCCCGTGCCAGGGGTTTGAGGCGCGATGTGCCCATCTGCGCTGCTCGGTTTGGGCTCATTTCAGGCAGCTTAGGGTGAAAATCGTGCCAAAATGTTGGTTGTTTGTGGAAGGGAGAAATGGAGGAGGTGTTGGGGTACAGGTCTGGCAAAGCCTCCAGAAAACCCACCTGGGTTTGGGACCTTGGATGGAGCAGCTCCTCTGGAGTAGGGGGACAAGCAGGGCACACCCCAGCGAGGAACTGCTGAGAGCAGATAGGGACAGGAGCATCAGTAAGGATTTTTTATATAAAAAAAATAAATAAATGAAATCTTCACTTGTCTTGGAGATGAACCCTCTCACACGGTGGCAGCAGCTCAGAGCACCTGCACCAGTGAGGCCACAGGCAGCTTTTTGGATGGAGAAAATTCTCCCGCAGGAAAAACAGGCTGGTCTGAGAGAAAACCTTCCCTTTCATGGGAAAATGCTGCTTGCGTTGACAAAAATGCTAAAAACTGAGTTTTTCAGAGGGTTTTACTTTAATTCACTACATCATTTCTGAAGTATACTGAGGAGCCAAATTTCAGCATTCTAAAATTGGGATCTTTGCCAATCCTGGGACGGCTCCTGGAGTGCCCAGGAGGGTATTTATTCACTCTTCCCACAAACACACTTTTTTGGTTTTTTCTTTTTTCCTTTTTTTTTAGAATCCTGTAACCTTTCAGAATGACTCTAGCTTTGGAAAATTTACAGTGGAAAACTGATAATGTTTTCTTTTGTACTTTTGCTACTGTGTAATCTTTCCAAAGTTAGACAACTTTTGAAGTTACAGAATAAGAAAAAAGATAGAAAAAAAGGGATGCTCTACATGTATGAGTGGGAGAGGGCCAGAGGTGCATTCAGTGCCTCATACCTGTTGTTCGTGGTCTTGAGTTTGAGAGCGGAGAAGGAAAAATAAATAGGAAATAAAATTCCCCCAAAAGTGAGATTCCTGGCAAAAGGCTGGGAAAGTTTCAATGATGTGATTTATGCCTGGTGGATGCTTCACGTTCTGAGTGTTTTAGGGGAAGGAGATGGGGGTTGATGGATGGTCTGAACTGTTTGGGTGCTGGTTCCCACCTGTGTGCCAGGGTGGGTGCCCGGGGTGCCAGACCTGACAACTCTCACCCTGGCACCATCACTCGAAGCATCACAAGGTGATTTATAACTTTGGAGGAACACCTGAAGGGGAGTTCCCAACCATGCAGGGCCAGGACCAGGACCTGCAGATTCAGGAGACCTTTGGGTCACCATCAGCTTTGCTGCTGCTGAGTTCCCATGCCCACATCCCCCTGCTCCAGTGCCACAACCTCCCAACACCCCTCTGGGAGCCCAGTGAGGGATGCAGGAGCCTGAGGCGAAGTCACTGGGGTGCTGAACAGCCACACTCAGCTCCCCAAAGGGACAAGTGGCCCTCGGGTGCCCTGGCACAGGCAGGGGTTGGTGCTGGGTGCCGGCACAGTGGCACCATGAGCAGTGCCATGGCCAGGAGCAGTGCCCTGGTCCCCCTGCAATCCCTGCATCGTCCCCACGGCGGTGGGTCAGCCTCCAGCCGGTGATTAATGGCCCGAGGGAGGCCGTGGTGGCCGCGGGCCATGGCTAATGTCAAATAACAAATATGAATGCGGGCTGTAAATATTTATACAATGCGCAGGCACGTGCCGCCTCCCCGATGCGGAGACAAAGCTCCGCTCCCCCCGGGTGAGTCACATCTCCCGGCACAGCCGCCGGGGTGGCCGGCACCGGGCTCGGGCTGCCGCTCCCGCGGGGCTGCGGGGCCGCCTGCCCACCCAAAGCCGCCTGCAGGGATGCTTTGGGTCTCGGGGGAGCTCCTGGAGAACTTCTGTTCTTGGGGCTGCTGATGAGCGGTGCTTTAAAGGCAGCTGAGAGCTCTGAAGCCTCACGCTACTCCTGATGGGGGGGACTCTCAGGTCCCCTTCCCCAGTGAGAAGCTTCCTAGAGGTGGAGGCAAATCCTTCCAGGAGCAGAGCTGATGCTCCCCACGTGGAGCTGGAGCCTGGGCTGCTCTGGGAGCCCTGCCCATCCCTGCGGGGCTGTGGGTGATGCTCAGCCCCACCTGCCCCTCAGCACCTGATCTGCAGGCGCTGGCAGTCATGGAGGGGATGTGCCCGCTTCAGGGCACCACATCCCCCCGACTGCCAGGGCAGTGAGAGCCAGCTGAGCAGCCTTTTGCTCATAAACCTCCACTCCATGTGCTTGAGGCTTCTCCATTTCCCAAACACCATTAAAACCTCCACTCCCGCAGCGTCCTGTCACAGCAAACCCTTGGGCATTGCTGCTTGAGGCCATTGCCAGCACGTGGAGCTCTGGATGTGATGTCCTGGGTACCACAGCACTGCATCCCAGAGAAGGGGGTTGAGGGGCAAAGGGGGATCGGGACAATGCAAATTTTGTCCGTGTCCCCATGGAAGACTTGATGTTTTTCCCAGTTCTCCCTCCTGCTTCTCACTCCTGGCTCCCAGGTTTATTTAGTGTGGTCCCTGCTAATTCGTGCACATTCCTTGGCACCTAAGAATAGAAAGTGATGACGATTATTTGGGTGCCTGGTCGGCTCAGGAAACAGCTAATTGGAGGCAGAGACTTCTACCTCCGCCTGGGCTGGCTCCAGCCTGGACTGGGAGTGCTGGAGCAGCATTTCCTATCATCAGACACATGAAAGGGCCAGGGAGTCTCAGGGTGACGTGTCCGAGAGGGGACACAGGTTGTGCTGTTTGGGAGTGGACCCAGGGATTCACCATGTGCAGAGCCCATCATCAGGGCTGCTGGAGGAGCCAGAGGCTGCTGGGATCCGTCACCTGGGGTGGTGGCTCCTATGGGGACATGGGTGGAGGTCCTAGGCTCTCCCCTTTGCTCCCTCACCTGTCCTCTTGCAGATGTTGATGAGTGCGTGGAGGGCACCGACAACTGCCACATCGATGCCATCTGCCAGAACACCCCCAAGTCCTACAAGTGCATCTGCAAGTCTGGCTACACCGGGGATGGGAAGCACTGCAAAGGTAGGGACACACGGCTGGCAGGGCCAGAGTCCTGCTGAGTGACAGCCCCAGCAGGTCAGAGGCCAGCAGTGGCTCATCAACCCATGCAAAAAAGCCACTTGTTCACCCTGGCCCATTTCAAACCCTCTACTCCCCTTTTCTGCCCCAAACTCCTGGCCTGTTGACAGTGCATGGGGACAGAGAGGACTCTGAGTGTCCTTGCTGGCAGCCATTGTCCTGATATGGTCAGGGCTGCCCATGAAGGGTCAAATGGGGCTTGTTTTAAACAAAGCTGGGCTTATTTTCCTGCAGGATTTCTGACCCTGATGCTGCAGAGCTGTGTTAGCAGCTAAAACACAAACTTAAATATAAGACATAGAAACAGAAATATAGATGGTGTAGAAATCAACTTAGATGTAGATATAGATGTAAATCTAGATATTGATATAGGTGTAGGCACATATCTATATATAGATACAACTGAGTGGGGAATGGAAGGAAAATGGGCTCCTTGGGGCAGCAGCAGCAGGAAAGGAGAATTGGGGCAGGGGAAAAATTCCCAGCTGGAAGCAGGTTCAGGGTCAGGATGGGCCGAGTACAAATAGCAGAGGGATTAAAGCGCTCCAGGCACTGCAGGGCTTTGCCATGGAGACGGGGCTGCTCTGGCAGCACCCTGGGAAATCCCAGGAGGTTCCCAGCACTCTGCACCAGGCTAAAGCTGTGAGACACTGGGCTAGCTGGGGCTCCAGCATCCAGACTGGGGAGAATGGGGGTGATTCTGTAGACTCTGGAGCGATGCTGCAGGTGATAATGGAGCCGAGGACCTGCTGGGATAGGCAGAGAGAGCAGAACACCCTGGGGCACGTCACCAGCTGGGTGGCAAAGATGCTGGAGATGGGGAGCAGCACCCACGGCGGGCAGCAGCTGGGGCAGCCCTGCAGCTCTCCCACCCTTCTCCCCTGCAGATGTTGACGAGTGTGAGCGGGAGGACAACGCCGGCTGCGTGCACGAGTGCGTCAACATCCCCGGCAACTACCGCTGCACCTGCTACGACGGCTTCCGCCTGGCACACGACGGCCACAACTGCCTGGGTGAGGGATGGTGGTGCCCTGCAGCTCCTCAGCTGCTCCAGCACCTTGGGATGGACCTGCTGGCTTTCCTTGCTGGGCACTTCCCAGGACTCAGCACCCCCAGATGTGCTGTAGAGCCGTGGTGGCACTCCCAGGGCACGCAGGCACGTCCTGTGCTGGGGACAGGATTGCTCCCTGTTACATCAGGGTGATGCCAAGGGAGGATGCTCCATGCTGGGAGAAAAACTCGCCCTGTGGGTCCATCTGGGAAGGGTCGGGGAGAGGCAAAACTGGGAGAGTTGGGTTTGGAGTTGCTGGGGTGAGGCACAGGCTCCCCAAAGCCTCACCCTGCTGCAGCAAGCTCGGTGCCGCTGCCGAGGGCAGCACCAGCTCACCCGGGCCCTGCCGCTCGCTCCGCTCATGCTCGAGGTCAGCCCTGCACCTGCCAAAATAGATGAGTTAATAGCAAATATGGTGGGGATGGGAACCAGCGAAGGGACTGGATAAATAATCCCCGGGCCAAGACAAACCCGGCATCTGCCTACGGAGCGGCCGTGCATCCTCCCCGCTCCTTCCCACCGCCCCAAACTCCATCCGGCCGCGGCGGAGCCAAAGCTCCCGCCAGAGCCCCGGGGCCCATCGAGCTGCCCGCGCCCGTCGCCCGCTTCCTCCCGCGGCATCCGCGCTGGGAGCTCCGGGGCACCGGGGCACCGCCTCCCCGCTGCCTGCAGCTCATGCTATTTTCCAATTAGTGTCTGCAGAGGGGTCATTAATGAGCTCATCACTGGGAGGAGGAGGAGGGGGAAGGGATTATGGACACATACGCTTTGCATTAAGCACCATCACCGGGATCTTTGCAGCCTCCTCGGGGAGGGGGGAGATTTACACAGCTGGGAGGAGGCGCGGGCGGGCGGGCGGCTGGCTCTGCCTTCCTCTCCCGGGGGAGGATGAGCCCGAGAAGAAGAAAGGAAAGCTGGACGTCATGTGTTTACAGAGTTGGGTGGGAGGGGACGGAGATGGCTGGGGAGCAGCCGGCCAGGCAGGGATCTGGGGGGAGCATGCTGGCTCCCACCTTGAGCCCTTCCTTAGCTCATGCAGCATCTCATCTCTGATCCCGACAAGCTTTGCCCAACCTGCCTGCATCTCGTTTTAGTCAAAAGAAGGAGAAGAAGAGCAAAGCAATGTGTTGTGCCCAGGCAATGCCAGTGCCATGGGCAGGAGCTGAGCTGGAGAGGGGTCAGGGTATGTGCCCACCAGAGTCCACCAGCCCCTCCACTGCCCATCCTGGGCGACCTTTTGAACCAGGACAGGAATTCAAGCCCCCATCCTGACACAGGCCCTGCTGGCTTCTGCCCATCTCTGTTGCCTTTAATAAAACAGGTATTAGAGAAGTGGAGTCTCATTTCAGCCATCGGGTTTGAACGGCTGCCTCCTCATTTTTGAGCAGAGCTGGAAGGAGAATTTGCAAGACATTAAGCCCTTGTTCTAAGCAGGGGGATTTGAGGAGGGTTATTGGCATCTGCAGGACATAGCTTGGCTGGGATGAGCATTGAAGGAAGCCATGAGCTTCCTGCCATGGCAGAGGATGTCCCTGTATGCCTGGCTGCAGCCCAGGTGTCAGCCCTCACTGCCCTGTGGGTCAGGGGGTGTTTTCAACACCTCCTTTCCAAGACAGCAACTTTGTGGGGTGCTCCTGGCTCTGCTGCCTGGCCCCTTCCAGCTAGAGCTGCAGCTCTGCTTTGGTAATTCTGAGCGAACCCTCAGGGCTTGCCCGGGGCTGGGGCACAGTGTGAGGCACCCCCACTGCTCGGGCTTCCATCTGTCCATCTGTTTGGCCCAAAACAAGGGCTTTGGGTGTGCTGTGCTGTCTGGGGAGGGGGCTGGTGCTGGCAGCCCCTGGCGCGTGCCGTGGCTCGGCCGCTCTCCCGACGGTTCCGCTGGGCTCAGTTTTCCCCTCGGCCGTGGCTCTGCAACGCTCGAGTTCACAGGAGGTTTTCTTTGGCACGGGGCCCCTTGCTCCCAGCCTGACACCCTCACCCAGCCCCGCGGGCACTGGGGACATGGCACAGATTTATCTTTGCCAAGCCTGGCATCCTGGTTGTTCTGGCACCTCAGGGCACTGGTGAGTTCAGCTTGGACCACTGTCCCCAGAAAGCCTCTAGAGAGAGCAATGGGCAGTTACTCTTCATTAAATGCAGGTTTTGCAGGGCTGGAGCAGCAGCAGCCTGGGGCGAGGGCACTGCTGCTGCCACGGGGCCACGTCCCAGCCCCTTGCAGCCTTGGCTTGTTAAACCAAAACAGGTGTGAGGGCAGAGCAGGGGATGTGAGTCTCCTTACAAGTAATTATCCCTGCTCTGGGCTAAGGTTTCCCAGCTCCTCCTAATGAAGTGCAGGCATCCCCAGCTGGCTACAGGCTCTGAGGGGCTGGGAGCAGGGGCTGGCTGCAGCCAGCATGCTGGGTGAGCATCCTGGGTGCTTTGGGTTTTCTGGGACAAGGAAAAGCCCTTTCTCTGTGCTGTAAAATGAGGCCATCAGTCAGGGAAGCTGTATGATCCCTGCACCCACTCCTGCTGTGCTTTGCCTTCATCCCCCACCCTGTCCAGCTGGGGGGAAGCAGGAGCTGCCCAGCAGATCCAGGAGCTGCCCAAGGAGCGTCCCCTTGCTGTGCCAGGGAGCTGTGCTCACCCCCTGCCACCTTCCCTCCGCAGACCTGGACGAGTGCTCGGAGGGCAACGGCGGCTGCCAGCAGACCTGTGTCAACATGATGGGCAGCTACGAGTGCTTCTGCAGGGAGGGCTTCTTCCTCAGTGACAACCAGCACACCTGCATCCAGCGCCCCGAAGGTCAGTGCTCAGCATTTCCACACCCTGGGCCATCCTCCATCCCTGCCTTTCTCAGGCAGGTCTGTCCTCTGTCCCTTCTGGCCACTCCTGCCTGGGTTTAGGTGCTGCTGCTGGGTTCTTGGTGTGGCAGGTTTGAAAGGGAATCTATGGCAGGCATGTTGGGAGAGGTGATAAATATCCTGCAGCAAAACCCCCACAGGTCCCTTGTCCAGGCACAGCAATACTGAGCCGGGGACATTAATCCCATGTCCAGAGGAATTTATTGATAAATGGAAGGACCTGGAAATCCTCACACCACCTTGAGACACATCTTCCCCTGCCAGGTCTTGCACAGCACCAAGCCCTTCCTCTCAGTATGAACTCTAAATTGTTGCCGTCTGGAGCCACCTCTTAGCCAAAATAGGAGGAAATGAGAGATTTTTTTTTTGCATCTCTGCTGATTTTTATCTCTGCTGCTTGGCAAAGCCAGCTGAGTGTTTTTGCTTTCCTCCTTCCCCCTTCCCAGCTGTGTTGGTCACTCCAGCTCCCCAGGAATCTCACCCTGCCCAGGACAGCTGAGCTGCTGCAGTGGCATCTCCTGTGTCCCCATCCCTTTTGTGTGCAGGGGGGATGAGCTGGCTGCTCCTTCCCACTGGTGCCACAGAGGTGGTCCCTGCTGGGAACAGGGATGCAGGTGCTGGGTCTTGAGCTCAGAGGGGTTTAAAGCCACTGAGAGATGTGGGAGCAGGGTCTCAACCAAGGTGGGAGGGAATCAGAGGTTGAAGGCTCCCAAGTGGTTTTGTCCACCTTCTCAAGCAGCTCTGTGCCAGGAGCTGGCCAGGGTTATCCTGTCACCGCAAGGTCCTCATTAACAAGGTTTCCCTCATTGCCATCAACTCCCCATCCCATCCCATCCCATTCCACCTCAGATGTCCCTCTACCACTGCTGCCCAGTGCCAGCAGCTTTTGGAGCATTTCTTTGCTTCCTTTTCTCTTGTAGAAGGCATGAACTGCATGAACAAGAACCACGGCTGTGCCCACATCTGCCGGGAGACCCCCAAAGGCGGCATTGCCTGCGAGTGCCGCCCCGGCTTCGAGCTCACCAAGAACCAGCGGGACTGCAAACGTAAGGAGCACCCCAGGGCTCGGGATTCACCCTCCCAGGGACCCCCCAGCCCTGTCCCCATGGCACAGACACCTCCTGCCCTGCAGCAAAGCCCTGACCCCGTGGTAGCAGTTGGTCCATTGAGCCTGAAGCTCAGCATGCTCGGCTCTGCCTCTGTTGCCCTTACAGACAATGCTTCTGGCAGCCCCCTTTGCTCTGGGATGTTGTGTCCTTACGTGACCAGGCTGAAATGGCAGTTCATGGGGGTCCCAGAAGCTCAGCATCCCCTGTTCTTGTCCCAGTGTTTCACTTTCCAAAGGGGAGGTGAACAAGGAGAGTGCAATTGGCATGTGAGGAGCGCAGGAATCCTCTCCCTGGGGGTTGTGGTGCTCTCAGCCTCTCTGATCTCCTGCCAGCATCCCACTGGCAGTGCCAGGGTTATTAAATAGATATGTGTGTGTTTATGCAATTATTTTTATTTTGTTTCTCATTTGCTGTGTGCAGCAAATGTGTAAAATCGCTGATGAAATGAAGGCTTAATCCTAAACTAAATGAACAACACACCTTGCCCCCTGGGGAGGGCTGGCAGGGATTCCCAAAAGCTCCTGTGTCATTCCAAAGCTCAGGAAAGTTTCACCCCTCCCCTGCAGCACTGGATTCAGGGTCAGGGTCAACCAGACCACCAATCCCCTTTGCTTGGACTCCACTGGTGGCATTTAGCAGGTATGCAGAGGGAAGTCATGAGAAACCACATAACAGCCTGAATGTGCTAAGATCCCACAGGGAAAGTGAAGGGCTTTAGGAATTACCTGTGAGGGGAGGAGGGAGGGAGGAAGGGAAGGAGGGAGGGGAGTCTCTGAGTACGGATGAGGTGTTTCCAGCCAGCTTTATGTGCTACATGTGGGTGGTAGGCAGGGAAGAGGAGCTGGGGCCGTGGTGGCAGGGAAGAGGAGCTGGGGCCGTGGTGACACTGGTGCTTTGCTCCCACAGTGACCTGCAACTACGGCAACGGGGGCTGCCAGCACACCTGCGACGACACCGACCAGGGGCCCAAGTGCGGCTGCCACGTCAAATTCCTGCTGCACTCGGATGGGGTGACGTGCATAGGTAGGTCAGGGCATCACCCACACAGGGCTTGGGCTGTGGGATGGCTCCTCTTCCTCCCTGGGTGATTTGTCCTTGGCCTGGTGAAGGTTTTCCCCAAGCCTTGGGCGTTTTCCTTTTGCTGAGCCTGAGGAAGCTCAGCACTGTGTGAGGGATGCTGCAGCACCTGGGGTGTGTCTGCACAGCCACAGGGAGCAGAAGTGATCTTGGTGGCGCTTGAGGGGACACCTGGGGCCAGGTTGCTGTGCTGGGGTGCAGGCAGGGGTCCCCTGTCTGCTTCTGTGCTGCTGAAGATAGAGCTGTGAGGATGTCCTCGTGCTGGGAATTGTTACTGTCGCTGGCACTGGCAGCTTTTGAGGAGGGATGTGGAGGGGGCAGGTTTGCCCACAGCAATCTGCTCCAACTTGGTATTGTGGGGCCTTGGCTCAGGAACAATTGTCTTGCAAAAAAAAAAAAAATACAAAACCAAAACCCCAACAACCTGACAACTCAACCACCCCCAGAATTGTCCTTTTCCTGTGTGTGTTTTCAAATTGTAAAACATCAAGCAGAGATAGAAGTTTTACTGGTTTCATATGCTTGTGCTCTTTAACAGCTGCTTTGATTTAAAAAATGTTATATTTGGGGAGTGATTAAGTCCACAATTGCTTGAGACATTTGAGTTCTTACTGCAAAATGAAAAAGAAAAAGGAACTGGAAGCAAGAGAGGTTTTGGCTCCCCGTGTCCCTGCTGTGCCTGAACAGAAAACCCTTCGTGCTTTCCACAGACGGCTCCGTCCTCAGGGCAGAGGATCCCCCCTGAGCCCCTGGCTCTCCTGCCAGCTCGAGGGCTGTTTGGGGCTGAGCCCCCAGCAAAGCCCTCCTCCCCATCGGCTCACTGCTGCTTTAATGTCCCTGCTGTCCCCCAGGCTGCTCCCAGGGTGGATCCCCATCCCTCCTGGCTGCTGGCAGGCGCTCACAGCCCCTGCTCCCCGCCGTCCTCGTGTTTGTTCCCACAGCCATTGCGTCCTGTCCCACCTCTGAGGAGCCTCCCAGGGGCTGCTGCTGCGTCTGGGGGGGAGCTCAGGAGCCTGGCAGTGCCAGCTGGGGGTTCCTCCTGGGTGAGGGGCCCTGCGTGCGGCGTCTGACTCGGGCGGGTTTGGGACCAAGGATCCCCCTGGACCTGCTGGGTGTGGGGGTGAGAGAGCGGCTCTCCAAAACATCTCATGATCTGGGGGATGCCTCAGAGCAGTCTGTTTGCTGGGGGGGGGGGGGTGGTCTCTGCACTCAGACCCTCAGGTGTGAGGGTGGGATTTGGGATTTTCCAAAACCACTCATCCTCTTGTCCTTGGCCAAAGTCTCCCTCTTTGTCCCCACGCCCTGCACTGTACCTGCTGGGGAGGCATCTCCCACCAGAGCCAGCACATCCCTGTGAGCTCTCCCCTTGTCCACCTTTCCAGGGGAAATCAAACGCTGCACTAGAGGATTTTAGGAGCAGCACCAGCCCAAAGCCCACCACCACACCACGCCTGTCTCATGCCTTTGGGCTCTGCAATCCCCTCTCACGGGAAGGGGCCTGCCCAGCTCCTGCACTCCCTGGGGGATTCCTGGTCCCCAGCCCCACCGTGGGAACACCAAGGGGTTGTGCTCCAGCCTCTGGGAGCCAGCAGCTGCCCTGCAGGGATGCCCAGCCAGCAGATTTACAGCCGAGGTACCTGCTCGGATATTTATAACCACCCTTTCTTGTTTTATGGCTCGGGCACAGCAAACAGCCCTCCCCCATCCACGCTGCCCCCTTCACCGCCCCTTCCCCATTTCCTCCAAAATATTTCATCATTTCAAGGGGAATAAAGTTTCCAGTGAGGGGAAACGCAAAGTCGTTCCCCGGGCCATGGGCTTTGAAATTGAACGCGGTGTGTTTGATGGGCTGCCGGGACAGGCCCCTGGTCCAGGTTCCCTTCAGATCACACCACGAGGCAGGAAGCACGATCAGCCCCTCTGAGTGACAGTTTCATTAGGCCACGGCCGGTGTTTTTCATTTTTCTGCTTTTTATTGCTGCTTTTAAAAATGCAGATAATGAGGAACATGCCTCTAAGCACAGGGGCCATCACTAATGGCTCCCAACATGTCTGCAGGCACGAGGGGGAGGGGGAGCCGGGAGGGGAAGCCAATGACCTTATATATTTATATTTATGCTCCAAAAGCAGCCTTTAAAAAAAAAAAATTAAAAAAAAGCACATAAAACAGCCCTCCAGCAGCCAAGGGTGCAGTGCCCGCGGGGAGATGCAAAAACAGCTGTCACAGTTGATGCGGATTTTGGCTTTCCAGGAAAATTTATTAGCCAGGGCATCATTGCAGCTCCCTCCCACCCATATTTGGGGTGCAGCAGGGCTATTGCTGGCCCCCTACTTGTGGTGGAGTGGGAAGGGGTGGACAGAGAAGAAATACAGTTAGATGGAGAAGGAAACTAAGCTCAGGTTTTATGGCCGATTTCCTGACCCACACCGAGGCGGTTTGCAGTACTCCCAGCTTTGTGGGGCTGGCAGTGCTGGCACCTCTGGGGTGCACTGACCCCCGGGGGAGGCTGAGCAGCCCAAACACACCCAGGGTTTGGGCTCGCTGCTGGCTTGGCTGCTAAATCCACGGGGTGCAAGTGGCACAGGCGGGATGTGGCCGCCTTACCAAGGCCGTGGCTGCGCGGTGTCCGCGTGGCTCCGCTCGGGGATCACCAGGGCTGGTGCTGGTGCTGGTGCTGGTTCTGTTCACAGCCAGGAGCGGCTCCCCACACTAACAGGCTGCACTAACGCTCCTCACAACGCGCTTCTCCCGCTCGCATGGGGCTCCAACCAGCCCAGCACAGCTGGAGGGGGTTTGGAGAGGCTGAGGGACGTGGAATGCTTGGGAGGTGGGAGAGAAAAAGCCCAAAGGGAACAGGGACAGTTTCCACCAGGCTGGAAATGCAGCAGAGTTGAACCCATTGATGTGTGACACCAACCAAGTTCCCTGCTGGACACTGTTTCTAAATCACTTTTTTATAATGTTAAACAGGGGAGAGACACTTCCAGCAACACGTTATCCTTGAGACGTTTTCTAATGGTAAATATTTTTGTTCTCTCTATCTCTACGAAGGGGTCTAACCGTGGATGGTCTCTCCTCTGGAGAGCGTGGCGGGGCTGGGGGCTGAGCTGCTGCGCTGACCGCATGTCTCACTAACCCTGCCCCGCTGCTGCTTCCACGCCCCAGGGCCAGGACAGCCAGGGCTGGGCTGGGGGACAGGGCAGGGACCCCTCCCCGGCTGTGCTTGCATGAGATGGGGCTCTCACGCTGCTGTGGTGGATCCAGCCCACGCCAGGGTGACGATCTGCTTGGCTGTGCCTGTGGCAGGGTTACCCCCACAGCCAGGAGGAGCTCACAGTGGGCTGCCTGCTGGGGAGGGGGATGCTTGTGCCCATCTCTGTGCTGTGCACCCCCAGTTATCCCTTCCTAGAGCCCAGCCACTCGAGGATGGTCCCCTCTGGGACCTCCAGGGTGCCCCAGGGTTTGGCCTCGCCGTGCACAGTGGCTCTCAGAGCTGCAGCTGTGGCAGAGCTGCAATGGCCCTTTACAGGCTGGGCACCTCCCCAGGGATTTCTTTGCATCCCCGTGGGGTCTCCAAGCCCTTCTCAAAGGTAAGGTGATGCCCCTGCTCTGCCACCAAGGAAACTGAGGCAGAAGGTGCAGCAGCTTGTTTGTGGTGGGGAATCTTGTTCTTGGATGGGCTGGGTGCAGGCAAACTCCTGGCACATCCAGGAGCTGCGGGAGCTCAGCTCACCAGCCCAGGGAGCACAGACTGCAGCTTTTGGGGGGCTCTGCAGAGCCTTTCACACAGGGGTGGGAAAAGGAGGGGACCCCAGATCTGCGTCATCACCACACTCCAGCCAGCCCAGCTGTAATTCCCCCCTGTTACCATGGAATTATCCCCTCTGGCTCGTGGGCTCACGTCCTGCTGAGATTGTCACTTCTCAGAGGGTGGAGGTGAGGCCGGAGTGTCACCAGCATCGAGGTGCTGAGCAGAGCAAGGAGTGCCATGGCACAGCAGCCAGGCAGTGACAGCAGAGCTGGGATGGAGGAGGGTGGAAAAGAGTCTGAGTGTGTGAGTGTGCAGCTTTGTCCTCTCCCTGCCCGAGCCATGGAGGCCTCACCAAAGCCCTGGGTGGCTGGTGAGTCACGCCAGGCTGGGAGCAGCCCTGGGCTGCCAGCTCCGCCGAACAATTGCTGCTCCCCGGGGCAATTCTGGAGCCCAGCCCCGTGCCACCAGCCTCCTCTGCCTCACAGGTACCCCAGCAGCCCCCTCCAAGCTTTCTGCCAACCCAGAACAGGGTTTCCTCCTTCACAGAGGGGTTTACAGTGGTGCTCTGGCCGTGCTAACTGAGCTCATACCCAATGCCCACCCTGGGCATCCACCCTGGGATGGTGGGTGGGACTGGCTTTAACCTCAGGCGAAATTCCCAAAGGTGCACAGCAGCCAGGAGGGGTTCACAGTGCAGGAGGAGGCTGTGAGCACGGTGACAGTGTGCCCAGGGCACCACATTCATTCTCTGGAGAGCTCCATCCTCCGTGCTGCAGCTGCTTCCCCAGCTCCATCCCGCTGGCAGCAGCACCTGAGCCAAAGCCATCCTCTCATCTCAGTGGTGAGCCTGTTAAATCAATCCTCCCCGGGCTGCTCCTGCACCAGCTGCTGGAACAAAGGCTGGCGTTGAACAAATGATCCCCTGGCCTTTCAGAAAGTTTCCCTTCCCTCGGGCACGGTGTCCCCGTGTCCCTGTCCCCTGGCACGGCTGGGCAGCGCGGGGACCTGGCTGGAGGAATAATATCTGCAGAAATCCTTCCCCTGCCGTTAGGTTTTGTAATTGTGCTGGCGATTAATTTCATAAAATGGTCCCTTTTGTTCTCTTATTATGGGACATCATAAAAATAGCAGTGGCAAGACGAGCACAGAGCGATCCCAGCTCCCGGGCCCCGCGGCAAATGGTTGGATGGTTCAGTCATTCCTACCCCATGTGGTGCTTGCAAAGAGCAGGAGAACCTGGGATTTGCTCTTTCCAAGGAATTTCTTCAAGGCATTTTCATCTTGGGTTCCTTGAAGCCCAAATGCCTCATTTATCCAAGCAACCAGCCTTCTGAAAGGAATATTTTATTATCCTTTGTGAACAACTTAATGCACTTCAAGCCATTGTTCTGGTGGTTAGGGTTGAAATTGAGGATTGATCTCACAGGGAAGCTGTCAAGCTGAAAATGCTTCATTTAAATTAGTGTCCCTTCTAGTCCTACCAGCAACAGCTGACTTTGATAATACTGAAATAATTAGCTCTTTTTTTTTTTTTCAATTGGATTTTTTTTCCACTGATGCTGCCTGCCTCTGAGTGTGTGTTTTAATTATATGATGTGTCTCCCAAATTAGCCTGAGACAAATCTCGGAGGCTGAGCAGTGGGTGACGGTCAGGGACTGACAGCACAGGGTCACCCGTGGCTTTGTGGTGGCAGCGAGGGGGACAGGACCCCCGTGCCACCCCACTGAGGGTCTGGGGCTGTGCACCCACAGCCCTGGGAGCTGCAGCCTGGCAGGACCTGTGTCTGGCTGCTTTTGCACGAGTGCTGTGACTTGGAATTCCTCAGCTTGGGAAATGGGACTCCTCCTCTCTGGAGCTGCCCAAGGTGGTCTCCAGGAGGCCCTGCCTGTCTGTGGGGCACACCAGCCCCATGTGTTCATCATTTCACGCCTCTGTGGCCTCGCTGCTGTCGTGTGAGAGCCAAGGGAGGTTTCCATGGGCTCTGCAGGGAGGTTTGTACCCACTGCCACTCCCAGGCTGTGGCATGGGGGACATCTGGGTGCTGTGACTCCCCCAGCCTTTTGCACAGGGGTCCCTCACCCCAGCCTTTTGAGCAGGGGTCCCTCACCCCAGCCTTTCTGTCCCCTTGCCATGCAGAGACGTGTGCTGTGAACAACGGGGGCTGTGACAGCAAGTGCCACGACGCGGCCACCGGCGTCCACTGCAGCTGCCCCATGGGCTTCATGCTCCAGCCTGACAGGAAGACCTGCAAAGGTAGGGGGGTGTGAGTGGGGCTGGGGGCTCACTGCTCACCCCTGGGGGCCTCAGGTCCCCGTTGTGTCCTCAGTGCCCTCGGAAAAGGCTCGGATTTGGCTCAGCTCGACATTGCCGCCAGTGCTCACTGGCGTGGTGTTTGCATCCATGGGGTGGGGAAGGAATCACCCCCTGCACGGGGGCTGGGATGCCTTGCTGCAGGCACCATGATAGGCCCCATGTCCCCAGGAAGCCTGTGGGGAAGAGGAAAAGGGGGTCAGGTCAAGTGGGAGGCAGCCTTTGTGGGGCTAGAGGGTCCTGTCCAATCTCACTCCACCCCAGTGCCTGAGCTGCCCCAGGGGAAGGGCTGGGTGTGCAGGGGATGCACACCTGCTCTGGGGGTGTGAGATGCACAGGTCCCACATGGGGGAGAACACCCCGAGATGCTGCTCCTCCCACCAGCATCCCCACCCAGCCATCCCTGCCAGGAGGGCAGCCCAGGCTGCTTTCCCTGCACCCCAAACCTTCCCTCCTCTGGGCTGGCCAGTGCCTGCATTGTGTCTTTTGGCAGCTCTCAGAACTTGACCCCAGCTGAAAGGAAAGCCTGTCCCACTGCTGGCTGCCTGTCTACCTGTTGACTGCTTCCAGAGCCCCTTGTCCCTGGTATTTTATCAGAGCACCCACCCCTCTCCAGTTCTGCAGTTTCCAGCGATGTGCAATAACCCAGAGCCATGTCCCCTGTGTCTGGGGTTTTATGAGGGCTGCAGGCAGGTTTACAGCTTGCTCCTTCACAGTCATAAAAAGAAAGCCTCGGCCCCAGCGAGGCAGAGCTGCTGCCCCAGCACTGGGGGGTGGAGGGACAGGGCAGGCTGCTGCCTCCTCCTGGTCTCCTTTCATTTCACACGTTGTTTCCCGACTAAATTTTGGGATTAGTGGGGAAAAAAACCCACCTCAGCCACGTTCCCCTGCTGACCATCAGAGCCCAAAGGGTTTCCTCCATTGTCCCTCGTGGTGGGGACAGCATCCAGAGGGGAGCCCTGGGCTCTCCTGGCCGAGCATCCCGGGCAGGGTGTGACCCTTGGGTGTCCCTTGTCCCCACCAGACATCGACGAGTGCCGGCTCAACAACGGCGGCTGTGACCACATCTGCAGGAACACGGTGGGCAGCTTCGAGTGCAGCTGCAAGAAGGGCTACAAGCTGCTCATCAACGAGAGGAACTGCCAAGGTGAGGGGCACTGAGTGCCCAGGCCCCTGCCCTGCCCCTCCCTGGGCTCCCGTGGCTGCTGCTGCAGCAGCGCTGCCCCGGCTGCTCGTTCCTCTGGCCCTTCCTGTGGGCTGCATGCATCCTCCAGGGGATTAGTGCTGCATTCAGGCTCTGGTTTGGGGCTTAGCCCTTCAGTCTCACAGCTGGGGACTTGTGAGCTCTTGCAGAGCTAAAGCCAGCCATCAGGAGCTGCCAGGGTTCCCAGTTCTTGGAGGGCAGGAATGGGGAGAAGGTGCCTCCTGCTCACTCCGGAGGGAGCTGGCTGCTCCATGCTGCTTCTTCCACTTTTTCCTCCCTGTCCCAACATCTTTCTGCGCATCTCCCATAAGCCCAGGAGGTCAGCGCTGCCCCCGCAGCCCATGGCCGAGGTCAGCACGGCAGGTGTGCCTGAGCCTGAGCGTTCCCTCCTGAAAACACAGGAGGGGCTGGCAGGCTCCGGGGCTGCCACTGCTTTCATCTCCGTCCAGGTTCTGTGCTCCCGGAGTTTGACGTGAGCGCAGCAATTAACTTAATGAAGCCAATGAAATGATGCTCCAGCCCACCAGGCTGGGTTCACCTCCCAGCCGGGGCCTCCCTGCCCCAGCGAGGTGCCCGCGGGGCCGAGCAGGCACTGCTGGCACCGTCCCCGAGGCAGGACCTGCCCGCACAGCGCTCCTGATCCTGCCTGGCATCCTCCCGATCCCTCCCTGCCCCGGACGGGCAGCAGCCGGGGGCTCCTGCAGCCCTCCCGTGCCAGGAACGGGATGCTGGCCCTGTTTGAGGTGCAGAGGGGCTGCAGGAGCTTGTGCAGGAGCAATGCCAGCCCTGTTTGGCCCGTTTGGGGTGCAGAGCGGCTGCAGGAGCCTGTGGAGGAGCAATGCTGGCCCTGTTTGGCCGTTTGGGGTGCCAGGGGCTGCAGGAGCAATGCTGGCCCTGTTTGGCCCGTTTGGGGTGCACAGGGGCTGCAGGAGCCTGTGGCAGGGGGATGAAGGGGGTGCAGTGGGTGAGGAGGAGCTCGGGGGAGGGAAGGAGGGAGCCCAGGGCTCTGGAGCATTCTGGTGCTGGATCTCCAAAGCATCCTGAATGCACAGAATTGTGTTGAATGCCCAGAGCAATCTGGTTCTGGAGCCTTGGAGGATACCAGGGCAGGGTCCCAGAGCATCCCAGCGCAGCCCTCAGCGTGCTGGAGCAGCTGGAGCAGGGAGGGGACAATCCCGACCCGGGACGGCCCCTCTGCCGTGCCAGCTCTCACCGCCTCCCCTTGCCCTTCCTCCAGACATCGACGAGTGCTCCTTTGACCGGACCTGCGACCACCTGTGCATCAACACCCCCGGCAGCTTCCAGTGCCTCTGCCACAAGGGCTACACCCTCTATGGGCTCACCCACTGCGGAGGTAGGGCCGGCTGGGGTCCCAGGGGTGGCACAGCCCCGGGTCCGGCTGCCGTGGGACCCCCGGGGACCCTGCCCACCCCCGGGGCCCGTGGGCACGGTCGGTTCCACGCAGAGCCCAGGCAGGGACGGGGCTCGCAGCCAGACTCGCTGGTGTCTGCAACTTCAAACAGAGCGACAGGAACAATTTGCGACTTGTCTGCAGCGGGAGAGAGAGAGAGAGGGAGAAATCCCCGGCGTTTTTGGCAGGGAGCTGTGACGGGGTGGGAAGGGGAACATCAAAAGGGTTTGATTTAAATTTCACAAGGCAGATAGCTCCCAAGGGCGGGGGCGGGCAGCGGGAGGTGCACGGAACGCGCTCCGCAGGGGCTCCGAGCGTGTTGCGGCAGCGGCGCCGGCGGCCCGGGGTGAGAGCCCGGCTGCTCCGGGGCTGGGTCAGCGACCCTGCGAATATTCCTGAGCTACACCAGCAGCGTGAGCCCCTGGCACTGTCCGGGGTGGCCCTGCAGCAAAGGGATCGATGGCTCCCACCAATGCCCAGAGTGAGGGCTCTGACAGGGGCAGCTCCATCCCTGACCTGAAGGATCATTTCAGACCCTGCTGAAGAGAGGGACCAGGGCTGAGCCTTTTGGGTTCAGTTTCTAAGTGAAAAATGTCGGCTCCTTCTGCTGTGCCCCCTTCCCACGAGGGGCTGGGGCTGGGCTCAGCCTGGCTGGGCTGCACCCGTCCCTGCCTGGCCCTTGGGGACACCGGGAGCTGGGCTGTCCCTTATCCCCGTGGAGCAGGCGCAGCTGTGGGGAGGTGGCACTGCTGGAAATGCCCTGAGGTGCAGAGGTGTCCCAGCTGGGCCTGGATTTATCCATCCAGAATGCCAGCCCTGAGAAAATGCAGTGATTCAGTGTCAGAGCCGAGGGGTCCCACTGCCCCTCAGCCTCTGTCCCTTCCTCTGTCCCCACAGACATCGATGAGTGCAGCATCAACAGGGGTGGCTGCAAATTCGGCTGCATCAACACTCCTGGCAGCTACCAGTGTACCTGTCCTGCTGGCTGCAAGCTGCACTGGAACAAGAAGGACTGTGTGGGTATGTCAGGCCAGGAGCCAGCAGGGCTGCTGGAGGAGCCGGGGGCTCTGGGATGCCAGGCTGGGGTCCCTGTGCCACGCTCTGGCACCGTCTCCTCCCTGGTGAATCCCCCGTGAGCTGGAGGGCACTGGGGTCCCTCGTGGGTCTCTGAGTTGTGCCAGCCATGGGCATCCCTGATTGTCATCACCAGCTGGTGCTTGTCCCTTGGAGCTGGTGAAGTGCCTGCCAGGTTCGGTGCCACCACGGGCCACCCTCACCTGCAACAAGATGGGCAAGAAGGACAGCTGTGCCCTTTCCTGCACCTCCAAGGCCCGATTTCTGCCAGGTACTGGCACTAGTGCCACCACCAGCATGCACAGGGGGGGTCCCCGTTTCCCTGCACGGCCCAAACTGAGGGGAGAGGAGTGGCTCCGCAGCCAGAGTGCAGGAGGGAGGGAGGGAAGCTGTTGTTTAGGAGGGCTCATTGTTGGGTGTAGATCCACGGGACAGATCCCCGGTTCAGGATCTCTATGGCAGGGTGCTGGGCATCATCCCCCCACGGCACAGCCTGCCTGCATCACCCTGGCAGAGCCAACTCCCCTTTCTCCCTCGCAGAGTCCGACAGCAGCTACACAGTGAGCTGTGGGACCCCCGTCCTGCGGCAGGGCCAGCACAGGGCCACCAACAGCAGCCAGCAGTGCCTCGGTAAGGGGGCTCCTGGGGTGCCCACGGCTGCCAGCAGCCTGGCTGGGCCCTGCCAGCTTGCTGAGCACCCACCTGTTCTTTCAGAGACTGTGGCTGCCCCCGTCAAGCAGAAAGCCTCCTTCAAGATCAAGGATGCCAAGTGCCACCTGCACCCCCGGAGCAAGGGCAAGCAGGAGGAGGCTGGGAGGGCTGGGACACAAGGTGAGCTGTGATGGCGGGGAGGTGCCCGTGCCCCAGCAGGGAGGCTGTGCTGACCTGTCCCCCCCTGCAGGTGGCTCGGCACCGTGCTCCGACTGCCAGGTCACCTTCGTCAACCTCAAGTGTGACTCGTCCAAGAAGGGGAAGGGGCGCCGGGCTCGCAACTCCCCCAACAAAGAGGTGACGCGGATCACGCTGGAGTTTGAGGCGGAGATCAAGCCCGAGGAGATCACAGGTGGGCACAGCACTGGCCTGACCCATCCTGGGTCAGCACAGGTGGTGGGACCATGGACATGATGCCATCCCCATGCAGCAAGGAGAGATAAACCAGTCCTCATCTTGCACTGGATTGGCACATGCTGGGTAGCACTTGCAGCTGAGCGTTTGGGGGGTGGTTTTAATGCTTCTGGGCTTCCCTCTCCACCCTCCCTTCTTACTGCGTTCCTCCTGCGCCCCCATTCCCCTCTGCGCCACCCAGCCAGCTGCAACCTGCACTGCCTGCGACAGCGAGTGGAGAAAAAGCTGAAGTCGGCCATCAAAGCCCTGAAGAAATCCATCAACCAGGAGCGGTTCCTGCTGCGCTTCTCGGGGATGGAGTACGAGGTGGCCCGGAAGCTGAGCGTGGCCCCGGAGCGGCAGGAGAGCTGCGGGCCGGGCCAGCAGCGCCTGGCCAGCAAGTGTGGTAAGGAGGAGCGTGGCGGGGGTGACGAGGGGACCCGGCGGGGCCAGCCCCCGCAGCATCACCGACGTCCCCCCCGGCTCTCAGTCAGCTGCTCGCAGGGCACCTATTACCACGGGCAGACGGAGCAGTGCGTGCCCTGCCCGCCCGGCACCTACCAGGAGAGGGAGGGGCAGCTCTCCTGTGACTTGTGTCCCCGCGGCGACACCTTCGGACCCATCGGAGCCACCAACATCACCGGCTGCACCGGTAAGGAGGGCACAGCCGGGGCTCGAGGCACGCTCAGGGGATGCCCAGGGCTGCAGCCTCAACCATTAGCCCGCAGACAGGAGAGCCTCGAGCATCCCCAGGGCTCACAGGAGTTGCTGGTTTGGGTGTTTATTATTTAGAGGGGAGCCCAGGAAGGGCAGCACTTGCTCTGGGTGTGCCGGTGGTGCTGCAGCTGAGGGGGAAGAGGATCTGGGTATGGGGCAGGAGAGCCCTGGGCATGTGGGGTGCCAGGACTGAACAATGCCTTGCCCGCAGGTCAGTGTCCCCCTGGCCAGCACTCTGCTGATGGCTTCAAGCCCTGCCAGCCGTGTCCCCGCGGCTCGTACCAGCCCGAGGTGGGCCGGGCGCTGTGCTTCCCCTGCGGCGGGGGGCTGACCACGCGCCACGAGGGAGCCCTCTCCTTCCAGGACTGCGACACCAAAGGTAGGGCAGAGCCGGTCCCCAGCGCGGGGCCACCCGGCAGGGCCGTGCCAGCGGCTGACGCGGCCCCCTGTGCTCCCTGACCCCGCAGTGCAGTGCTCCCCTGGGCACTACTACAACACCAGCGTGCACCGCTGCATCCGCTGCGCCGTGGGCACCTACCAGCCCGATTTCCGGCAGAATTACTGCATCTCCTGCCCCGGCAACACCACCACCGACTTCGACGGCTCCACCTCCGTGTCCCAGTGCAAAAGTAGGCGTGCTGGGGTGCAACAGAAGTTCGGGGGGGACAGGTGTTGGGTCCTCCTTCAAAAGTATTTTAAAATCCTGTAGAGTTTGGGGTCATTTCAGGCAGGCACGGGGGTTTCTGCCCGACCGTGTCATCAGCTGATTAGTAGGAAGGATGTAATTCCGACTCCTTCTCAGCCAAAGAATAGGACAAATAAGTTGTTGGGGATGATTAGGATGAGTATAGCGATTAGGAAGAATAGTAGATAAGTGAAAATTTTTGTAATGTAGGGGTCTGAGGCCATATATCATGTTGCAAATTGTAGGATAGATCATGATACAAATAGTGCAATGGGGAAGAAGGTGAGGCAGTAAAGTCTATTTTCAGACTGATGGGGATTTTGAAGTTTATAATGAATTTTCATTCCCAGAAGGAGGTAAGGCTTTCTGCTCCAGAGTGGATATAGATTGCTATTGGCTGATTAGGAAGGAAGTTTTGACTGTGTTTGTAATTGTGCTGGGAGTGTTTTTGAGGTTGTTGGATAGAAGAGGAAACAGGATGGGGGTGGAGAGGGTTGCTGGGGCTAAGAGTATGAATGTGTTTAGGACTAGTGAGAGGTCCACACTGCCCCTCTTGCCCAGCAATCCACCCCCGGTGGGACCCTCTCCCGCAGTGCCCTGGTTCCCACCTGAAGCGTGTCCCTGCCTTGCAGACCGGCAGTGTGGAGGGGAGCTGGGGGAGTACACGGGCTACATCGAGTCCCCCAACTACCCGGGGAATTACCCCGCCAACGTCGAGTGCACCTGGAACATCAACCCCCCGCCCAAGCGCAAGATCCTCATCGTGGTGCCCGAGATCTTCCTCCCCTCCGAGGATGAGTGCGGCGACGTCTTGGTCATGCGGAAAAACTGTAGGTAACCGAGCAGGCCACGGTGCTCAGGGGAGGAGCTGGGCAGGAAAAGGCTGGGCTTGGGCAGAGAGGGACAAAGGTGCATCCCTGGGCAGCAGGAGGGGAGTTTTGGGAATGGGACGAGTGGGGAGACGAGCATCACTCTGCCATCCAAGGGTCTTGCTGGATCTCAGGGGGATGTGCAAGGGCTGGGCTGCATACCTGGGCCTCAGCCTCCATTTTGGGGGTTAAAAGCCCCATTTGGTGCTTTCCAGAGCAAGGAAGGAATAACAATGCCTGGTATGCAACACGAGGGTTAGTGGGGGCTCAGCCTTGCCCAGATTGGACAATTCCCATCCCTGATGCCACCCTTGACCCAGTAAGGCTGGGGATAGCTCTGCTGATGGGCAAGCAGCATCCTGTGTCCCCTTGCTGTTCCCTGCAGCCTCCCCATCCTCCATCACCACCTATGAGACCTGCCAGACCTACGAGAGACCCATCGCCTTCACCGCCCGCTCCCGCAAGCTCTGGATCAACTTCAAAACCAGCGAAGCCAACAGTGCCCGGGGCTTCCAGATCCCCTACGTCACCTACGACGGTGAGCACGGGCAGATGCCATCCCAGCACCCTGGTGCTTCTCCCCACCACAGTTTGGGACCCAGGTCTCACCTCCCGTGTGTTTGGGGGGAGTGGACTGAAGGATGGAGGCCAGAGGTTTGGGGACAAGTGGCAGCTCATGCCCTGTGTGTTTTGGCAGAGGATTACGAGCAGCTGGTGGAGGACATCGTGCGGGATGGAAGGCTCTACGCCTCTGAGAACCACCAGGAGATCCTCAAGGTGAGCCCCCAAGTCTGTAACCCCCCCCAGGGCATCCTTCTTTTCAGGGATGCCTCCTGCTCTCCTTGCGCTTGGGGATTCAGGGGAGCACGGGGGGGGATGCTGAACCTCCCTCTGGCTCGGCTTCCCTGCAGGACAAGAAGCTCATCAAAGCTTTCTTCGACGTGCTGGCGCACCCCCAGAACTACTTCAAGTACACAGAGAAGCACAAGGAGATGCTGCCCCGCTCCTTCATCAAACTCCTGCGCTCCAAAGTCTCCAGCTTCCTCCGGCCTTACAAATAGCCCGCCGCGCCCCGCCGCCCCGGGCCGCCCCGCAGCCAAGGAAACCCTCTTCTCCCTTCCTTCTCCTTTCTGATTTTTCCTTCCTCCGCCTGGCTCCGGCAGGATCGCCACTGCTCGCCCCGCAGACGTGTCCCCACGATGTCCCCCGCCGCTCCCCGCCGGGGCTCGCTCCGCTCCCAGCCGGTGAAGCCGCTCCCCTCTTCCGAAGCAGAAGGTTTTAGGAAACCGCAGTAGTGGTCCTTTCGCTGTCCCGCGTCCTCCTCCCTTTGGTTTCCTTTACGCCAGGTCTGTCCCCGTTCCCTGGTGCCAGCAGCAGCCCAGGACAGCGAGGGGGGTCCCTGTCCCCGCAGCCCCCGCAGCGCTCGCCGAGGAGCGCAGGAGGCGACGCCGCGTCCGCCGCAGCTCCCGGCGCCGCTCTGGGGGAAAAGAACTGACAAAGCCGACTTGATGGAAAAGGAAATGCAAAGGAGCGATGGCAAAGGCCACCAGCGCGGCACCGTGGTGGCTCTGGCCCGCTGGAGAGCCGCGCTGGTGCTGGGAGGGAAGCGCAGCCAAGCCACGTTCCCGGAGAACAATGTCTGGCTGCACGGGAGAAAACAGGGAGCAAAGGAGAAGGACTTTCAGCCGGGTTCGATTTTTTTTCTTCCCCCCCCCACCCCGCCCCTCCACACACCCCAGACACTTGTGCCAAGAAACCAGACTTTGTTACAAGCTCTGCCAAAGAGTAACTCGGAAAAGCAAGCTTTGAGAAGAGCAGGAGTTAATGTTTGTGCACTAGGATATCCTCCTTTCTACCTTTTTCATATGTATTAAGTGCAATCATTTGAGTCTTCCTTATATTATTTAGAGGGAAGTTGTTTTGTTTTGTTTTGTTTTGTTTTTCTACTAGAAACGACAATATTTATAACTGCCTGAGAAACGAGAATGTGTGTTTGCAAGAAAAACAAAAACCACCCACCCAGAGCGAGCCGGGCCCTGGGCTGCGCTGACCAGCACAATGGCATCTTCTGGCCTTTTCTGCCACGTTTGTCCCTGATAAAAGCCCCTCTCTGGGGGGAGATGGTGCCTCCTCTGCTTGGTGCAATGGGGTGAGTTTTTGCAGGGAGCTGGAGGCGTCTTGGTTCATCCGTGGGGGTGGAGTTGGTCCTGTCAGACTGATCTGCCACGGTTTGGGTGTTCTGGTCCCATTCCGAGGGACATCAGCACTCAGCTCTGTCACCTGCTTGCTGCAAACTGATTTGTTTCCCTGCAGAGGCTCAGGGCTGAGCCAGCACCTGCTGAGGATGGGTCTGGGGGGGCTGGCCCTCCACTCAGCCCCCAAATCTCTCCCCAGGTACAGCAATCCCCCTGGGCAGAGCCACCCTCACAGACCTGGGGAGCTTTTGTGCTTCTGAGTCCCACCAGGCATTTTTGGCACCATCCCTGTGTGTTCTCACCCTGCAGGGTGCTGTGGGAGTCCCTCCCCGGGGAGTGGGGTGCAGATCCCAGGTTAGACCCATCCTGCCACCTCTCGTTTCACTGCATCTGCCTCCCCCAGACAGGCTCAGCTGGGGACAATGGCCAGGTGGACACGACCGGTGGCTTTGTCCCCCCAGCATCTTCATGTGGACAGACAGGACTCCCAGGGACAGGCAACTGCTACCACCTCTCCTCCTCCTCCTCCCCAAGCCTCCCTTCTTTTCCAGCCCTGCCTCCTGTTCTCAGCTGCCGTCCTCCCCACACCTTCATCCCCATCTTCATCCTCTCGAAGACCTGGAGCTGCCAGGACTAAACAGGATCGACCAGCCTATAGCTCTGCCAGTGGCAGGTCCCTTCCATCACTGTCCCCACTTGTCCCTCACTGTCCCTTTGCCCACACCTGAGCCCAGCCCTGCTTTTAACAAACCCATTATTTATTGCTCTGTGTGTCCCACTGGGTCCATCTTTCCTGCGGCTGCTGGTCCCTGTTTTCCCTCCTTGATCCACACGGCTCAGCACCCCAGGAGCCTCTCCCGGGCTCTGTGAGGGGCTGAGTACTGGCACAGGGGCTGAGGTTTGTCCCCAGGATGCGTCAGTTGGAAGAGTCTGTCCTGATTCATCCCAGCTGTGGATTTTCCCCTCCTGCCGCCGGCTCCCAGCCTGTTTGGAAGCTCCCCATCTGTGGGCTGAGCTGTTTGTCACTTGGTCGCTGTCTGCAAGCAGCTGCTTTAATGCACAAAAGCTGCTGGAGGGATTTTGTGGCTCTGGGACAGTGACACAGGCCAGTGACCTTTGAAAGGGTCCTTTGCATTTAGAAGGAAAAAAAAAAAACCGGCAAAAATAAAAACAGCAAAAATAAAACCAGCCCAGGAATGACCAACCCTGCTGTGGTACCCCTCGTGCCCACCAGAGTTCATTAACTTTAATTAACTCCGCCTCATCTAATGTCAGGGTACAGGGCTGTCCTGGCTGTCACCCTTGTCACCACAGCAGCCACCTCTGCTTCCCTGCTGTGGAAGGATGAGGTGGGCAGCACATCCTCCTGGAACGCCCAAAGGCACCTGGTCCTCCCCCCTTCTGCTTTCACCAAACAGCTCAAAAAAGCCCCCAAAATCCCACAGGGCCCCTGGAGCCACCCACCCCCACCTCAGAATGGGTTTGAAAGGCTGAAACCCACATCAGCCACCTCGGGGATCAAGGTTTTGAAGCAGTCAAGAAAAATTAGGGTTGTTGGGGTTTTTGTTTTTTTTTTTTTTATGTTGGAATATTTATATCTGCCTTTTGCAGCGGGCCAGGACTTGCCATCTCCAGCAGAAACGATTAAAGTGATGAGCAAGATGTAGTTCATGAAGTTATTTGCACTTGATTAAAAGAAAAAAAAATTGTTATTTGAACTTTGTAAAAAGAAATGTTTGCATTTTGTATTGTCTTTTTTTAATTATTAAATGGAATTTCTTGGTGTTGTGTTGATCTTTCAAAAACTGGCTCTGATGCTTATTTTAAAGGTTTCTAACAGCAGGATCCAGAGCTATTTTCATTGTTTTGTTCCCTCAGATGCTGACAAGCTTTTCCAGGGCCCAAAGTATTTTTTCTCCCCCCAGAAGCTTAAATGCTGCACTTCCCTAAGCTCTCCAGTCCCTGCACAATGTATTTATTTATGCACATTATTTCATTTTTAGCCCAGAACATGGAGTTAGACTGGCTCAGAGGGGATGGCAAATACCCTCTGCCTCAGCCCCAACCCCTTTGCTGGGCTGCAGCTCTGTCCTTCAGCACCCCTGGACTTACAGACAATGTTCAAGTAGCTGCACCTGGGCAGGGGAGGGGCACTTGCATTTAAACACTTCTGCTGCCCCTCCCAGAGCAGGGCTGGGCTCTGCACAGGACTCAGGTGAGCTCTGCACCAGGTAAGGGTGGGCACAGGGGGGTCTGGGGGCCACAGCCCAGCTGCTGAACCTGCACCTGCTGGGACACCTCTGCTCTGGGGGAGAGTGGGGTCCTTCCCCCTCCCTCTCTGAATGCAGGGGGGATGAGGCTCTTCCCCTCAAAAGCTTCAACATCCCACTTGGAATTCACCTCTCAACAGCATCTGAGCCCTTCCCCAGGAGGAAGGGAGCAGCTCTTTGGCAAACCCTCCCCGAGCAGCTCTGGAGGAACAGAAGCACACACAGCTGTGGGTGGCTGCAGGGTTTATTGCTGCCCCCAGCCCTCAGTAGAGGCGCTGGGGTTTCCCCATGGTGCTCTTGATGTACAGAGCTCGCACGTTCTGCCAGTTCTTCTTCAGCAGGGACACCAGGAAGTTGATGGCCAGGTGGATGTTGTAGACCAGCTCGTCCTCTGTCATCTTCACATGACCCACGGCCACAGCCAGACAGAGCACCTGGGGACAGACACAGCTACAGATTTCACAGGCAAAGCAAAGAGCTGACCCACGGTCTGGACATGCCCACACCAGCTTCACTTTCTGCCTCTGGGCCAGCCCCCAGCCCTCTCTGCACTGTGGCAGAGGCCAAGCTCTTCTCTGAGCAGCCTGGAAGTCAATGCTCCCCACAGGCAGGAGGATTTATGAGCGAGCCAAGAGGCCAAGTGTCAGGACATGGACATCGTCAGCTCAGCAATTCTAAATGCTCGAGCATTTGCAAACCCTCACATCTGCTGTGTCCTCAGGATCTCCACAGAACTGCTGCCAAGTCCCAAATTCACCCCCAGCAAAGCCCCACTCGTGCTCAGCCCCCCCAGGGACAGGCCTGGCCAGCTCCCACCCCGTGAGCAGCACCCACGTGCTGGGAGCAGCATTAACCTCACTGGGTTGTGCTCAGCACTGAAACATCCAATCCTCTCCTCATCATCTGCTCCAAGATCCACCAACCACAGTTAAATTTCTCCTCCTTTCTGGCTGGCCATGAACACTCTGGGCACTTTTCTCCTTGCTGGAGGAAAGCAGCCACAGCTCCAGAACACTCGAGGGACACCTACAGCCCAACCCAGAGATGGCAGAGACACTGAACAACCCCCAGGCACACAACTGAAGCCAGGCTTTACCTTCTTCATCTGAAACTTGATGGTGGATTTGACCTCATCCACCTTGGCCACCAGGTTCTCGTTGTGGGTGAGCAGGGAAGGGAATTTCCCAGCTTTGTTCAGGCCCGGGCCCAGGATTCGAGGGATTTGCTTGATCAAGGACTCGGAGGCCAGGAAGGCATCGTACTTCTTAGCTGCAAGGAGACAAGCTCAGGATGGGCTCTGCTCCCACCCCACGCTCCAGGAGGGACTCAGCTGAGATCATGCAGACAAATCCAACATTCCCTGGCTCCCACCAGAACCGGAGCTGGTTTTGCCAACAGTCTTTGGGGAATGACTGTCACAGCAGCCAGGCCCCAGCCCCACTCCTGTTCCCTGCAGGAACTGTCCTTTGCTGAGCCCCAGGGGACACTGAGCTCCAAGCTCTGCACCAGCCCGTGCACAGCAGGATGAATGAGAGGATCCACCTAGGAGAGGCTTGGCCCACAATCACCTAACAGCTCACCATGGCCCATTATGGACTGAGGGACAAGCTCCTGTCTGCCTGAGCCACGTACCAGAGGCACTCTTGAGCTCTCAGGAAAGGAAGGATTTTCTCTCTCTGACCAAGGGAAAATGAGTGCATTTCATTCCGTGTACTGCAGGACTAAAGCTCACTCTTGCCTGGCTTTTGCTGCCCTCCAGCTCCCCGACCAGGAAAGTGAAGGGCACAGCAAAGAGTGAAACTGTTGACAGGGACATTTTCTGTGTCTCTCCCTTCCTTGGACAACCAGCCCCATTCCCGCAGTTCTGATCTGTCAGATCTGCACTGGTGGCGTTTCTGAATAGCTTTTTGGGCAAATTTTGGTACTGGAGCTAACTCTGCTCAGATTTTCAGCTCTGCAACTAACCAAGACATGGCCATCTGAGCGTGGAGAAAAACCTTATGGACACTCACCCAGCTTCTTCACCAGCTTCTTGTTTTTGTTGAGCTTCTTCAGAGCTTCTATGTCCATGTGAGGGATGTCAACTGCTTTGGCCTCATCGCAGTGCTGCTGATCCCCCAGCAGACACACCGAGAATTTGGGCCGCGGCGTCGACTTCAACCTGGGGAAGGAGGGAAGGAAGGAAGGTCCGGGTCAGTGCCGGGCCAGCCCCAGCCGCGTGTGCACGGAGCCAGCACGGAGACACCTTACCGCAGCACGGGGCATCCTGCACGGCCGCTCACCTGCCGTCCCGGGCAGGCCGGTGGGGACAGCCCGGGGGCTGCCGCACCTCCCCTCATGTTTTAAGACCCAGGGTGAGGGTCCGTCCAGCCGGGCCGGGCCGCGCTGGACTCCCCGAGCGGTTCGGCACCGCTGCGGCCCCGAGCGGGACCGGGCAGGGCCGAAGGCTGGGTAGGAGCGAGAGGATGGCGAACCTGACGGTACCGGAGAAGCGCTTGTCCTTCTGCGGGTCATAGTTCTTGAGGCTGATCTGCAGCTCCACCGTCTCCACGAACCTGCGGGAGGCACCGGGTGAGGCCTGGCCGGGCACGGGCGGGGGAAGGCCGAGGCCGGGGGTGACACGTCCGTGTCGGTGGCTCTTACTTGCGTTTCTTGGCACGGCTGCCGTGCAGCACCTCCTTCACCGCCTCGTACAGGGTGTCCCGGGACACTTTGCTGCTGCGGGGGGAAACGGCAGCGCGGGCTCAGAGCCGGCCCCGCCCGGGACGCGGCCCCGAGCCCGCCCCGGTCCCTGCGCGTTCCCCACGCCATCGACCCCGAGAGTCGCGTCTCGCCGGCCGCCCGGCCGGCCCCGCGGCCCTCGCCAGGCACGGATGGCGGCGGATGGAGCGGAGCAGACGCTGCGCTGCACCCACCTCATGGCTGCGGCTGCTCCGAGCGAAGGGCCGGAAGTGGCTCTGGCGCGCTATAAATCACGGTGAGATCTCGCGAGACTGGAGCGCGCGGCGCGGTGCCATATTGGGAGCGGCGCCCCGGGGCCGCCATGCGGGGAGAGGCGCGGGGAGTCTGCCCGCTTCTCCTTCCTTGTTAAATAAACAACAGGGGCTCTTTGCCCTCTGTCTCCAACTACTAGGACAGGAGCTCCTGCATCGCTTCACAGTGTATCCCAGGAGCCCCGGGCTGCCCTCAGCGGCCGCCGTGAAGGAGCTGCCGGTTCAGGCTAGGCGTGGGCGGCAGCGCTGCCCGTCCCGGCCGCGGGGCAGGTACCGCCGGCGGGCCGGGCCGGGCAGCGGAAAACCGGGGCCGTGTGGCTTCAGCGTTGGCACCGCGCATGCGCTGCCGGCTGCGCGCCCTCCCCTCCTTGGCCGCCGGGTGGCGCGCGCGGCCCGGAACGGAACGGAACCTGTGTGGCGGGCGGGAGCGGCGCCGCCATGCGGGGTGCGGGGTGGGCGGGGCCGCGCGCGGTGCACGTCGGGCCGGCGGCGGACCCGGGCCCGGCGGGTAGCTCAGGTCGGTGTGGGGGAGGGGGGGCGGCGATGGCGGCCGGGCCCGGAGCCGCCTCAGCCGCCGGGAGCCTCCCCCGTGTCCCCGCCACCCCCGGGCCCTGCCCGCGCAGTCCGTGCCGCGTTTCCCCGGTCTGTCGGGGGCACGGCACGGCGGGGCGGGGGCCGGGGCAGAGCACCGGAGGCTCCGCCGGGAGCGCGGGGCGAGGCGGCACCGAGCGGGCTCCGAGCGGCGGCGGGCACGGTTCGCCTCGGTGCTGGAAATGAACCGATCAAAGATTCGGCTGGCAGAGGTGGCTCGGGAAGAAGGCGCCGTGGCGCCTCTGGAAGATGATAACCGATCAGCAAATGTTCTCGTGGGGGCGTGCGGGCTTTAGCATCGTTTGCTTGGAGCCCGGGGTTCCGTCCCTCGGAAGGCTGGGAATTAGTCAGGAAAGGGAGGAGAGAAGGAGGAATAAAGCTCATCACCCCTGTCTGCTGCGGCACAGGACATGCTCAGCCTGTAGGTTCAGGATTTAAAGTACCTGGAAACCCTGCAGATCATTTGGAGGACGGGAAGGGCTGGAATATAACATTTATGCTGTCTAAGAAGAGTCTGTTAGTTCAGTTCACTGATAAGCTTTATTTCATATTTGGCTGTGGAATAGATTCTTATCCCTGCCTGCCTTTAGTGTGGGAAGGATGCAGCATTTTCCACCTTAACCCTTTAAACCTCAAAAGTCTTTTGAGGCCATTCAAGCCTTTCCTAGCGTGCAAAAGTGGAGAAACTAAAGGAGGAGGAGAAACTAAAGGCAGAAATTGAACCGGAATTGTTCTTTTTACTTAAGGCTCGCAGCAGAGACGCCGACCCCGTGTCCCACAGGCCCCCGTGCTGCCAGGCAGGATCCATGTGTGGGGACTCGGGGCAGGATGGAGAGCCTGGGGCTGCCAGCGGTGACCCTTGGGGATGGCACCACAGCCTACCTGCAGCAGGCTGCCAGAGGTAACAGAGCCTCCTCCTGGCTCTGAAATGAGAGTCAGGGTCACCAAAAGTGCCCCTCACGGCGTGGGAGCTGCCACACGGGCAGCTGGTGGATTTGCACTGAAGCGTGGTGTGAAATAAAATACAAATCAAACGTGCCTCTGGTTTGGAAGTGAAGCTGTGGAGATGGGAGAGCTGTCGCTGTGGAAATAAAGGTGCTGCTCAGACTTGGAGAGCCCTGTTCTCCCCAGGCTTGCTGTGGACAGGCAGCTGATGTTGTGCAGCTGATGCTGTGGCCTGCAGGGCTCTGCTCCACCAAAACTTCCCCTGGGCTGAGCAGGTGGATTTGCATCCCTGATGTGCACAGGGTTTGGTTCACAGCAGTGCTTTCCCCACTCAGAGAGGTGCCAAATTCCACACCTGCCCTTAGCCTGGTGGTGGTGAGGTGCCCCTTTCCCCACCACCCACTGCTCCCAGGAAGAGGAGCACGCTGTTTCCCAGCCTGCAGAACAGGATGGAGGAGTTGGGCAGCTCCCTGTCCTGGGGGTTGCTCTCCTGCTTCATTTTCTGTGCAAACTCGCTGCAGGTTTGTTACACATGTGGAGCTGGGCTGTCTTGGAACCACCGGGTTGTGTGACCCCTCTCAAACCTTTTGCTCCAGGTGCAACCAGCCTGGATTCTCCATGTTCAGTGGGATGGAGCAATGCACCAAATCCTCTCTGCACCAAATCTTTGGGTAACTCAGTCACGATTGCAGGTTTGCAGAGTCAGGCTTTGGCAGAGTTGAGCCTCTACAGCCCAACACTGGCAGCACTTTAGGCCCCTTTAGGTGCTGTAATTGTTTCCTAACGGTTGATCCTCTGCCAGGGTAGTAGATAAATCTCCCAGCACTTGCTGATGCTGCTCAGCACACACAGTTGATTTTTCCTTCCAACACAAGTGTAATTGCTTTCTCTGTATGCTCTGTCTGCTCTTGGCACGAGGAGCTGTGAGGGGCAGCTCCTCCACAAGGGATGCCTGAGGGTCTTTGTCATGTGTCCTGTCTAGACAAGGGCAATGCCAGCATTTCTGGGAAGCGTCTCTGTGGGAGGAAAGCTGATCCATAACAGCCTAGAAGTGACAATTTCTCCCTTTTGTGGGCCAGAGGGGCTGGGCCCAGCCGCTGATGGTGTGTTTTAACTGTTCCAGGTGAAAAGCTGATTGAAGGGCAAGTCATTGAACTTGAAGATGGGACCACAGCTTACATCCATCAGGTGACAGTTCAGAAAGGTGAGGAACACACATTGATTGCCCTCTTTCTCTTTGGAAGGACACTGTAGATGTGGCTGCAGCTCTCAGTGCTCCAGCATTTGTGCTCCTCTGTCAGTTCCAGCTCTCAAAAGTCCATGTGAGCATAGGGTTTCTGTTGGGGTTTTCTTTCTTGTGGTTTTGAGGCTGAGTAAACAAGGCCATTGCCTGCGCAGTCGTTCGCAATCTGATGAGAAGGTGGATTTGGTGGAGGTGGAGACCAATGTTTCAGTGTCATTTCACCTGTGGGCTCTCCCAGTTGTCATACCACAAGCCCAGTGAGCTGTGTTGGTGCCAGCCACACAGCACACACAGAGCTTGTTTCATGTGGGAGCAGCTGGGCAGGAATTTCCTCTGAACTGTGAGATAATGCGTTACTTCTGGAAGAGGTGCTGGTGGTGGGAGGGGTCGTGTGGGGATTGCTGGGAACAATGCCACCTTGGCCATTGACCCATCAGCCAACATCATCTCTGAAATTAGGGAACATTAGAGAGGTGTTGGGAGCCCAGTTCATGTGGCAGGCACCAGATGGGCACGGAGGAATCATCCTTGGCCACGCCAAGATGCCAAAGGGCAGGTTGAAAGATCTCTGTTACCTTGGGCACTCCTTCCTTGATGCTCCTTGTGTGCTACCTCCCTCTTCTGTTCTCCAAAGCCTGCTTGAAATGGATGTTTTAGAGCTGGCTGTGCCCCTTCCCCCCTGCAGCCTCTTCCCTGCCTTCACATGCGCAGTGAGAGGGGCTCTCCTCACCCCTGCTTCCCCTGGCATGGGATGTTTGTGCTCTCCTTCACACACCCCTGTGCCAGAGCCATCCTTCTCCATTATATCCCCTTCTTGTTGGGATATAATCTGCCATTTTGAAACTGGCGAGGCACTGCATCATTCCTTGGAGCAAAGGAAGAGGCAAATCTGTGCATGAAGCCTTGAAAACCTCATCATTCACATCAGAGGGGCTCAGATGGTGTCTTAAAACCTATAGCTGTGGTTGCCTTTCAGGGCAAGCAGGCAGCCCTGCATCCTGTCCTGCCTGGCAGCCTCAACTGGGTCCTCCAGGAAGGCGTGTGGATGTTTTCCTTTCCTTTTAGAGGCTGTGGTTTTTGAAGATGGGCAGCCAGTGGTGCTGGAGGATGGCAGCATGGCCTTCATACGCAGCACAGCTAAAGGTAAAGCACTCCCTGCTCTTTCCCTGGCAGCTGGAGAGAAGCTGCTGAAATGTCTCAGATTTCCAAGGCTGGGGAGATGAAGCACTTTTTTTCTGTCTCACACTGAGCTTTTTTTTCAGCTGAATTTTTTTTTTCAGCTCTTTACCTGAACGTTTCCTCTTGCAGAGAGTTACGAGCCTGGCACATTCCAGGCTGTCCAGCTGGAGGATGGCTCCACTGCCTACATCCACCATCCTGTCATCGTGGCACCTGGCAGCACCATCCTGCAAGTGCAGACAGAACCTGGGCTCCAGGGCTTGGCTGCCAAGGAGGAGGAAGATGATGGCCTTGATGTGGACACCGTTAATGCATTGCAGCAGTATGGCAGGAAGGTGAGGGCACAGCTGCATCTCCTGGCCTGAGTTTATGTCCTCCCTGTTTGAGAGAAGTCCCTGGACAGGGTCCAGTGTGAGTGGCACTGCTGAGGGGTGCCTGGCAGCTGGGGACACAGAATGGGGCTGTTTGTGGGGTGCTGGGCCTGCCACCCTTAACCTGTTGCAGGCTGAGGTTTGGGAAGGGAGGAGAGCTGCTGTGACACAGCCTTTGGTGTGCCAGCAGTGGCCAAGCCATGGCCACTGTCCCCATGGTGACCTCAAAACCAAAGCAGCTTCAGATCCTGATGTGCTGTCACTGCAGTGTCCCACCCCAATATCCCAGGCAGTGCCTTTTTCTCCCATCTCCATGGGCTGTGTGTGGAGCAGGGGCTGCCAGGAGGGTGCTGGCAGTGCTGAGCTGGGCACAGACCTTCCTGCTGTGGCAGGCCCAGCCCCTGCTCGCTGGGGAAGGGTGGGGTGGCACTGTGGCTGTCACTGCCTTCCTGCTGTGCAGGGACACACAAACAGGGCCTGTGCTTCTTCACTCACAGGGCTCTGACGAGGAAGAGGAGGCAGTGACAGACACGTGCCATGTGAAGAATAAAGACTCCAGCAACATCTCTTCCCAGGTCTGAATTTTTTAGTGACTGGAACCAGGCTGAACTCCTCTTTGCCAGTAATTATAAAAATGTTGTGGCTTCTCTGCTGAGTTAGCAAATAACTGACTGCACATATTTCAAATGAGCTGAGAAAGGGAGTTTGGTGTCTGACAACCCCCTGGGATCTGGGAGGTGGGAGGGGGAAATGCAGGTTCCTAGAGCCCTGTCACCTGGGCTTCACCGTGTGGGTACAAGCTGGTTTGTAGGAACATGTTTCTGGAAGATAACTGCAGGAGTGCATATGTATGGCAAGGAGGGAAATATTTGTGTGGGCTTGGTGAAGCTGTGGTGGCTTGCTGGGTTGATTCCAGTACTTGTCCCAGCAGGATTTGCAGGAGGAGGAGGTGCAAAGCCACAGGAAGGGGCAGCAGGTCGGCAGCAGAGCTTTCCGCTGTGGGTACAAAGGCTGTGGCCGCCTCTACACCACTGCCCACCACCTCAAGGTAAAGCAGGTGACATGGCACTGTGCAGGCCAGACCAGGCCCAGGTTACACTGCCAGAGCAGGTTGCTCTGTTGTGTGCAGCTGAGTTGTGTGCTGAACTCTCCAAGAAACCCAGATGTGTCAATTGGCCAAGTTGAAATCCTACAGGGAACCTCAAATTCTCTCCACCAGCATTTTTCCACAGTTTTCCTTCTTCCTTCCCTTGGACCTCATTTTAGGGACCTGTTGTTTGTTTTCCAGGTTCATGAACGTGCTCACACGGGTGACCGGCCATACACGTGTGACTTCCCAAGCTGTGGGAAAGCATTTGCCACAGGTAACAAATTTCTGTTTTGAGCAGATTGCATTTTCTGACCAACCCAGTAGAGCACAATATCCAGAGCATCTAAAGCAAGGGAATCACAGCATGGGAGCCTGCTGGGACTTCACTGATTGTGGGCAGATAATGGTGGAAGCAAGGTTGGAAGTGGTGTTGGGGTTGGTTATTTCTTCCCTTTTAAGCAGACACAACACAAACACTCAGGTACATGCACTGAGGGCTGGTACTCAGCTTGTCATGGTATTTCCTTCTCATTACAAAATTAGTTGTGGTCTCTGTCCTGGACAGGGTATGGTCTGAAGAGCCACGTGAGAACACACACAGGTGAGAAACCCTACAAGTGTCCAGAGGATTTGTGCAGCAAAGCCTTCAAAACCTCTGGGGACCTGCAGAAACACATCCGCACGCACACGGGTGAGCAGCACGGGGCAAGAACTGCACAGGGCACAGCCCAGTCAGAGGGACTCCAGGTGGCTGCATGGTGGCAGCTCTCACCCTCATCACCCTGTCCATGCAGGTGAGCGTCCCTTCAAGTGCCCCTTCGTGGGCTGTGGCCGCTCCTTCACCACGTCCAACATCCGCAAGGTTCACATGCGGACGCACACGGGCGAGCGGCCCTACACGTGTGCAGAGCCTGGCTGTGGCAGGGGCTTCACCAGCGCCACCAACTACAAGAACCACATGAGGATCCACACAGGTAGGAGGGAGCCAGCAGCAGGGAGCTTGGTGGGGCTGGAATGGGCCTTGTCACAGGAGTGGATCTGGGAGTGGCCAGGGAGTTGCAGGAAATAGTGGGAATTGCTTCATTGGATTGATTGTTGTTCCAGCAGTCTGTCTCCAGCTGTTTGCTCTGGTGGGGAATCCCTCCCCAGGGCATGAGAAGGGTGAAGTTCAGCTCTGTGGCCTCTGCCCTAGGAGAGAAGCCATACCTGTGCACCGTGCCAGGCTGTGGGAAGCGCTTCACGGAGTACTCCAGCCTGTACAAGCACCACGTGGTGCACACGCACTGCAAGCCCTACACGTGCAGCAGCTGCGGCAAGACCTACCGCCAGACCTCCACGCTGGCCATGCACAAACGCAGCAGCCACGGCGAGCTGGAGGCCACCGAGGAGAGCGAGCAGGCCCTGTTCGAGCAGCAGCAGCTGGAGGGTGAGCGGCCACTCCCCCTCAAGGTGTGGCAAAGGGAGGGAGGTGGCAGCAAGAGCAGATATGCCCCTCTCAGACCCGAGTATGGGCCGTGGCTGCCTGCTTCCCCATCAAAGCTGGATTTATTGGAAGGTCCAGCAGGTTGGGAACAGGCCCCTGCCCATTCTGTGGTACAGGGGGAGGTAAAGGTCCTTCTTCCCAGGCCATCATGGTCTTGTGCTCTTTTGTGCTACCCTTGAGACTGCAGGCAGGTCCAGAGGCCAGGCATGGGCTTTCACACTCTGATAATGCTGCTCTTCCCCTTCTCTGATCCAGCTGCTGCAGCTGCTGACAGAGGCTCTCCACTGAAGAGTCAGCATGTTGCCTTCCTGTCAGAGGTGGAGGAAGATGAAGAAGATGCTGTGCCTACACAAATCTCACTTATCTCTCAGGATGGGACAGAGCAGGTATGGACACAGACACCCTCCAGCATGTCAGGGACAGCAGTTATCATCTGAAGTGTGATTCTTCCTCTACTCAGCCAGAATGTCCTTTGCAGGGCCTTTTTCCAGCATTTTTTCAGACCTTGGAGCTTCTTGGGCTTTTCCTGCCCTGAGGGCTCCCTCTACAGCCTCACCCACTGCTGCAGTGTTGGTTGGGGGGGTCTCTGGTCCCAGTGCCCCCCTTGCTGAGGGTTTCTGGGTGTTTGTGTGGTCACTGGCAGCCCTTGGCTCCCCAGCTCTGCTGACCCAGGCTGGATTTGGAGATGTTTTGTCATCACTTGTATACAGCAGTGCTTTTCTTGTACTTCCCTCCACCAGCTGCCCCTGTGCTGACTGGAAAAAACTTCTTCTGTGGCACGGGGCAAGGGAAACAGCTGCCAGCAGTGACCTGTTTCCTCTTAGCCTGAGATGCTCCTGCTGCTGCCATGCACAAAGCTGTGCCCATCGAGGCTTGAGACAAAAAGCTGAATGGGAAGGGGAGATGTGATGGAAGGGGGAGGGCTGAAGACCCAAGCTCTGAGTTCTCTATCATCAGTTTTACACCTGTGCTGGTGCTTGGAGCTCTCTGTGCCTTGAGTCTTGCAGAGAGGCTGTTTCCTCCTTGCCCGGGCCGATACATTGGTAAATTCAGGGGCTGCCTAAGGCTCCCTGAGCTCTGCTGTCATCCCCAGGTCAGTCTGTCTCAGGAGGAGCTGCAGGCCCTGGGCAGTGCCATTGGTGTGGTGGCACCGAGCGGGGTCCTCGCTGTGCCCGAGGGAGGGGACACTGGCACCATGGCTGACACTGATGGCACCGAGGCACAGGAGGTATGGACAAAGCTGGGGCTGCCCCTGCTTCCTCTGCTAGAAGAGAGCTGCATTTTCTTTTAAAACATGATTAACTGACCTTTTCCAGGTGACCATAGTCGCTTCTGGGGCAGTGGTGTCAGAGGAGTCGGACATTGCCCCGCTCTGTCATCAGCAGGTGGCATTGCTGGCCACCTCCCATGGCACCCACATTGCTGTGCAGGTACCACATGGCTCTTCCATTGTCCCCTTCACTCCTGGCCACCCAATGCCACCCCTGGCCCTGCTGCACTGCTGCTTGCCCGGGAGGCTTGCTCCTTAATTCCCAGATGCCCTGTGTGCAGAGGACAACAGGAACATCCTGCTGGGACTGCAGAATGCTCCTCTGTAAACAGCCCTTCTGCTTCACACCCTGTCACCCACCTGTGTCACCCCTCTGAGCTGCCTTTTGGGGGTTCAGCACTCACTCAGTCTCTCCCCCTTCCCTCCCCAGCTGGAAGAGCAGCAGAGCCTGGAGGAAGCCCTCAGCATGGCCACAGCAGTCATCCACTACGAGCCAGTGCCCCCTGCCACAGCCCTGCCCGGGAAGGGGAGCTGAGGCCAGAGGAGCAGCCAGGGCAGGGCAGTGCCAGCCCCAGCCTGTGCAGGGGTGGCAGGGCAGGGACAGTGTCTGAGCAGTGCCAGCATGTGCCCTGTGCCAGCTGGGACACTGACAGGGCACGGGGCTGCTGGGGTGACCCTGTCTGAAGGGCTCTTCCCTCTGGGAGGGAGGGCAGGGACACTGGGCTGCTGCTGGGCTCTGAGCAGCAGCTCTCTCTCTTCAGGGGCACTTCCTGCCCTCTCCCTCTAGCAATGGTCCAACAGCTCCCCTTTCTTGGCCACCCCTCCAGCTCAGGGGCAAGTGGGCAGCACATGCACAGAAGCAATAAAGGCAGAGCAAGCTCAGGCTGTCCTGAGCTTGGTATGGAGGGTGAGCAGTTCCTGCTGCTGGAGCCAGCACTGGGATGGTTCCAACAGCAGTTCTGCCCTCTCTTTGTCACACTTCCTTTTCAAGCAGGGCTTCCATGGCAGATCCCTTGGCTGTGGAGCAGAGCAGCCAGCACTTGCCAGGAGCTGAGCTAGACCTTGATGTAAATGCTGAGTTGAAATAAAAGCAAATTTAAAATTTGTTTTTTAAAAGGAACCCTCTTCTTTTTGGTAGAAGCTGGGAGGAGAGGGTGGATGGTGGTGTTCAGCAGCTGTAAGAATTGAGTACATTGAGGAGATTTGTGGAATTGACCAAACACGTGCTGCCAAAACAGCAGCTGTCCCAGAGGAGGGCTGGGAGCTGCGTGAGCTGTACCCGCTGTGCCCTCAGCGTGTGGCTTGGAGAGGCTGAGACGTGTCCCTGAAATCTCTCATCAGGCCCTGGCTCTTCCAGGGACCCCTGCAAGCCCAGATTTAGGGAATTGTGTCTGTGAACACACCCTACATCCTCCCCTGAGCTGGGGAGAGAGACCTGGGCTGGTCCCTTCCCTGCCCTGGGTGCTGGGCGGACGGAGCTGGAGAAGCCCTTGGAGATCCTCGAGTCCAGCTGTAAACGGCAGAGGCTCCCGGCAGCCGCCTGGGTCGTGTTTGGACATCCCAGAGGAATTTGCAGAGAACGATGGGCACGGAACGGGCGCAGCCCGGGAGGAGCCGCAGGCTGAGCCCCCGCTCTCCGGCTGACACCGATCCCTCCCGAGGGCTGCGAGGGGCGGCTCTGCCTGAGCCAGGACGGGCATTTCTCTCCCCAGAACCCAAACCACCGCGGAGCTTTTGCTCTCCGGGCCGAGCTCGGTGTGAGGCTCGGTGAGCCCCGGCCCCGGGAGCGGCGCTGGGGCCCGGGGGGTGCCCGGGGAGCCCCGGGCAGGCGGCGCTCCCGCCCCGCGTCCCGCCCGCCCGGGCGGCTCCAGGAACCGGATCCGCGGGCTCGGCAGAGCCGCCGCCGCCGCCGCCAGCCATGGACCTGCGAGCCGAGCTGCTCAAGTCCATCTGGTACGCCTTCACCGCCCTGGACGTGGAGAAGAGCGGCAAGGTGTCCAAGTCCCAGCTCAAAGTGAGTGCCCGGAGCCCCCCGCGCACGGGTGGAGGGTGGGAGCGAGCGGCGGGACGAGCCCGGTGCTGCTCTGCATCCCCGCGGCTTTCCGCGCAGAAATTGTTGAATGTTAAGATCAGTAAGATCTTGCTGATGCTTCCTGGTGAAGTTCTCAGGCTCTGTGGCATCTCCTTTTAAAAAAAGAGAGTGGGGGGGAAATTCATGCTCAGATGTGTTTTCTAGGTGAAAAATGATAAGAAATCTAAATTTTAGTTATCAGTTTCTTGTGCTTTTTATGGCCAACTAAGAGCCCAAATTCTGTTTACGTTTTCTTGCTTGCCGGAGCACCTGTGTTCCTCCTTGTCGGGAGGTAAGGACAGGTTGTTTTTTAACAAAAACTCCTCAGTGGTGTGGCTAGAAGTAACACAGCACTTTTAAAAACTCTCCGCTTTCCCCTCTTCCCACTCTTAGCAGCTTTCAGAGGGCTCATGCCCTCAGTCTTTCATCAAACCCATCGTAGCTTTAAAAACCTTTTTGTCTGCCCCCAGGCCAGGGTTGCTGGCACCCACCAAGGAGCCCCTTGGCTCTGAGAAGAATTGATTTTTTTTTAACCTTTGCACGTGGTGAGAATGTGTTTTTTTCGTCCGTTTTGGTTCTTAGGCTGGCACTGGGGTTGGAAATGCTGGTTGGTACCAGGGTCTGGGATGAGAGGAGAGACCTGAGCAGGAGCATGCTGAGCGCGGGGAGCTATTGCGTCAGGACATGGCAGCTGCTGCCAGGCTGCGAAACCGTTTTGAACCACTGCAAAAAGACCCCCTTTTCCTCCATTCCCTTTATTTTATAGGGCTTCCCCAGGACAGACTGCAGGGAAGGTGCTGGTCTTTGGCAGGGGGTGTGTTTTGCTCCAGAATTAGGAGTTTTTGCAGGGGTCTGGAGGAGAAGCAGCGGGAGGCAGATTCTTCCTGCTCAGCCTTTGCGGCTCAGAGCCTCCGGCTGCCCCCCAGAACTCGTGGCAGGAGCCCTGCGAGCCACTCTCCCCTGCTAAAACTGTAGAAATAGCTGAAGGAATTAAGGAAAATCCTAAAGTAGGCCAGAGCTTAATTCTGTTTGCTAATCCCTGAGAGGGGCTGCTGTGCTCCCTTCACAGCACCCCCTGCACCAGAGTCTGGCCCGGGCATGGGATGGACCCAAAAGCAGCAGCAGTTCTTGTCTTGAGAGATCTGGATCACCAGAGATGATGCTGAGGCCACAGAGACTCTGGTTTTAATGGCAGTTTCATGGACAGTTCATGCAGGGTCTGTGGCTGTGGTGATGCTGGGGATGGCACCGCCAAAGTGATTTCACCCAGGGGGACACTGGAGAGGGGAAGGGACGTTCTCCCACGCGCCTCCAGTGACAGGATGGGTTGGCAGCAGGTCCCTGAAGAGCACAGCTCAGCTCTGGATGACTTTCCCACTGTCTCCAGGCCAGGCAGAGCTTGTTTCCACCCACAGAAACACTCGAGTTCGCCCCAGCCTACACAGGCCAGCCGCGGTTCAGCGAGGGAGGAATGTGGGGTCTCGCTGCTCCGAGCAATGAAGTGTTAAAGCCACCGAGGCCTCTCCAAACCCCTCCAGGGCTGCTGAGCCCTGAGCTGGGCCGTGCTCTGCTCCCTCACCCGGGCGTGTTGCTGCACGAAGGGTCTTGAGCAGGGCTGGGAGAGACACCGGGCTCGCGCCGAGAGGACAGAGGCAGCCCCAGAGCTGGGTGGGAGAGCAGAGTGAACTCATAGGAATCCTGCTGATAGGAGCAGGACTTTTGTGGCTAGTACGACAGGGAATCGTTCGTGAGGGAGGTTGAAGAGGCTTGGGTTAAAGAACAGAATAGTAGTTAGTGTGTTCCTGAGCATGATGTTGGTATATTTGGCTAAGAAGATGAGTGTGAAAGGGAATTCTGTGTTAAACCCAGCTCCGGGCAGCGCTGTGAACCTGTCAGGGTTTCCAGCATGAAGACGCAGCTGTGGGAAGCCGTTGTGCTCCTTGCAGGGGCACCTCAGAGCAGGCAGGCGTGCGCAGACACCCTGGCAGTGGAGGTGTGTGTGTGTGTGTGTGTGTGCGCACAGGAAGGAAGGAAGGACAGCTTGCGGTCGGTCGGGTGCTGCGCGCCCCGAGAGCTCGGGGAGCTTTGCTGCCAGCACAGCCCCAGCCCCAGCCCTGCTCCTGGGAAGGGTTTGTGCTCTCAGTGCCATTGCATTGGCTCTCTTGGGGCAGGAACAGGCCAGAGGCAGGATGGTAGAAAAGGCAAAGAAAGCTTTATTCAAAAGAACTGCGCGGGTTTTATGGAGTGGTACGATAGATTCTGTTCCATTGGCTAACTAACAGAAACATCTTCCTCACACAGTGTCTTTGAGAGGAACAGAAATATAAAGTAGAAAAACACCACTTGCAAATTGTTTATAGTCAATCAGTTATCACATCTTACTAACTCTCTAAAACTTCTCACAAGCCGCTGTGAGAGACGCTTGCTGTTTCTCTCTCTCTGTCCCGTGGCATCCACACTGCATCCCCTCCCTGGAAGGGCTGGGAGGGCTGGGGTGTGGTCCCTCAGTGTGGCCATGCGTGGCTGGGAACACCCAGCACTGCCCTGGTGCTTTTGGGCACCTCTGCCCATGGGTGAAGGGTGTGCCAGCGGTGGGAGAGGTGGCGAGCACAAACACGGCTGCTGCCCAGAGGAATCCAGGGCACTGGGAGGAGTCGGGCAGACCCCTGACCCCCCTGGCCATCCCCTGCGTGCCACAGGGGAAAGGTTAGGGCTAGGGTTGGGGTTAGGTACCAGCAAACTGCTTTCCTAGCATCCCTTTCCCTGCTGTTCTTCTCCTCCTCCTGTCACTGTTTCAGAGCCTGCAAGGGTTTCTCAGCTCTCCCATCTCCCACCATTGACCAGGCCAGGGATTTCCTGCCCGTTTGTCAGTGCCAGCCCTGCGACAGGAGGGGCTTTGGGTCACAGGGTGCCAGGATGGATGGAGGGGCTCAGGGTGTCCCCCAGGCCAGGGTCACAAGTGAGACCTCACCGGGATTTTTAGGGGTGCTCTGGGAAGAGGGGTGAAGGATGGAGATGAGGGACCACGTTGGAAACACTGAATAGATATGATTCTCAAACTTTGAACTCATCCTGATGGACTTGTTACCATCCTGGAGCATCCATGATGCTCCCAGGCCTTCCCACCACTGTGTGGACCCTGGGGCTGCACTGAGCCCCAAAAGGCACAGTGCAGCACCAGCGCTTGGGGCTACAGCCCCGTTGTGTGAGCACAGGGTGGAGTCCTGCTGATCCCATTGGTCCAGAGGGTGGAAAAGAGAATGAAAATCTGGTCGAGCAAGAAGTGTCTCCAGCTGCAGCAGCCATCGTGGCCTCAGGCAGCTCCTCTGCTGCTGGGAGGAAATTTCCAGCCCTGCACAGAGGAGTAGGGATGCTGTTCCATCTCCTCCAGCCCTATCTTGAGCCCTTGGCAAGCTGCATTGGCAGACCCTGGTGCAGTGGGGAGGTGTCAGTCTGTTTAACCATCTCCTGCTTCTGGGATGTAAAGGCAAGGAGAGCATCACAAGCTAGAGATGCTGCTGGTCCCCATGGGCAGCCTTGCTCCAGGCTTTCCAGCTCTTGGGAAATCCATGAGCTTGTAAACATGCTTTATTTGGGGAGATTTGAACAAAGGGGGCTGTTGGCAAACCTTGCTGAGTATTTCTGGGGATGGTGTGTCTCCAGATCTCCATTCCAGACAAAACCTTTGCTTAGTTTCTCACCAGTCTTTCCTATTTTCATGTTTCCATCTTTCTGTGTCCCCAGCAGACAGTGGGTGCCAGGCTGGGCCCTGGTTGTGCCAAATGCATAGCTTGGGGTGGCTTACCAGCTTTTCTAGATCAGAGCGAGTCCTGTTTGCTCTGAGAGGTTTGAAACAGCCCTTTCAAGAAAGAAGTTCCTCGTGTGCAAAGAAAAGAAACTAATGTGGAAAAATCCTCGATTTTTGTCTGTTTTTAAATGATTCTCCAAAGTTTACATTTGGAAATTATGCCCGACCCAAACCTTGCCTCGATGCTGAGGCTGCTGGGAGGTGATGCCATGCAGGGGGGTGGCACCTTGGGCATGTGCTGGGGCAGGGCTGGAGGTTGTTCACCTTCTCACCATGCCCTGTGCTCGGCCAGGTGCTGTCTCACAACCTGTACACGGTGCTGTGCATCCCCCACGACCCCGTGGCCCTGGAGGAGCATTTCCGTGATGATGATGATGGGCCGGTGTCCAGCCAGGGGTACATGCCCTACCTCAACAAGTACATCCTGGACAAGGTGAGCTCCTTGGTCATCCCCCAGAGCTGCTGCTCCTCCTGTGAGGTTCCTGGGAGCTCCCCTTAGCTCTTGGAAATCCCATTCCTTGGTGGGTGGAAGGAGGGTGCAGAGAGACGGGGACTGCTCAGGTGAAAGCCAAAATGAGTGAGAAATGTTTAACACTCAGCATCTCCCTGGCAAGGATGAAGTCATCCCTTTACATCATGGCTCTGGATGGAGCAGCATCTCTGCCCACTTTTCCTGAAGGGCTCAGAGAGAAAAATCAGCCCCTTTTATCCTCACCTTTGAGGTGTGACCTCATTTGGCAAGGAGGAGAGGGAGCTGCAAGCAGGAGCAGAGTTGGGGTGGGCAGGGGCTTTCTCCCTTTTTTCCTGTGGTTCAAAGACACCTTTGTCTGGCACAGCCAGAGGTTGGTCTGTGGGGGCTGTTTCTTCCAGGCATGTGAGGAGAGGAAGAATGACTGACATCTTTCTTCCACTGTGTGCTCACAGAAAGGGGCCAGAGCTGGGCGCAGTAACCCTTCACTCCCCTGGTGTTCTTGTGCCTGTGCCAGTCCCCATCCCTGTGCCCATCTCTGCCTTGCCCAGAGCTGCTCAGCAGCTGCCCAGCTTGCTGATCATGGCTGCAGGGATCTGGTCAGCAGCAAGCAAGGGCAGAGCCTTCCCCAGCTCCCTCAGCCCAGAGCAGGAGCTGCCCAAGGTCAGCCCAGCCCCATCACAGAGCGGCCAAAATCCTTCCAGTTGCCCACGTGGTTCTTTGGAAGGTGATCTTTAAACCCACTCCTTCTGGTTTCGCCATGGTTGATAGAATCCCAGAGGCAGCCTGAAAAGAGGGAAGTGGGTTTTCCTAGTAAGGGAAGCTTTTAGCTTTTGCCACCCAAGGGTTTTCCTCCAGCTTTGCTGCTACAGGCCACAGTTTGCTCCTGTGCTCACACAGCTGGGACAGAGCACCCAGGGTCTGCCAGAGCTCCTCTGATCCCCATCTCAGTTGACCCATCTGCACCAAACCTGCTGTGCCAGGACACCATTAAAGAGCAGCAGCAGCAGGAGCAAGGCTGGTGGAGGTACCATTCCTGCTGGCTTCCCTTCACTCCTCAGTTCCTCCTTGTGGTTGAATGGGATAACAAGAAGCCCCAAACCATGGAGGGGATGAGAGCTCCACATCACCCGGCCTGTGCTGCACCCCAGGCTTCCTGCTGGTGCTGCCTTGCTTCTCACTGGACAGATTTTAGGAGTGAGGTTTCTTCCCTCCAGCACTTCCTTCCCCAGAACTCCCCTCCATAGCTCTTCAGCTCCCCACTCACCCCCTGACTCCTGCCTGCAGGTGGAGGAAGGTGCTTTTGTCAAAGAAAACTTCGATGAGCTCTGCTGGACCCTGACGGCGAAGAAGAACTACAAACCCGACCGGAATGGGAACAGTGTCGTGTCCCACCAGGATGCTTTCAAGCTCTGGTGCCTCTTCAACTTTCTGTCTGAAGACAAATACCCTCTTGTTATGGTGCCAGATGAGGTAGGAGCTGCCTCTCCCCCCAGCCCTGTCCTCCCAGGGCTCCATGTGCTGGCAGAGCCCCATTCGTGGGTGTCACCATTGCTTCCTGGAGTGTCCCACTGCATCCTGCGAGATGTGGTGGTCCAGGGGGGAGAGAGAGGAGGCTGGGGTGGGACAAGGGGGCTGCCTGCCCTGGGCACCCCTGCTGTGCCCACAGCCACCCCCACTGCCCAGGGAGAAGGGGGGATTTCAGAGGGGAGACCCCTCCAAAGTGCTCTCCTGCCTGGAGGGCAGTGGCAGGGCAGGCCTGGCTGTCCCTCTCCGTGGCCACTGCCACCCAGGGCTCAGCCCCTGGCCAGCATGGAGTGTTAAGGGTGAGGTGCCAGCCAAAGAAAAGCCTCACAGTAATCTCCAAATTCCACAGCATTTAGGGGGGAAGGTTCTCCCTTTCTCTGGGGTCAGATTAAACCCCCATAGAACGGGGGCAGATCTGGGGAGAATGCACACGTGCGGAAGCCAAAAGTGGCCTCAGCAGAAGGAACTTGGCTGGGCAAATGGCTGCTGTTGTCTTCTACCCTCAACCTCCTGAGATCAGCAGAAAAGTCAAAATTAAAAAAAAAAAAAGAAAAGAAGAGGAGCAAAAAGGCAAGAAGCACGGTGCTGTGCAGATGTAGGAGGGCAACCGCACTTCCTGTGCCCTGGGAGAGGTGTTTCCTGTTCCCCCGAGCATGAAAAACTGAATCATCCTGAGCACCAGTACTCAATTCTTGCCCCTTTCACAATTAAATGACATAAAAAATCCAGCTGGGTGTGGGGACCCTGCTGTGTGTCACCTTCCTGTGCGGCTCCCTGCCTTCACCCACTGGGCTCAGTCCCCAGACTGTGGGCAGAGAAGAGCTGGCAGCAAAACCTGAGCTGGAGTAAGTCTTCCCCACACCATGTCAACCCCCTTGACTCTCTTTATTTGCAGTTTTAAAATGATGCTCATCTCCACAGGGACCTGTTCCCCTGCTCCTCCCCAGGGATTTTTGGGAAGCAGGGGTGCTGAGCTCACTGTGGCTTTGAGACATCATCTCTGAATGGTGTTCAGCAGTGCTGGCCTGTGCTCCTTCAGGCCCTTGACTGCTACAGAGTTTTCTTAGTCTGCAGAGAAGCCAGAAAAAACATCCCAGCCTTGGGGTTAAAAGGAAAAACCTCTCGGTAGAGGTCAAACTCTAACCCAGCTCCAGTCTCCTCCATTCCAGCCGGCTGCCTGGGATGCCCCAGCCATCACAAAGGTTGATCCTTCTGGGATCAAGGTCCTGCATCTCCAGGCTGGAGAGAGATGTGGCCTGGGGCTCTCCAAAATGGCTTTATGAGATGGGGACAGCCCTGTCCCCATACAGAGACACTGACACTGAGTGTCCTCCTCCCCACAGGTGGAGTATCTGCTGAAGAAGATCTGCACAGCCATGAACGTGGAGCTGAACTCCTGCGAGCTGGAGGATTTCCTGTCCCAGGAGCCGCAGGGCCAGGGCGGCCTCACGGTCTGGCAGTTCCTGGACATGGTGAACTCGGGGAGGTTCCTCAGAGGCATCGAGCAGGAGGCCATCAGCATGGCCGTGGAGGAGGTGTACCAGGAGGTCATCGAGGATGTGCTCAAACAGGCAAGGAGCTCACATCTTCTGGGGCACAAGCTCAGTCCTGCTCCCACCCCGTTTTGATCTCCCTGTCTCTCGGGTGCAGGGCTACCTCTGGAAGAAGGGCCAGCTGAGGAGGAACTGGTCTGAGCGGTGGTTCATGCTGAAGCCCAGTGCCCTGTCCTACTACATGAGCGAGGAACGGAAGGAGAAGAAGGGGAGCATCACGTTGGACAAGCACTGCTGCGTGGAGGTACAGCCCGGGGACAGCAGATTGTTCAGACCCCTGGAAGGGAGCCCCAAGAACACACAATGTCACATCCACGAGCATGGGAGAGCCACTCCTGTGGCTGAAGATGGGGGAATAAGGTGGGGTAACGCTGTGCTGTGTCCTCTCCCTGCAGGTGTTGCCAGACAGGGATGGGAAGAGGTGCATGTTCTGTGTGAAGACCTCGTCCCGCACCTATGAGATGAGCGCCTCGGACACGCGGCAGCGCCAGGAGTGGACGCTCGGTCTGTGCCCACCCCACGGCCCTTCCCCAGCTTCCCCGTGGCCCCTGCTGTCCCCCCTGACCGTGCCCTCCCTCTGCAGCCATCCAGACTGCCATCAGGCTGCAGGCCGAGGGAAAGAAGTCCCTGCACAAGGACCTGAAGCAGAAGCGCCGAGAGCAGCGGGAGCAGCGGGAGCAGCGCAAGGCGGCCAAGGAGGAGGAGACACAACGGCTCAAGCAGCTGCAGGAGGAAAAGGAGAGGAAGCTGCAGGAGCTGGAGCTGCTCAAGGAGGCCCAGAGGCAGGCAGAGATCCTGCTGCAGGAGGAGGAGCAGCGGCGGAGGCAGCAGCACGAGGAGATGCAGAGGACTCTGGAGATCCAGCTGCGGGAGGCCGAGCAGGTGGGTGCATCCCACAGGGGCTGTGCTGCTCATGGGCTGGGTGCTTCCTTCTCCTTCCCTTGCCCAGGGCAGCCCGGGGGTTTGGATGGACAGTGCTGCTGCCACCCATCACCTCTGGGCTCTGTTGTGCCTGAGATCCCTTTGAGCAGGAGATGAGGACAACCTGCCTCAAGGGGCTTTAGCTGGGGGACAGTGAGAGGCAAATGCTGGTGCCAGGCTGGACAGGGAGCCCATTTCTGACCTGACAGCCAGTACTGGCTCCAAATGACACAGCCTGTCTCCTGAGCAGGGAAACAGCTTTGCTTTGGACCTGTCACCATGGGCTGCCCCTGCTCTGGCCCGCTCCACCCGGTGGGCCCGAGTGGCTTCTGGGGACACTGGTGGTGGCCTGGCCCACTGATGGCTCCTGTCCCCGCCCAGGCTCGTGCCTCCATGCAGGCAGAGATGGTCCTGAAGGAGGCCGAGGCAGAGCGGCAGCGCAAGCGCATCCTGGAGCTGGAGGACATGCAGGAGAGGCTGCAGGAGGCCCTGCAGCAGGAGGTGAAAGCGCGACAGGACGAGGAGGCTGTGAGATATGCTCAGGCCAGGTAGGAGCAGGCATCCCTCCCCCTCCTTGGGCAGCCCTGCTCCCAGGGCAGCTCAGTGCTCCCCGGTACTGGGGTGTGCTGGTGAGTTCCCAGTACGCAGGGTGGGAGAGGGAAAGCTGGGGGAAGAAGTAGCAGGGGGACATCCTCACCTCTTGCCCTTCATCGTCAGGCTACTGGCTGAGGAAGAGGAGAAGCTGAAACAGCTGATGAAGCTGAAGGAGGAGCAAGAAGAATATATCATCAGAACTCAGATGGAGAAGCAAGTCCTCAAGCAGGAGATGGAGAACAAGAACAAGTGTCTGGAAGAGGCGCAGAAGCAGCTGGAAGAAGTGAGAGTGAACAGGCAGCGGGTGGACCAAGATGTCATGGTGAGCATCACATCCGTGCCACATCTCCTCACATGGTGAACCCAGGGGACTTTCCAGCCCTCCCAGAGTCACCTCCATACTGGGGAGGACCAAGCTGGAACTGCCCTGGGGGTTTCTGAGCTGTGCCATGTGCAGGCACGGCGTGAAGCAGTGGCTGAGACGGGACAAGCATGTCCTGCCCTGGGACAAAGCACTGATGTCAACAGTGGGAGTGTGTGAAGGGGGGAGGTTTGGAGGGGGAGCAGGTCTGGAGGAGGATGAACTGGGTCTCCATCCCAGAGAGAACCTCCAACCCAGGCTTACTCAGGGAAGGGAAAGCCGTGCCCGTGGTCCCATGGGGCAGCAGCTCACCCTTTGCTCTGTGCCCATGGGGCAGCAGCTCACCCTTTGCTCTGTGCCCATGGGGCATCAGCTCACCCTTTGCTCTGTGCCCATGGGGCAGCAGCTCACCCTTTGCTCTGTGCCCATGGGGCAGCAGCTCACCCTTTGCTCTGTGCCCATGGGGCAGCAGTTCACCCTCTGTTCTGTGCCCTGCAGGCGGCCCAGCGGAAGCTGCGACAGGCCAGCACCAATGTCAAGCACTGGAACGTGCAGATGAACCGACTGATGCACCCCATCGGGCCAGGAGGTAGGAAACAGCTGAGCCAGCTGACCACCCTTCCCTTCATCCCCTATGCCCACACCTCCACCCATCTTCCCCTTTTTGGGGGTATCTGGTGGCTGGAAGGACTCTCAGAGAAGATGCCACAATGCCTCCTGCAAGGAGGGGCTCCACAAACCTTTTTCTCAGCTGAACGGTCAGTTTGGGCCCCTGGTAAACAATTCTCTTTTTCCCTCCACCCCCAGACAAGCGAACAAACGTGAGTGGAGGAGTCTTCGCTGGCTACCAGCCCCTTCTGTCACGGAGAGATTCCTCCCTCAAACTCAAGCAGAGGGTGGAGGATAAAGGCAGTGACCCGACGAGGGAAAACAGCAAGGAAAACGTGAGCAATGGTGGGAACAGCAGCACGCTGCCATCTCCAGATGCGGACACCATGGCCACAGAGCCCACCAATTAGCCCATGAGGATGGCAGAGCCCAGCTGGGAATGGCAGGGCTCAGCTTGTCCCTCCAAGTGGACAGTCAGTGTGGCCATCCCTGCACAGGGACCAGCACAGAGCCTACAGGGGACTGCACAAGGCAGAGGTGCTCCCGTTTCCATCACTGAAGGGCTGCAGCCACCACGTGCCAGAAGGCTCAGGCAGCCCAGTGCTGGGGAGAGGGCAGTGGGACCCTCTCCTCTGGACTGAAGAACTCAATTCCTTGTGCTCTGTTTTACACTCTGTACTAAAAAAGAGCCACTGCTCGGTCGGGACCCTGTGGCCCAGGGCTGCAGTTCCCCTTTGGTTTTTACAACAACCCTTCTGCATCACTGTGCTCCAGGGTGTGGGGCTTTGCCACCAGCCAAGGACACCTGGACTGACCAAGCAGGGCCTTTTTGTCACCCCATACCATGCCAGGTGTCCCTAACTACAGCCACCACTGTGTTCCCTGGCAGTGGGTGGTAGTACTGGAGCCACTTAGTTAGCAGAAACTAATGACCAATAAAGCTTTTGGAGCCGCTGGCCACAGACCTCCTGCCCCACACACTGCAGGTACCAGCCCCCTTTCCTTGGCAGGGCAGGGTTGGGATTTCCCCTGTGTGAAAGAGCCCTTTGAAAGGAATCAGCCACAGCCTGTGAAAAGTGGCCCCCCCAGCAGATTTTTGGTTGGTGTGTGGAGGGCCAAAAGGGACACAGAACAAAACAAAAAAGCCCCAGTAATGCACCATCGTTTGGGTTAGTTTTTCAAGAGCCTCTGTATAGATACAGTCCCAGTCAGATGTGTATTTGGGGTGTTTATGGCCTGGGCCTCAGAGCCAGGGTCGCCTCTGGAACAGGCCCTGGGTGCAAGCTCTGCACCGACTCCATCTCTGCACTCGCAGATGAGCTGAGTTCGTTGGGGAGATTATGATCTGTTTCCTCCCAGGCTCGAAAGCCACTCTCCCCAGTCTCACAGTGTTTCTCTCTCAGTTTTTTTCCACCGTGGCCGAAGGGACAAAGCGCTCAGTGTGCCCGGGGTGCAGGGCAGCCCAGGCCCACGCAGCCGCACTGACGCACAGTGGGGGCACGGGCACTGCGGGGGCCACAGGTCAGATGCATCGCCGCTGTCCCCTTCCCTCTGCTGGCACACAGGATATATCATATATCAGGGGCGGCCCTGAGTGGGGTCCCTTGTGGCGTCCCTGCCTGCTCCACACCATCCTGACCAAGCCACTTGGACACAGGATCCCACCAATCTGCACGGGTTTTCTGGACACAGTGAGCCCTTCCCAGCTCCGCCTCGAGGTTGGGTTATTGTCTTGCATCGAGACGCGAGGGGGCCGCGGTGCGAATTGCTGGGGGCGAAGGGGTCACTGGCAGCGCTTGGGGTACTTGGGCGCGGGGCCAACTGCCCTCACCGGGCGCCGCCGCCATATTGGACAGCCCTCAGGACGCTCCGCCCCCTGAACGCCCCGCCCCCAGAGCACGCCTTAGGCAGCGCCTACACTTCCCATGAGGCCCCGCTCCCGCCGCGGGGCGCAGTGCGGGCGGCTCCCGGCAGGGGGCGCTACGGCGCGGAGGGGGCGGGGCCGTTGCCGTGGTGACGCGGGCGCGAGGCCCCCCGGCGGCGGCGGCGATTGGCCGCGGGAGCGCGCGGGGTGCGGTGGCGTCAGGGCGTGCGCGGTGACGCGCGGGGCCGGGGGTGACGGGGAGGGAAGGGGGGGGCGGCTGCACGAGCGGGGCCGCGCGCGAGGTGAGTGTGAGGGACGGGAGGGACCGAAGGGACCGGGGCGGTGGGGGACTGGGGGGGTGTGAGGGGCTCTGAGGGGCTGAGGGGGTGACAGGGCTGGGGCAGGGGGTGTGGGGGACAGGGCTCGGTGCAAAGGGGACGTGGGTGTGAGGGCTGCGGCGTGAGGGGCATCAGTGACTTTAGGCTGTAGTTCCTGGGAAATCAGGCAGGACTGAGGACGGTGCATGGCCCGCACGGGAGGACCTGCCTGCTGTGCCAGGGTGGGGTGGTGGAGGGGACCAGGCAATGTAGGAGTCTGGGGCTGGAAGGAGGAGAAGCAAGGATGGACCTTGAGCAGAGCATCTGGTGAGGGGCTGCTCCGGTAGGGAAGATTTGAGGGTCCTTTCTCATCCCTCATTTCTGCCCATTCCACTCCCCACCGCCCTGGGATCCCAGATGAAGGATATGTGTGTGGGAAGGAATCAGATGTGCTGTAGGGTCGGGACAGTGCCCATCATGGTGCTGCAGAGGGGTCTGAGCAGTGGCTGCCCCATGAATCAGTCCCAGGGCTGGTTGTAGTGTTGGTCTCTAAAACAGTGACCTGTGGGTTGAGGCAGCCCATGCCCCGTTTCTTGTTTCTGCTCTACTCTCCTCTCCTCCTGCCCTCTCCATGCAAATCCCTCGTTGCCTTCAGCAGAGTATCCTCTTCTGTACAAACATGCTCCAGGCTGAGGTGGGGGTTTTCCTGATGACTTGCCATGTGTCAGCCAGGGACAGCGGAGGAAGCATCCAGGTGGGATGTGCTGGCAGGTTCCCTCCATGCCCTGCTGAGCTGGTGCAAGTGTTGCCTTGTGTGCGCTGTGATGGGCATGTCCTGGCATTTAGCAGTGAATGGGACAAGGTGAGCCAGGCATTTAGTTTTAATTCTCAGATCTCTGGCAGCAGCAGCAGCAGAGCACTCTGGTCTGCAATGAGAGAGAGCTCAGGGTGTGATTTGTGCACTCCCTGCATGTGATTCAGCCTTCCCTGACAGTGTCAAGGCTAATGCTGTGTTGCTGAATGGGGATGAGCTTTGTTGCTGATGGAGGTTGAGAAGGCCACCTCCTGATGTGCCAGTGGGGCTGGAATGACTTCAGTGTTGTTCTTTGTCAGAGAGATTAAAGAGAAACTTTGTCAGGATTGTTTAGGAAAAGCTGTCTTCCATATTGGGGGAGAAGAGCTGAAAACTCCCCTTTGTGGTGAAGGTGAAGCTCCTGAGGGCAGTTCTGTGGCTGGTGCTGGATCCACACTTGGCAGAGCTCTGTGCTGTCCTCAGCCCCCAGCTCTAAACAAGAGCAATCACTGCCTTCAAGAGGATGTGGCTTTGACATCACTGATTGGGAAATCCTGATGTGATGGATGCTCCAGTGCAAGGGGCTCGGGACAGATTTTTGGATCTCACACTTGTGCCCTCCTCTGGATGTGCCTTGATCCTGTAGGGAGCACCCTCCACACTCAGGCCACGCTCAGCTTTTGAGGCAGGGGGTTCATGTTCTTTTTCCATCTCTCCTGGGCAGCTGCAGCTTCCACATCAGACCTGCAGGGATGTGCTGCACTGGGGGCTCACTCTCAGCACAGCACTCGCAGCTTGCTGCCCAGCTGCCTGGCCTGGTAGGGGCTGGTGATGCTGGTTTGTTGCTGGTTTGTTGCTGGTTTGTTGCTGGTTTGTTGCTGGTCCTCAGCTGCCTCACAGGTTGTCCCATGTCGAGGGCAGCAGTACAGAATGGGGCTTTTCATTGGAGTGGGAGGAGCAGCTAAGCCTGGGTAATGTCAAGGAGGGTATGTGGGTGCAAATAGCATCATGTTCACAGCATCTTTGTTTAATGTTTTAGTCCAGTTAGTCTGCATAACTGTCTAAAAATAGGACATATTTCCTCTAAGTCCTCTAGTTCAAAGCCTCATAAGCCTTTTTTTTTCCCAGCATTAGTCTCTTCCTTCTCTTTTGAGTCTGAAATTTGTACAAGGCAAAGTTATCAGGAAAACCAAGAGGAGTGAATGAACTCTGTTGAATCCTTAAGTTTCAGCCACCCAAGAGGAAGTTCATTAAAGTTGCAGGAACTTTCTGGCAGCCTCCTGAAGGTGGATTAAGCTAGCTGGGTAAACAAGCAGCCTTGTAGCCACCAGAGACCTTTTTCTAGCATCAACTTTGTGCACTGTCATAAGAGCTCAGGGTCATCAGCCTCTGGCTGCAGGTGGCTTGAGGCAAAGGTGACATCCATGGTGAGGGGATGGGGCTGTCCCTGCTGGGTCACCCCAGGGTTTGCTCTCCCTCCTGGTCTTGGGGCAGATGCTGCCTCAGCAGCGGCCCCCTGCAGTCACCCTGGCCCAGGGTTCCAGCGTGCAAAAGGGAGGCAGTGTGTGTTTAAATTTCAGAGCTGCTGCTGGAGCCAGCCCAGCGCTCCCCGCAGCATAAATATCTGGCCTTCAGCACAGCCGTGGCAACTTGCTGTGTGTCCTCCTGCAGATTGCTCCAGGTCCTGGTGTCCGCGCTGACATGGTGACCCGGCGGTGGCTGTCGGCGGCAGGCAGACAGGGACAGCTGCTCTGCAGAGGTAACCCTTCCCCTTTGCATGCAGGCCACCCACCCAGGCACTGAGCACTGTTTCTGAAAACTCAGGGTAGGGAAGAGCAGCTCGCTTCCAGCAAGTTTGCCTTTGTCCGTGAGCTTGAACTTTCTTGAATTTAATTTTAAGTTGAAACTCCGTGCTTTATTTTTGTTTGGTTTCTGAATATGATCTTATGGAGTACTTTAGGAATACACTGTGAGGACTAATCCTGTCCTCCTCAGCTGGCTCCTGCTGTCAAAGCATAGTGACATAACATTTCATTATTTCACTGATGTTTATGGTGGAAATTGGCTGTTGTACATGAGGGAGGGCATGTAGATCCGGGGCTGCACATGGGTCACCAATCACCCAACAGTCCCACACACGACCCGGTGCTGGTGCTGTTGGTGTGGGACAGAGCTGGGCAGGTCGTGGCAGAGGCAGGACAGGGGCTTGGAGGAGGTGGTCAGCAGGGCCTGGGTGGGCACTGTCCTTCCTGCAGACCTCAGAAGCGATTCCTGGAATCAGCGGTGCTGTGGCTGTCTGCATGTGGCTGGGGGTGTGTGTTTGCCTCAACACAGCTCTGAGGTGTTGAGCTGTTGTGGGTTCTGTGTCAGATTGGCGCAATGGTTACGCCATCTCTGTTCTGGTATTCAAGACACAGACTTCCAAGGATCTTCACAGCATGTGGAGAGGATTTTATAATGAGCCCCGTGAGGCTTTGCTGATCAGAAGAGCATTCTTTCTGGTGTTGATGGGCTCTGTCTTTCTTGCGTGAAGCCTTTTGAAAAATATGTATTTTTGTACAGTACATCTTGTTGCCCTTTGGGGAATATTTTGTCTGTGGCTATTGAATTATGGACTGGAAATCTGCAAATGTTCTTGGAGACTGAAGGATTGGCACAACAAGAGACTCTTGGGCTCCTCTGAACAACAGAACCTGACATACAAATGATGTTTTAATTGGGTGAGATGATGTTACAGGGCTTATGCCTGAAAGGTTATTTGCTGTCAGAGCCCAGCCTGGCTTGCCCTGACAATGACATTTTAGATGTCAGGGGTTTTGTGGTTTGTACTGACTCTTTTGCTTAGGGCAGGAACAATCTGATAACCACAGATTCGTCGGGCTGCATTGCTGCTTCTCATCAGGTGCTGCAGAGCAATGTCTGCTTTTTCCAGAAGTCTCTCTGTTCAGGGATGCACTGCTGCAGTAATTTTGGAGACTCTGGGAAAGTCTGGACAGACAGAAATTATTTCCATAGTGAGGACAAGTAAGATTTTTCTGTAGAACTAGTTTTATTTTTTTGTTAATTACTCTGAAGTGTTCTTGCCTTGGCAGAATGCCTGGGAAATTGCTTTCCCAAAGCAGGGTTTAGAGTGAAATGATTGATGCCAGTATGAATCCTTTTGGTCAAGGAGATTGTGAAGTGCATCTTCCCCAAAATATATGTTTTGGGATGATGTTCACTGGAGCCCTGCTTGACTGCAGGAAGGGTTCAGAGCAGAACTGACTCAAGATGTATCTTAGTTTCATTATGACTTCTTGAAATGCTTTAATATTCACTGTTTCAGTCGTAGTGTCTGGAAAATGTCTGTGTTCTCCGAGGCTTGGCCAAGAGCTTGTGAACATCTGGGATCGTTTTGGTCAGGTCTGTTTGGCTTTGCAAAGGGCTCTGAAATGGATGTGTATGTTGGGGTGCTTTCCTGGGGACCTCACAGACAGGCTCTGCTCAGGGTTTGGGGTTTTGGGGAGTCTGTGGTTTGCAGGGGAATCCTGACCATGGAGGAGGAAGTGGAAGGATGAAAGCACAAGCCAGAAACACAAGTGTTTGTTCTGGTGCTGGGTCAAGGCAGAACCCACCTCTGGGGCTGGGGCACAGCCACAGCCTGGTAACCCCCATGGCATCCAAGCTGGTGCCACCAGGCTGTGTTTCCTGACTTGTCCTGCTCTGGGAACTGGAACTTGAAATAGCAAAAACCAGAACATGCATGTTCAGCCCTTAACAGATATGTGGGCTGGAGACAGGGAATGGTTTTGGTGATTTGAAAGGGCAGATGAGCAGATAGGGAAGCATTTCTTTGATGGGCTGTTAAGACAGACTTTACTGCGAAACACATGCCTGTCTCATTAGGACAGGCTTTGTCAGGCCTTTCCTGGCAGGGGTTGTGTGACATGGCTTCAAAATAAGCAATGCTTTGTGCAGTCATCTTGATGGGAACCTAAGCTCAAATCCCTGTCCTGCCTGACTTGTTACAAGTGTTTTTCAGTGGAACTCTTGATTTCATCATATTGCCATCTGGGATGTTTCTGAAAATGTCCAAATCAGCTTTTCACCTTAAAGTTGTTTATATGGGTTCTGCTAGAGATGTTGACTCTTGAAAGCTGTTAACCCCATGAGGGCTGATGGTAAGAGACCCACATCTCTGAAAATATCATGTCCATGGGGTAGAACTTGTGTTGTGGAACTTAGGGACATGGGGATCTCTGGAAAAGGGTTGTTGGTGAACATGAACTTGAGGAGCCTGCTGAGCTGCCAGCAGCTGGCTGTGTCAGGAAGCAGTAGCTGTTGCTGGCTGTGAACTCTGTGGCTCACCCTGTACCCCCAAGACTGTGCCAAAGGCACGAGGATGTTATGAAAGGTGCGAATGCTTTGCTCAAGCATTTTGTTTTCTGGGGGCTGAGGCAGAAATCCAAATGGTCAGAGCACTCTGTGAGTCTTGGCAGGATCACACGGACACAGTGGCTGCTCCTTTCCCTGCTGAAAAGGCTGGGGAATCTCTGTTGTCCAGGCAGCTATTGCTATGTGAATGTGGCCAAAAATAGCAAGGAAACAGCATTCCCATCTCATTCCCTGAGAGGCTGTTGTACTAGTTTGTGTGGAAAAGCGATCCTGGTGTTCTCTGGAGGTTTTCTTGGGGGGCTGTGTGCAGTCAGACGGGGACCCCTCTGTTTTCCTGCTCCCTGGCTGAAGGGGAGCTGCAGCAGACACAGCAATCTGCTCCATCCCTCTCGCTGCGCATGTTCCCGGCCCTGCTGAATCATCCAACTTGTGCCTGGGCACAATTGCTCTCTGTCAGCTGTGCCCTGGGAGCTGAGCAGCGGGGCTGGTGCCCAGGATATTTTGCTAAAGTCTACAAAACCAAGTGGCACTTCTCTGGGAGTCCAAGTGTAAACATAACAAAACTTACAGGCTGATGGATTTATTTTTTTTCCTGGTCAGTCCATGAGGTCTAAAATCTGTTGCTGCAAAGAGGAGGAGGCTTGCTGTTGGTTTTGTGGGCATTTTTGTGCATCTGGGAGCACTGGTAACATAGCACTAAACCCTAGGGGCCTGCTGGATGCTTGGCTCCAGACAGAAGGCTGCATGCATGTGTGTGATCCTGAGTGACTCATCGGCCCAGTGCTGCTTTTCTACCCCCATTGCTTTTCTGGGGACCTTATTGCCCCTTCCAAAGCAGGGATGGCACTTGCTGGTGTCCCAGTGACCCTGAGACTTTGGGGAAATCTAAGCTGGGTGCTGGTGTGTGCAGCACTGCCAAACTTGGCCTCAGTGACCGCCAGCCCTGCTCCCGTTCACAGCCACAGCTCGTTCCACTCGCCACTTTCCTGGAGTTCCATTTCAGTGCTGCTCTGAGTCTGCAGCACCCTGTGCCCACTGTTTGCCTTGGGAAGTGGTGTTGCTGTTTCTGTGAGCTCCTCCCTCACCAGCCCTGTTCTATAATTACTGATGTTCCTGAAACCAGATCCTTCCACGTGTCCTGCTCAGGTTCGGGAGGACAAGGGGTCCCTAAGCAAACTGACTGCCCTGGAGTACAGCCAAGAGGACTTCAGCAGTTTGGGAACACGTCATCTCACAGTGCTTCATTGAGTTCTGAGCCTCCAACCTCCTCACCTTTGGGATGCTAAAGGGAAGGGGAATATATCCCACACAGCCAGGTTTGCAGTGTGATCACAGAGTATTGCCACGGTTTCACAGCCAGCCCTGCTGTGCCCTGGGCTGTGGGGAGATGATCCTCTCTCCTTGCCAGACTTAATGATCTTCTCAAATAGCAGCACTTCTGTGCCATTTCAAGCACTGAGAAGTCCCAGTGGTGTCACCTTTCCAGTACCTGCTTGTTTCCTGGCTGCTGTCCTTGTTCCAGTGGGTCAGACCCACGTGCCCCTCCTGGCCATAGATACTTTGGGCTGTCCTGAGTTGACCACTAAACACAAATACCAGTCAGCAGTTGGCAGAATGAGATGTGCCAGTTTACTTCCTGAAAGTCATCCTGTACAGGAATGTACAACAGGAGAAGATGGTCACAAGCAGTGCAGGGAGCTGACCAGGGGCTGGGCAGGCCAGATCTGCCAGTGTGACTGCAAACAGGTGTCAAAATCTGTAATACAGGAATAAACAATGACACTTTGCACTTATCTATTGCTCTGCACTTCCAAAACATGCTGTCTCCATGAGCTAATGCAGCCAGGGAATGATCAGGAAGGAAGCACTCTAAAAATCCTGGGTTTGTTTCTTTGTGGTGGGTTTTGGTTGGTTTGTGGTTTTTTTTATGATCAATGAAATGGAAGCAGGGGACCTGACCAGATTTGCTGAAGGTCATGGAGCAGCACCTCAGTTAAGAGCTGAGAACTGTGCAGCTCTTCCCTGCCTGCCCTGCTGCTGCCCATCAGCCCAGACCTGATGAGGGCAGGGAGCCCCTCTGCTGGGAAGCTGTTGAGGGATGATTCCTCTGTCTTCCCATCTCTGCCACCTCAAGATTTTGGAGCACATCTCATGCATGCTTGCTGCTGGAGCCAGGGATGGCTGCAGCTCCTGGAGAAGAGCAGCCTGGCAGCCCTGCTTCGTGCATGGCTGAGAGTTCAGTGCCCAAAGTCTGCTGGTTTTTCTGTGTCTGCAACACCTCTTAGAGTCTGAACAAAGCCAGCAGTAAGTTCCGTTTGGAGCAAAATGTCATGGCCTGGTTTTGGGGACAGCATCAATCATGGTACAAAAAGAGAAGAATCCAGCAAGTTTCGTAACCTTTTTAATGAGCTGGGGTTATTTCCCCCCTCAGTGCCCAGGAAGTGGGTGAGTTAAAACCTGCAATAGATGTGTGATTCATTTTGGCAAGCCAGGCTGCTCCAGGCAGCTGAGGGAATCTCCTGCACCCCGTGTCACAAGTTCTGGAGTAATTAGCAGCAGCTAATGGCCATGGCAGCTTTGGCAGCACCCGTCTGCTTAATGAGCCCAGATCACTCTTGGGGAAGCACAGGGGGTCTGCACTGAGCAGCCTTGGAGAGAGAATCACAGCACTGGGCTCTGGGGCATGGTACAGCATCTAAGCAGATGCTTCAAGGGGAAAAATCTGTCCCAGAATGTCCATCCTGGTCACTGCTGTGTGGGAGGGCTCTGCCTTGCTAGCTGTAGTAGTTTATTTTTGTGTGTTGCCTGCCTGGAGGCCAAGACTTTGAGTAAGGAAGGAAACACTCAGCTAAGTGCTGCTGAGATCTCATTGGCTAATTTGGGGGTATGCTGATCTTCCAGGAGCAAACATAAACATGTTTTCAGCATTTGTCTCGCCTGTTTTGTACTCTCAGTTACCTTTCCTGTATTGCAGCATCTGCTTAGCTCTTATTTGGCTTTTATTAGTAGTAGCTGACGTGTAGGAGGAGGAACAGAAACTGGTATTTGATCAGCAGAACTTGGAAGCAGTGACACAACCTGAGGAAGTCTGCAAAACCAGCAGCAATCACATCTCCTTTATGGATTCAGGTCAGTTTTTGACTCTGGATTCAAAATGTGCTGCACATCACAGTGCTGATTTCTCAACTCACCCCTTCTGTTTCTTTTGGCTGTGAATTTGGTGAACTTTCTTGTCCAGAGGGATAAACACAAGCGAGGAGCACTCCCATGATATATTGGTTTCCTTCTGCCATTCTTTATGACCTCTTTTATAGTACAGTTGTATTGACCAACTGCTTTGAGCAGATCAACTCTGTGAGTTGACTCTTGGGAGGTTTGGACCTTTCTTTGGTGCTTTGCATGAAACTCTGAGCTTGGCTCCAGGGTCTGTGTGCTAATCAGCAGGATTGGCTGATTAGCACACACAGGGGCACAGGCTGTTGGTTGATGATCTGGAGGCTTGGATCTTGGTCAGCTCTGGAGAAGCTCTACCTTCTTGCAGGGAATCCACACTGAAGATTTATCTCCTTTTAACTTCTATTCCTGGTTTTTTCCTCTCCTGGTTGTGCCACGTCTCTCTCCCTGTTCTCACTGATGGTTTAGCTTGGCATAGATGCCAGCTTCTAGGAAAGACAAACCTGTTGCCCAAGCTGTTTGCAGCCAGCAGGCATCAGCCCAAGCCCAGAGCCAGCAAACAAACCCTCCCTGCAGAGGAAGCTGCTGGCTCAGCCAGGGTTACCAAAGCTCCCTGGAACAGGCATTGAGGCAAGGGCACAGCAAGTCATGAGATGCTTGTGCAGACATCTGGGGCAAAGCAGAGAGCTCTGTCTGCAGTGGGTTTAAAGCAAGGGACTTGTGCTGGATGCCAGGGACAAGGGGAATCTCATGAGCTGCTCATTAAGCTGCTGCAGGGTGGATTTTCCACTGTAGACAAGCTTCTCCTGCCACAAGCTTCCCCCACTAACTGCTCTTCCAGGCAAAAGTGTTTCCCTGATGTTGGTGCGATCATTTATATATAACCCTGAAAACAGTGGAGTTCATTCCCCTCCATCTCCAGTGAATAAGTTTTCCTGCCTGTCTGCCATGTCCCACTGCGTGGGATGTGTGAGCAGAGGCCAAGGATAACACAGCCCTTCAATGGTCCCTCAGTGCTCGTGTGGAGGCACGGGGAGGGAGCAGCCCCTGCCTGCTCCTGCTGCCAGGGAGCACAGGGCAGTGTGCCCACTGGTGCCACTCGTGTTCCTCACCTGGAAACAAAGCCACCTGTCCTGCAGGCTGAATTCCCAGTGTGGAGGGAAAAAATAAAGCTCCCTCAGCCACAGGAGATTCAGGTTCTGGTGCAGCTCCAGGGGTGACTTGTGTTCTGGCTTTGTGTTCACCCTCCCACCTGCAGGTTTTGTCCTCTCCCTGAGCCGCTTCCTTGCTCTTTCAGGGAGCTCTGACCTTGATGTCTTTCCAGCAATCCAAGGAGCTGGCTGCAGCTCAAGTTTGAAGTGCCAGGTGTGAGGGTCTGCTGTGGGAGGGCAGACAAATGCAGGGAGTCCTGGGTCACTGCTGCCCTTGGCCAGCAAGTCCTGAGTTGTGCTGTGGGCTTGGGCATGGGGCACAGACCATCCCAGAGCCTGGGGTTGCCCTTATACACAGCCCCTGCAATACCCTGCATTAGTTAAATTTGGGTCTGCAAATCGAGGCTCTCTTGGTTGAACCTGGATTTCAGTGGCTTTCCTGATGGGTGCTTCTCCACTTAAAAATAACTCTCTTAAGGAAGTGGATGGAACTTTACATAAGATGTGCTTGAGATGTTAATTATTCAAGGAAGAGTCAGTTTAGGAATCAAGATCCAGCATGGTTGGGAGGGAGGTGGGAATTGCTCTGCCGTAGCCACGGTACCGGTGCTGCATCGTTTGGACGGCTGGAGGTTTTGTGGGCTCTTTGGGATGGAGAAAGGCAAACAAGGAGAGGAAGTGTGTGGGGGAGGATGGGGCCGTTCCTCCCACAGGAAACCCGGGATTAAGACACTGGTTGGATTGTGTGGCTGTTGGGATTGCACTGCTGGACCCCGTGGCTGAGCACGGCCCGGCAGCTGCGCAGAGCAACAGCAACACGTTCAGCCCTGCTCTTGGCAGAGGAGCCAAGTGAAAACAAACACAAAGGCTGCAACTGGCAGCACTCTGAGGGGAAGGAGTGCGAGTGCAGGGCTGACAGGAAGCCATCAGTCTTGCAGATGCCATGCATGGGTCAGGGACTTTTAGCCACTGCCTGCTGCTGCACTGAGCCCTGCTCCCCCAGTATCTTCCACCCACGGGCACAGTGTGCCTTGATCAGCTGCTGCTCCCAATCCAGGCTCTCTCATGGCTGGGCAGGGACAGAGGGTGAAGCCAGCCCTATTTTGATCTTTCTGGAGGTGTTGGTTCTATCAGACCCTGGCTCTGGCTGCTACCATCACATCCCCAGGTCACTGGCAGCTGTGGGAGACATTGTCTGGGGCAGCATTCCTGCTATGGGACTTGTAAGCTGGGGATCTCTGCTCCCTGGGTGGCATCTGGGCTGGTTTGTGCTCTGCTGGGCTTTAAAAACAATTCTGTGACCTTTTGCTTCCTTGAGTCCTACACAATGTTTATTCCACAGCGCAGAGGGATCTTTAAATGTGCCCTGCTCTGCATGTCTCAGTGGCCGAGGAGCCAGCACAGAGCAGGACTGGTGTGGTTGGTGACACTGCCCTGCTGCTGAGCTGCTCCCTGCAGCACTCAGTGGCCTCTCTCCATGTCCTGCAGGCTAGCAGGAACAGCCTGGTGGGGTCCATCTTGGATAGACGCGGATGATGCCAGAGCTATGACAGGGATTGCAGTCTTGGCACTGAGGGGTGATCAATTATGGAACAACTACAGGAGGAAGTACCTGAGGTCAAGGAAGAGGAAGAGGAAGAGGCAGTGATGGTGGCAAGTGGAGCCTCAGACCCAACTGGAGGACCAGACAGCTCGCTGCCTTCGAGCAGCTACACTGGTGAGTGGAGCCACAGGCGCTCATCACAGGAGCAGCCAGGTGCCCACAGCCCCCAGGCAGCATGCCCAGCTGCAAGGGCAGAGGATCTGTCCCTGAATTGAGTTCAGTTGAACTGAACATTTCACATTTATTTGAGAAATAATGCTCCAGGTTATGGAGAGGCTTATCTCTTCCTCTGAGGTCACTGCATGTCCATTGGTAATGGGTTTAGGAGTGGAAATTAAAAGGACAGGCAGGTAACATTGTGCCTCAGAGCAAGGGGCCTCCCAGGGTGCTTGGGAATGCTTCCTTGAACACTTTTTGGGATCCTCAGAGCAAAGTGATTGTAGGAGGTGGGAGAGAAGGTTTGTGGATGCAGAGGAGGCTTCTCCAGAGCCCTTGATGTTCCAGCTGGGATATCCTGTGCCAGCAGCCGGCCAACAAGGGATTATAAAATCTGCTGGTTGGGGTTTCGTTGCCAGGACATGAATGCCAGAGGGAAGAAAGGAGCATTGATGTGGAGTCTGAGCTGCTGGGGCATTCTTGGCTCTGTTCATGGCATTTGCCTGCAGCCAGTGCCAGATTCCAGATGTGATACCAGGGGCAGGCAGGACAAGGCTGGAAATCCCTGCTCAGCCCCACAGCTGGAGGAGCTGGCCACGCCAGGAGCTGGGGCTGTGGCTGTGACATGGAAGGACGTGTCCCTGTGTGTGTTTGCAGACCTGTCACAGAGCTCCTCTCCCTCGCTGTCGGACCAGCTGCAGATGGGCTGCGAGGAGGCGGCGCTGGGAGCGCTGAACGTGGAGTGCAGGGTCTGTGGGGACAAAGCCTCGGGCTTCCACTACGGCGTGCACGCCTGTGAGGGCTGCAAGGTGAGTCCCAGGGACAGCTGGGTCCAGCTGCACCAAGCAGGGGTTAGATCCCAGTGGCTGACCTGCCTCCTCACACAAGATTTGCAGCAAAACAGGGATTCGGGATTGATTGTAAAATCTCGGCCTGTCTAGAATGGGGCAAGTATAGGCAGGCAGCAAATGCTGCCCTGGGAAGAGGGCTGAGACCTGTGTGGCCCAAACCTTGCCTTGTCATGCTTTGTTGTGTAAGGCAAATCCATCTGTCCCCATAGGGACCCTGAGTTTGCTTTTAAAAATAGTTTGTGTGCTGCAGAACAGCAGTGAGCTGTGTATTTATCTCCCTGGGATCACCGGCTGCAGCTTGGATGTTCCTCTGGAATTCTTTCCCCTGCAGCAGATCCAGCAGGGTTGCGTTAGCAGCCCAGATCCTGCCAGACATTCCTGCAGGCTGGGGTTGGCCATGGCTGGTTCCTCCATCCCTCTCTGTGGGCTGCTGGCACAGTCACAGCACCAGGCATGGGGTGCCCCCACAGCTCTTCCTCTGCAGCTCTTTTCTGCCACCACATGACCTTTCTTTGGGGTATACCCCCAGAGAGACCCAGGGCTCCCCCTCCTGAGCCTCCCTGAAGCTCCTGGGGATAACAAACCAGCCTGGTCCCAAACTCCATGTCCCCCTGCTCCCTCCCTGCCTGCAGGGTTTCTTCCGCCGGACGATCCGCATGAAGCTGGAGTACGAGAAGTGTGACAGGAGCTGCAAGATTCAGAAGAAGAACAGAAACAAGTGCCAGTACTGCCGCTTCCAGAAATGCCTCTCTCTGGGCATGTCACACAATGGTGAGTGTCACTGCTGCCAGCTGGGTGACACAGGGCCAGCTGCCCTCCTGTGAAGGGTGCCCATGGCCTGCTGTGCTTTAGCCCATGGCTCTTCTTGCCAGGGGATCACTCAAATGCAGTGCTTCAAGCATTTGACTCCTCTTCCCCTTTTTCCGTATGAGAAGGGGCTGTTCATTCCCCCCATGCAGTGTAGCTGCTGGCACATGGCTGTCCCTTATGGACTGGCACCAAGGGAACTGGACACACAAATTGTTCTTCTGTGCTGGGACTTTTACATTTCAGCTGTAAGAATCTCAGACCCAGACAGGCAAAGGTGTTTATGTGGGAAGCAGGGTTTGAGCAAGAGCCAGAGGAATGGGATGGGAGTCGGATGTGAGGAAGCAGCAGTGGCTGTTTCATGAAGGTGTTAGTTCTAGAGGAACTGCAGCCTGGAGAAGCATTGTGTTGTGTAGCTGCAGGTGTTCTCCAGCAGACCTGTCTGTCTGCAGAGGCAGAACAAGCTGCTGCCCCTCTGGATGCATCTCCTGGGGTCCCCTGCTGTCCTGACCCCCAGTTTTGCCCCCCAGCAATCCGCTTTGGGCGCATGCCAGAGGCAGAGAAGAGGAAGCTGGTGGCAGGGCTGACAGCGAGCGAGATCGGCTGCCAGAACCCACAGGTGGCTGACCTGAAAGCTTTCTCCAAGCACATCTACAACGCCTACCTGAAGAATTTCAACATGACCAAAAAGAAGGCAAGAGGTATCCTGACCGGCAAGGCCAGCAGCACCCCAGTAAGTTCCCTCCCAGGGCAGGTGGGGTTGGCCATGGCCAGCATGGGGTCCTGTTCTCTGGGAGATGCTGCACGTCTCCCTGCTGCCATAGCTGTTCCACATGCAGCCAGGTGGGCTCTGCATGTCCTGCCCCTTGCTGGGAAAAACCCCATTGCTCTGCACACTTGTGCTGTGGTGGGTGGGTGCAGATTACCTGGGCACAGTCAACCCCAGAGGCAGGGCACAGCACAGGGACAGACAGACAAACACGACTGTCCTGAGCAGAGCTGGCACCTCGAGTCCCCGCAGCAGACTCCTAACTTGCTTCTTGTCCAAGCAGCCTTTTGTGATCCATGACATGGACACCTTGTGGCAGGCAGAGAAGGGGCTGGTGTGGAAGCAGCTGGTGAACGGCATCCCCCCCTACAAGGAGATCGGGGTGCACGTCTTCTACCGCTGCCAGTGCACCACGGTGGAGACCGTGCGGGAGCTCACCGAGTTCGCCAAGAGCATCCCCAGCTTCGTCGGCCTCTACCTGAACGACCAAGTGACTCTGCTCAAGTACGGGGTGCACGAGGCCATCTTTGCCATGCTGGCCTCCATCATGAACAAGGATGGGCTGCTGGTGGCCAACGGGAACGGCTTTGTGACCCGCGAGTTCCTGCGCAGCCTGCGCAAGCCCTTCAACGAGATCATGGAACCCAAATTTGAGTTTGCTGTAAAGTTCAACGCGCTGGAGCTGGATGACAGTGACCTGTCCCTGTTTGTGGCTGCCATCATCCTGTGTGGCGGTGAGTGGGGGTCAGGAAGAGTTCTCCCTGCTTAGAGGTGGTTCAGAGGGGGCTAGGGGAATGAGCTGCAGCTGGGCTTGAGGTCAGCCAGGGATGTCTCAGGGGCATGAGAGAAGAACTGAACACTTCCAAAAAGCTTCTTTGTGGAGGTGATGCCTGGCAAGCTTGGATCAACAGCAAGGAATGTAGAAGTGGCGTCTCCTTCTCACGTGCTGCTGTGGGATACGTTGTCCAAGGGCACACTTCTCCCCTTTCTAGCTGGCAAGGTTGAGTCATGGCGGGTGGGTTACAGTCCCTGGCTCCCTTTCCCCAGGAGCAGAGTGTACCTTGGAGGGCTGCACCATGACCCTGCAGCTCCCGTGCTTCCTCTCCACAGACCGCCCTGGCCTGATGAACGTGAAGCAGGTGGAGGAGATCCAAGACAACATCCTGCGAGCGCTGGAGTTCCACCTGCAGTCCAACCACCCGGATGCCCAGTACCTCTTCCCTAAGCTGCTGCAGAAGATGGCTGACCTGCGACAGCTGGTGACAGAGCACGCCCAGCTGGTGCAGAAGATCAAGAAGACAGAGACAGAGACATCTCTGCACCCACTTCTGCAGGAGATCTACAAGGACATGTACTAAGGACCTGTTATTTATGAGAATGAAGCCATGGATTCCCTTCAAGACTCTTTGTACAGAAACAAAGAAAACCCTTCCCAGTGTCTTCCATTTCTCCTACTGGAAACTCTTTTCTACGTGCCCCTGACGTACGGTACATAGGGCAAGACGCCGTCAGGATCTGCAGGTGCCTCCTGCTCGGCCAGGGCTTCTGTTAACACACACTAACAAATCTGCAAAGCTGCTGTTCCCCTTCCTGTGGCCCAACTCTGGCTGCCCAGTTTACACGGCTCAGGCAGCGAGGTCACTGTGGGTGGGGAGCCCTGGTCCTTAGGAGGGCCAAGGGGGTGCAGGGGCCAGCAGGGCTGACAGCAGCACTAACAGTGTGTCTGTATTCTCTTGTTCGTTTGCACTCCAAGGACGTGGTCCTGAGCTATGAAGTCTGGGACAGCGTGATGAAAGGATGTTTCTCTCTTTCCCAAAGAAAAGCTCTGGAGTATTTGAACACGGGTAGGGCTGTCCCAGGGGAGACTCTCAGCTGCAGCCCCCCTGTGCTCTGCAGTGTGTTCCTGTCTCCCCGTGGGACTGTGGGAACTCTGCCTTCCTGGGTGCTGGGTGGGAGCCTTTGCTCCTGGCACCCTCGTTCCATAGGGAACCTGTCCCTTGGCACCTCAGTAGGAGAGAGGCTGGGATGGGGAAGTAGGAGGGAAAGGATTTGACTCCTTAAAATTCACCTTCAGAGCAGAGGCACGGAATCCGTGGCTTCCACCGGCTGCTCTGCACAGACCTGAGTTACAAAAAAGGTGTGTGGAGGGTCAGAGGCCTTGAGCTGGTCAGGGTTTGGTGTCCTGCCTCAGGTTCCCCTCTGTGAATGGGACCTGGATTGTCACATGCTGCCTGCTCAGAGCAGGAGCACGAGGATCTGTTAGTGCATTGGTTGCAGAGAGCTTTGCAGCTGTAAATGCCAAGGATTTATAACCAGGGAGGGGGGTGGTTGGGATGCTCACAATGAGCTGGAGCTTCCCAGTGAGCGTGGCTGTGTCAGGGAAGCTGCCACTCCACCTCTGCCCCTGTTCCCAAGAGTGGCAGCAGCTCCAGGCTTGGAGGCCTGCCTGATCCCAGCACCATTCTGGGACTTTACCTCACAACTTCTCACAGCTGTAGTGAAACACCACGGTGCTGCCTGGGCCAGGCCAGGCCCCTGGTGTGGGGGCTGTGTCCCTTGGGCTTTGGGCAGGGGGAGGATGGACCTGGGAAGGGCTCAGTTTCCCTTTCAGGATAATGAAAGTGACGCTTCCCTGTCTGCAGCTCCTAGTCCCCTGTGTCCTGAGCAGCCTTATTAAAATACTGATATTCCCTAGGAGGGGTTGTGGGAGCAAATTATTCGGTTTTATTTTACTTTCCTCCTCTTCAGGGTAGCAGATTTCCCTGGTGCAATAATTCCTTTTAAAACCCAAAGGGGAAGAGCACTGGGCTTTCCCTCCCCGTCACAGGGCTGGCTGGTCCCAAACCTCCCCCTGCTGCCACACTCCTCAGTTTGCCGTGCCTCAGTTTCCCCACCCAGCCCTCCCCTCCCTACCTCGCAGGGGTGTTGGGAATTACCGTTTCTGAAGCACTTTGAAGCCCTCTGGGGGAAGGCACTGGAGACATGCATGTGCTGGTTGGAGCCCGGGGATTTGTCCTTCCCAAAATCCCGGTGGTGTCCCCACCCCGGTGGCAATGCAGGACTCGTGCCCATCACCTGGGAAACTTTTTGCTCTTCCTTCCTCGACAGTATAACAACCCTCAAACTGAAATGTATATTTTTGCTAGAAGTACAAACCTCCAAGTGTTTTTAATAATATAAATAGTGTCCACAAACTGACTTGACTTTAAATAAATCTGAACTAAATATTTAAGAATCTTTTAGCATCCAGCCTGTCTTTGTGGGCTTTCTCTCAGCACCTGGGTGCAGCTGTCCGTGGGAGAATTTCCAGCAGAGGTGATGGGATTTGCTGTGATTTCCAGGGATTTGCTGTGATTCCCGGGGCTCTGTAATTCCCAGATCTCGTACCTGCTGCGGTTTTCCTGCCTGCAAACCTAAAGCAGCAGAAAGAGCCACTCCTGAGCCTGATCCCAGCCTCCGCTGGAGGTTTCGTGCCCCCAATGCTGGGGGTGGAGCTGGAAATGAGCTGAAAACACCGCGAGGAGGGGAACAATGAGCTCCAAGCTGTCCTTGGCTGCGTGAAACACCTGAGACTTTGCAAGGAGGAGCTGGAGACCCCCCCAGGCTCCCCTGTGCCCGTCTTGAGAGCTCTGGGGGAGCTGTTCCTCTGCTCCCTGCCTCTCCCATGCAGCCGGGGGCACTCAGAGCCGCGGGGACCTGGCTGGAGACCCTCCCTGTGAGGTTACCCCAACAGGCAGCATTACCTTATCCAGCCCTTCCCAGTGTGATGGGGGAGAGAACTGAGAAAGAAGTGAAATCCACGGGCTGAGTTAAAGACAGGACTGAAAAGGAAGGGGGAATAGTAATGGTAAAAGAATTAGAATACACAGAATTTAGTGCTGCACGCTGGAGCGGTGCCCCCGTGCAGGCTCCTCGCTGCAAAGTCCTTGAGTGAGTGTAAACAGTGCGGCTGCTATCAGCCGGCCCGGGCTTGTCCTCCGCCCCAAACACGCGTCCCCGGCTATTGGGGGAGAACGATCCCAGCCGGACCCGTAAATAGCGCTGGGAGGCGGCCCGGCTGTCTCCACTGCTGGGGAGGAGATGGAGGTGGGCTCGATGATGGCATCTGCGCCCTTAAGGACCGAGGCGAGCTCTCGGAGACCCCCGTGCAGGTAAAGGCTCGAGGATGGGGTGGCTGGGAGCAGCTTTTGGGGGAGACAGGCTGGAGATGGGGCCCCTCGCTGTGGGGGTAGGGGGTGAGTTGGGATGGCCTCGATCTCCCTCCCCATTTCCCCATCCCCTCCGGAGCTGGGGGTGGGCGGCGGCGCTCCAGCCATGCCCCCGTTCCTGCCAGCCAAGGGCTCCCACCCTTCTCCCTGCCCCAGCCCCCGGGAGAGCCCCCAGTCCCTGTCCTGGGCTTCCTTTGCTCGGCAATTCGCAGGAGCTTGGGCTGGATGGGGCTGGGAGGACCCCCTGGCTCTGCCCTTGGCCCGGGGGAGGGGGCTTCCAAAATAAATCCCCACCCAAACAAAGCTGGTACTGGGGGGGGGGGCTCTAGGGCAGGGCTGGAGCAGGGTCTGAGCCCATCCACACCCCTCCCCTGGCTAACAGGAATTTTGCCCGTGGATCCTGCCGGTGGGGCCAGAGCTGCCGCTTCTCACACGACAGAGAATCAGCCCGGGTCTGCAGGTACTTCCAGCGTGGGTTCTGCCGTTATGGAGAGCAGTGCAGGTGAGGAAGGGCTGCGAGGCCATGAGGATGGCCTGGGAGCCTGGAGGAGTCATGCTGAACTGATGGAACCCTCTGTCTGTGTCCCTGGGCTCCTCCAGCTACCAGCACATCCAGGAGGAGCCAGCACTGGTAGGGACCCAGGATGGGCTGATGCCTCACTGCCACTGCGGCCAGGAGCCTGGCACTGAGCCCACAGCCATGGACCAGGACCAGAGGGGAGCCCAGTGCACCACGGCCTCCAGCATGACGTGTGAGGCCTTCAAGTTCCCCAAAGTGGAGGTAGAAGTGGAAAAGAAAGACAAGAAGAACATCCCAGCAGTTGGTAACATCCCCCGTGGGGCCATCAGTAGAGAATTTGTCCCCACAAAAGCTCGGGGTGCCTCAGGTAGGTGCCAGGCTGCCCAGTGGGGTGACACTGGGGTGGTCATGGTGCAGTAGCCTGTGCATGTTTCTGCCTATGACCAAGCCTGGGCCAGGCTGGGCTGTGGAGAGCTCTGCAGGGTCAGGACTGTCACTTGTCACTGCTGAAGCTGCACGCTCTGAGCAGCCCACCCAGCTCGCTGAGCTTTTCCCCTCTAAGAACTCTCCTCCTGCAGGCTTCCAGCCACAAGGGCCAGCACTGGATCCAGTCTCCTCTGACCCCAAAGCGACAGTTTTGGAGACTGACCCTGCAAAGGTGGGTTTGGGGTCTCCTGTGGCTGGGTACTCCCTGTCACCCTGTGGTGCTCCCCCAGGCCAGGGCAGTGACAGAGCCAGGGGGTTCCACGCTGTGCTGCTCTGCTTGCAGGTCCCTGCAGAGCCAGGTGCTGAGGCAGCCCTGGTCACCACTGCAGCGCTGAGAGCCCGGAGTGAGGCTGTGGTGTGTGGCATCTGCATGGACAGGGTGTACGAGAAGGCGCTGCCCGAGGAGCGGCTCTTCGGGATCCTCCCGAACTGCAGCCACGCCTACTGCCTGGGCTGCATCCGCAGGTGGCGGCGCAGCCGGGCCTTCCAGAGCGCTGTCATAAAGTGAGTGCCCATGGGGACCTGGCAGGGTGGTCACCATTCCCCCTTCTGTGCCCTGAAATTCTTCCTTGGGTCCAGCGATGTGGCTTTGGGGTTGGCCTGACTTTGCTTTGGGAACAGGCGCTTCAGAGTGGTGATGGGTGAGGCCAGGGTGGGTGCTGAGCCCATGCTCCCTTCTTGGGACACCCAACTGCAGCCATCACCCTATCCAGGGCCTGCCCAGAGTGCCGGATCCCCTCCAGCTACTACATCCCCCACAAATACTGGATCTCAGATGCGGCTGAGAAGGAGAAGCTCATCAGAGCCTTCAAGGCACGGACAGGGTGAGTGCGTGGCGCTGCTGCGGGTGGCAGGGCTCCGTGCTGCTCTGAGAGCTACGCTCACAACTATGCTTGGCATCCCACAGCAAAATCAGGTGCAAATTCTTCCTGCGTGGCCACTGCCCTTTCAGATCAGAGTGCATCTACCTGCACGAGCTGCCCGCCAGCTGGCTGCGGCGGCACAGACAGCGCCAGTTGAGGATGCCCGCGGTAAGTGGGGTGGCACATCCCGGGCTGGGCTGGCACTGGGAGTGTGCCTCATCCTCCCACCTCTGCTGCAGGTGTTCATCCCTTCTTCCTCGGAGAGCTCTGACGAGGAGGATGAGGAGCTCTGCACGCTCGAGTGGGCTCTCACCCTGGCCATGCTGGAGACAGAATTTCCCCGCTCGGTTTATGGCCGCGAGATGCTTCTCATCGACTTCAGCGATTCCGACTGAGCCCTGGGGACCGCGCTGGGCCTGGGTGCTGCTTTGACTCCTGCCATTGTCTCGGGGTGGCTCCAGCTGCCCTGCCGTTGTTTTGAGGCGGCTGCAGCCGCGGGGGTGCTGCAGGGATGGGGTGGGATGGGGAAGAGTCTGTCTGGCATTGATGGGTGCACCGGGGGAGACTCAGGGCACAGCCCCCCTGCCCTCGCCCTGGTGCCCACTCTGCACCCGTGGCAGGGTGGGTGGGCTGGGTGCTGGCAGGCAGCGGGGGGGTCTGACATCCACGGGGGGGACCGGGCAGCAGGGGGGGCACCGTTTTAAACTCTTTTTAGCGAAATCCGGGAATAACCAAATAAAACGGGTTGTGTAACGCTACGCTTCCGGCTGCCTATGATCTGTGGGGCTGGGGGATCCACCCTCGGGGCGGAGGGGGGGGAAGGCGGTGTTTGGGTTCGAATTTAAGGGATATTTGCATAACGAGCCCGTCTGCGCGCGGTCCGGTTGCGTTTCCCGGGGCGGGGCCGGAAGCGGCGCCTTGGGGCCGGGGAGAGCGGGCGGAGCGCGGCGGGGACGGGGGAGCGGCCCCGGGTGGGTGTGCGGGGACAGCCCGGAGTGTGCGGGGACAGCCCCGGGTGGGTGTGCGGGGACTGCCCCGGAGTGTGCGGGGACAGCCCCGGGTGAGTGTGCGGGGACAGCCCCGGGTGGATGTGCGGGGACAGCCCCGGGTGGGTGTGCGGGGACAGCCCCGGGTGGGTGTGCGGGGACAGCCCGGAGTGTGCGGGGACTGCCCCGGGTGAGTGTGCGGGGACAGCCCCGGGTGTGCGGGGACAGCCCCGGGTGAGTGTGCGGGGACAGCCCCGGGTGTGCGGGGACAGCCCCGGGTGAGTGTGCAGGGACAGCCCCGGGTGGGTGTGCGGGGACAGCCCGGAGTGTGCGGGGACAGCCCCGGGTGGGCGGCGGTGCCGGGGGCTCGGCACTGACCGGGGCAGCGCTCGGGGCCGGGGGGAGCCGCACCAGCAGCGCCCCCCGGGAGGGATCGGCGTTGGGCTGGGGATGCGGCACTGCCCGCCAAGGGGTGATGGAGGGCACGGAGGGACTCCCGGTGCTCCCGCATCCTCGGCTGGGCAGGGCGGGTGAAGGAAGCCGCCCAAGCTGATGCCGGGGTGGGCGCCGAGCAGGGCCAGGCAGGTTTTGATCGTCCCGTGTCCCGCAGGCGGCTGCGCAGCCCCGGCCGCAGCGATGGAGCCGCGGTGCCGGCCCTGGCTGCAGCGCTGTCCCCGGCCGTGCCGCCTCCTGCTGCACGCCCTGTGCTCCGGGCCCGCGGGGGCCGTGGCCGCGCTGCGGGCGCTGCAGCGGGGCCGGCCCCGGGAGGGACCGGGGCTGGCGTTCCCCTGGCCGGCTCTCACCGCAGCCCTGTGCGCCGAGGAGCCCTCGCTGGAGGGGCCGGAGGACACCCTGGCTGTGTGAGTTGGATTCGTTTCTAAAACTCGGTGTTTTGCGGGAGTTTTGGGTGTCAGGTGCACAATTTTGGGTGTCGGGTGCACAACCTGCAACTAATAGCAACCCAAACTGCCACTACCCTCCATTCCGGCCCAATCAAAGCCTGCTTGGGATCATTCTCCCTATCTATTCTCATCATCCTCATATCTTCATACAGAAACAACCAATGGCCCTCAATCTTTGTAAAAATCCACTTCCCCCGGTGCACTGGCCCGTACATGAAGCTGGGATCCACTGGTGTCCCAGTTCGTGTCTGCAAAAGCATCAGGTGCCTCCTCTTGCTCCCTGGTGCTGTGGGACTCTGCTCCACGGGGTGGGTTGGGCTCAGGACGGGGATTTGCTCTGACCCCTCTCCCCTCTCCTTTTCCAGCAAGCCACGGCTGCTGCTGCTGCCTGTTTTGTGCCAGAGGAACCTCTTCTCCCTGCTCCTGGTGGTGCAGGATGCAGTGCCACGGGACTGCCTTCACCAGCTGCTCCAGGCCTTGGAGCAGGATTCCTGTGTGGATCCCTGGGTGCAGGCACTGGGGGATCTGCTCCAGCAGGGACCAAGGGCACAGGAGGGCTCCCCACATCCCACTGCCCTGTCTGCTGCGTGCCAGCAGCAGCTCAGGGGCCTGTGCCAGAAAATTGCCCAGAAGAAACCAGAGGGACAAAGAAAATTGAGCTGGTGCTTCAGCAAGCAGGCTGGTGCCCCTGACTCTGTGCCTCAAGGTGGGAAGGGTACGGAAGTGTCAGAGGAGAGCCTAGAGTTGGACAATAACAAAGAGGGGAAGAGGTTGCTGGAAGAGGTGGCCTTTGAGCCCCTGTGGCCCCAGGAATGTGGAGATGTGGCAGAGGTGGAAGAGGAGGTGCCTGAGGAGCCCTCAGGGGATGCATCTGCTCAGAGCACAGAGAAGGCTGCTCAGGACAGCTCCCAGCAGGATGCAGCTGGGGAGCTCAGGAGGATTTCCCAGAGAGAGCTGGCAGCAGAGGTCCAGTCCTTTGTCCAGGTACTGGGTAGGGTTTGCTGTCCCCTCCCAGCCAGGGAAACTTCACTGCCTGCTTCCCATTCCTTCATCTCATTTCCCTCAGGTGCATGGACAGGGGCTGAAGATGCTGCTGCTGCAGGAGTCCAGTGTAAGTGGTTGTTTCTGTCTCTGTCCTGGAGCTGATGCTCTAAACAGGCTGGTGCCAGGGCCTCGGGAGGGGTGGAAAAGGAGCTGGATTTCACACATGGGGATAAAAAGCCCTGTTGGCACCTCCTCTGGGCTTGGGATGCCGACACCTTCCTGCACCTTGCAGGTGTGAGGGGCTGCCTGTGGGCTCAGTGCTGACAGACAAGGGGACAGGAGAAGCCCTGGAGCTGTGTTTTGTATTTTAGTTTATTTGGTGCTTTACTCAGGACAGTGTTTCTCTCCAGCACTCCGAGCTGCACGCCCCCTCCAAGCTGAGCATCCTGAACACCTGCACCCCCAGCCAGGTGAGCCCCAGCACCCTGCTGCAGCTGCTGCAGGGCCCTGCTGCTGTCCCTAATGCCCCAATGCCCTGTGCCACCCCAGCTCGAGGGGCTGTGCTCCTTCCTGCAGCTCTCCACGTGCCCCGAGCCCTCCCTGGTGCGTTTCTGCAGCTGGCTGCTGCCTCTGAGCCCTGCCCTCAGCCACACCAGCGCAGCCATCCTGGCACAGCAGCTCTTCCTCAGGCGGGTACGTGCCATGGCAGTGGAGATTCCTGCTCCCTGTTCCCCTCTCCACTGTCCCCACCTCCGGCTTTTTGTGTCCCCAGGTCCTGGCCCTCACCCAGCCGCCTTCCCGACACCTCATGGCTGCCCTGACGTCGTTTTGCTCCAAGTATTCCCATCCCCTGTGCCGTGTGCTGGTGGCTGCAGTGCTGCAGGGGCCAGGGGAAGGTGTGCAGGGCTGCTGGGAGCTGTGGCTCTTTGTGGGTGGCATTTGTCACGTGTTAGGAACCATGGACGCCTGGGGTTGTTTTTTTTCTGGGCAGGTGAACACTTGGGGGTTGGGATGGGAGATGGGTTTACAGATGGAGTGGGAGGGCTGGCTAGGCTGGCTTCTGGCTTATTTTTTCCCAAAGGACAGTTCCCATCCCTCCATGACTGGAGGGGTCCTGGCAGCTCCTAATGTTCAGAGCTGCCCCAGGGTGTCTGTGCTGCTGTGAGGAGAGACTGAACCCCTGCCACAGTTTCCCCACCTTTTCCCAGAGACTGGAGCTGTTTAAACCCTTGCTGCAGCTGGGCAAGGGAAGCAGGATTATCCTGAGCAGTAGGAGGAGGCACTTCATGGTTTCTGCCTGTCCTGACTGGGACATACTCCTGTGAAGAGGTGCCAGGAAGGGCCAGGCACATCCCTGTGAATTTGGCAGCCTCTGGAGGCTCTCCCCTGCTGCTTTGCAGGTGCTGAGCAGACCAAGCTGCTGTGTGAGCTGGTGGAGGAGTGCTTGGAGCCCCACTCTGTGCAGCTGGTGCTGAGGTGAGGGGTCACAGGGCTGGTGAGGGGTCACAGGGCTGGCAGCTCTGCTTTGGCCTCACTGCCCAGCCTGCCTGGATGGCTCCAGCTGGCTCCAGCCATCTGGGGGGCACCAGCAAGGCCACGGAGTAGGAACTTTCCTCTTCTCTGTCCTTACAGCCAGGTCCTGGAGGTGCCTTTGTCAGAGAAGCTCCTGCCAGTGCTGCAGGCTGTGCTGGGGCGGCAGGTGAGGAGCCCACCTTGTCCCAGGGGTGTCCTTGGTGACTCCAGCAGTGCTGGAGCAAGAACCCATTCTCTTACCTGTTCCTGGGCTTTTCCAGGAGGTGCTGCCCCCTGAGCTCTTGGATCTGCTGGTCCTCACCCTGTGCCAGCAGGCTCCAGCCTTTGCCACGTCCCTGAACTTCGCCAGGCTGGTGACAGCCGTGCTCACGGTGTACCAGAGCCAGGTGAGCCCAGCCAGGGCTGCTCCTGCAGCTCCTGGGGCCCAGCCCAGAGCTCCCAGGTGGGCTCCTGGCAGGGCAGGGCTCTGAGCTGGTGCTGCCTCTACCCCAGGTCAGCCCAGCTCACAGGAGCAGCCTGGCTGCTGTCCTGGACCGGAGCAATGTGGCGCTGAAGAAATCCCTGCAGGCTGTGCTGGAAGGGGCCAGGTGAGTGGGGACTGCCCCTGTCATGGCAGCCTCTGTACCCTGGGGAAGCAGAAGGTGCCACCCCTGCCATGCCAGAGCTGTGCAGAGCTGGGGATGGCAGTGGATTTCCTCTTGCTGATTTTGTCTTTCCTCAGGTGACCACCCAGAGGAATCGTGAGGGGGCAGCTTCCTGGCATGGAGGACACAGCAGCAGCCACAGCCACCCTCGCTGGGTCCTCCCTGCTCAGGTGGGACCCTGTGAGTGGGGTCTGTTCCCCACAGAGTGCCCAGGGCAGCACCTGGGCTGAGGGGGCTCCTGCTGGGCAGTGCCATCCCAGCCCCCCTCACTCCTGGGGCTCAGAGGGGTCTTGGTTGAACAATCCACGTGTTTCCATGAGCAATCCACGTGTTTCCATGAACAATTCTTGTGTTTCCATGAGCAATCCACGTGTTTCCATGAGCAATCCACGTGTTTCCATGAACAATTCTTGTGTTTCCATGAGCAATCCACGTGTTTCCATGAACAATTCTTGTGTTTCCATGAGCAATCCATGTGTTTCCAGGTGTTTCTGTGTGTGTTCTCCTGCCACACTCTACAAGGTGACCTGGCCCTCCTGTGCTGGGGGCAGGGCTGTGGGGGCCAGGCAGGACACAGCCCATGGAGAACTTCCAGCTCCTGAGTTCTTACTGCCCCAGACCCATCACTGAGCCAGGACAGACATTGATTTGAGGCTGTATGAAGTTGATCATTCTGGATTTCGTTCACTATCTTGATTTTACCTCAGCTCATTCCAAGGCACGAGCTCTGTTCGTCCTCATAGCCAAGCAGTAGTGCAGGCTGGGCTGCTGCTTTGTGTATCTGATCTGCTGGGATTTACAGATCTCTGGGTGCAGGAGAGCAGCATTTAACTGAATTCCAGCTGAATTTAGCTGGGAAATTTGAGTGTTCTGCTTTAAATCCACCTTTCTTTCCTGTTTGTCTGGCCTATGAGGGGCTCTGCTGTGTGTGACACATTTCTGATGATGACACTGCTCATGACTCTAATAGTGCTTGTGTGGCATGACTCTGCTCAAAGTTCTATCCTGTATTCTTGAAAGTACCCACTGGAAACCTCATCCAGGCACCTCCTGGTCTGAGAACTGGAAAGAAAAGGTTGGGATAGAGAACTCAAGCAGGTGGAGCTGGGGTTTCAATGCAGGTTTTGAAGCATTGCGTATTTCAGGAGCTATTTAAAAATCCATAAACATCTACAAAGGGAGAAGGAGAATTAGAACATGCAGGTGTGACTTGTATGCTCCAGGTTTGCTCAATAATGTTCAGATCCCAGCCAGAGGAAGGAAACTCTGAAGCATTAGGTGACACTCTACAGGCTGAGAGCCAGATTTCTTTACATAAGAATCTCTTAAGCTATTTTAGGTGGCAGTGGATTGATGAGGCTTCAAAATCCGCATTAGCTGGAGGATGGAAACCTCCAGGGAGCCAGATTGTTGATGTGTTTGCATTCCACTGAGTTAGTGGCTGAGTAAAGTGAAGCTATTGTAGGGCTGCCCAAAACACGACATAAATAGAAATTGTGCCATGATCATCAAAGATCTAAGCCTGCTCTTCTGGCTTTATTAGGCAGCAGGCTCTGATCGTTGCAGTTTCCCTGCAGAGCTTCTACCAAGTGACCTCAGTGTCATTGTCCCCAGTGCTCCTCCTGGCTGTGGCTGTTGGTCACATGGAGGTGACCACTGCCTTGTGGCAAGAGCCTTCTTGGCCCTGGTTTTGCCTTTGCCTAGTGACAAACAACCCAAAAGCTCTGTATTGCTCTGTATTGCAGGGTGAGCACAGGGTGAACTCTCTCCTCCTTGCTGTGACACCTGGGCTGGCAGGGATGACACAGTGACCTCGGCCAGCCGCTGCTGCCTGTGCCACCACCTGGCACTGACGTGCTTGATGAAAACCCTTTCGCTGGGATTTTTCTCCTGAGAAGCCTCAGAACAGAAATGGAACCAATACGGACCTGCTGGCTGTGGAGTGTGGGCTGGAGATGGTTTAGCAACACGAGCATCTTGGATTGGTCTCCTGTGCATTATTTGTACTTGATGACCAATCATGGTCCAGCTGTGTCGGGGCTGTGAGCAGTCCCAGGTTTTTATTATTCATTCCTTTCCAGCTTTGTGATGTCTCCTTGCTCTTTTAGTACAGTTCTAATATCTCATTTTCTTTTACTACAATAGAGATCATAAAATAATAAATCAGCCTTCTGAACAGTGGAGTCAAGATTCTCATCTCTTCCCTGGTCCTGGGGACCCACAAACACCACCACAATCACCAGCTTGAGCTGGTCTGGGCAGCACCAAATGAAAAAAAACAAAAGCTTTAAAAACAGAAAAATTAAAAATTAAATTAAAAATAATGTAAAATTTTAAAAATAAAATTAATTAAAAATAAATGAAACACAAGATAAAAAATAGAAAGTGCTGTAAAGTGAACTGCTGAAAAGTGCTGTAAAAGTTCCATAAAAGGAAGTGCCGTAAAGCGCGACTGTCGTAAAAGGTGCCGTAAAGCGCGACTGTCGTAGAAGGTGCCGTAAATGACGACTGTCGCAAAACTGCCGTAAATCGCGGCTGTCGCAAAAGGTGCCCTAAAGCAGCACTGTCGTAAAGGGCGCCGTAAAGCGCAACTGTCGTAAAAGGTGCCGTAAAGCGCGACTGTCGTAAAAGGTGCCGTAAAGTGCGACTGTCGTAAAAGGTGCCGTAAAGCAAAAGTGTCGTAAAAGGTGCCGTAAAGCAAAACTGTCGTAAAAGGTGCCGTAAAGCGCGAGTGTCGTAAAAGGTGTCGTAAAGCAGCACTGTCGTAAAAGGTGCCGTAAAGCGCGACTGTCGTAAAAGGTGCCGTAAAGTGCGACTGTCGCAAAAGGTGCCGTAAAGCGCGACTGTCGTAAAAGGTGCCGTAAAGTGCGACTGTCGCAAAAGGTGCCGTAAAGCAAAACTGTCGTAAAAGGTGCCGTAAAGCGCGACTGTCGTAAAAGGTGCCGTAAAGCGCGACTGTCGCAAAAGGTGCCGTAAAGCGCGACTGTCGTAAAAGGTGCAGTAAAGTGCGACTGTCGCAAAAGGTGCCGTAAAGCAAAACTGTCGTAAAAGGTGCCGTAAAGCGCGACTGTCGTAAAAGGTGCCGTAAAGCGCGACTGTCGTAAAAGGTGCCGTAAAGCGCGACTGTCGTAAAAGGTGACGTAAAGTGCGACTGTCGTAAAAGGTGCCGTAAAGCAAAAGCGTCGTAAAAGGTACCGTAAAGTGCGACTGTCGTAAAAGGTGCCGTAAAGCAAAACCGCCGTAAAAGGTATCGTAAAGCGCGACTGTCGTAAAAGGTGCCGTAAAGCGCGACTGTCGTAAAAGGTGACGTAAAGCGCGACTGTCGTAAAAGGTGCCGTAAAGCAGCACTGTCGTAAAAGGTGCCGTAAAGCGCGACTGTCGTAAAAGGTGCCGTAAAGCAGCGCTGTCGTAAAAGGTGCCGTAAAGCGCGACTGTCGTAAAAGGTGCCGTAAAGCGCAACTGTCGTAAAAGGTGCCGTAAAGCAGCACTGTCGTAAAAGGTGCCGTAAAGCGCAACTGTCGTAAAAGGTGCCGTAAAGCGCGACTGTCGTAAAAGGTGACGTAAAGCGCGACTGTCGTAAAAGGTGCCGTAAAGCAAAACCGTCGTAAAAGGTGCCGTAAAGCGCGACTGTCGCAAAAGGTGCCGTAAATCGCGACTGTCGTGAAAGGTGCCGTAAAGCAGCACTGTCGTAAAAGCTGCTGTAAGGCACGACTGTCGTAAAAGGTGCCGTAAATGACGACTGTCGTAAAAGGTGTCATAAAGCAGCACTGTCGTAAAAGGTGCTGTAAATGACTGCTGTCGCAAAAGCTGTCGTAAAGTGCGACTGTCGTAAAAGCTGCCGTGAATGACGACTGTCGTAAAAGGTGTCGTAGAGCAGCACTGTCATACATTTCAATTACTGCAACAAGAGGCTGACTGTTCAGCCGCGTTTACCGGAGCCTTTTTGACACAGTTTTTATTAAGCACTTTATTGTATCTCCCGCCGGGCCGTGGCTGCCGCGGGGCCGCCCCCGGCTCGCCGGGCGCTGTTGGAGCCGTTCGCCGCACCGGGCATGCCCGCAGCAGCCGCCCCGCCCCGCTCGTGCCGCGACTCCGCCCCTTGGCGCCGCGAGTCCCCACCGGGACACGCCCCCACCTCCCCGCCGGACCGCGCGGCTCCGGTACCGCCGCCCCGCCCCTGCCCTCGCGGTCCCGACACGCGCGCCCCCGGCCCCTCCCGCCACCCCCGCCTTTGCCAGCCCGTGGCTCCCGGGCGTTGCCGCTCCTGCCGCCCCCAAGTCCCCCTCGCCCCCTTTGCCGACGGAGCGCCGGTTCTGGCCCAAGCGCCGTCGCTGCTGCGTCTCTGCCGCCGCCAGCGGCTCCCGGAGCTGCGGTGCTGAGCACGCCTGGCGCGGCCGCGTGGCTGCAGCCGCTCCAGCCCAGCCTCCCGTCAGCGCCGCCCCTGCCCGCCGGGCCGGCAGCCACCGCAGCTCCCAGCGGCTGCACGCCGCGCTCCAGCCGCCGACCAGCCCAGCGCCCGCCGTGGCCCCAGGATCATCTCCCGCTGCCGAGCCCGCCCCGCCGCCGCCCGGGGTCTCTTTCCCGCTCCTGCCGCCGCCGCTGCATGGCGGGCGGAGCCGTGCCGTCCCCCCGCAGCCTCCCGCTTCCGAGCTGCTGCACGGCGCGGCCCCGCCGCCTCCTGCGACCACGGCCGTCCCGCCGCTCCCTTCCGCGGCCGCGGCCCCGCGTCCCCTTCCCGCAGCTCCCCCGCCCGCCATAACGCCTCACGCGGACCCAGTGACGCAACGCACGCATGCGCAGTTGCTACAGCCCCGCAGCAGCGATATCACTCCGCTCCGCCTCATCCAACCGCAGCGCTGCTGCCGGGATCAGCAGCGCGCATGCGCAGTTCTATCTCCACGGCCCCGCCGCCACCCCCCACTGCTTCAGCCGCAGCTTTGGTGCAGCCCGGTCCCGGTTCCGAGCCCGGTCCCGGTTCCGAGCCGCTGCACGCCGCTGTCCCGCCACAGCCGGCATCCCTGTGCCCTGGCACGCCGCTTCCGCCGCCAGCGGGTCTGTACACGGCACCACAGCAGGCGAATACTGCAGCCTTGCATGTATCCTTCCGCGTCTCTCCCTCTGCCGGAGCTTGAGGATCCGGGCACCGAGAGATCCCTCCGCAGCGCGGGACGCTGCACAACCGACACCTGGTATCCCTCCGCGTGTTCGCCTTCCACCTCCTAGCCCCGAGAGGGACTACTTTGTGTCACGATTCGTCCGCACAGCCACAAACGAAGGAGGTTGGCAGCACAGAAAACTTCACTTTTGACTCCTTTTGACCCTTTCAAGACCTTTAGAATCCATCCTGAACAGCGCAGAGGGGTGGATGCAGCACAACACATCAGTCGGATTTTATAGATCAGCAGAACCTTGGCCAAGGGAGTGCCAGGACTGGCTCTGTCCTTGTCCTGATTTAGGAGCAGTGATGGGGAAGGGACTGGTCTGAAGCTTTGTCTGAGACCTTTCCTAGGCTGGAGGTAGCAGATAGTCTGTGATTTTCGTCCAGTTTCCTTGTGATCATGGGCTTACCTGCTTCCTCTTCTGTTTGTAGATTTTTACTTCACATTACAGAGGGGAATTCCCTTTTTGGTCTCCTAGTTCTTGGGGTTTTTTGAAGGAAATTCATCATATGAACTTGCATGGGTCGTCTGTCCACTGTGCTGCTTCCACACCCTCCACAGGGATTTTTGAACCAATTTCATGACAAGATGATTCCTGATGGCCCGAAAATAATTTTTAAAAAATTCAAAAAACCATTTCAAAAAAATTTCCTAAAAATCCATCCCCCAAGGGGCTGCCCCTCTCCAAAGAGCAGCTCCAGGTTGTTGCTGTTTCCCCTCCTGCAGCAGTGCCAGGGCTCACCCCACTTTTCCCTGGAGGTGACTGCATGTCCAGGGACAGCCTGGTAATCTCCTGTGTAATCCCCAACGTGCTGATGCAGCTCAGCCTGCAAACCTGGGGGCTGTGACACCCAAATGTGAGGCTGAACTCCTCTGGGGGACGCTCAGCAATATTTTTTTTTTTTTTCACTTGGGATTTGAAACTGAATAAAAAGGAAGAGCAGTTTTCCTTCTTGTCTGTTTGGGTTTTTTTGGAGTTTTTTGGTTTTTTGGCGATAACTTTTTAATCACAAGACAAGAATTGTGTTCTCTCTTGGTGGCTGCCAGGTTCCTGTCAGGCAGGGAAGCCACAGAAAGGTGGATTTGAGATTTGAGGGAGGGCTGGACGCTGCTTTGTGGCTGTGCCCCTGCACAGAGCCGTAAATCTCCCTTGCTGCATCAGTGGCAGCCTGAGCAGCTTTCTTCCAAGAAGTGAATAATCCAGATGACCGCACCGTGATCTGAGCTGAGTCCAGCTCAGCTCCAGGTGCCCTGGGAGGTGCTGCTGCCAGAGGGGACCTGGCTGGAAGGGGACAGGGGGCAGAGCTGCAGCCCCTGCTCCCTGCAGGGTCTCTGGACAGGTCTGTGCCACGGGAACCGCGCTGTTCTCCTGCCTTGGGGCTCTGCCATTCCTAGATTGCAGCCACGATTTAGCTGCTCCCAGCTTAAAAATAAGAATGCCTAAAACCCCCTGCGTGCTTTTAGTGAATGCTTTTAGCGGCTCTCGGAACGGGGGGGTTGCGAACAGGGGCATTGCCCTCCGGGGTGTGGGAGGGAGCGGAGGGGACATCCAGGGAGCCTGGGCTGTGTCCTGGTGTCCGTGTGTCCCACGGGGTGCCAGGACACCGAGCAGAGGGCACTGATGTGCCAGCTGGGCTCTCTGCGAGGGTCTCCCACCTCCACTCCCCCCGGTTTGTAACTCCTGGGGCTGCTCTCGCCCTGGCAGCGGGCTCAGAGCCCGGGAGATGCTGTTTGCAGCCCCCGAGGGGTCCCTGGGCGTGGAGGGGCAGCTGCGGATGGGGCTGAAGGTGGAGCTGTAAGCTCATTAGGGGGGAAAAGCGGCTTTAGGGGACGGGATGGCGCTGAGCAAAGGGGTTGGGGCACTGCGGGGGAAGGTGGGGCTGCTGAGAGGGGCAGGAGGGACGGGGGTCCTGGGCAGCATCACCGAACCAGATGCTGCAGGGGCTCCTCATCAGCCGTCCTGGTTTATTCTGGTGCTGGTCCCTATGTAAGCACAGGGGGATCCCCCGGCTGCAGGGGCTTCTCATGAACCACCCCGGTTTATTCTGGTGCTGGTCCCCATGAAAGCACGGGGGCATCCCCTCTGTCCCGGCTGCAGGGGCTCCTCATCATCCATCCCAGTTTATTCTGATCCCCCATAAACCACGGGGGGATCCCCCGGCTGCAGGGGCTCCTCATCATCCATCCCAGTTTATTCTGATCCCCCATAAAGCACGGGGGGATCCCCATCTCTCCCGGCTGCAGGGACTCCTCATCAGCTGTCCCGGTTTATTCTGAGCCCCCATAAAGCACGGGGGGATCCCCCGGCTGCCCCCACCCTGCCAGGGGGATGCTGAGGCTGGCACAGCGTCCCAGGGGGGATCGGTCCTGCCCTTCCCCGGCCCTGCCGCCTCCCCGGGCGGCTGCGGGACCGGGCAGAGCCCTCCCGGCCACCTGCAGCCCCCGCTGCCCGCCCCGGCCGGCGCGGGGAGCTCCCCGGCGCTCTCGTGCATCTCCTTTAAAGGCCTTCTCTCCTCGGGCCCGGCCCCGGCAGCTCCGAGCGCCGCCGATGCGGCCGCTGCGCCCCGCGGGGAGCCCCGGAGCCCCGGGCGGGCCGGTGGGGAGCGGGCAGCGCTGAGCGCCGGCCCCGAGCGCTCGGGAGGAGCCCAGGCAGGTAACGGTGTCCGGGGAGCGCTCGGGATGAGGGAAACCCGCTCCGGCAGGGCATGGCAGGGGGCTCCCTGCGCTGGAGCAGCCGCGTGTCTCGTATCTTTTCCGTCTGTAACACAAAGATAAGCAGCGGGTGTCTCTGGGGAAGCAGCTGTGATGGATTGAGCGCTTTGCAGCCCTCCGGAGCGCTCCGGTCTCGCTGCTGGGATCAGTTTGGGTGGAGATACCGGCGGTAATTCCCGCTGTATAGGTGTGAAATGGGCTGGCTCCGAAAGGTGCCAAGCGCTGCTTTTTACGCCTTCAGCAGAGCTGAGCGGGCGCTGGGTGATGCTGAGCTGGGCCGAGGCTTTGCACAGGCACGTGGGGCTTCCAGCAGCTCTGTCCCCCTTGATCTCTCCTGAATTTCTTGTCCTGGACAAAAAAAAAAATAATTCTCCTTCTGTCCTAAATCTGCATGTCCATGGGCACCGGGACAGTCCCTGCACCCTGGGCTGTGAGAGGGACTTTGTGAAATTCCTGCCTCCCTCTCTGACTCTTTGAACACTGTAAAACAGCTTAAATGGCTTCTCCAAGCTCCCTTGTATTTGGAAATGTTTTCTATCTCTCTCTGGGAGCTCAGGGACTGTCGTGTCTGCAGCCTGGAGAGCAGGGGGTCGCCGCAAATCCATTTCCCCCCAAGAAGCTGACCCACACCACAAACCCCAAAAATGAGAATTGTCCTGGGGGAAGGAGATGGGGGTGGCAAGAAGGGAAGTCCACCCTCTTGTATTGCATTGAATTTCTCCTTTTCCTCGCTCCTTGCCCGCCCAAATCCCTCCAGCCCCCTCCCGGATCCCAGCGGGCCTCCCCACCTCTTTTCCACGCTAAGCAGAGGAGCTCGGAGCTCCTGCTGGGTGAGAAAACGCTTTAAAAATATAACATTTAGAGGCGTTCTCCATCTGCGCGCGGCTAATGCGGGTCCCTCGCCATAGGTGAGCTGCTCCTGGAGCCAGATGAAGCCGCTCCGAGGGAGCTCTCCGGGACAGGGGCAGGAGGAGGAGGCGCCGGGACCGGCCCAGGGGCGCCGGCGGCGGCAGCGGCACCGGGCGAGCTGCCGGCCCAGCCCCTCACCGCCGAGGTACGTGCGCTAAAAACTCCCCTGGAGACGCTGGCGAGGATGGGACAGCGATGGCAGTGCCGGGCAAGGGGCACCGAGCATCGTTCTGGCGCGGTGGCTCCTTCTCCTGCTCTCGGGCTCGCCAGGAGGAGAGGGAGAAGCTCTGCTGCAGCCCTTTCCAGAGCCGGGGGGGAAAGTTTGGGGGGTCAAACCTTCTCCCAGCTGGGTTCAAACCCTCTCCCAGTTGGGTTCAAACCCTCTCCAAGCTGGGTTCAAACCCTCTCCCAGTCGGGTTCAAACCCTCTCCAAGCTGGGTTCAAACCCTCTCCCAGTTGGGTTCAAACCCTCTCCCAGTCGGGTTCAAACCCTCTCCAAGCTGGGTTCAAACCCTCTCCCAGTTGGGTTCAAAGCCTCTCCCAGTTGGGATCTGGGCTCCCGAGGGCTCTTTGCTCAGCAGCCCCTGTGACCTGCCCTCCCTGGTGTCCCCCAGCATCGGTGAGCAGGGATGCTGCAGAGCTGCCAGACCTCCTGGCACCCAGGGCAGGTTTTTGGGGTGATAAACCTGTCCCAGTGCGCTTTTAGGGGTGCTGTGAGACCGTGCCTGCCCGGGCTCTGGCTGTGTGTGGTGCTGGAAGGGGCCGGCTCGCAGCGAGGTCCCCTTGGCAGCCGGAGCAAAAAAAAAAAAAAAAAAAAAAAAAAGCAAAAAGCCGTGCTGAGGCAAAGTACGGCAGAGGCTGGTGGTGACTCATTGCTGGCTGGAAACGGCCCCGGCGGGTCCTCTGTGGGGTTCTGCGGCGGCCGCAGGAGCGCAGGGGGCGGCTCGGGGACGGAGCAGGCGGTGGAGGATGCTCGGGACGGAGCCAGGTCCGGAGCAGCCCCGGGAGGGAGCAGGGGGAGCGCGGGGGGTGGGATGCTGCCGATGCTTCCTGAGTTTCTTCAGGGTTTAGCCGGGATTCCCTCCGCAGGCAGCAGCAGGCAGAGCTGTGCGGGCTCCCCGCGTCTCCGGATGAAGGTAAGGGCAGCCCGGGCCGGGATGGGCTCACAAGGGTGGGTTTGCCACCTTCCCAGGAGGGTTTCCCTGGCGTGGCAGCACCTGCCTGCAGCCCCTTCCAGCCCTGCGACCCCATCCCCATCCCCTGGATTTGCCTCACCAGCCTGAACAGATCCATCGCCCTCCTCCCCCTGCCCTGGCTCAGTTTGGCTCCAGCTCCCTGAATCCCACGGGGATGTTTTGGGGGGTACCCGCCAGCTGACGGCCCCTGGGAGCCTGCAGGCTGCAGAAGTGGCAGTGGCAGTTTTGGGGGTCTGTCCTGAAGCGGTGTCAGGCTGGGCAGGGGTCCCTGCTGCCCGGCTCCTTTCTGTCCCCAGGCAGGATGAGCAGTCCCCAGGGAGAGCCAGGTGGGGACTTGGCCAGGAGCGAGCAGAGCGTGGAGCAAACCGGCGAGGTGAGAGCGAGGGGAGGGTGACAGCTGGGGACAAACCCTGCCTGGTTCCTCGGGTCAGGCAGCCCCTCTGTGCTGCTCTCCTCGGGGTGCTGGGCAGCACCAGGGGGAGGTTTTGCCCCAGCAGCACCTTTGTGCCTCTCAGGAGCCAGGCAGGGCCGTGCAGGAGCCGGCTGTGCACCCTGGGGACAGTGACAGCACTAAAGGTGGGTGAGTCCCCATCCCACATCCCAGCTGGGCCCCTTAGGGGAAGGTTTGAAGTAGCTGGGGATGAGCATGGGAACGTGTTCTGATGGGATTCATCTCCTCTGGTGGGGACACGGGCAGGGGGAGCCCGGCCTGGGAGGAGCCAAAGCCCCCCTGATGCTGGGGGAAGGATTGGGGTGGTTCCAAAGCATGGGCAGCACCCCCTGCTAGGACAGGAGGGCAGAGGGAGGAGGGAAGGCCCAGGGAAAGCCCTCATGTGTGGTCTCTTGTGGCCCCACTGCCTTCCTGCAGATGCAGAAACCCTGGAGGAGCCGCTGCTGAGCCTCCCCAGTGAGCTCTCAGTGCTGGACAGGCTTGGCTTGCACAGGTGAGACCAGGGAGCACCTGCATCCCTCAGGGCAGGGGGGGTCCCAGGGCACAGCAGGGCTCAGGGATTGGATTTCCCTCCTTTTCCATTGCACAAGAGTTGCTGTCCACATAATGGGCACTTGGCTTCCCACTTCTGGTGGTGGCTGGCACCCCTGGGAGCAGGGCAAGGGCATTTTCAGCCTGCAGCCCCCACGATGCCCCCATCCCTGACAGCACTTCTCTTCCTGCAGGGTGGCTCTGACCGAGCAGGATCTGGAGGTGAGGGCTGCAGGGGGCCGTGGGTGGGCTGGGGAAAGGGGACACGAGGACAGGGACACCGTGCTGGCTCACTGTCCCATGGCTCTGTCCTGCTCCTTCAGGCACCGCAGGGCCCTGGCAGCCGCCTCCCAAACGCTTTCCCAGAGATGCTTCTGGCATTTGGAGGCAGCTGCATTTCCATGAGTCTGTGCTCTGCGTGCCCAGCAATCCCACAAAGTGCTCTGCAGCTGCTGAAGGGCGCCCTTGGCCCGGGAGGCGGCGGGAGCCTCGCTAATAGAAATCATTTCCCTGCGAGTGCCAGGGCTGAGTCAGGCTCAGCCACCAGCCAGGACCCGGCCAGGGCTGGGCTGGCGTCTGCCCGGCTGTGCTCTTGCCAGGAGGGCTCAGGATTGTTATCAGCTGCCTGGGGGACGTTATCAGCTCTGTCTCCCTGGGCTGGCATCCCAGGGGACTGTCCCCAGCTTGCAGCAGCCTAACGGAGGCAAGTGCCGATTGTCTTCAGCACTGCCCCGATGGTGGCACACGGGGAGGCCTGTCAGTGCCTTGGGGACAGCAGCACACGGCCCTGGTGGCTTTTCTTCTGCCCCTCTGTCCCACCTCTCGCGCTGCAGGCGGCCTTTGCCCACCTCGCCCTGGCCTTTCGCTGCGACGTGTTCACCCTGCAGCAGCGGGTGCTGGTGGAGAGACGGGCACGGGATGCAGCGGAGGAAAACATCCAGGAGGAGCTGGGGCAGTGCCGGGCTGCCCTGGAGGTAGGTGGGCACCAGGGCAGGGGGCTGGCACGTGCTGGGATCACCCAGCCCCAGAGGGGTTTGGACAGCTCAGAGCAGCGGCTCCAGCAGCTCCATCCTTTCCCCCCACAGAGGCTGGGCCGGTCCTGTGCCAGTGCAGGCTGCAAGGAGACGCTGGAGCAGCTGCAGCACAACCTGGCCGTGCTGGCAGCAGCTGTGGAGAGGGCAACCAGTGCTGCAGAGAAGCTGGGGGCTGTACACCAGGTGTGCACACAACCTCGTGTGGGAGTGATGGAGGAGCTACAGACGGGCTTGGGGACGATGAAGCCTCATCCCCGGGCTTGGGGATGATGAAGCCTCATCCCTGGGCTTGGGGATGATGAAGCCTCATCCCTGGGCTTGCTGGGGTTTGTCCGTCCTCCTCACAGTGCTGGCCTGGACCTCACTTTTGTGCTTAGCAGGGTGCAAGGGATCCATCCACCAACCCCTGGGAGTGGGAGGGGGATGCACCTGCACTCCCTGGCACTCCCTATGTACCAGAGCCTTAGGCAGATAGCTGGTTAGGGCATATAGCTGTTAACTATCATGGAATCAAAGCCCATCTGTCTAATAAATTGGAAGGTCCTAGCTTAATTAAAGCACCAGAGCTGCATTTAGGGGATGCAGGGTAATGGCCTGCGGACTTTAGCAGAAACTAAGATGGTTTAACTCTTGTTTAAGGCTTTGAAGGCCTTCAGCTTAGGTAATCCTAAATTTCTTAGATAATGGTAAGGATTGTAGGGGAGATAGGAAGGAGGATGAGTCCCAGGCATGGGGAGGGACTGGCAGAGCTGGCTCCTATGGAGACTTAGGGGTCCTGATCCCCCGTCCCCCCCGGCTGCAGGAGGCCCGGATGAGCCGGGCAGCAGAGGTGATGGTGCAGCACGTGGAGAACCTGAAGCGGCACCACCTGCGGGAGCACGCGGAGCTGGAGGAGATGAAGCGCCTGATCCAGCAGAACTCCCGCAACCGGCAGCTGGCAGAGAGCCAGGGTGAGGTGGGCTCTGCCCCCGGGGCTAGGCAGGGCTGGCATGGAGCAGCCCAGCCTCTTTGGGGGCAGTGTGACCCTGCCCCGCAGAGCCAGGGCTGCTGTGAGCTGGGGAGTGGCAGGGGGAACAGCTGATGGTGCAGGGAACAGCTGGTGACAGTTGTGAGGGGACACTGGGACAGCAGATCAGTGTGGCAGCAGGTGCTGGTGGCCAGAGAGCCATAACCCAGCTGGGAATGCAGGGCAGGGGGGCCCATGCACGAAAAGGACTCTGTTCCTGAGCACCAAACCCCACAGGTGCCATTGTGTCCCCCTGCCTGGGGCACCACCTGTGCCAAGCACAGAGCATGTGGCCAGGACAGCTTTGTGTGTGTGTCTGTCTGTGCATCAGCCCCATCCTTGTGCTGGGGGATGATGTAAGGCAGCTTCTCTCTGCTCTCAGATGATGTGGAGCCACGGCTGAGGCCTCACCCCCTGAAGAGGACTTTCCAGCAGGTAACTGGTCCCAGTTTGGGAGTCACTGCCTTCCCCTGTCCTGCTGGCCTCCCTCAAGTGGCTGTCCCCCCACAGCCCCTTGTCCCCAAACAATGTCACTGCAGCCAGGTGCTTGCTGCAGGGAAGATCTGCTGGGATGAAGCAAAATGCAGCCTCAGAGAGCTGTTGGTAGACAGACAGGATGCCCAGCAAGCTGAGGGCTGCCTCTGCAAGAGATCTTGGGCAGATCCTTCCTCCATTGCAGGGTCACAGGCTTGGCTGTTCTTTAGCACCACCTTGAATCCCACACTGGGATTCAACTGGGGACAGCCAGTTGATCCCCCAAAGCTCCAGAGGTAGGGGAGGGGGTCAGGCAGCCCCACCGGGACAGCTTGCAGCACCAATGACAGGCACAAACCTCTTGGCTTTGACCTTCCCTGGCTTTCCAGCTTCCCCTCTTAGCTCCAGTGGGAGCTGGCAGTGTCCCGTGGTGTCCCTCGCCCGTGCTGAGGTGAGGGGGAAGGAGGAGGTGAGCAGCAGCTGCACAGAGCTCACCCCCAGCCCTCTGTTGCAGGGGTCTGCCCGCCGCAGGGTCAGCATCGCCGTCATCCCCAAGCAGCTCCTGGTAAGGACGTGTTGGGTGGGGACAGCCAGGGGCTGTGTCCCCAGCCCGGTGCTACCGGGGCTCTGTGTCCCCAGCCCCGGTGCCACTGGGGCTCTGTGTCCCCAGCCCCGGTGCCATTGGGGCTCTGTGTCCCCAGCCTGGGTGTCACTGGGGCTCTGTGTCCCCAGCCCCGGTGCCACTGGAGCTCTGTGTCCCCAGCCCCGGTGCCACTGGGGCTGTCCCCACTGATGCTCCCACCTTGTGTGCCCAGCCAGGTGCCAGCCCTGAGAGCCGAGCAGCCCCAGCGGGTGACCTGGAGCCAGAGGGGGCCCAGCGCTGGCCCAGCACCCCCAGGTAACTGCGCTGGGTGGCAGCAGCTGCCCCAGCTGTCCCCATGTGGCACAGCACTGACCCTGTCCTCTCCCTCCCAGGAGTGAGCTGGAGCCCCAGGGCCAGCACAGCGCCGTGACTGGGAGGCTGGTGGCAGAGGCAGAGGGCAGAGGATCCAGCACAGGCAGCGAGGAGCCAGAGCAGCTTGGGCTGACGTGAGCAGCACCCTGCGTGTGCCCAGCATCCCCCGTGGCTGCTGGCCTCTCTGTGCTCCCCAGGTGGCCAGCACTTGGGCAGGGGCTGGGGGGTTTAGGGGTGGAAGGCTGGGTTGTTGTTTGGCTGCCTCAGCTCAATCCCACCGGGGCTCAGTTTTGCCCACACATTGCGGGTTGCCCGTGCCCTCCTCAGGTTTGTTCACTTGGGCTTGTAAAAGATTTGCCAGGGAGTTTTGGGGCTGAGTTAAACATCCTCCTTGTGCCCAAGATGGGGTGGAGGTGGGATTTGCTCTCCCCCGTGGATGACAAGTGTCCCTGGTCACCTTCTCCCCAGGTCCAAGGGCTCTGCAGCAGAGCTGTGGCGTCCGTGGCTCTTCCTCCCACAGCACTACTGGGTTTTCTTCTGGCTGCTTCTGCTGAGCATCGCCTTCATCCTCCTCGTCCGTGTGCTGGAGCTGCAGAGGCTGCAGCCTGCAGCATCACCCAAGGCCTAGCTGGACCAGGGAGGGGGAGCTGAGAGCCACCTCTGCTCCTTCCCCACGTCCAAAAACACCAAACCCCTAGAATAATAAAATGGGAGGAAAAACGGGGGAATTGTAATGACGGAGCAGGGGCTAGGATCTAAGGCAGGAGCTGTGGTAGGGTCTAAGGTAGGGTTGGCACCTCCATGTAGCCGTGAAGGGTTGAGGGAGCTGCAGCAGCTCTCGCTGATGCTGTGAGTTGCCTGTTCTCAGCACCTCCATGTAACCATGAAGGGTTGAGGGAGCTGCAGCAGCTCTCGCTGATGCTGTGAGTTGCCTGTTCTCAGCACATCAGGAGGTGCAGGTGCGCTCCCACACATCCCCTGCGCTGGTTTGCTTTAGAGCCCCGTCCTCAGCGCCACCACACGCCCTCAGCCCCTGCTGTATTCACACCTAGCGCTCCTTTGCTGCTGCCGGGGGACAGTGCTGGGCAGGAAGGCGCAGGTCAGCGATCGGCGGCGCCACGAAGGGCTCACAAACAGAGGGAGCTGTTTCCGACCGCTCGCTTTGACACACACGCCCGGTTTCCGCGTCCGCCCCAGCCTCCCACGGGTGGGTTCCACTACCCCCGGAGCCGGCGGCTTTGCGGGGACCAGCAGAGCCCGGCCGAGCTGCCCCGGCGGGGGTTCAGCTCCAGCATCCCCAGGAAGGGCTCGGAGGGGAGGGATGGAGGCGCCGGCTGCTCGCCCTGCTGGCTGCAGCCGCCGCGGGTGACTCAGGGTGACCGAGGTGCCCCACGCCCCTCGCCCCGTGTCCCTGAGTCACCGGCACAGCCTCGTGGCCAGCTGTCCCCGTGCGTCACAGCCCCCTGGCCGTGACACCCGTCCCGGCACGCCGCAAATGTCCGGCAGCACGCCGAGGACGGCAGAAACCCCAAAAAGCAGCGGCCAGCAGCGAGCTTCGGTCACCCCGGGGGCCGCCCCAAGGTACCCTCACCCCGCTGGGGCCGTTCCCACTCGGGAAACGCAATCCCAGAAGTTTCCACGCCGGCTGTGCTGGTCCGGAGCTGGTACTGGGTGGGTCCCCCCCGGAGCTGGCACTGGGTGGGTCCCCCCCAACCCCGCCCCGATCCTCCGGCGTCCCCAGCGCCCTCCGGTGTCCCCAGCACCCTCCGGCGTCCCCAACACCCTCCTGGCCGGGGGAGCAGCACGGTGGGAAGGGGGTGAAGGGGTTTGCCTTCATCACCGGAGTCTTTTTGCTTGCTCGGCGAAAAGTCTGTTTTCTCAGCCCAAAATACAAAAAGCCCCAGCCGGGGTTGCGCTGTGCCGCCCGTCCCGCTGCTCCGAACCTCCCGGTTCCGCGTCCGCAGCGGCACAAAGGGGGGCCCGGGGCCGCCCCTCCCCGGCGCCGCCCGGCCCGGTCCCCCCGGCCGCGGGGGAGGGTCGGGCCGGAGGGGAGGGGAAGGCCGAGGAGGGGAGGGCAAAGGAGAGGAGGGCCGGGCCGGCCGGCAGCTGCTGCTGGCAGAGGCAGCGCTCGTTTCCTGCTCGCTATCGCCCGGCTGCGCCCAGCTCCGGTCCCTCCCCTGCCCCGGGCCGTGCCTCAGTTTCCCCCCGCTGCGGAGGTGAGTGGAGGGTGAGGATGGGCAGAGCATCCCTGGGCGTGGGGAGGTCCGGGCTCTGCTGCTCCCCCGGCCCCGCGTCCCCCCGCTCGGTGCCGGCATCCCGAGCATCGGCGCTGACAAAGCCCAGCGGCGATTCTGCCGTGCTGGGGAGGGCTCGGCCCCCGAAGCCGTGTCCTGCTTGTCCCCGGGACGCTCCGGGGCAGGGCAGCGCTTTTGCTCCGGCTGAGCCCTCCCCGCAGCCTCTCCCGGCGGCAGCGGCGTCCCCCCTGCTCCATCCTCGCTGCTTTTCCCCTCCAGCCGCCGACCTGTGCTGCCTTCGGGACAAAGGGGAAAGAGAGCAGTCCCCGCTCCTCCTCCACCGGTGATGAGTAGGGTGGGGAAGAGCTTTGCTAAGACCCGTGAGAGATGCTCCGTGCATCGTCACGGAGATGTCTCTGCCGCAGGATGTGCTTTGGGGTAGAGGAGAAGTACAAAGAGGAAAATGATGTGTGGGGTGTGAAACTTGGCCGTGACCAGACTTCCTCTTTTTACCAAAATTCAGCTGCAAGAGGCAGGTCTTTCCGTGGGCTGCTGTTGGGCAGGGGGACAGGCTGAGCAGCACAAATAGGGGGGCACATTTGCTTCTCCCCAAGAGTTGTCTGTGCCCAGGGCTCCCCGGGACGTGGTGTGTGGATGCCCAGAAAAGCTTAATGCAGGTTTGTCCCCTCTCCTCAGCCCTTCTCCCCACAGCTCCAGGCTGGGGCCTTGCAAAGCTGGGGTGTGCTCATGCACCCACAGCCCTGCCTCACACCGGAGGAGCTGACAGGGATTTTTCCCTCCCTCTGAGGATTAAAACCCACCAAAATCAAGGCAAGGGTGGTCTCCCTGCCCAGTCCCACACCTGGGATGTTTCTCCTGAGCACAATAACGTTTGTAAGAGCTTCAAGTGCCTTCACCCCTTCCTGACACCCTCCCAGCTCAGCTGGTGGTTAAAAGCAAGGGCTTTGGCCAAGCTGTTGGGTGGGCACAAGAGACCCTCCATCCTGCCTTTCACTGGAGGGGCTCTCCTGGGTCCCAGCTCAGCAGCCTGGGCTGCGGTGTCCAGGCTGAATCCCAAACCTGGGACAGCCCTGTCCATCCTGGGAGCCAGGATCCCAAACCCAGGACAGCCCATCCATGCTGGGAGCCTGGATCCCAAACCCAGGACAGCCCTGTCCATCCTGGGAGGCAGGATCCCAAACCCAGGACAGCCCCATCCGTGCTGGGACCTGGATCCCAAACCCAGGACAGCCCATCTGTGCTGGGACCTGGATCCCAAACCCAGGACAGCCCTGTCTGTGCTGGGACCTGGATCCCAAACCCAGGACAGCCCCATCCACACTGGGAGCCTGGATCCCAAACCCAGGACAGCCCCATCCACACTGGGAGCCTGGATCCCAAACCCAGGACAGCCCATCCGTGCTGGGACCTGGATCCCAAACCCAGGACAGCCCCATCCATGCTGGGACGTGGATCCCAAACCCAGGACAGCCCTGTCCATCCTGGGACCTGGATCCCAAACCCAGGACAGCCCTGTCTGTGCTGGGAGCCTGGATCCCAAACCCAGGACAACCCTGTCTGTGCTGGAACCTGGATCCCATACCCAGGACAGCCCATCCACACTGGAAGCCTGGATCCCAAACCCAGGACAGCCCCATCCATCCTGGGAGCCTGGATCCCAAACCCAGGACAGCCCATCCACACTGGGAGCCAGCGCAGCAGCGAGGCAATCTGCTGAAAATCCTCCCAGCTTTCATCAGCTCTGGAGCTGTGTCCTTTCCCTCCCTGTTTCCATGTGCCTGGAAGCCACGTGAGCTCCCGAGCAGCTTCCCCCACCCTCTCCCAAGGGGCTGCTTCTCCTGGGAGGGCCCGAGGGAGACCCTGACCCGCAGGGTGGGATGGGTGTCCCTGCTCCAGGGGCGCTCCTCGTGTCTCAGACCCGGGTGAAGCCCCCATGGACATTTCTGCAGCCAACCAAAGCTGACATGAGATGAGTCAGGGCTGGCTGCACCCCCCTCCTCCCCCCTGCTTGCAGGAACAGTGCTAAGGGAAGAAATGCAAGAGGCTTTGATGGAAGGAGCAGAGCACAGGCTGTGCCCTCCTCCCCTGCCGCTGGCCTTTGTGGGCTCCAAGCTGGGGTTTTGTATCCAGCCTGCAGGAACTGAGCTTTCCTAGGAGTTTCTGACCTTGCTTGCAGTTGTCGAGGGGGTTTGAGTGCGCCGGAACGCTGGCAGGATAATCCTTTCTGTAGGAAACTGTGTAACACAAGGCTTGTTGTTCTGCCTCCTCTCAGCCTCCCTGCCAAGGCGTAGGGGCTGCGGAGCTTTCCCAGGCACCAACTGCCCCTGGCACCATGGCCAGTGGGAATCAAGGCCGAGATGGGCTTTTTCCAGAGCCAGGGGCTGCTGGGGCTGGCGTAGATGCTCCCTGGGGCTGCTGTGTGGTGACCTTGGCCGGTGCCAGTGCAGGGATTTGAGCTCCTGGAGGACAATCCATCTGCACAGGGCGCTGGTGCCTGGCAGCCTGGGCAGCATCCGTGGCACAAGGATGGGTGAGAGCGCTGCAAACTCTCTGGGGAATTCCTCAGCCCTGCCTCAGTTTCCCCGGGCTCATCCTGTCCCGCTGGCAGCGCTCGGGGGAAGAGCAGAAATCTGTCCTCAGGTCTGTCAGGAATGCACGGGCTGTGTCCCCCTGTCCCTGCCACTCTGGCGTGTGCCAGCCCCTGCTGTGCCCCGCCGGGTGCCTCCCTGTCCGCCCAGGAAGGAAGGGGTTAACGCGCCCGGATGTCCTGAGTGCGCTGCTGGAAGGGAAGGTGACCTGCGGGAGCGAACGGAGGGAAGGTGACCTGCAGAGCTGCTTTGCCAGGCGCGTTCTGGGCGTCGGGGAAAGCCCTGAGTGAGGCTGAGCCAGAAACCCAGCTAGAATTCTGCCTTTCCGGCCAGAATTTAAGCTCTTGAGGAGCTCCTTTCTGCGCACACCCCCAGCCCCCGCCTCCCGGGCTGCCTGATTTATTCACGGCATCCTTGTCCCACGGCGGGGGTGGCCCCGGGCGCTGCCACGTGCCCAGGATAACGCTCGGGGCAGAGAGGGCAAAGAGCTGCGGGCCAAAGGTGGAAGCTCCGCATCCTGCCGAGCTTTTCCTGCAGATCCTCCCTGGCAGCACCGTGTGTGTGCTGGGCTGGGGGAGCCCTTCACAGCCCCGGGGCTTGGCCACTGTGGCTGGAAAAGGCAAAACTTTGGTTTTGGTGCTCAGGCTGGCAAGACAGAGGGCACAGGCACAGGGTCAGGGCAGTGCTGGGAGTGGGAGAGAGATGCAAGGAGAGCTGGTACCCTGGGAGATGAAAGGGCAGGGGGTTTTGGGAGGGGATGTGCTGCATCCCTCTTCCCACAGCTTCTGTGGCGTGATGGGGCTGCCTGTAGGGTGATTTGACTTTTATTTGATTTCCTCAGCGCTGCTTCCTCTGTGCTTATCTGCTGCCACCCTCTCCAGGAGTGGTGGAAGGGGAGGTGGGGGAAAAGGTCACCCCTTTCCAGCCCCAGCCCCAGGGCTGGACCTGCTGGTTTCTGCAGCAGCTGTGTGGCTGATTCCTAAAGCCAGGAGCTCCCTCCCATCCCCCCGTAGTGAGGTCAAGGCTGTGGAGGAAGGAAGTGGTGTCTTTGCTCCAAAACAGCTCCCTCTGCTCTTGGCTCTTGCAGGTATCCGCTGCATGGAGGGAGGCACTCACTGCAGCCCCAGCCTGCCCCATCCCCTGCCCTGAGGCCACTGTGACAGGGTGACACTGGCACTCTGGTGCGGTGGCAGGGTGACACTGTGGCTCTCTGGGTGCAGCATCCATCACTGCTGCCACCAAGTGCCAGTTTTGACAGTGCCATCACCACCCAACAGCACCTGCAGCCGGGAATCCTGGCACTGAGACGCCAGGTCTGGTATGGGACGTGTTTGGGGGTGGGGATCCAGGAGGGTCCCCTCCCTGCTGACCTCTGCTGTCCCTCTGCCAGGCCTCTGGGTGACACGGGATGAGTGTGCCAGCTGAGGAGCCGGGCAACCCTGCCCATGCCATCTTTGAGAGGTTCCTGCGAGCCGGGGAGTGCCAGGAGGTGCTGGGCTCCTTCCTGGAGCTGTGCCAGCAGCTGGGGCTGCAGGGCAGTGGGCTGCAGCTCTACCACGGCCTCAAGGCTGCCCTCAACTACTGGAATGCCAAGGCCCTGTGGAGCAAGCTGGATAAGAAAGCTGGGCACAAGGACTACGACCAGGGCACAGCCTGTGCTGGCACCAGGGTAAGTGGGGTGTGGGATGAGGGGTTTGGGTCTCTCCGTGCCCTGTGTCCTTGTCTTGGGGGAGAACATCCCCTGGGACAATCTGGCTCTCATCCCAGGAGGATGCAGGATGTGCCAGGCAGGAGGCTGATGGAGTTTAATGGGACAGGATGTTAATTAGCACTGCCAGCTCCCCATGGCATGGTGCCACCTCAGTGCCACCCAGCCAGCAGCGTCCTTCCGCCTCCCAGCTGCCTCTCACTGGGGACTTCCCATGGCAGGGCTGAGGGAACTGTCAAGTCCTTTCTGGGAGACAGGAGCATTCCAAGCAGGATGTCCCCACGGGGATATAACCCTAACCCTGTCCCACAGATGATGGCTTTGGTCCTGACTGCTGTGCCCCGTTGTCCCAGCCCTGTGCAGAAGCTCTCAGGAGACCAAACCCCGTCAGGGCTGCACAGACCTGCACCTTATCTCACCCAATGCTTTAATTGCTGCCATTGCCCTGGGTGAAGGCAAGGTCCAGGGGGTGGGGGGCACCCCACTTCAGGCAGAAAAGGGGAATCCTGAGGAGGGCCAGATCCTGACCCAGCAGGCAGGGACGTGCTGCCTTTGGGAGCGCTGGGGGGTTCACCCAAACCCTGCTTTGGGGGATCACCCACACCCTGTTTTGTGCTGCCCACCCCCTCACTGGCTGTCCTGTTTTGGGGGTTCACCCACACCCTGTTTTGGGGGTTCACCCAAACCCTGTTTTGGGGGTTCACCCACACCCTGTTTTGTGCTGCCCACCCCTCACTGGCCATATTGTGCTGGGGTTCACCCAAACCCTTCTTTGGGGGATCACCCACACCCTGTTTTGTGCTGCCCAACCCCTCACTGGCTGTGCTGTGCTGGGGTTCACCCAAACCCTGTTTTGGGGGTTCACCCACGCCCTGTTTTGTGCTGCCCACCCCTCACTGGCTGTGCTGTGCTGGGGTTCACCCACACCCTGTTTTGGGGGTTCACCCACACCCTGTTTTGGGGGTTCGCCCACACCCTGTTTTGTGCTGCCCACCCCTCACTGGCCATGCCGTGCCCTGCAGTGCCTGGTGGTGGGTGCTGGTCCCTGTGGGCTGCGGGCAGCCATCGAGCTGGCTCTGCTGGGAGCCCGGGTGGTGCTGCTGGAGAAACGCGACTCCTTCTCCCGCAACAACGTCCTGCACCTCTGGCCCTTCACCATCCACGACCTGCGTGCGCTGGGCGCCAAGAAGTTCTACGGGCGCTTCTGCACGGGCACGCTGGACCACATCAGTGAGTTCTGGGGGCACCAGGCTGGCTGTGGGGGGGTCCCAGCAGTCAGGGGTGCAGCCCTGAGGGCCTCCCTCCCCTCCCAGGTATCCGGCAGCTGCAGCTGATCCTGCTGAAGGTGGCTTTGCTGCTGGGGGTGGAGGTGCACATCAATGTGAGGTTCGAGGACCTGGTTCCCCCCAAGGGAAAGGCAGGTACGTAACTCTGCAGGGTGGGTGACAAGGACAGGGCTGTGGGTGGCCACTCTGAGTCCCCCAATCGCTCTCCTGTGCCTTTTGGGGGGCAATGAGAGGCAGCCCTTTCCCTGGGGACATTGATGACCACCCCTCTCCCTGCAGGTGGCTGGCAGGCCGTGCTGCAGCCCAGCTCCTCTCCCCTCACCCACTACGAGTTCGACGTCCTCATCTCAGCTGGCGGTGGCAAATTTGTCCCTGAAGGTGACCACGGGTGTCCCTGCAGCCCCAGGAGCAGTGTGGGGGCTGAGCAGGGGCTGATGGCTCTGCCCTGCTGCAGGGTTCAAGCGGAAGGAGACGCGTGGCAAGTTGGCCATTGGCATCACCACCAACTTCATCAACCGCCACAGCCGGGCCGAGGTGGAGGTGGCTGAGATCAGCGGCGTGGCCCGAATCTACAACCAGAAGTTCTTCCAGAACCTCTACAACAAAACGGGTCAGTGGTCCCAATCCCTACATGTGGAGCGTTGGGGGCTCCTGCCCCCTCCTGAGGGAGCTGGAGGCTCAGCCCCAGGATGTCCCCAGTAAGGGGGTGCATGTCCCCCCATGGAACCCCATTGCAGGGGACATTTGGTGTCTGAGCCCAGCGCTGGGACACCCCATGGCCCTGGCTCAGCCCCTTTCCTGTCACCAGGCATTGACCTGGAAAACATCGTGTACTACAAGGATGACACTCACTATTTCGTCATGACGGCCAAGAAGCAGAGCCTGCTCACGAAGGGGGTCATCCTCCAGGTGAGAAGGGCAGGATCTGGCCCTGGCATCTCACAGCAGCGGGCAGCTTGGAAGTTGGGATGCAAATTGTGGATGCTGGTTTGACTGCACAGCCCTGGGGTGGTGGGGGCTGCAGCAGCTGTTGCCTGTGCCGCAGGAAAAATCTTTCCAGGATGCTGAGAGTGCAGGGGCACAGCTGCAGCCTAGAGCTGGGTGCTCCCGGGCTGAGGGACAAAAATCACCTCCCACATCCCACTCAGCTTCACCCCATCCCCGCAGGACAAAGCGGACATCGAGAGCCTCCTGGCCCCAGACAATGTGAACCGGGATGCCCTCCTTAGCTATGCCAAAGAAGCTGCCAACTTCTCCACCAACTACTGCCTGCCCGAACTGGAGTTTGCCCTCAACCACCGGGACCTGCCGGACGTTGACATGTTCGACTTCACGTGCATGACGCGCTCGGAGAACGCGGCGCTGGTGCGGGAGCACAACGGGAGCCGCGTGCTCCTGGGGCTGGTGGGCGACTGCCTGGTGGAGGTGAGAGCTTCCCCTGCAGCGCCCCTCATGCCCCCATTTCCCTCTCCCTGCATTTCTCTCTCCTTGCATTGGTTGCAATATATTTCCCCTCCCTGAGTGTTTCTCATCCCACTTGCCCAGTGCACTCCATCGTGGGGCAGGCTCCCAGCAGTGACGTGTTTTGGGGAGGTTATCCCCTTCTCCATCCTCAGAGGAGATTTGGGGTTGGTTCAGGCTGGAGGAGCAGCCCAGCCCCTCCTCAGTGCAGCTGTGCTGGCTGGGGAGCAGATGGCCACCCCTCCTGTCCGTGCGCGTCCTGCCGCCGCTCCCTCTTTCATCCCTGGCCAAGCCTGGCAGCTCCCGGCTCCTCCCAGCTGCCCGGACCAGCCATGCAACTCCAGTTCCAGGGAGCTGTTCCATGTTCCAGCTCTGCCTTTCCCTTTGCAGCCCTTCTGGCCGCTGGGCACCGGTGTGGCCAGGGGTTTCCTCGCCGCCTTCGACGCAGCGTGGATGGTGCGGCGCTGGGCGGCCGGGACACCCCCTCTGGAGGTGCTGGCCGAGAGGTGAGTGTCCCCATCCCTCTGGGCTGGCTCTGGAGCACGTGAGGGTGGCAGCAGTGACGCCTGCCCTGTCCCTTGCACCCAGGGAGAGCATCTACCAGCGCCTCTCGCAGACATCCCCGGACAACACCCACAAGAACGTCAGCCAGTACAGCATCGACCCGGCCACGCGCTACCCCAACATCAACCTGCAGGCCATCAAAGCCAGCCAGGTACCTGGCCAGGTCCTGCCGTGGGACAGCCCAGCCTCCCTGGCTGTCAGGGTGACACTAATTTACCCAGTGCCCTGTCCCCAAAGGGTGTGAGACTGGAGCTATTAGCCCGCAGGACACTGGATGCGTTGCCCATTGTGGAAGGCGGAGGGTTCTGGAGGGTTTGAGGGGAGGTGTCCAGGTGTCCCCCTTTCCAGGGCCACCTCCCTGTGTGGTGTCATTGGCTCTGGACTGGTGGTGACCCGCCACATGTCCGCATTGGCAGGTCAGGGACCTCTACCTGGTGGGCATGGTGGAGGTGGACCACAAGAGGAAGAGCGACAGCCGGCTCAGCACCGGTAGGAGCAACCAGTCCTGCCCCATCCCTGCCAGCAGCCCGTGCCCAAGTGGCCGCTGCCCTGATTTTCCTCCCCATCCTTGTTTCTTGCACCCTGGCCTGTGTCCAGCAGGCTGTCCTGGTGACACCAATGGTTTCTATCCCCTCTGCTTGTGGCCCACGTGGGGACCCTGCTGCCTTCTGGGGAGGAGGCTGTGCCCCTCCAGGCTGCACAGACGCTGAGCCATGAAATATTGACAGATGCTTTCCCAACGCAGTTATTGAGACTTGTGGGGAGGCTTGTGGGGGGACAGGGGGTGTCTCAGGTTGCTCCCATGGGATCCCTTTCCTCTCAAAGCGTGGAGTCTGAGGCAGGAGGTGGACTGGGGGGGTTGTCCCCTGTCTCTGCCTCTCCAGTGGCCCCTGGAGCTGTCTGTGAAGAGCTGCTGAGCTGGTGCCAGGCCAGCACAGCTGGATACCCCGGTGTGGCCGTGACCAACTTCAGCACCTCCTGGACCAGTGGCTTGGCCCTCTGTGCCCTCATCCACCGCTTCCGCCCCGACCTGGTGTGAGTGCCTGGAGCCCCCAGGACCCCCCACCCTGCACAGCCCACCCTGATGCCAGCCCTGTCTCCCCACAGGGACTTTGACTCCGTGGACCCCCAGGATGCCATCCAGACCCACCAGATGTTGCTGGACATAGCAGAGCAGGAGCTGGGCATCCAGCCTGTCCTCTCCAGTGCTGAGATGGCCACCTTGACAGAGCCTGACTGCCTGGACCTCATCACCTACCTCAGCCACTTCTATCAAATTTTTGGGACCTCTCCAGGTGCGAAATTTTGGGGGGATTTGTCCCGTTCTGAGCTGCACTGGGGCTGGCTGGGTCCCATAAAAATGGCCATGTCCTGTGCAGAGGTGGAGGTCAGCAAGAAGCCACTGTCTCCCCCTGGCACACGAGGGGCCATCCTCTTCCTCAGCAAGCTGCAGAAGAGCCGGAACCTGGCACACAAACGTAGCCAGGTGAGGGACCCCCAGCCAGACCCTCCTGGCCCACCAAAACCCTGCCACACTCCCCAGCCTGACCTCCCCCTCTGGGTTTGCAGGACGGTGCCCAGAGGGACAGCGAGGCCAAGAGGAGCCGCAGGGACGCTGAGGTGGGGCTGCCCCAGGGGGCTCTGCTGGGTGCAGCTGTCCTGGGGGGAGAGTGGGGGGCTGACCCTGCCCTTGGGTCACTTGTAGCTGGACACGGGGCTGGATGGAGACACTCCGGACAGTGCCCACGAGCCGCCACAAGCCACCGGCATGGACCCAGGGCAGGTTGGTCCTTGTGTCCCTTTGGGATGGAGGCTCCAGCTCAGGGCAGGGGGGGCACCGGGAGGGCACCAGCGGCTGGCAGGGCCGAGCCAAGGGCTGGGAGCAAGGCTGCACAAGCGAACGCCCACAGGTTCCCGGCTCCTCCCTGCCTGTTTCCTGACCCAACTGGTTTTCCAGAGCCAAGGCTCGCCGCTCCCTCAGCCATCCCAGCAGCCAGAGCCGGCGCTGAGAGAGGGGCAAAGCCCTGCCCCGTGCCCCCATGGCTGCTGGCACGGCCACGGGGCAGGGCGGGTGCCAGGCCCCCGGTGCCAGCGCCTCCTGTCCTGTCCCCCCGCAGCCCCCGAGGGACAGGACAGGGGAGAACAGCGACGCCTGCTACTTCTGCGGGCGCCGTGTGTACATCGTGGAGCGCGCCAGCGCCGAGGGACGCTTCTTCCACCGCGGCTGCTTCCAGTGCCGGCGCTGCGGGGCCACCCTGCGCCTGGGCGACTACGCCTTCGACGAGGAGGATGGTGAGGCAGCTCCCGGGGAGAGGGGATGCTTGGGGAGCGGCTTCTCCGCCTCGCAGGCCGTCACACGAGTTCGCCCCTTCCCACCAGGTAATTTTTACTGCTCGCTGCACTACCCCAATCCAGCCGGCATGGACCTGCCCCGGGATGAGGCTCCGGCGCTGCCCGATGGGGTAAATCACCCTAATTCCCTGTGGGTGACGGAGGAAAGGCAGAATGTTGAGGGGGGGTGGTTGGGCGCAGCCCTGCGCTGCATCGCCCCTGTGCTCTGGCTCTGCTGCAGGATGCTGATGCTGCTGCCCACGCGCCCTCCGATGCTGGAAGGTCCTGTGTGTCCCCCATGGAGTGGGCACCCAGCCCGCTGCAGCCCACTCCAGCAGCCCCGCAGGCCGGGGAAGAGCCTGGGCACGCTGAGGACGCTGCAGATGCCGGTGGCACGGAGGAGGAGCAGGAGCTGCTGGCACAGCCTGGGGCGGATGTGAGGGAAGAGGAGGCTCCCAGAGCGGAGCCCCAAGGAGCAGCAGAGGAGGGTGAGGAGACTGGGGGCAGGAGGAAGATCGTCCTTACGCCGCTGGAGAAGCTCAGTCTGTCCACGCTGAACCTCACCAGTGAAGCAGAGCCCGAGCCTCCACTGAAGCCAGCCCGTCTGAGGCTCCCTGCAGCACCCGAGGCCCTCCCTGCCCTGCGGCAGGGACAGGGCGCCTGCAAGGAGGAGGAGGAGGAGGAGGAGGAGGAGAAAATTGACATGGAGAAAGGTAGGTGGTACAAACTGGAGTCTCCAGGTGAGCAGAGCTCTCAGTCCCTGTATCCCACATCTCGCTCATGAGGAACCAGCCTGAAACAGCTTTTTCTTGGGCAGATTTGGAGGACAGTGACAGCGAGGAGGGGGAGGAAGAGGAGGAGGAGGAGAAAGAGGAGGAGGAGGAGGACGCAGGCCTTGGCATCGTGAAAGAGTTGGTGAGGATTTTCCCTAAGTGATGGTGGCTGGGGCTCTTGCTCCTCTCAGAGGCATCAGGGGTGGCTCAGCTGTGCCAGGGGTCTGACCCCCCTGCCCACGCCTCCATCCTTTCACAGTACCCAGACCCCAGGGAAGAGGAGAAATTCCCCACCTGGAAGCGCACCTTGGCCCGCCGGACCAGGGAATCCCAGATGAAGAGGTTCTGCAGAGCCCAGGTAACCCCAGAGGGGACAGCCAGGTCCCCAGCGTGGCACCGCACCCTGTCCCCTCTGTCCTGCTGCTGGTGGCCACATGCTGGCAGCTGCTGGCCTGCAGGTGAGCGCTGCCCTTCCCTTCCAGGCCATCCAGAGGCGGCTGGAGGAGATCGAGGTGACATTCCGGGAACTGGAGCAGCAGGGCACCAAGCTGGAGAAGTTACTCCGGGATGAGAACGGTAAGGCCAGGGTGGACAGAGCACTGTGGCCCTGCAGTGGGGGTCTGCACCCTGCTGACCATGCCCCTGTCCTGCAGACAGCCTGGCTGACCAGCAGACACAGTGGACAAACCAGCTGCTGTACCTGGTGCAGAAGAAGAACAACCTGATGAGCGAGGAGTCGGACCTCATGATCGCGTGAGGCTTGGGGGATCCTCCCTGGCGGGTGTGGGGGCTCAGCTCACCCCAATACCCTGCAAATTCAGTACCCAGCACACCCTTTTCCTGCCCACAGGGTGCAGGAACTGAAGCTGGAGGAGCAGCAGTGCCAGCTTGATGAGAAGCTCCGGAGCTACATGAACAAGGAGGGTGAGTGCCAGCCTGTGCCAAGGAGAGGATCCTTAGCACGGTGCAGGGAGCAGGTCAGGGCTTGTGGCCTTCCCAGCTCTACTCTGGCCCCCTGCACCCACAGATGCCCTGAAGACACCTGAGGATGAGAAGGCTGAGCAGGAGATCCTGAAGCAGCTGGTGGAGGTGGTGAACAAGCGGAACATCCTCATCCAGCTGCAGGAGGAGAAGCGGCTCAGTGAGCTCCGGGCTTGACCTGCACGGCCCCGGGGCCACCAGTCCACGCTGGGGACCTGCAGAGTGTGTGTGAGTGAGTCCTGGGCTGAGCACCACCCTGAGCTACCTCTGGAGGTGGCAACGCCCCAGGTGCCAGCAGCTGCCACAGCAAATCCAGCTCCCTGCTTGCCAAAGTCGTCATGGAGGGACCAGAGGCGCTGGCGGATGCCCACGTGAGGAGACACCGAGCAGCACTCAGCCTTGGGGTGCTGAGAGGGTGTTCCTGTGCATGGCTGGAGTGCCTTCGCCTTGTGCTGGCTGGAAAACTCACAGGGGACTGCCAAAGGGGCTGTGGTGGCTGCCAGCAGCAAGGAGGTGACTGGCCACCAGAGGCAGACCCCACCTTCAGGAATGCTCCCTCAAAGCCACCCTGGGACATCCTTCCCAGCTGAGGGCATCCATCCCAGTCTGGCCTGTCCATCTCAAGGGACATCTGCCTGTACAAGGCGAGGCCAGTGACAGACTGGGCTGCTCCAGCTGCTCTGCACCACTGCTTCTGGATGCCACGTCCACGCTGTCCCCAGCTGCTGCAGGAAACCAAGGTCAGAACTCTACCATGAGCTCCTTGGGCCAGGGAGGGGCTTTTTGTGCTGGAGCTCCTATGGGAATCGTGCTCAGGGCCAACAGTAACACCGAGGACAAGGGACACCGGTGGCTGTGCCCTCCTTGCCCCTTTGGGATTTCTTCTGCCTGGCCATGCCACATAAATGCCTTTGCACAGACCTCAGATGCCCCTGCAGTCCCTGGCTGTTGCCTCTGTGGCCAAATGGTGCTCATGGCAGCCCAGATGTGTTGGGATGGGGGTCCCAGGCGTAGGTTCCTCTCTTAGCAACAGCACGCTGTGCTCAGCCCTCATCCTGCCATTCCCCTCAGCACCTCCTCCAGCCCTCCCTGTCTTTGTACCAGCCCTACAATCCTGCTGCAAAACCCCTCCCTTCAAATAAAGCCCCCCTGATCAGGTGCCAAAGGTTAAAATATTGCCTTTATTTTCCATCAGTCAGGACTGGTTGCCAGAACAGCCACCAGAGTGGCTGTTGAGGCCACCCCAGGCAAGGGGAGCCTCAGTGTCTCAAGCCTTCCAGCCAGGCCAGTGGGTCCCTCCATGTACAAAATAGTGTATTTAAAAAGACAGCAATAAAAATCTGCCTCCATTGTGTTTCTCACAGGGGTCAATGCAATAAATCTACCTCAAAAACCTTAATTTCTCCCAGAGGCAGCTGCCAAACCTGCACTACTGCATTGGCTGCAGTGCTGCTGGCCTAAGACCCGAAGTCAGCTAAAAACAAGGACGAAAAAGGGGACATGGTGTGGCCAAGGGGACATTGTGGGACACCCAGAGCCCCAGCTCAGCCTTCACTGGGACGCTCCTGCAGGGCCCTCAGCACCATCCACATCTGGTCCTCGGTGCCGTGCAGCATCTTCACCTCCATGGTGTGGAACAGGTGGAGACCGGTGGCGAGGACGAGGACGCCGAGGGCGAGGAAGGCCAGCAGGCAGAAGGAGAGCTTGGGGAAGGGCTGCTCTGCGCCCAGTCCAGCCAGAGCGGCCAGGGCAGCTGCAGCCTGGAGCAGCAGCAGCAGCAGGGCCAGCACGGCCATCCTGCCCGAGGAGTAGCGCTGCCGCCGCGCCGCCCGCAGCCCCGCGCCCACCTCTGCCCGCGCCTCTGTCACCACCTCTGCCAGGGCTGGGTCTGTGGGGACAGGGGCCATCAGCAGGGTGGGACCCCATATACCATCCCTATACCCCCCCATACCCTTCTCCCCATCCCCTCCACAAGCAGCACCACGAGGGGAAACATCCCCAAAGAGGTCCATCCAGCCCCACCAGTCCATCCACCAGCCCCCCAGCACAGAGTGGATGCTGGCAGCAGCCCCCTGACTTACCAGCTGTGCCAAGGGTGGCACCTGCAGGCTGCCCCTGCCTCTGGATGTGCAGCGTTGCCATCACAGCTTCATGGTCTGAGAAGGGGATGTCCACGCCTGGGGCTCGCCCCGTGGTGGTCTTCAGCTCTTCACACTTCACCGTGAAGCTGGAGATGGCCTGGGTGAGGGGACCAGGGGGTCACAGCGGTGCCTCAGCCCCAGCACTCCCAGCTGCTGGGCAGACACTCCCATTACCTTGTAGAGGATGTAGTCAATGCGGATGCCCAGCGGGAAGGGCTGCAGTTCTGACTTGTCAATGAAGCAGTTGTCAGGGACGAGGGTGCAGCCGTTCTTACAGCCCTGAGACAAGAGCCTGGGTGAGTTGGGGGTTCTTGCTGTGCCCTGGGACCCCACTGAGCCCCTGAGCTCACCTCAAAGTGCATGGCCTCAGCAAAGGCGTCCTGCAGCCCCGTCCAGCCACGCAGCAGCCGGATGCCCACATCCTCAGGGTGCATGTTCAGGTCCCCTCCCAGCAGCACCACATCTGCTGCCTTTGAGGTGTGTCTGTGGGGACAGGGGTGTCTGTCCTTCCCTGCCCTGCCTGGCACCCAGCTGGAGTGACTGGGACCTGCCCAGTGCTCCTCCACCTTATTCCTGACTGGGCCAGGTGCGATGGGAGCTCTCTGCAGTGCAAGCCCCAGGGGCAGGGGTGAGCACACATGTCCTGGGGGCCTGCGGGGGACACCCCACAGCTGCTCACCGGATGAACTGAGCCAGCTCCCAGGCCTGCACCAGGCGGTGGGGCAGGTAGGCGTCCTTGTCCCGGCAGTATTCGGCGTGCAGCTGGAGAGAGAGGGAAAGCAAAGGGGCTCTGACTCCTGCCCTGCTCCCTGCAAAGCCACCCAACCCCTCCAAACAGTCCCTGCCAACACCTCTGTCTTTACTTCACCCGCACTGGGGAGAGCCTGGGGTGCTCACCCCAGTGCACAACCCGGTTATGGGACCTTGCCCTCTGCCCCAAGCAATATTTTATTAAATCAGTGCATAGTCCAGGGCAGAGGGTGGAGAGAAGGGTTAAAGCAGGGGAACAGTACAACAGGGCTATGGCCACTCATTGCCCTCCTCCCCATCGTTCCCCCCGTGCTGGGCTCCTCCCGGGGTTGCTCACGTGGGTGACGTAGACGTTGAAGATGATCCCTGAGATCTTCATAACGACGAGACCGACGGACTTGCCGCAGAACCAGTCCCCGTGCTGGAGCTGCCCAAGGGGAGGAAGGGCAGGTCAGGGCTGCTGAGGCTCTGTGGGGATGGACACCATGGTGCCACATGCTCCCCAACCCCACCTACCATGTAGGGGTACCCATTCAGTGAGTACTGGTAGAGGAGCGTGTCCAGGATGGGGAACCTGGAGAAGACGCAGAGGCCGCTGCCGATCACCCCGCTGTGGGAGGGAGGAAGCACAGTGAGGAGACGTGGTTCCCAAAACCTCTGCCTCGCCCTAGCCCTGGGCCAGGAGGACTCCCTGGATCCCAGCGTGCTCCTGTGAGCACCCCACTGCCCAGGCCTGGGGTCTCCCACAGCCACAGAGGTGACCTAAAGGATTCCCCGGGTGCCTGGATCCCGGTGTGCTCCTGGTGAAAGAACTGCCCAAGCATGGGGAGTTCTACAGAGGTGACCTAAAGGACCTGCAGTGGTCTCTGCAAGTGGCAAACCCCGAGGACACGGCCCAGCCCTGGCACTGCCCCACAGACAGCCCTGGAGGGCTGAGCTTGCCCTTCTCACCTGCGGAAGTAATGGGAGAAGGGATAACAGCCTGCTAGTTTCACCTTCAGCTCACCGTAGTCCTGCTCGCTCCACACCTGGAGGACAGAGGGACAGGCTGAGAACAGTCATGGCCATCTCCCAGGCTGGGAATGGGACACAAAGTGGCCTCACCTCCTGCAGCAGCACCAGGTCAAAGCCCTCCTGGCGCAGCGTGTCCCCGATGAGCCGCACGCGCTGCTGCCGCCGCTTGCTCAGGTAGCGGATGGCCCTGCACAGAGGGGTGACAGTCAAAGCCTACTGGGGACAGGGCCAGGGGGGCTCTTGGGGTCGTTGTGACCCAAAACGAGCGAGAGAAACAGGGCTCCAGTACCAGCAGAAGCACAATGCACATGGGAAAGATGGAAGGGCCATGCGAGGACATGGGGACAAGGTGCAGGGAGGCTGTTTGGGGACAGCTTCTCCGGCCGGCAGAATTGAGGCAGCTCATCCTTGCTTGGGGTGCAAATGGGGGATTTTTCTGGGGCTAACAAGCATGGAAGGGACAGGAGGCACTACCCAGCCAAACACCTCATGACCCTCTGGGGCTGGGAGAGTGCTGTGACCCCAAAATGAAGGGGCTACAAAGGTGACCCCAAGGTGGGACCCTTCCCCAGTGTGGCGCCCCCATCTCCCCCCACACAGCCTGGCACAGAGCTGGGGAGTTCTGGACTCACCAGCAGTTGAGGTTGAAGATCCGGAGGCGCAGGGTGGGCTCTCCCTCCATGGCGTGCTGGGGCTCTGTGGGGGTCAGCGGGCAGTGCCAGGCACAGGGGGCACCTGCGGGGAGCGGGTAGGAGTGGCAGCCCCCGGGAGCCCGTGCAGGCTGCAGGACAGAGCCAAGGAGCCAGGCTGGGAAGGCGGAAGGGCTGAGCCGGGGCAAAGGCCAGGAAGGAAGGAAAAGGGCTCGGGGTACTCCAGGCCATTCACCTCCTTTCCTGCACACAAGGATCACCCCAAACCCTAAAGTGCCCCCGTACAGAGATCCATGTACCCAAACCACCCATGTCACCCTACATCCAATGGGTGGGCCAGGGATGGGCTACAGGGCTCAACCCCTCTGCCTGTCAGCGAGCTGTGCTCCAGGATGGTTTCATCCTGGTTTCAAAGTGGAGCTGCGAGGCACGGCCGTGGGACACCGTCACACACCTCCCCACTCGGGAAGCCCTTTCCGGGACCCCAAAGCCCGGCGGAGCCAGCAGCTCCGGAGCAGCCCCAGCTCCCCGCCAGCTCCGCTTCCCCTCTGCCTGACCCCGTGCGATTGTCCCAGTTTCCGGTTTAGAAGCTAAAAAGAGCAGCCCCGGAGCTCCAGGATGCCGGTGCGGGCAGCCAGGCTCTGCCTGCCCCGGCGGGATTACCCGGCGGGCTCATCCCGCTCCCGAGCCGCGCTAATTAACGCCGGCGGCTTCCCGAGGGACGCGGCGGGGACGGCAGCGGGACAGCGGCAACAGGTGGAGCGGGAACGGGAGAGCGGGGAAACGGGGAGAGCGGGACAAGCGGGGGAGCGGAACAGGAGGAGCGGAGCCGCGGGATGAGCGGGGGCGGCAGCGGGGGAACCGGAGAAGGGGAGCAAAAGGGAGGGAGGATCGGAGCTGCAGGAACAGCGGGGCCGGGAGCGGAGCAACAGGCGGAACGGGGCCGGGAGCAGCGGGGCAGGGAGCAGCGGGACCGGGAGGAGCGGGACCGGGGGAAGCAATCGGCGGGGCAGGGAGCAGCGGGACCGGGGGGAGCGGGACTGGGGGGAGCGGGACCGGGGGGAGCGATCGGCGGGACCGGGAGCAGCGGGACCGGGGGAAGCGGGACCGGGGGGAACGATCGGCGGGACCAGGAGCAGCGGGACCGGGAGCAGCGGGACCGGGAGCAGCGGGACCGGGAGCAGCGGGACCGGGGGGGAGCGATCGGCGGGGCCGGGGTGAGCGGGACCGGGAGGAGCAGGACCGGGGTGAGCGGGACCGGGGGGAGCGATCGGCGGGACCAGGAGCAGCGGGACCGGGAGCAGCGGGACCGGGAGCAGCGGGACCGGGAGCAGCGGGACCCGGGGGAGCGGGACCGGGGGAGCGGGACCGGGAGGAGCGATCGGCGGGGCCGGGAGCAGCGGGACCGGGAGCAGCGATCGGCGGGGCCGGACCTGCGGCGGGCCGGGAGCGGCGCGGGGCCGCCGGACTACGCGTCCCGGCAGGCAGCGGAGCGGGGCGGAAGGGGCAGGACCGGGATCGGGGCCGGAGCCCGGGCAGGGGGGGGTGAACGGGGCCGGGAAGGGCGGAGGGAGCCCCGGCGGGTGTGGTGGGTGTAACGGGGTGCGATGGGTGTAACGGGGCGTGCCGGCGGTGCGGGGGGCACAGCGGGGAACGCGTGTGCGTCCCGGAGGGTAGGATGGGGTGTGAGTACCGACTGCTGGGACACCGCGAGCAGCGCTTGCAGAGGTGGTGCTGACCCTGTGGCTGAGGGTGCGACCCCCTAAAAGGTGTTCCTGAACCCAGGGAAGCGTCTGCCGTGGCCAACCCAGCTTTTCCCAAGCAAACCCTGCAGCAGTGATGCAAACTAGAGCGAAACGCAGCGGTACCTGGTACCCAAAATTGGGGGTACCCAGCGTTACCCAGCCAAGGGGTTACATAGGGCAGGGCAGCTCTCATAGGCCTATGAAATAAAATATGAACTTCAGAACTTCTTGAGCCAACCCATGAACAAATAATTTTAATGTTGTTTTTTTTTTTTTTTTTCAGCAGACCGTAGTTTTCTCGGAGCTCCACAGTCTCCTCTCTTTGAAGTTGGACAGATACAGTAAACACAACAAATATATGATACAACCCATCACAGCTGGATTAAAAAAAAATACACAAAAAATATAATACATAAAAAAAATGGATTTTTAACATTGTGGACTGACGCAGCTCTAAAAATGGTGATTGTAACCCTGGTAAGCTTTACAAAGTCTTTAAAAAAATAAAACAGTACTTCATGTGAAATTCATAAATACACTGGAGGCGAACGGAGGGGCTGGGGGAGTTGAGAAAGTGTCTCTGGGATCATGACTAAAGCCCAGCCAGGGCTGCTGGGGGCACCAGTCTGTGTGCGTGGGTGCAGTGTGAGCCCTGGGCTCGGTGCAGGCAGCAGGGAGGGAGGGATGGAGGCACAAACCTGTCCAGTTAACAAAGAGCTTCGTCCCCCAGCAGGGCTGGGAGTGGGCATGCCTGTGTTTTATGGTGGGGGAGTTTTGAGTTTTCATTCCCAGAGTTTTAGATCCGTGAGTGAAACAGAAGGAAAAAAACAAAAACAAAAAAAAAAAACCAAAAACCTACAAAACAACAAACAAACATGCTACATATGAGAACCTGGCCCAGCACAGCCCTGGCATGGTTTGCCAGCTCCTGGCCTTGGATTTTTCCCTCTGTCTTTCCCTTCCTGCTCCGTCTGCCCTGCTCACAGCAGCCTCCTCAGTCCAGCCCCACCACGGAGCCCTGGGCCTGGCACGGGGTTGGGATGGGTGTCTTTTTCCAGCAGCAAGAGGCCAAAGTCCCCATGCTTCACAGGACATGTGGCATCAAGGCAGCAGCCAAGGCGCTTTCCTGAGCTCTGGGGCTGTTCCTGCTCCTTGCACTGGCAGCACTGAGCCTAAACCTGCCCCGTCCCCCTCCCAAAGCAGCTGCAGCGCCCCTCAAAACCCTCCTGCCCTCCTTCCCACTGCCTTCACCCCCCTGCCAACATGAGAAACCCATCCAGACCTGGCCACCTCAGGCTCTCTGTCCCCCTGCCAGCCTCCTGCCACCCTGCTCCCTGCCACCTCTGTCCCTCTGCCACCCTCCTGCACCCTGAGGTTGCTTTCCCCAGCCTCTGCCCTTGCTGTCACAGCCTCAGGACTGGGCACTCTGCCTCGGCTTACTTTGGGCTGCAGCCACAAAAATACCTCCAAGCTGACCCAGTCCCTTTTCCTGGCACCCCTCCTGTTCTCTGTCCCCTCTCTGTCTCTGTCCTTTCCGTCCCCAACTCTGCCCACTGACAGCCTGGCCCTGCATTGCTCAATTTGTTTTTCCCCTGCACCTCCCTGGCCACTTCCCACAGAATGCAGGAGAGTGGACGGAGCAGTTTGGAACAGTCCTTGCAGAAAAAAGGCAAAAAAAGGTGAAGGAACAAAAAAAACCAAAAACCAACCTGAAACAAGGAGAATGTACATATACAAAATAAATCAGGCAATCTGCCCTCACTGCTCTCTACTCATGACTCCTCAGCAAGTGACCACAGTGGGGACACTGAGCCTGGTCCAGCCACAAGTGCAATTCCTGAACACAGCTCAAGGAATGCCCCACAAATCCCAGCCAGAGATGGAGGCATCCCAAACCTTCCCCTAAACAAGACACTTCCCATGCAGGGTGGGAGGGGAGGGCACTGCAGAGGGCCATCAGCCTGATTACAAGCACGGTGTCTTTTTAAAAAGTATTAAAAAGCACTTTCATGTAAAAAAAAAAAAAAAAAAAAAAAAAAGGAAAAAAAAAGGAGCCATAAACCGCCATGGTTTGCATTGTCAATGCCCTCATGCCTTCACTGCCACTGGCTCCCCGTGCCCCAGCTGGGCACGGAGGAGGAGCATCCCTGGGGGGGTGGCAGTGTCCCCCTCCTCCACTCTGCCCTGCCCTGCCCATCCCCATGTCCCCCAGGCTGTGCCACGTGGTGCCAGTGCCACTGCCACGCCAGTCCCCACCACACCTGGCACGGCGCTGCATCCTCCTGAGCACCAGTGCTCGCTGCTCTCCTCTCCACTCAGGGCTGGGGCCGCTTCTGAGGCAGGCTGGGCTGAAAGGAGGGTCCTTCTCTGCTCCCACGTCCTGCTGCTGCTGCTGCTGCTGGCACGGTGGGCTCCTGGCCTTCATCAGCAACACCGAGGGCTGCTCTCTCCCTCTCCAGCTCCAGATGTGGGTTTCCTTCCTCCCTACACTTCCTTTCCCAGTCTTCTTTTCTTTTTCTTTTTTTCTTTCTTTTTTTTTTTGGTAATTTTATTTATTTATTAAAAAAAAAAAAAAGAAACTGTTCCTAAGTAGAAAACATCTGCGATCACAAGTCAGTCTTTTTTGGCTATTGTTTTTCTTCCTCCTCCTTCCTCCTCCTGTCTTCAAATGACTTCTCCCAAGGCAACAGGCACAAAAGATGGCTTTTCTGCAGGGCCCCCTCCCTCCCCTGCACGCCCCTCGTGCCCCTGCCTGTCCCCAAGGGCCCCTAGTCCTTGACCAACTTGTACACGTGGTGCTGGGCGCCGTGCTCGCTGGTGGAGACCTCGAAAACGAAGGCAATGCAGAGCAAGGTTTCCTGGGTATCCCTGTTGGTAACAACCTGCAGCAGAGCAGAGTGTGTCAGGGGGGTGCTGTGCCCCTGGGCAGATGCTGTTCCCTGTGCCCCTGGGCAGATGCTGGTGCCTGGGGGGCTCAGGCACAGCCACTTCGCACCATGAGAAGATTTGCTACCCATTATTTGTGGGGTCACACAGGCAGTAGCACAGCCAATTTAATTGCACCATCAAGATTTACTACCCAGTTTTGGGGACGTTGCACGGGCTCAGGAACAGCCCAAACTGCGCCACCAAAAATTTGTTTGGGGGAGGTTGCATTGGCTCCAGCCAAGCCACTGCATTTGCGCCACCAAAAACCGCTAGAGATTATTTGGTGAAGTAAAACTCAGGCGCAGCCAATTTAATTGCACCATGAAAATTTTGCTCCCCATGATCTGGTAGACTTGTCCAGGCTTGGGCACAGCAGCACCAAGATCTGCTCCCTGGAATTCAGGGTCTGCGTGGGCCCAGGCACAGCCAGGTCTGTGTGGGGCCGGCAGGGTCGATGCAAGCGCGGGCTCCGCACTCCCGGTGGGACACACCCCCTGGAAAAGGAGGGCAGGTACCTGCAGGATGGTGAAATTCTCCAGGACACTGTTCATCATGTACTTCTCTGGGAGGTGCTTGAGTTTGTGGATGAAGTTGATCATGTACTCGCACATGGGGGAGCGGTGGATGCGGTAGACGAACCGGCCGTTCTCCAGCCGCGCGTACTCCGTCTGCAGGGGACAGCCAGCGTGAGCAGCTGTGCCACGGGTGCTGCTGGGATGTGGCAATGTCCTCTCCACCCCACCCATAAACATGCTATAGGCCCCCACGCATCCTACACACCCAGCTCGGGGATTTTCTCCATCCCAGGACCCGCCCTGGGCCAACTCCGACCCCTTCCCGACGCAGCGGGACGTGGAACTCACCTCCACCTTCTCCACGACCTGCTTCCCAAAGGAGCACACCTTGGTGGAGACTGTGATGGTCATGTTCTCTGCACTGCTGTACTGGCTGCTGACACCATAGAAGGTCCCTGGCCCGTCCTGGATCGTGCTGTTCAGATCCGCCTGGAGAGAGGAGAGGGACAGAGGCTCCCGTGAGCTCTCCATGGGGACAAGGGACAGACAGCAGCTTTCAGAGCTGCCCAGGGGGCTCCAGCTCTGTGATGGTGTTCACAGGGGTCCCAGGATGAGGGAAGAGATGAGGATCTGACTCCATGTTTCAGAAGGCTTGATTGATTATTTTATCATATATATTACATTAAAACTATACTGAAAGAATAGAAGAAAGGATTGCATCAGAAGGCCGGCTAAGAATAGAATAGGAAGTAATGATAACAAAGGCTCGTGGCTTGGCTCTGTCCGAGCCAGCTGGGCTGTGACTGGCCATTAATTAGAAACATCCACATGAGACCAATCCCAGATGCACCTGTTGCATCCCACAGCAGCAGATAACCATTGTTTACATTTTGTTCCTGAGGCCTCTCAGCTTCTCAGGAGGAAAAAATCCCAAGGAAAGGATTTTCCATAGAAGATGTCTGGCGACACAGCTCAGCCACAACGAGCCTGCAGCTCAAGCACAACCCTCCCCACCCTCACCCTGCCAGCAGCATACCCAAAACTTGACGAGGAAGAAGGAGTTCTGGGGGCCACGCTCATAGAGCTCCTTGAGGCCGCCTTTCTTCTCGGGGAACTTGTCGTAGATCTGGCGGATGTCCACGGCCTCCAGCAGGGGGTCGCTGTACGAGGGGTTCGTCTGGCCGATGTGCACGAAGAGGTGTTTGCTGTACTGTAGGGAGCGGGGTGGGGACAGCAGCAGCACAGGTCAGCCAGGAGATGGAGTTTTATTGCCCATCATAAGGTCTTTGGGATACAACTTCTGTCTATTAGTCCCCACTTTCTACAGTGAAAAACGTGCGGTTTTCTACAGTCTGTAGGGGTTACTGTACTGTGACTGAGCAGTGCTGTGACTTGGGTGGGAATAGCCATTAGTAGTTTTGGGGAAACAGTCTCCTTACTTTCATTGCAAATCAATTTATATCATTCACAGTTGCCTCTAGAAATTACATCTTTTGTGCTTTGAAGGCAAGACAATTGAATTCTGCATCTCTCTTGTGTTTATAGGCAAGATCCTTCTAAACTTTGTTTCTTGGTTGCCTCCATGCATCTCAATTTTGTGACATAAAATTGAGACATGAAGGACAGGTAATCCTCTTGCACCCCCAGGTTTTCATTTTTGCAGGGGCAACAGTTATGTCAGTTACAAGGATTCAAAAAAAAAACAAAACACAACCAAAAGGCAGCTATCTCCAAATTATTAAACTTTCTTCATTATAGTAAGTTTTTCTTCTAAGAAGTAATTGCACGGGGATGGAGGGGCGCCATCCCGGGCTGGGCTGGCACAGGGAGGGGACCGTTACCGTTTCAGCATCCCGGGGCACCTCCATGAAGGCGGAGTACTCGAGGAGCCGCAGCTTGGAGGAGGCGATGGTGCGGTCCTGCCAGACCGGCACGGCCGAGGCAGCTGGCGGGAGCGGAGCCAGGGGCTCGTAACCTGAGCCAGGGGGAGTGACACGGGGTGGAGGGGCAGCCAGGAACCGGGGTGAGCCCCCCCTGCAAGGCTGCTGTACCCCCACCTCCCATATCCACATCCCACCCAGCACAGGGTGGATAAAACATGGGGGTGAGTCCCTCTGCAATGCTGCTGTACCCCCATCTCCCATACCCACATCCCACCCAGAACAGGGTGAATAAAACATGGAGGTGAGTCCCTCCTGTAATGCTGCTGTACCCCCATCTCCCATATCCACCTGAGCCCCCTGCAATGCTGCTGCATCCCCCACCTCCCATATCCACATCCCACCCAGAACAGGGTGAATAAAACATGGAGGTGAGTCCCTCCTGTAATGCTGCTGCATCCCCCACCTCCCGTATCCACATCCCACCCAGCATAGGGTGGATAAAACATGGAGGTGAGTCCCTCCTGTAATGCTGCTGTACCCCCACCTCCCATATCCACATCCCACCCAGAACAGGGTGGATAAAACATGGAGGTGAGTCCCTCCTGTAATGCTGCTGCATCCCCCACCTCCCGTATCCACATCCCACCCAGCATAGGGTGGATAAAACATGGAGGTGAGTCCCTCCTGTAATGCTGCTGTACCCCCACCTCCCATATCCACATCCCACCCAGCACAGGGTGGCTGAAACATGGGGGTGAGTCCCTCCTGCAATGCTGCTGTATCCCCCACCTCCCATATCCACCTGAGCCCCCCCTCCAATGCTGCTGTACCCCCATCTCCCATATCCACCTGAGCCCCCCTGCAATGCTGCTGTACCCCCACCTCCCATATCCACATCCCACCCAGAACAGGGTGGGTAAAACATGGGGGTGAGCCCCTGTTCCCACTGTATCCCCCACCTCCCATATGCACCTGAGCCCCCCTGTAATGCTGCTGTATCCCCTATCTCCCCTATCCTCCTCCCACCCAGCACAGGGTGGATAAAACATGGGGTGAGAAGGGACTGCAGGGTCCTGCTCACTGAGGAGCTTTTTGCTGGATTTCAACCCAGGCTTTTCCCCCAGTAGAGATGGGGAGGAGACACAGGTGGGTGGCACCGTGCATGGGAGGGGACAGAGGACAAATATGACCTGGCAGGGAGCCTGGGTTCCCTCCAAGGGGGTGAGGACGTGACTTACTGGCTAGTGATGGAGGCATGGGTGGCTGGATGGGGTAAGCTGGTTGTGCAAACGGTTTAATGCTGGAAAGGAAAAAGCATCCTCAGGTTACCAAGCCCAGGATGCCCCAGCCCCTTGCCAAGGTGGGCTCCTGCTGGTGCCAGGTGCGGAGGGGTCTGTACTCACTCCTGAGAGGGTCCAGGCTGTCCTGGGATAGGCCCACTCCAAAACTGGGAAAACAGGGAAGAGTCAGTGGTTTCTATGCCCCTACTCCCAACATTTCCCTCCTCACCCGCTGCCAACAGCAGGGAGCCCTGCATTGCCACCAGGGCTGTTGCACATCCCCTGTGCAGCCCATGGCGTCCCCCCACCCCAGGGTGTCCCCACGGGGGGCTCTGGGGCTCTCCTCACCCTGGGGGCAGCAGAGAAGACGGCCTGAGGAAGAGGAGGGGGGGGGCTGAGCTTGTTCTGCAGGACGCTGGCAGACACGATCTGTGCTGAGGACATGGAAGCCATGCTCTGCAGAGCCTTGTCCTTCGAGACCTGGTCCTGGGGGGAAAAGGGGGACAGGAGGGAGCGGGGTTACAGGGGCAGGCTGAGCTCCCTCATCCCAGCGTGCCTGACAGGGTTTGCAAAGCCAGCAGCCAATGCCACAGCCCAGCCAGGGACCGTGCAGAGGGATCCTCCCACCCCCTCTCAAACGTTCATGAACATCTGAAGCTTGCCAATGTCCTCTGGGCAAAAGCTGATGGGTCTGGAAAATGCCCCCTCCCACTGCTGCTGGTGGCCCTCCCCCCCGGGGGGTGTGAAGGGTTTTGAGCCCCTCCACACAGAGAGCATAATGCAATGGGGAACAAAAGGAATTTCAGACTCAACTTACCAAGTTCATGGCCTGTCCGCAAAAGAAAGGAAAAAAAAAAGGTTAGAGCGTCTTGGGAACCTTTGGGTGCTCTGTACACCTGCCCTAAGTCGGTGCTGCTGTCAGCTGGGGCAGAGTTCATTCTCTCCACTGCACAGACATGGGGTGGCTGTGAAGAGAATGAACTCTGCCTGAAGAGAATTGACTCTACCTGAATTAACTCTAGAGAAAATTAACTCTACAGCTGAAACCAGCACACTGGGTCATCACCACCCCAAGCCTGGCTCATCAGCACAGCCTGACCTGGGGAGTGAAGCCTGCTCACCAGGCAATGCCCATGGTGGCCACTGATGCCCAGGCTTAATCCCACCAGGAACGGGATGCCAAGGTCCCCCACCCACTCTTTGAAGAGGTCACTGTGGTGAGCCAGGCCTGTGCCTTTCTGGGCTTTTAATATCCTCCAGAGCCTCCTCAGAAGCCCCCAGTGCTTGAGGCTGGGCACGGAGAGGAAAAGCTGCTGGGATGCCCTGGGATGTGGGCACCAACTCCCCCACTCCAGGCACTGCAAGGAAAACCCTGAGCTCACCCCCTGTGCTGTGTGTGCACTCACAGAGCAGATCAATTGTTTCTCCTTTTGCTCCAGAAGTCCCAGCACTGCTGGGCAGGAGCTCCAGGGCTCCCAGGTCTTGCCCAGAGCAGGGCTGCTCCTCCACCTGCATTGCTGGGACACGTTCCTGCTGGTCCCAGAGCACACCCTCTGCTTTCCCTCTGAACCTTCCCCAGGGATCAATGCTTCATTTATTTTCACCTGGGGCAGGGCAGGAGGGCGGGCGTGCAGCCACATGCCGGGAGCACGAACACACACCTGACTGCAGCTCAAAAATACAGATCCTGCTTGTGGCTGCAGCTCAAAAATACAGATCCTGCTCTGACTGCAGCTCAAAAATACAGATCCTGCTTGTGGCTGCAGCTCAAGAATACAGATCCTGCTCTGACTGCAGCTCAAAAATACAGATACTGCTCGTGGAAGTGTCTTCATCCCACAGGACAGGGGTCACCCCACAGTGCTGCCAGGGAGCAGGGAGCCTGCGCTTATGTTGAGAAGGGATGTTCTGTATGCTCCAAGTATTGTTCAGGGGGATCTCTGCTCCATGCCAGAATCCTTCAGGCAGCATGGCTGGGGATGGAGAGCACAGCCATGGAGCCCTGGGGTCACTCCTGCCCCCAGCTTTCCTCTGTTCTGCACTGTGCCATGTGGCAAGGAAAGATTTATTTTATATTTTATTATTTTATTTTATTTTATTCTGCTCCTGTTGACCCTGCTGCCCCTCCTACTTCCCTGACTGCTCCTCTTGGGGCTGGAGACTGGGTTTAAGACATACAAGCCCAAAGGAGCATCCCAAAATAAGTTTCAGATGCTCTCCCTGGTTTCTCCTAGCAGACCAAATCCTGGTCTGGTCTGGCTGTGGGAGCCCTCCTGGCATCCCTCTCATGGGGCACTGGGGTCTCTGCTGAAGGACTTTGGGGGGCACATCTTGCTGGGCTCTCAGGCACCATGAGCTGGAGTTTATTAAAGCTTTGAGGATGAAAATGCTCCAGCTCTGACAGTGGGCTGCACTGCCAGCCCCAGTGCTGGAGATGGACACAGCACCCAGGACAGGGGTGGCTGCTGATGCCTTTGGGACCTCAAGGTGATCAGGCTGAAAGATCTCCTGGGCTCCCACTCACACAGCAAGGCAGCAAATCACCCCTGGGGCTACCCAAGGAGCTGCTCCTGGTGTGACAATGCAGAGATAACTGAGGCACACGGCAGGAGCTGGCTGTCCCCAGTGGGTGGCTGTGCTCTGAGGACCTCTCTGTCCCCCACCTGGCATCGGGTGCAGGGCTTGGTCCTTTGGTGATGCCCTCAGTCCTGGCCATGCCCCCCCATCCTCACCCTCCCCACTGCCACCACAAAGTGTGGTGGGAACAGTTATGGAAAGGTTAGTTGGGCTCCAGTTAGGAGGAAGGAAAGAAGGAAGGAAGAAAAGAAAAGCCAACCAGAAAAGAGAGAGAGAATGATCCATTTTTTTTTCTCACTTGGCTCCCTTGGCTCCTGGCACTGTCCCCAGCAGCCTGGCCCCAGCTGGACCTGCTGCCACTCCCACCCCTGTGTGCCCCTGGCAGTGCTCACAGCCTGGAGCATCACAAACCACTGGGCTGGCACCTGAGGGACCCCTGGGGCGCCCCTGCTTCTGCCCACATCACACCAGCACCTGCTCTGAGCTGGGTCAGGCTCAGCTGCGCAGGGGAGGGGGCCTTGGCACACCTTGCTTGAACCCCACTTTGCCTCACTGCCTGCCCTGGGGGGCCCTTCTCCTTGTGGGAGAAGCCCTGATGGCCCAGGGGAGGGGGCAGCCCTCCCACGTCACCAGAGGAGGGTTTAAACCCACATCTCCCATGGCAGAGCCCTTGCCTGGATGCAAAGAGGGGATCTGGCACCACATTCACCCTCCTGGAGGAACGAGAGGGCTCTGCTGCCCCTCCTTGCACCTCTCTCTGGGCATCCCACAGCGACGCCTGTAAAAAACCATCTGACCCAAGGAGCCAAGTGAGGGGGAAGAAAAAAAAAACACCAAAAAAAGAGAGGTAAAACAGGAAAGCAAGCAGCACACGGCAGAGCCCAGTGCGTTAGTCGGGGGCCAGGCGAGGCAGGGCGTACCTTCAGCTTGGACTGAATCTCACGAGATTTCCGTCGGGCAAGAACCTGCAAGTGGCTAGAGACCTGCAGAGAGAGAGCAGAAGGAGAGGGGGAACAGCAGAGCCGTCAACCAGAGGAAAGGAGGAGGAAGGAGAGGGGCTGCCCATGCTCACAGAGACACCGCCGCGGACACCTGGGCAAGGGCGCCAACGTACCTTGATGCCAACCTGGTACTCCCGCACCTTCTTCCGAGCTAGAACCTGTATGTGGCTGGACACCTAGGGCCCAACACGCCGTTCAAAAGGAAAACACAGAGAGAGTGAAGATCCTGCAGGGCAGGCTCTGTCCCCGGGGCAGGGAGTGCAGGAACGGGCAGCGCTGCGGCTGCTCCCCGAGGTGCTGAGGGTGCTGCACCCGCCACGAGCTGCAGGAAGGAAAGTGCTGGGGCACCCTGGTGCTGGTTGATGCTGGTTTGTGCCCACCCCAGGCTGGGGTGGAGCTCCTTGGTGTAAAGCTGCTGCAGTTGAGGGGAGCCCCCATGTAGCATCTCTTGGGGACGGACAGACAGACCCTGCCAGCACCATAAGTCTGGCAGGTTTGAGGTGCCCCAGGTGCCTGTGGGTCCAGGAGGGACTGGCACATTGCCCCAGGGCTCCTGCTGGTTTTGCACGTGGGAAAGGTGACAAAGTTGGGGTTTTGTGTCCAGGCCCCCGTAAGAGCAAGATCTAAAGAAAAGGGGCTGAGGTCCAGGCTGTAAAGGCACAGCATGGCTGGGGGGCCATCCACAGGAAGGGTGGGTGTCCATGCACCCACAGGGCTTCAGGGCTGATTTTGGAAAGAACCTGCTCCCACCAGTGCCAGGCTGCCCAAGAGGAGACACCAGGCTGCCCAGGAGATGAGTGCACAGAGGGATCAGTGCTGTGGGTGCTCTCTCTCTCCCATGGCTTTCCCAAATCCCTCCAGAACACTGCATCCTTCCCCCACGGAGGGGGGGCCCAGTTAAGTGTTTAATCCAGAAATGAAGTGCTCCTTGGCACTGGTCTGAACACAAAACCCTCCCTGATCCCTCTCCTTTCAGCACAAGTCCTGGAGGAATGACCTCTGCAGTGTCTGGGGACCAGCATCCCTCTCTTGTGGGCACTTGTGGCAGGGGACAGTCCCAGAATAGGTGTCCCAAACCCAACCATCTCCCTCTGGTGGGGGATGCTCCCGAGCATCCAAGGCCATGGGCTCTGCTGGGATGGGTGGCCTGGCTCCTGGCTGGGGACCACCACGAGGGGAGGGAAGAGACACATTCGGGGGGCACACATGACAAAGGGACATGTCCCACTGAGGGCTGCAGCAGCCCACTCCCCAACAGGTTTGGTGAAGCAAAGGCTTGCAGGGACCTCTGTGTGCTCCTGCAGGGACTTCTGTGTGCCCGGCCTGCATCCCTGCCTGCCCCAGCACCCAGCCAGGCAGGGCAGGGAGAGCAGGGCAAGGGCTCCGTGGTACCTCCAGCCCCACCAGGAGCAGCAGCACAGCTCCACACAGCCATCCCTGGATCCCTGGCTGGCACGGGGGTGCCTTGCTCTCAGCCCATGGGGTCTGGAGTGCCTTTGCTGTGGCACAAGCGGCATAAAGCCTGGCAAGGGGCAGAGATAGAACAGTCCCCCAGTCCAGAAGGCGCAGCAGAGAGACCCATGCAGGCACACACAGACACACAGACGCTGCCCAGAGAGAGTCTGGGGGCTCCTGCCACCCACAGGGTCACCCCAACCAGCTGGGGGGCCCGGGTGCTGCCTGCCCCCACCCCCCCGTTTCAAGGCATCCTGGGACTGAGGAAATCCCGGGGGTTTTGTGCTCACGGATGAAGCTCCTCGCAGAGAATGGGGAACCTGCTGGCAGCAGTGGCAGGACGAGGGGACACAGATGACAGCGGGACACCCGCTCCCCGTCGGGCTTACCTGGCACCGCCTCCCACCCCGCCCCGAGCCCACCCCAGGAGAAAAAGGCAGAGCAACGCCTCACCTGCTTCCTCGTCCGTGTCTTCCCCGTTCGCAGCTTGATGTAGCGGGCGATCAGCTCGTTACGACCTGCGGGCAGAGCCTGGGGTCAGCCCTGGCATTCGGGGGGTCCCAGCCCCGGCACAGGGGGGTCCCAGCCGCGGCACTCGGGGGGTCCCAGCCCCGGCACTCGGGGGGCATCAGCCCTGGACCCCGCGGGGTCTCAGGGTCTCAGTCCCGGCACAGAAAGGGTCCCAGCCTCGGCACTCAGGGGTTCTCAGCCCCGGACCCCGCGGGGTCTCAGGGTCCCAGCCCCGGCACTCGGGGGGTCCCAGCCCCGGCACTCGGGGGGGTCTCAGGGTCGCAGCCCCGGCACTCGGGGGGTCCCAGCCCCGGCACTCGGGGGGTCCCAGGGTCTCAGCCCCGGCACTCAGGGGGTCTCAGGGTCCCAGCCCCGGCACTCAGGGGGTCTCAGGGTCCCAGCCCCGGCACTCGGGGGGTCCCAGCCCCGGCACTCGGGGGGGTCCCAGCCCCGGCACTCGGGGGGTTCTCAGGGTCCCAGCCCCGGCACTCGGGGGGTCCCAGCCCCGGCACTCGGGGGGTCCCAGCCCCTGCCCCCCGGGCCGGCCAGGGAGGCGCTGCCAGGAGGTGGCGCTGCCGCGACAGCGTCGGGGCGACCTCGGGGACCCGGGGGTGGCCACGCCGGGCCAGGGCACCCCCAGTCCCCGGTTCCTGCCCAGCCCCGGGCTCGGAGCGAGGTGACAGCCCCCGGGGACCCCCGCACAAACCGCAGGGCAGCCCCACAGAGCCCACCCCGGGCAGCCGTGCCCGCGGGGGTCCCGGGCTGGTGCCCCCATCCCGGCATCCCCCTTCCCGTCCGCAAGCCGTGCTGGCCTTTCCACCAGTATTTCCTAACGTCCTGGTCTAATTCGAAGCAGAAGTTGCTTTTGCGCCACATTTCAGGGGCCAGCTGTGGCCAATCTCCGTTCAAACGTCAGAGCAGCTGGGAGCTTTCTTCTCCCGGCCCCGGCCCCCCCGGCCCCGCCGCCGCCCCCCCGCGCACGGGGGCAGCCAGGCACGCCAGATTTATTTTAATGGACCAGATGGTCGCGGTTGGAACTTGTCGAAATGCCCTTGGAGCGGGTTTCGGCTTTAAAAGAATAAAAAAAAAAATCCCCAAAAAAAAAAAAAATTACAAACCCACCCCCCCCCTTTCTTCCACCCCTATTGGCCCCCTCCCAGCCCCACAGCAACTGGGCCCTGCTGGGGGGACACACGCATGGGGACAGACAGGGCCAGGTGGCACGCAGAGACAGCTGCCCCTTGCCAGGCAGGAGCGGGTGGGTGGGTGGGTGGGTGGGTGACAAAGGGGGTACCCCTGGCACGGCCAGCATGGCACCCTGGTGCCACCCTGAGGCACAGCTCCCACCCCTCCTGGCTCCCTCCTTGGCACCCAGCAGGAGCCAGGTCTGCAAGGGTGTCCTCTAAGCCCAGGTGAGATGACACCCCCATGTCGGGGGTACACCTTCCAACCCCCCCTTTGCACGCCCTGCTCCTGAATCCCATCCTTTGCCCCCCACACCCTGCCCGTGGGAATGAAATATGGGGAAAAAATCCAGGAAAGAAACGTGGGGCCTTTGGGGAGTCGGTGAGCCAGTGCCAGCCCTAGCGCCCAGCATCTCCTGCACCCATCCTGCCACACACCGTGCCCAAGGCTGCACCCTCGCAGCCACCCCTGTGCCCACGTGCCCTGTCCCTTGTCCCTTTCCCTGTGATTCATCTGGACCGTGCCATTCCCTCCGAGAGGGCACGTCCTCCTCCAAATTACCACATTCCCCAAATTCCTCTCCCCTGACACCACCACATGAACCAGTTGGACAGGCTGGGTTAAAAATAACCGAGTGTGGAGCAAGGCCCAGTGTGCCCGTGCTGGGTCCTGGCTCCCCAGCTCCCACCTTGCTTTGCCACCCCCAAAGTGCTCAAGGGTGATACCCCCACTGGCACCACCCTAGGCACCCACGGAACCCCCAAAAAGAGGGGTGTGAGGGACAGCAGAGGCACTGGCACACCATCATGCCACATGCTGGCACTGCCTGTGCTGCCAGTGCCCCTCGGCAATGCCAGCCAGGGGTCCCGGGGGTCCCAGTGGGGAGGTGCTGGGGAAGGTGGGGGGAGATGAAAGGCGGGCAGGGGCTGCTGCCTCTTTAAGCAGCTGCCAGATGTCTCCGAAAGGCTGGAAAAACCGGTTGGGGCGTGCTTCGAAGGGCCAGGCTCCCGGCGGCACTTCAGCTATTCCCAGAGAAATCCAAAAAATGCATAGGCTTGGGAAGCCCTGTGCTCCCCCGCCGGCTCCCCCCTCACCCCGCTCCTGCAGCAGCCCCCGTGCCGTGGGTGGGGGGCCCTGGCAGATGGGGTGGCACGGGTCACTGGCACGGCTGTGGGGACAGTGCCATAGAGCTCTCCAGCAAGTCTTGTCCCTTTTGCCCCTCTCTAGGGGCACTGGGGGAGGTATTGCATCTGGGCAGGTGTATTTTGGAGGCTGGGGATGGAGATGCTGTTCCTGTTGTCACCGTGTGTAACATGGCAGCCTGCTCCTGGCTTGGAGGTCACTGCCTCTTGGGGGTGACATCATGGGGTGTGCAGGGCAGGAGGCACCAGTCCCTCCCCTGGCAGGGACAGGGAGTTTGGGAAGACACCAAAACCGAGGCTGACACTCCAACATCATCCCCCCAGCGGGGCTGAGCAACGAAATCACCAAAAGCTGAGCTGGGTGCGGGTGGCTCGGGCGGGTGGGTGACCCTTGCCACAGGGCGCTCCGGCCACCAGGTCCGGCTGGGGGAGCTTTGGGGAGGTTTGTGGAGGCACAGGGGAGCAGGAGGGCTGCGGCTGCCCTGGCCCCGCAGTCCCGTGCCCGCTCCCTGCCCCACGGCCTCACCAAACCAGTCAGTCCGGCAGGGCCGAGAGAGGGAGGGAGCGGGAGGGAGGGACACAGGTCACCGGCACCTCCCCAGCCCAGCCCAGCCCCAGGATGAACCCCGGCCAGCTGCTTTCGGGCTCGGGGGATGCTCCAGGGCGATACCCCAGCCCCCGGCACTCACCGTACATCTTGCCCTCATCCGAGAGGATGATTTTCCTCCGGCCGCAGGGTGGGTAGATCGCCAGCGCCTCCTGGAAGCTCTGCTCGATGTCTGGACTCCACACTCCCTCGGCATCATTGTCCAGACTCTTGTCCATGCCGTCCTGGCCATCTTCCCGCCCCTCCCCAGGGCTGCCGCTGGCGTTCCAGCTGTTGGACGCTATGGTGCTGGCTGCTCTGGGCTCCGACCCTGAGCCCCCACGGATATGGGACAACCTGCTGGGACACGGGGGACGCCTGTCAGAGCCAGCAACCCCTGCTGGGCCGTGGGGTGCAGTGACAGCACGGTGCCAGGTCTGCTCCTGGCCCTTGCTCTGTTCTCACCGGCACCCAGGGCAGGATCTCGTTGTAAGGAATCAGACACACAAACAGGCTTTCCTTGGGGGCAGAGCATGATTTCTGTGAGTACCCCCAAATCCCAGCCACAAGTGACCACCCAGGATCCACCCAAATAAAGTTTGGGAAGCAAACTGCCCCCAGCTACTGTATTACCCATACAAGGAACTTGGGCACATGGTGTTTATGGCTGACACCTCGGGACAGGGTGGCAGCAGCCCCACAGCCTGTGAACCCTGACCCTGCTCCAGTATGCCCTGCCAAACAGCTGTCTCTTTGGGCAAGCTGGCCCAAAAAACACCCCTAGGCCCCAAAATCCCAGCTCCAGCACGCCTGGCAAAGGCAGAGCTGGGATCTGAAGGGAGATGCTGAGCAGCTCCAAGCCAGACCCCACTAATGGGAACCAGGTGGCCCGAGCCGTCCAGCAGCCCTCCCCTGGTACCAGGAGAGGCCCCCCACCCTGGGGATGCCCAGCCGGGGCCCCGGGCCGTCCCCAGCCGGTGGGTGATGCTGGGGAGCCTTCAGCCCTCCTCCTCTTCCTCCTGCTGCTGCCCAGCTCGCAGCGCAGCCTTGCAGTGTTTTGCAATAACATGTTTGGCGGCAGCTGCCGGCGGTGGGAGCGGAGAGGTGTCTCCTGCGCCGCCGCGCTTCCCGGACGGGCTGGGAGTGTACAAAGGTCTCCAGCACAGACATCTCCTTTTAAAGGAACTGCTGAGCCCGCTGGCTCAAGTGCGCTGCGAGGCCTTGCTCGCTGCCTCTTTTTTTTTTTTTTTTTTTTTCCTTTTATAAAAAAAGAAACTTAGCCCCCCCATCGCTCCTCTCCCGCTCGTCGCGATGTGATGTCAGCCCCTCCGGTCCCGCCGCCCGTCCCCCCCGCCGCCGCTCCCCCTCTTGCCGAGCACTGTGGCCAAATAAGGAGAACTGGATTGGAGGGACTGCAGGATCGAGCCAGCCGGCCAAGGCAGGGATGGCGGCAGCGCTGCCGGACGGGCCGGGGCACCCCGGCCGTGCCTGCTGCTGCTGCTGGCTCCGTGGGGCAGCAGTGCAGGGTCCCAACCCTCAGGGTGCTGGGGATGGAAGGGCAGGGGACACAGGGATGGAGAGTGTGGCACAGGGGGACAGGCCCAGGGGGATCCTCAGTCCCCAGCACAGCGCAGAGCATCAGGGATCTGTCCCAGTAAGGTGCTGAGCCCTGGCTGCTCTCCCAGGACCCCCAGACATGGGGGAACCTGAGACTCCCCAGCTTCTGCAGCAGCCCCCAAAGGCCTCAACGAGCCCACAGCAAACCCAGACCCCTCAGCAGCTCAGTGCCAATCTCAGTGCCAATCTCAGTGCCAGGGACCCTGCAGGCCGGTGCCAGCACCCACACAGCACCACGGGGCTGCCATCAGCTCACCCTAACTGCAAAAAACCCCACGAGCTGGTGCCAGAGGGTGACTTTACAGGGGCCCAGCAGACCCCCTGCCCTCCCCAGCCGCGGGGTGTTTTGGGGGCCAAGGGAAAAGCTACAGGGCTGAGAGCAGAACCCCCAGGGGCTGGCTGCGCCCCTGCAGGCAGCGTGCCCGGCGCCCTGGGTCACCGTGCCAGGCACCGCCTGCCCAGCCAGGGCGACAGCTGACCCCACAGCCTGCCTGTGACACTCGTGTCCCCCTCCCTCGGCGGTCCCCAGCCCCCTGCAGCAGGGAAACCCCAGCCCAGCCTTTTCAGGGAAGCTGGGAGAGGAGGGAGGGTGATGCTGGGGCCCCGGCCAAGGTGCGAGGAAGCAGCTCCTCCTCCTTCTCCTCCTCCTCCTCCGCCGAACCTGCTTTTGGCCGGGCATTGGAAGACACTGGATTTCCTGGAGGGAGGGTGCATGCACCGCGCTGACGCAAGGCACGGCCGAGTGCCGCTCCACCCTGCCCTTACAAAACACCAACAACAGCGGCAATTAGGGAACCGGCACGGCTGGACGGCCCGCGGAGACCGCGGCCAGACCTGCTCGGCGCGGGCAAGGGGACCGGACCGGCCAGAACATAATGGCAGCGGCTGCTGCCTGCCAGCTGCTCCGCAGGGAGAGGGCAGGGAGAGCCCCCCTCGCACGGCACGGGCATCTCCGCAGGGTTTGGGCATCCCAGAGATCTCCCCCTTCCATGGCACGGGCATCTCTGCAGGGTTTGGGCATCCCAGAGATCTCCCTCCCATGGCACGGGCATCTCTGCAGGGTTTGGGCATCCCAGAGACCACCCCCTTCCATGGCACGGGCATCTCTGCAGGGTTTGGGCATCCTAGAGACCCCCCTCGCACGGCACGGGCATCTCTGCAGGGTTTAGGCATCCCAGAAACTCCCCCTTCCATGGCATGGGCATCTCTGCGAGGTTTGGGCATCCCAGAGATCTCCCTCCCATGGCATGGGCATCTCTGCAGGGTTTGGGCATCCCAGAGATCTCCCCCTTCCATGGCACGGGCATCTCTGCAGAGTTTGGGCATCCCAGAGATCTCCCTCCTATGGCACGGGCATCTCTGCAGAGTTTGGGCATCCCAGAGACCCCCCCTCCCATGGCATGGGCATCTCTGCAGGGTTTAGGCATCCCAGAGACCCCTCCTCCCACGGCACGGGCATCTCTGCAGGGTTTGGGCATGCCAGAGATCTCCCCCTTCCATGGCACGGGCATCTCTGCAGGGTTTGGGCATCCCAGAGATCTCCCTCCCACGGCATGGGCATCTCCACAGGGTTTGGGCATCCCAGAGATCTCCCTCCTATGGCATGGGCATCTCTGCAGGGTTTGGGCATCCTAGAGACCCCCCCTCGCACAGCACGGGCATCTCTGCAGGGTTTGGGCATCCCAGAGACACCCCTTCCATGGCACGGGCATCTCTGCAGGGTTTGGGCATCCCAGGAGCTCTGACCCACATCCCCAGGGGATGCCTGCCCGCTCAGAGGATGCTCATCACTCATGAGAGGGGATGGTCACTGGCACCCAGCCCAGGGGGGTGTCCCCACTGCCAGCTCACTCAGTTCCAATTCACACCCTGAGTTTTTGGGGGTACACACTCCAGCCCACAGCTTTAGAGGGTGATGGAGGGGGCTGCACCCTTGTGAGGTCCCCCAGGGGATGTGGGGCCCACAGCAGGCAGGGCAGGATGCCTCAGGGCAGGATGCCTGCAGGGCAGCCCTCATCTCCCTGCCAGGCCAAGGCTGCCCAGGAGACTGGGATGGTGCTCCCACAGCTCCCAGGGCTTGGCCCCAGCACCAGGGGCAGGGGACATGAGGCAAAGCTGGGGCTTGAGCAGGCAGTGGGGCTGCAGGACCTGCTGGGAGAGCTGCTTGGGGCTGGGGACCCTGCTAGAGCTACAGGAAACCTCCTTAAACTCTGCAAAAGCAAAAAGGGAAGGGCACCTGAGAAATGGGTGTTTTGTGGTGGGTAAGGGAAGGAAATACTTTGGAGGCAGCATCTGCAGTCAGAGAAGCACCGTGGGCACCCTGAGTGCCAAAAGGCAGGAGCAAGGTGCCGCTGGATCCAGCACAACCAGATGAGATAGGGATCGGGTCAGGGACGTGCAGGGTGGCACAGGGGAGAGCACCTGGGGCTGGGCACAGGGACATGGTGACACGGGCAGAGGTGCCCGTCACTCCCACACTGCCCCCATCAACCCAGAGCTCATCCTTGACCCGTGCTGCCCAGCTGGGGGACAGCACAATCCTCTTCCCCAGCACGGTCAGCCCCAAAAGCATCATCCCACCTGGTGCACCGTGAGGCACACCCCCAGCAGCCCTCGCACTGCCCCAAACCCAAACTGGGACAGGGGTGCTGGTGGCTGCTGTCACAGCTTCTCCTCAAACCACCTGCAGTGGAGGGCACGGTCACCAGCACTGGCTCCACCAGGGGCATTGCAGCACAGCACAGAGGGACAAGCTGTGGGGCAGAGCAGCCCCAAGGAGCCCTTCTCACCTGGGGCTGCCCAGGTGCCAGGGGACATTGGGACAAAAAGCTCTGCAAAGGTGCTGGGGACACTGTGGAGGCAAAGAACCCTGCAAAGACAGGGAGGGGGCTCCAGCTGCATCCTGCCTCCATCCTGCCTCCATCCTGCCTCCCCATGCAGGGGCCCAGGGCAGTCCAGCCCTTCTCCCTCCCCCCTGCACACAGACCCCACGGCAAAAGGATAAAAGCTCGTGACAAGCCCAGGCACGGAGCAGCTCAGCCCTGCTCCAGCCCAGTGCTCCTGCTCCAGCCCCGTGGGGGAACACGAGGCTGCTGTCACCCCCTCCTGTCACCGTCACTGATGGCACCACACTCTGCAGGTGAGGGGGACACGAGTCCCCATCCTCGCTGGTGCTGAGCGTGCAGCCCCTGCCGGGCACTGCCCTGTGAGACAGCAAAGCTGGGGCTCTAGGGCACCCCAGCTCCTCCTGTCCTGCACACCGGGCCCAGCGAGGGCACAGCTGGCACTGAGCTGTAGGCAGGCAGAGGATTTCACTAACAAACCCCTCGTTTCAGGCAGGGCAGCGCTGGCTGGGGGCCGTGCCCCTGCTCCTGCCTCTCCCCACCTGGTGACACGGCCAGGAGGAATGCTGCCCACACGGTCACAGCTCTGCAGAGCCCCTGGCAGGAAACCCAAAAGCTGTGGAGCTCCTGGGGGACACCAACAAGACCACAGCACGCCAGAGAAGGTGCTGCCGTGTCCACTGCAGTGCGCAGAGCAGGATGCTCTTGGCTCTGCCAGGATGACCCAGGACGCTCTTGGCTCTGCCAGGACCACCCTGCAGCTCTTCACAGGAGCCCCACACCCCTGGCACCTTGCCCAGGGACCCCTTGGGAACACCCTGGTGCCCCATTCCTGCAGGGGAACACCACCCTGGCTGGCACACGGCTGTGCCAGGGACAGCCAGAGCTCACCGGGGCGGGTGGCGCGGCACGAGGGCGGTGGAAGGAGGTTTGTTTACATTGTGCTCCTCTTCCAAACAGCTCTCGGGCTGTGCTGAGGGATTCCCTGGCTCAGGGAGGGAATGACGGCCACCCTGCTCTCTCCCACCCAGGTTTGCGCCTCCTGACTGGCCACGTCCTCTCCGAAGGGTCCCCTGGCACAGGCTGGGGAGCCAGATGGTGGCAGAGCCCCCAGCGCACCAGGCCAGCTCCCCTTGAGACAGACCAGCTAATTTCCTGCCCTCTATCACTTCCTGTCCCTTCCGGCTTGGCGGGCGGCTCAGGAAGCAATCGGAGTGAGGAAACCGCAGCGAGCCACGTGGCAGCATCCCACCAGGGTCAGGAGAGCCGCCAGGGCTGCCCCGGGCTCCCCGTGCCCCCCAGCTCCAGCTGGACCCCAACAGGCTCCCCCGGCTCCCTGCAAAGCCCCGAGCTGGCAGGGATGTGGCTGGTCCTTGCTCAGCCAGGCCAGGCTGAGGGATGCTCAGACCCCTCATCCCAGAGAGCTGTGGATGAACAAAGAGAAAATGTGAGCGATTTGCTCCCAAAATATTTGGGGTAGAGAGAAGGAAGGGGATGAGGCAAGCCCAGGGCACAGCTCCAGAATCACAGCCATCCAAACCATCCCCTCCTTTTCCCCAGTCCTGGCAGGGTGGCACAGCTGGGTTTCGCCTCCTGCAGGACCTGAGCCGGTTTTGCTCGAGTCTTCAGGCTCAGGACCCGAGGGCAGAGGACAGACGGACACTGTAACCCGGCGTGCCTCCCTGGCCCAATTACGCTGCCCTGCCCAGCCAGGACGGGGCGTTTCACCCAGCAGCGCATAAATAGAAAGCTTTTAGAGCATTAATTGCTCTCTGTGTTATGAAACGAGCTGGATGGAAACAACAGGGTTGGAGTTGCCTGCTGGGGATGGGCCACCCCCATGCTGTCCCGTGACACCCCCAGTGCTGGGAGCCCAGGTGCTGGACACTGCACCCATTGGGGATGGCTGAATTTGCAAAAATCTATCCATCCCAGGATGTCTTCTCCTCAACATCACCTGTAGATGAGCTCAGAGTGGTCAACAAGTCCTTGGGGACTCCCAGCTTGTCCCAAGGGGAGAACAAGAGTCTCTGGTGTCTGGGAGCACCAGGGAAGCCTGAGTCAGGCAGTTCTGTGCCTGCAGTGGGACAGTGTCCTACCAGTGGGGCCAGCCAGGCACCCCAGGGACCCACCAGCCCTCTGTCCTGCTCCTAGCAGGAGAAAAGCCTCCACAGAAGAGCTCCAGGGGCTGCTGACCCCATTTCATGCCATTGCAGCAGGGCGAGGGAAAACATCTCCCAGGGGGACACTACCAGGCAAGGAGGAGGAGGAGGAGGAAGAGGAGGAGGAGGAAGGCTGCAATGAATTTCACACCTGCCCCCAGCCGCCTCCGCCCCCGTGAAACCCAAGCCTGCCCAGGCAGCAGCTGTGCCCACTGCCTGTGCTGGGGCACCCAGGCTTAGCAGGGACTGCCACGCTCAGCTCGCAGCCAGAAACACCCCGTGGGATGGGATGGGATGGGATGGGATGGGATGGGATGGGATGGGATGGGATGGGATGGGATGGGATGGGATGGGATGGGATGGGATGGGGGGTGTGAGCACTGACAGGGGGGATCAGCTCCTGGGACACCGGGCAGAGCGGCTGTCAGGCATCACCACCATCACAGAGATGCCCCTGGCTGCCAGAGTCTGGCACAGGATGTGACACTGCACTGTCACCCCCGTGAGGGGGGCACGCTCCCCCACCCTCCTGCTCGAAGCAGTGCCCAGCTGAGGTGCTCCAGGAGCTGCAATGGCAGGTACAGGCTGCCCTGCACAAACCCCATCAGTGCCTTTATTCCCAGAAAGGGATATTTTGATTTAGCACCATTTTGCTGCCACCACCCCAGACATTCCCAGCGAGCAAACCCTCGTGCGTGCCAGGAGCGTGCTGGGAGCCCGTGGCAGCTCATCACCTCCTCCCAGCATCTCCTGCCCCTGCCCCAGCCCAGAGCTGCAGACGGGCACAGCGGCTCCAGCTCCCGCAGATTGAAAAATTGCTCTGGAATCCTTGGGGAGGAAAACTGCTAAAAATACACGAAGGCAATATTCTTGGTAAAAGATGGAGCTCCAGCGAGGAGCACGGCCCAAGAGAGCCCAGCACAGTGTGTTAGACCCCTGCTGATGTCCAAACACCGCAGCTGGACCCTGACAACTCTGCAGTGCCACCCAGGCAAGGCTGCAGGGGGACACAGCAGCCGCCCCACACAGGAGCTGGAGCCCAAACTCGCGCCACATCTGGGCACAGGTGCTGGCAAGCACGGAAAGCAGAACCCTGCCCAACTCACACAAAGCCGGGCAGGGAAAAGCAGGGTCTTGGACCAGACCTTCTCTCCCGGACTGCGAAGCGCCCAGATCTCCCTGCTAATAAAAACCCGACGCTCGGTTGGGTCGGGAGCTCGCATGCCTGCGTGCGGGTGTGCTTCTTCCTAAACCCGAATTGCCTAAGCCGGCGGGGGGAGGCAGGAGCTGGCTGCCTCTGGGGGAAGGGCGAGGAGCTGGCATGGGAACGGCAGCCCATCCTCCACGCACCCGCGTCTGTAAACTTTGAACATCTTCCGGAGAGAAGTTAGTGGCTATTGTGAACAGCTGGATCTAATTTTACGAGGAGCGAGGAGGAGACAGTTGTGGGGAAATAATAAGGCTTGGCGCTCACAGGCGAGGATCCCCGAGCCCGGCCAGCCTCCCTGCCCGCGCCGGGGGAGCGCTGGCGAGACGCTCACGGCGAAACTGAGGCACGGAGGGCGCGGGGCTCTGCCTCTCTATCCCGGCTCTATCCTGCATAACGCCGACCGGGAATGCGTTATGAGTGTGATGCCCCTCCAGCAGCCGGGGCACCCGCGGGGCAGGGCTCTTTCTCGGAGCACCAAACTGGGCACCCCTTGGCATCCCACGGCAGCATCTCCAGAGCCAGGGTCACCCCGGCGCTCACTCCCGGTGCTCGTGGGCACCGCGGCGCGAGTGCGACACCTCCCTCCGGCCGGCTGCTTCCCCCGAGGCTCTGCCCACCTCCTAAAATTAGCTGCAGCCCTGCTGTCCCCTCCGCGGCCACCCCCCGCAGCCCGGGGAGCTCTGCCAGCACACGCTCCGGGCCCGTCCCGATCCCCAAAGGGGGAAGGGGCCCGAGCAGCCTCCTCCATCACTCACCCGCAGCCCGGCAGGCAGCGCTCCCCGCGAGCAGCGCGGCCCCGCGGTCACCCCGGCTCGCAGGAGAGTGCCCGAGGGTGAGCTCCGGGTCGGATTTATGGAGCAGAGACCCGGCGGAGCCTGTGACACACCCAGTGCCCTGCTGGGAGGCGGCAGCGGTGGGCACGCTGGGTTTCGGGGCTGCTGCTGTCTCATGGCAGCGTAATGGGGGATGCTGGGGGTGCTGGAGCATCACATCTGTTTGGGATGGGATGGGGGGGATGAGTTCCATGGGGATTTGCGCTGCCAGGATGGGCCGTGCCTCATGCAATCAGTATTTCCCCAAATCCTTCGCCCACAGGTGAAGCGCAGAGCACTGTCACCACAAGGCCACCATCTGCCAAGCCCAAGAACGAGACCATGGCGTTCACGGCCTGTCACCTCCAAAGGGCTCAAGAGCCCCATGGGCTCATCGGGAACCCTGCCACGAGCTAAACAGCACCGGCACCACACCAGCCCTGCTCCCACCAGCGCGGCCAGGCCAGCGGCTGACCGGCAGCACCAGGAGCTTCTCCCGGGGCCCCTCGCTCCCATTTCACAGGCGGGGAAAGCTGAAGCAGCGGGAGCTGAGCTGCAGCAGCATGCCCAGACCCGCAGCAGGATCCGGACGTGCGTTATCGCGCAGGGGGGGCCGCTGCAGGCTGGTGCGGGGCATGGCCCCGCTGGCTCACCCCATCATTACCTTCCCTCCCTCCCTCCCTCCCTCCCTCCAAAAAAAACATTTCATAAGTCGCCACGTGACGGTGGCAATAGCGAACGCCCATGCGCTTCAGGTGTCTGCCCCAACCACAACACGCAGGTGCCGCCGCGGCTCCCGGCCTGGCCCCCACCCCAAAAAACACCTTGGACAAACAGCTGAGGAGGTCAGGGCATGGCCTGGCCGCCCGGCAAATCCCCCGTGGATGGGAGCTCCCAAATCAAGGGTGGTTGGTAATATCCCAGCCGCCGGTGGCGCTCAGGGTGATGTAAACACCGCCAGCCCCTCGCCACAGCCATCAAGGATTTAATGAGAGAGGGAAGCTCCCAGAGATGGGAGAGCTTTTGGAAAGCATCCGTCCAGTCCAGTGATGGATGGAGAGATCCCAACCTCACGAAGAGCCTCAGGATGGCTCTTGTCACACAAATCCCAGCAGCACCCCTGGTTGGGGTCCTGCTGCCCCTTCTCCCCTCTTCCCCTCCATTTTCCACTCCCACAGACAGAAGAAGAGGTACGAACGCAGGAAAACACAATTTCCCCCCCAAAACGGCCCAAAATTGCCCATTTTTGCCCTTTCTGGCTGCTGCGTGCCTGCACCCAGCCTCACCACCGAGCTCACCTGCCACCAGCCTCGTGCTGTCTGTGTGTTTGATGGGAGCTGCGCGGTTACTTGCTTTTTAATACATTAATTACAGCTGATTACCACTGCCACCCCCACCTCCTCAGTGCCATGACCCGCTCACACACTGCCAGGAAAAGGCTCCTTCCTTGGGCACGGCGCCAGGGCCACCGGGACTCGCCTCCCAACCCACTTGGTGGTGGCAAGATGGGGATTAAATGGTGATTAAAAGGAGATGCTGTTTCTGATATCATGATAAACAGCCACCGCGTGCCATGGCAAATGGATGCAAGTCCCTTTTCCTGATGGAGCTGGAGGATTCTGCTTTGGAGGAAAGGGATTTTAGATGTGGGATGACTGCTGGAGGGTTATGCTGTCCAAAATGCCCTGGTTGAAACATCCCCCCACTCTGAGCTGCACCACAATGTTGCAGCCACCTCGGGCAGGACGAGGCTCCTTGAAGTACCTGGGTGCCATTTATAGAAGGTGGCTGGACCCGTTGCTTTCAAAGGGTTATTCCTGTCAGAAAATCCAGTGTGGTGCCAGCCACAGGCCCACACTGGGGAGGCAGCTGGGTGCTCGAGGTCCCTGGGGATGGCAATGTCCCACTCAGCTGTCAGGAGGAGCTGCTCACCCCACAGCCATCTGCAGTCTCTTCCCATGGGAATGCTGATCCTGGAACACCCAAACAGGGCCAAATCCAGCGCCTTCTCCCCATGGGACAGTCATGCTCATCCTCCCTGGTGGGGCAGTGCTGGGGCACTGCCACAGTGACCATCACCTGCCCTGCCACCAGGGTCCCCAGCCCCCCTACCCATTTCTCTTCCAGCTTCACCACTGAGTGACCTCAGCAAGCCCTCACCCCTCGCCCACTTTGGGCACCCTTTTTCTCCCACTCTTGGGGGAACTGACCCCCAAGGGCCGTGGGCTGTGAGGCCACAGAGGCCCCAGCTCCAGTGGGCGCACGGGGGGCACACCAGCCTGGCAAACCCCAGTTCTCCACTCAGCATCACGAGCGCCCCGGCGCCGGGGGGAGGCTGGCAGCCGGGCTGGCAGGGCCCCCCAGGGTGGCCGGGCACTGCCAATGCCCTGACTCACGACACGCACGTACCCGCGCGGGGTAAAGCGATAGGAGGGGAGAGAGGATGCCGGAGCCCAAAATACCCCGGCGTGCCTGACACAGGAGATTATCGCTTCGCTGATGGGACCATCGCCCAGCCCGGCTTGTCCCGGCTCCCTGCAAAGCGCAAAAACCCCCCAAAATCCCAGCCTTCACCTTTCCCCCTGCCAACCAAAACCAGCAGTGAGCAGCTGCAGGGTGCCCGCCACACCAGCCGGGCCGCTGGTATCATTTCCAGCTGGTTTCTCCCCAAACTGGTTTTTTTCTCAGTCAGTAGAAGCCAAATGTGTTGTACAGGGCCTGAGCGGTTTCGGGGGGTTGGAGGCGGGTGGCTCTGCGAGGGCTTGGCCGTATTTTCCTTCCAAGGGTGTTAAGGGGAAAAAAAAACAACACCAAACCCAAGGAGGGTGCAAAAATAAAATAATAATAATAATAATAAAGATGACACACTGCTGAAAATTATACATCTAATTGCCGCCTTGTTAGCAAAGCACCCCTATGACGAGGCACAAAGTGTTTAGCATACAGTCAGTGCATGGTCATCCCCTACATGCGTGTGACACACATGTAGCGTGACACGCGGGTGACCCCGCACCTCACCCGCGACCCTCCCCCGGGGGGGCTCCGGCCGGGGCGGGCGCCGGACGCTGCGGACGGGGCTCGCCCGCCCCGATGGCCCCCGAGGTGCGGGCACAAGGCCCCTTTGTCACCCCGGGGATGCGGCGCGGGGAGCGTGCGGGGGCAGCGCAGCCCCGACGGGGCGGGAGCGCGGGGACCCCACGGGGGGGAGCGCAGAGAGCCGGACTGTGCCCCCCCAGACACACACACACCCCACCGGGGGAGCCCCCGAGCTCCGGCCGGGGGGCGAGCGGGGCTGGAGCGAGCCCGGCGCCCCCCGCCATCCATCGGCCGGGGCTCGGGGCAGGCGGAGGGCTGCGGGCCGGGAGGAAGGAGGGGCTGGAGGAGGAGGAGGCGGAGGAAGGGGGGTTGGGAGTCTCTTCCCGGCGAGCGCTTACCTGCTCCGTGCTCCGGAGGGGCTGGGCCGGCCGCGGTGCCGGGAGCGGGGCCGGGGCCGGAGCGGGGCCGGGGCCGGGCCGGGCCGGGGCGGGCGGCAGGAATGCGGGGAGCGCGGCGGGCTCCGGGTCCGCGCACCGAGCCAGGCGCAGCGACGGGAAAGTTTATGCGAGGGAGGAGCGGAAAGTTGGGAGTCAATCAGGAGGCGGCGGGGCCGGGCCGGGCCTCCTCCTCCTCCCCTAAGCTCCTTCTCCACCTCCTCCTCCTCCTCCTCCTCCTCTTCCCGGCCCTTCCTCCCGCCCGACGCTCCCGTCCTCCCCGTCGGGGCAGCGGGCAGCGGGACTTCCCTTACACTTCCCTTCCCTTATTTTTTGGGAAAGGGCAGCCCTGGAGTTCGGGCCGGCCCGGGTTATGGGAGCGCCCTCTGTGAGCCTTCCTCACCTTCCTCCTCTTCCTCCTCCCCCCGGCATTCCCGGGATGCGGCCCTGGGATGCGGCCTTGGGCCCGGGCATGAAGGTGCTGCTGTCCCGTCTTGTGCTGTCCGCAGCTAGCCAGGGCCAGCCGTGCGCACCTTCATCCCCTTCTGCACATCTTCATCACCCTCTGTGCCAACTCTTCATTCCCACCCCCCTTCACTCACCGGTGTCCCTGTGCTCACCTCCATCCCCTTCTGCACATTTCCATTGTCCTCTGCACACTGTAATGCCCTGCCACACACCTTCATCCTCCTCTTCCTTCCCATCCTGACACCTTCATCTCCCTCTAAACACCCTCATCCCTCTCCTCATCCTCACACACCCCCCCACACACCCACTCTCAGTCCCCTGCATCCCACCCACATGCAGATTCCCTGTTTCTCGCAGGCACGCACCCCATGGTGCCCAGGATGGGAATTCAGCCCAGGCTGTTGGGATTTCTCAAGGGAATTCAGCCAGGATCCCCGCCACGGTCACTTCCTCTGAGTGAGCTGATGGGTGGTAATGTGCTAAGCCACAGCAAGCTGATCACATACAAATCCCTGGCCACAACCCAGCCTGACCATCAGGAACTGCAGCCCCAAAAGGGGCAAAGGCCCCAGTCCCCCTGGGACTCCACAGGCCTGGGCCACAGTACCCAAAACCCCCAGAGATAAATCAGGGCGAGGAATCCTCCCAGCGCCCTGCTGGGACGAGGGATGTTCTTTGCATCCCGTTCCTTCCAGAAACATATTTTTCTAATTTTCATCATGAGCTTGGTTGTATTCAAGCGTTTTGGGACAAGACAGCCAATGCTTCAGCCCGTGAAGTGACAGGCTCTGAAGCATCCAGCGCATTCAGCAATTGTGTGTGATTCATAAAGCCATATCGCATTCTTCCACCCTTGGCCTGCTGCTAACTTGTAAGAAATCTGGACCAAAAACTGCAACAAAATGGCTGCTATTCTCCAAGGGCTGTTCAGAGCCTCGTTACTCATCCCTTACTTGGGCAAAAATGACATTGAGCGCTCCTGGAGATGACAGCCTTAATTGAGTTCAATAGGAGTTTAGGCTGAGTAAGGCATGAGCAAACAAGTGTGCATTAGCCCATGAATAAAAAGCCTGATCCACAAATGTTTAGGAACACATGTAACACTGAGCAGGGGAGTGCTGAGGGGGTCCCTGCTGCTCTGGCCTTGCCATTTGGGCAGGGGTCTGGCTACAGCTTCCAGCACAAGTGATGGCCATGCTGGGCTGAGCTTGTTCAGGAGTGCAAAGATTCAAGGCTGGCTCAGTGGTTTGTTTCCATTCTGCCTCTTAATTTTTATTTATTTTCCTCCTTCAGAAGTCCATAGTCCTTGTTTCTGCTATTTTTTTGTCCACTGGTGGGAACAGCAACTTCCTTTCTCAAATTATAATATAAAAGAGCTGCAAGCTGCAACGCCATAAATAATATTTTCTTATGGCCGGAACATCCAAGTCTAGGCAACACACCAAGAACAGCTACAACATTGTAAAACTCCAACACTTCTCCAGAATGGATTCACTAATTAAAAAATTACTCCTTTTAAAAAGCAGTTGAAAAATATTGGCTTTCCCATTGCCGCCTGTCGCTTGCTGCATCAAGAAGGAGCCCATCCTGCAAAGCCACAGCTGAGCTAACCACTCTGCCTTTCCCTCTAAAAAATATTACCAAATAAATAGAAGGGGAGGGGGAGGGAAGAGAAGAACACCTCATGGCAATCACTTCTTCAATTAATTAAAGTTTTGCCACTTCAAAGCTGGAGAGAGATCCCCAGGGCTGGGGCCACGGCAGCTCGCTGGGAACCAAACATCTCCAGCCCTTCCATTGCTGGGCAAGGAGTTTCCCAGTGCTGGTCTCCCCTCTCACACCCCCCAGGATGTGTCAGCCCTTCCCAGTGGGGCATTTGCCTTCTGAAACCCACAGAAATATCTGTCAGACCCCCAAAGAGAGCAGGGCTCAGAATTGGGTGCATGGAGCCCCCCAAACCCCAGGGATCTGCAAAAGAGGGAGAAGAGTGGTTGGAGAAGAGCCCCCATGCCCAACTTCTTGCTCAGCTCTGGACCAGCATCTTTGCACCCATCAGGACAGGATGGGGATGAACCACAGAGAGAGCCACCAGCGCTGCAGGGACACAGGTCCTGGCTGGGTTGGGTTCAGCAGCGAGGTGGGGCCTTATTTTCTTCCTCCCCTTTGCCTTATAAGCACCTCTGCAAAAATAAGACTCATTTCCCAGGAGGTTCCCTTGAGGAGCTGACGACAGTCGCCTCTGGCCACTGGCCATGGTTGTGCCCCTGCCTGAACACTTTGTGGGGTTAAATCCACGCCTACAGCACCAGCCCAAAGCCAGCGCCCCTAAAACAAACCTTCAGAAACCTCAGAATCCCACACGGCAGGGAAAACACCATCCCTGGAGATTGAGGAAACCCTTTCTCCAAGGAATACACACACTTTGGACTCAAACACCATTGATAAGGCTCTTTCTTCTTTTTTTTTTTTTTTTTTTTTATCTTTTCTTGCAGCAAGCATTCCTTTCACACCCACGCACACCCCGGCATCCTCAGCCATTGGTCTGCCGGCGCATCCGTCACACTTTCCGCCGGCCAGAGCAGATCCACATTTCAACTGCTTCCATCCCTCATCTCCTCTGGTGTTAACAGCCAGCGCAAACAAAGGGCCCGAACATCCATCGCCCCATTAAATTGTTTTCGTTTGTTTCTTCTGCCACAGTTGGTTTGCGTTAGAGCGTTGGTAAAAGGGATTTGGGGTGGGCGGCTGATGCAGCGGCTGCTCTGACTTTGGGTGACACTGCAAGGGACACCCGGGACAGGGATTTTGCTCTGCCACGGGTGACAGGCCAGGGAAACCTGAAGGGTTTGCCAGCAACAGTGGGCAAATGGAAAATGGAAGCTTTTTGGGTGAGGGGAGGGAGAATCAACCTGGGGAGCAGCTGGGATAACAGCAGACAGAATGTGGGGAGCCCAAAGCCCTCTCTCTCACCCGGCTGCTTCTTTTCTCCTTGCACTGGAGGAAATGGGGACAAGCATTGGCTCAACTGTTAGCTGAGCTCGTCCCGATTTCAAACAGATGTTGGGCCTGTGGCTGGATTTGGGCAGAAAGCTCCTGCTTTCCCCACATTTGCTGGCCATACCTCATCAGGGATGCTGGCCCCGAACTGCTGTGCCTGGTTCTCCCTTTAGCTCACAAACTGTTCTCTGAGCTCACTTGTGGGTGATGGATGATGTCCCACGCGGGCTGGCTGGTCCCCAAGCTGTCCACCTCTGCCTGCCCCACCACGAGCATCTGCCCAAGACTCATGAAGCCCAGATTCAGACAGCTGGGGAAGAGCTCCACTCCCATCTGCAAAGCCACTGGGGCAGATGTTCACCAGTGGTCCAGCAGCTCGTGGTGCCCCTGTCTCTGTCATCTGTCCTCAGCTCCACGCTCCGGGCTCAGCCCACGGTGATGTTGAGACACTGCCCAGAGAGGATGAGCATCCCTCTTGCACAATCTCATCCATCCCATCCATCTGCTCCTCAGCCTTTCTGCCACAGCTGCCTCTCAGCTGCATTGACTTGGGGGGCTCATATCACCCCCAGAATGGGGGAACAACCCCTTTGTGTCCTGGGAAGGGAATCCCACATGGTTCTGGAGTCAGGGTGTGAGCTGAGCAGGTGAGAAACAACACCAGAGAGCCGAGGATGGCATTTCAGGGCTCCTTGGCACATCCCCGTTTTTCTCACCACTGAATTAATCAGATTTGTTTGTGTAGCCAAATCCTCACCCCATAACCAGTGAAACTGGGGGGCATGAGCTGTCCTGCTCCCAGTGAGCTGCTTTTCCTCAGCATCTCCCCATCAATCTGAGACGGGGCACCTTCTGTCCACCACCTCTCGTGAACAGAGAGCACCACCTGTGGGGGCACCTGGGGCACGTGGAGGGGCACCACAGAGTCCAGGGGCAGGGAGGGTTGAGGGCACGGGGAGCTCAGCAGGGCCCGTCCGGGTGCTGAGCGTGACTCAGCACCGCGCCACACCTCATGAGTCACTCGCTGCTTCCTGGTGCACCCTGAGTTTTCTCTTCCAGGTCTCTCCTGGCAGCGCTGGCCCAGCTGGGCCACCTGCCAGCAATGCAAGCTCTGCCTCACGTGCCTGCCAGCCCTCCTCTGCTGGCACCGTCACCCCTCGGCACGTGCCTGTGCGCTGCCGGTGCCAGGCCGCTCCTTAGGGCCCCAAATCCCTAAAAAGCAATTTCTGGGCAGTGAGGTGAGACCCGGTGGGTACAAACACACCATGGGCACCAGCCATCCACTCACAGCAGGGCAAAATGGGGCAAAAGAGGGGCTTTGTGCCTGGCGGGCAATGAGCTGGGATGGGGGGGGCTTTAGCTGGGAGCTTAGGCAGAGCCCACCTGCATGTAGGCATGGGTGAGGAAACACAAAGTGAAGAGACCACCTACCCCCTTCTCACTGGGAGACTGAGCATAAACCATAACAAACAAGCAAACAACCCAAAAACCAAAAAACAAACAAACAAAAAACCCAAAAAAAACCCCGAAAAAAAAAAGCGGGGAAAGGGCAGATGAGTTTCCAGGATCTGAATTCAAAGGGATGAGACAGAGATTGCAGTCAACCTCATCTGCTGAATATGAATTTACCTCCAGCCTGGCTCTGCCATCACCCCAGCCCAGCGATTTGCCCCAAATTCGCCTGGAGAGGCAGGGTGGCTGCAGCTGGGTGAGCATCCCACAGCACCCAGTGGGCACCAGGTGCCTTGAACCACCCCAGGAAGAGCCGAGGCTGCAGGAAGGCGGAAATGCAGGGAGCGGAGCAGGACAGGGATGCAGGAGCATCCTCGGGGCACTGGCAGCAGCCCTGGTGGTCCTGGCAGCCCCAGTGGTCCCCATGGTCCTGGTGGTCCCAGCAGCCCCGGTGGTCCTGGTGCCGGTGCTACTCGCAGGCCAGCTTCCCGTCAAAGCTGGAGAGGGCGATGGCGAAGGCCTGCACGGCGCACAGGGGGTAGTTGTAGTCCATGGTGAAGGCGTCATCCGCCACCCGCCCAAACTGCATCACGATGTAGTCAGCTGTGAGAGAGAGGGGAGAGCCACCAGGCTGTCACCTGTGCACGCAGCCTGCCTTTCCCCAGCCTGCCCACACAGCAGAGGCCCAAAGAAGCTGCCCACGCACCCCCACCCAAACTCAGCCTGTGGCTCCTGCGCTGTGCTGCAGCACAGATCACCAAAAAGCATCGTTTTCCCATGGCACCCCCTGGTCCCTCCAGCACCCCCCTCCCTGGGTGCCACAGCCCCCCAAGGGACAGGGACCCCACTCACTCCACCCCCCTGGCCGTGGGATGGCTGCTGCTGGAGGGCGGGTGACAGGAAATCTGTAAAAATAACCAGGGGCCCTCAAGAGGCTTTTTCTGTCCCGTAACCCAACACCCCGGAGGCCAAGGGCTTCTGACTGCGCCGGACAGGTGACGAGCAGCCGCATCCAGGCAGGGCTGCTGCCACCCCTGAGGGACTGTCCCCGGGGCACAGTGCACCCCAGCAGTGTGCCAGCAGCGTGGGCTGGGGACAGTGCTCTGGTGGCTGCAGTGTGATGGGGGCTCAGCACCCCACAGGATCTCTCCCTGCCCTAAATCTGCCTGGCAGAGCCCCACACGCTGCCCAAGGCTGCAGGGAGCCCTGCCTGGCTTCATCCCAGCTCCAGCAAAGGCAGGCAGGACTCCAGAGCATGAAAACACCAAAACTTCAACAAAAACAGTGAGGCCAGCTCATGAGGCAGTGCTCCTCCACCCCATGCCCTGTCCCAGCTTACGGTCGCTGCTGTGCACGATCTGGAAATTTTTGACGGAGGCGTGGGTGACCCGGCCGTGGAAATTGAGGACGTAGGACTGGGTCTCGTCGTTCCACACGGGGGCTTTGTTGTGCAGCTCGATCACGTTGTCCATGTTCCTGTTCTGCCATCGCATCAGGAGGCCGTCGTTATCCTGGGGAGGGGAGCAGGGTTGGGGGCAGCCCTCCAGAGCCCTGCCACCTCCTGTGGCATCCTGGGGGATGCTCTGTAGCAGGACCCAGCTGGAAATGGGATCAATCACAGGGAAAAAAGCCAGACACCGTGTCTCCCACCTCCCAGGGACACCTGAAAGCCTCTCCATGCCCCAAGATGGGTAAAATTCAAGGTGAGGCCCAGCAAACCCAGCTCCCAAGGGGTTTCTCCCAGTCTGGCCCCATCTTACATTCCGGGGCCGGATGGGCACCCTCTCACAGTCAGCATTCATCCCGGGGATGATGACAGTCATCTTCCTGGGGCCTTTGAACCCCAGAACGTTGGTTTCCTGCAAGAGAAACCCTGTCCCTCAAACCAGCAGCCACGGCGGGTTACAGCCTCTCATGGGGGCTGAACGAGGGCTGGGGGGTGGCTCCAGCCCATCCCACACATCTGCAAGCCCCAGTGGAGGGGTGCAGGGTGGGAGCCCCTCTCTCCCTGCCCGGGGGAGGCGGGAAGGGGCTCCTGTGTGGCTGCTCTTACGTAGACCACGGCCGAGAGCTCCTGCCGCACGTTGGACCAGTCGGCGTTGGCCCTGTCGGGGTTGGCGCCGTTGTCGAACACGGTGAACCTCGTTCCCATCAGGTTGGATCTGCAGCCGAGGGTGGGACATGGCCGTGGCTGAGGCCACCGAGTCCCCTCTGCCCCCTCTGTGACCTCTCTCCAAGCACAGCCTTGGTTTTGGTCTGGCTGCAAGCCCCCGGTGCTGCTCCCCACCAATGCCGACCTTCCCGCTCTCCAGTGGTTTTCTGGGGTTCAAGGAACCCCCAAATCGGGGTGCGATAGGGTGCTGCCACCACGGGGACCCCCAGCATTGCAGTGTGGCTGCTGGCAGGGCGGGCTGGGACTTGCCAGGTGCCTTTTCTAGCCATGACCTGTCTGCTGGGAGGAACCGGCCAAGCTTGTTTTCCCCTCTCAGCCCCCCACCACTCCTCAGGTCAGACACAGCAGTGGGAAATGCTGGAATTAACCTCCTGTCTGCGCCAGCCATAGCTTGGGACAGCCCGTAAGCCACGGAGTGGGAAGGGGTGCTGCAGAGATGGGGGGCCACCAAACTGGGGTGCCAGCTCTGCTCCTACCTCAGCTTCCCAATGAAGTTCTCTCCGCCCCGTGACAGGTCCGTGGGGTCGATGGAGATGAGGTAGTTGGAGGTTTTGCTCTTCTTACGCTTCCTCCCAGCAAGGAGGAACACCTGGTAGAGCAGAGAGACCATGTGGGAATGGGATATTGTCACTGCCATCACCACTGCTGTCCCCAACAAGTCACTGCCATGACCTTGAGCAAGTCATGAAGATGATCCCCAAAATACTGTCTGCATTACAGAGCAGGAGGGGCTGAGCCCAGCCCACCTTTAGTGGCTCTCCAGCTCTCTTAGCTCATCCTCCCAGGCACCAGGAACAGCAGGAGAGGGGAGCAGCCCCATTCAGGACTCACCAGCACCGTGGGATGCAGGTGAGCATCCCCCCAAACCCCGAGGGCACTCTCTGGGATGGCTGCAGAGCCCCAGGGGTCTCCGCACCCCCACCCCAAATCACCTTTTTGTCATTGTCCAAGTGCAGGTAGTAGGTGGGGTAGAGCCCCCTGTCCATGCCCTTCTTGTCCCGTGTCACCCGGCACTTGACGGTCACGCCCTGCGGCGCCGGCTGCAGCACAAACTCCTCCAGGTTTTCCACCTCGATGACGGGGGACGGGGGCCTCTCCTCCTTCTGCTGCAGCGTGAGAGGGGATGGTGAGCCCAGAGCCCCCTTCCCTCCCTCCCCAGCTCATTGCTCCTTGCTATCCATCCCCCCTGGGCTCGGCAGCTGGTGGCTCTGGGGACACTCTGGTGGCTCTCACTGGGGATGCTGCAAACCTCCTGACCTGCCCTGAGGGGTTCCCCATGGCTCTTGAGGGGTCTTTTGTACCTTCTTTGATTTCTTTGCTTTCCCCTTCTTGTTGGAGTTTTTCTGCAGGGTCTCTGGGGTCTCCTCGTCACTCTCATCTCCTTTGGGAGGAACTGCTGGCAGGAACACATAGGGGAGAAGATCCTGACTCTACTGAGCCCCAAAATCAAGCTCAGCATAGACCCGTGCCAACATCAGTGATTGTAAACCCCTCTCCATGGCCAAGCTCACTGCACCCCCAGAAGCCCTGCCAGAACCCACCAGGGTCTCACCTTTCTTTTTGGATTTTTTCTCTTTTGGGGGGTCCCCACCAGTCTGAAAGAGGGATGCTGGGTTTTTCTTCTTCTCTGACCTAATGGGTTTGGTGCTGGAATCGGAATCATCCTCCTCATCACTGCTGGTGGCGGCTGTGAGGGACATGGGGGACATGGTCACACAACACTGGGGGCTGTCAGTTCAGGGTGATGCCATCAGGCAGCAGGACTGGCTGCCACCTCCTCCTGCTCATCCCACACCTTTCTTCTTGCTTTTCTTCTCCTTCTTCACCTGGAACACGGACATTGGCTCCTTCTTGGTGCTTTTGGCAGGTTTGGCTTTGCTGTCGGGGTCACTCTTGTCTTCTGCTGGGACAGAGGAGCTGATGAGCAGCCAGCCAGGTGGATGGGAATGGGCAGTGATGGGGACAAGGAGGGGACAGGATTGGAGCGGCAGAAAGGGCTGAGCTGGGGGGAGATCGCTTGGGGAGGGGGCGATGGTTCTGCAGCCCCCTGAGCCTCCCGGGACAGTGGAGGCAGGGACAGATCCCAGAGCTGGGCTTGAGCCATCCCTGCCCGCTGGGCACTCACCCTTCGGCTTCAGCTTCTTCTCCCCCGCGCCTGAGAGGGGCTCTTTGGGAACCTTCTTCTTGAGCTTTTTGGGCGGGTTTTTATTCTCCACCTCTTCTTCCTCTTCCTCATCATCCTCATCCTCAGCCGGCTCTGCCCAGAGGTGACCACAGCATCAGCCAACACACCGGCCCTCCCGCTGTCCCCTGGGGTGGTGTTGGGGGTCCGGCGGGGCTGGGGCCGTGTCCAGCGCCGGGCACCGCGGTCACAGCCACAGCCACTGTCACAGCCACTGCCACTGTCACAGCCACAGTCACAGCCACAGTCACAGCCACTGTCACAGCCACAGCCACTGTCACAGCCACTGTCACAGCCACAGTCACAGCCACAGCCACTGTCACAGCCACTGTCACAGTCACAGCCACAGCCACTGTCACAGCCACAGCCACAGCCACAGTCACAGCCACAGTCACAGCCACAGCCACTGTCACAGCCACTGTCACAGTCACAGCCACAGCCACTGTCACAGTCACAGTCACAGCCACAGTCACAGCCACAGCCACTGTCACAGCCACAGTCACAGCCACAGTCACAGCCACAGCCACTGTCACAGCCACTGTCACAGCCACTGTCACAGCCACAGCCACAGCCACTGTCACAGCCACTGTCACAGCCCCAGTCACAGCCACTGTCACAGCCACTGTCACAGCCACTGTCACAGCCACAGCCACTGTCACTGTCACAGTCACTGTCACAGCCACTGTCACAGCCACTGTCACAGCCACAGTCACAGCCACTGTCACAGCCACTGTCACAGCCACTGTCACAGCCACTGTCACAGTCACTGTCACAGCCACTGTCACAGCCACAGTCACAGCCACAGCCACAGTCACAGTCACTGTCACAGCCACAGCCACTGTCACAGCCACAGCCACTGTCACAGCCACTGTCACAGCCACTGTCACAGCCACAGTCACACTCACAGCCACAGTCACACTCACAGCCACTGTCACAGCCAGTCACAGCCACAGCCACTGTCACAGCCACTGTCACAGCCACAGCCACTGTCACAGCCAGTCACAGCCACAGCCACTGTCACAGCCACTGTCACAGCCACAGCCACTGTCACAGTCACAGCCACAGCCACAGCGCTCTCTCGCGGCCGCAGCCCAGCCCAGCCGAGCCGCTTTTCGCCCCCGAGGAGTGTCCGGGGAGCTCAGTGCCACCCTCGCAGGGAGTGTGTCACCCCTGTGCCCACTGTCCCCCTCGATACCAGCTCCCCGATCAGGGCAGTGAGCGCAGCTCCGCTGCCACATCCCCGCTTGTCCCAGGTCCGGAGATGGGTTTTAGGCAAAAAGCTCCGCCGGGGATGTGCAGAACCCCAGCAGAACCCCAGCAGAACCCCAGCAGAACCCCAGCAGAACCCCAGCAGAACCCCAGCAGGAGCCCAGCAGGAGCCCAGCAGGAGCCCCAGCAGGAGCCCCGGTGGGCACTGGGAGCACCGACAGCGTTATCGGGACCCGGTACAGGGGGACACGAGGGGACACGAGCGAGAGCCCGCAGAGGGGTGGGTGTTGCCCCCGCACCTTGTGGCTTCTTGGAGCCCTTGGGCACTTGAGAACGAGGAGCCAGGCTTTCCTTCTTCTTCCGAGGCTCCTTGGTGAATTTGGAGATGGGGTCCTTGTCGCTCTCCTCCTCACCCTTCTCCTCCTTCTTCTTCCTCACCTTCTTCACCCCTGCGTATTTCAAGAGATGCCCATGATGGAGAACGCCTCAGGTGCAGGGTGGGGCACCCCATTTCCCCCCCTTTTCCCCATTCCTGGGGGATCTGTGCTCACCCTGTGCTGGGGCTGGAGCCTCCTCTGCAGCCTCACTCAGCTTCTTCACCCGCGGCCGCCGTGGTTTGGCCTCGGGCTCCAGCCCAGGCTCCTGCCTCTTCTTCTTCAGCTTCTGCCCTCATGGACGGTGCTGCAGAGGTGGTGCCAGCCTTAAACACCTTTTCCCTTTACAGGGAACCCCTGCTCAGTCAGCACGGGGTTCCTTTCAGAAATACAGCCAGGCTTTTCCCTGTCCCATCACGCGAGCAGGGACACGCTGACACCTTCCAAAGCGTGACTTACCGTGGGGCACCCCCCGAGGAAGGCAGAGGGAGGAAAACAGAAAGGCCTGTTAGCAGACAGACAGACAGACAGAACACCTGCCCTGGGACAGCCCTGGAGATGAGGGATGTGATGATGGTGCTGCTGTGACACCACGTCAGCACAGAGGGACAAATCTCACTGTGGCCATGGGGACCCTGGCTGGGAGCCACTCTGGGCCCTGGTGGCCGCCTGAGCTGGGACAGGGGATGCAGGGAGGGGCAGACAGCCTGGACTCTCACCTCCATCTGCTCTCACACCCACAAGAGGCTCCTTGGATGGCAAGGAGGTCAGCAGGAGCAGGGAAGCAGGAGGATTAGGCACAGCACACCTAATCCTGGTTAGCTGGGGCTATAAATAACCCAGATTTACCAAATACAGAGCATGTGGGTCAGCGCCTGGCTCTGGGCAGGAGGTACCTGGGGAGTGGGTGTCAGCTCAGGGCTCTCAGAAAGTGATCTCAGCAAATCCAGGTGTGCTGAGGCTGCCACTGCCCAGCAGAGCATCTTCCCCCTTGCACGGGTTTCGCTTCTCCCTCGTGCTCCAGGCCAGTGTGTGAAGGGGTTTTGCAAACAGTGGGATGCTGATGGATCCCAGTGGGGTCCCAGGACTGTGAATTTGGGGAGGGGGCGCTGGGGGCTCCATGGTGAAGCTCGGAACTGGCTGCTTTCTTCCGTGTCATGAGCTCACACAGAAAATCTCCTTTGCACCCCCTAATCCCTTAAGCAGCTGCAGGGTGGGCAACCACTCCCTTACTTAACAAAGCCCTTCAAGGAGGAGCTGCTGAATTAAAAATTAATTTGGGTGGGGGATGAAATTGCTGCTGAGACCCTTCCAAGGCTGGGGGGCACCTGGGGGCTGCTCTGAAATGCAGGGAAGGGGGGTCTGGCTTTCAGGGTCATGGCCTGGGGAAAGTGAGTCACAGTTTACAGCTTAACTGAGGGGCTTAATTAAACTGTTATCTAAGAACTAGGAACGCTCCTCATGGGGTGCTTCAAAGGGATGGAGGAGGGGGGTTCAGAAGGATGCACAAAGAAGGGAGGGCTGTGGAATTGTCTCTACCCACCTGCTCTGGAGGGGGTTCCCAAAAATCTCATGCCCTCACAGGCTGCAGCATCCCAACAGGGCAGCCCCAAGCCAGCCTTGGTGTGGACTCTGGGGTTTGAGGGTCTCTGATGTCCCCAGCCCTCGGGGACAGCCGTGGCAGAGGATGGTGGCACATGGGATGGAGGGGAAGGATTTTTTTCTCACCTGTTTGGGCTTGTGCTGCTGGGGGCTCCCTGGCTCTTCACTGGGGCTGTGGGGCACAGAAACCAAAGGGGTCAGGGCTTTCACAGACCCTGGGGGCACGGGATTGCCCCGATTTTTGGTGAAGGGGGAGAGGTCAGTCTTTCATTTGGCTCCAGCAGCATTTCCCTGTCTCTATTGGGTCCAGCTTGCCTGACACCATCCTTCCTAACCGGGAGCACAGGACAGGCTCTGCCTTGGCCGGGGGGGACAGCAAGGAGCTTAGTTTGGGGATCCCCACCTAATAAACTAAATCAATGAGCATCATCCCACCAACCCCCAAAGAAACAACACCGTGATAAGACTGCTCACTAAAGTGCACCGAAATTGAAAAGAGGAGAAAAGAAGGGAGGAGAGGGGAGTCTGCTGGGGGTGCCCAGTACATCACTCACCCCACGAATCCCACCCAGCAGAGCTCACCCAGTGGATCCCACTAAGTAGGTCCCACCCTACAAATTGCACCCCACAGATCCCACACTGCAGATCCCATTCTACCTCATCCACACTGTGGATCCTACACTGCAGATCCCACCCCACATCACCCACCAGCGGACCCCATCCCGCAGATCCCACCCTGCAAATTGCACCCCACAGATCCCACCCAGCAGATCCCACCCTGCAGACCCCACTCCACATCACCCACCCTGCAAATCCCACACTGCAGATCCACCCCACGGATCCTGCCCTACATCACCTACCCAGCAGATCCCACCCCATAGATCCCACCCAGCGGATCCTGCAGATCCCACCCGGCAGATCCCACCCCACATCACTCACCCAGCAGATCCCACCCAGCGGATCCTGCAGATCCCACCCAGTGGATCCCACCCCACATCGCCCACCCTGCCCCCGGCACGGACCTGTCGGCAGCCCAGACCTCCCGCAGGATCTCCGTCTGCAGCGGCATCGCTCCCGGCTCGGCTCGGCTCGGCTCGGTCCTGCCCTGCAGCCCCTCTCAGCCCCAGGGCCAGGGCCAGGGGTCAGTGCCAGGCACAGGAGGCAGAGCAGCCTCCCAGCATCGCCCCCGCAACCCCTGTGCTGGGAGGAGGAGAAGGGAAAGGAGGAAGAGCAGGTGGAGGAGGTGATTAACTTTATTTCTCCTGAAACTCGGTTAATAGGATTTCAGGGGCTGGCAGCCAGGGAGGGCAGCTGGCAGGGAGTGATCACAGGGAAAGGGGGCTCTGCAGGAGTGCGGGTGGTCAGCCAGACCCCAGACCCTTTTGGGGTGCCCCTGGCTGGTTGGGGTCCCAGTGGGCAGAGGAGTGGCTCTCTGACCCTGTTCAGGGTTATCCTCCCTGGGTATCTTTGTTTTTCACCCAGAAATGGCTCCTTGGTGAGTGAAGAGCAGGATTTGGGCTGGTTTGTGTCAGCTGCGCATGGAGACCCCATTCAGGGGAAGGCAGCATCCCTGCTCTGGGCGCTGTAAGGGTTCCTGTGCTGAGCTCTGACCCCTGTCCCACGTCCCGAGGTCTCTTTGGATGTGTTTCATAACCTCCTGCTCACGCCTCACCTCCTCATTTCGCCACTGAACATTCCACTCCTGCTATTCCTCCCCAGAGGCCCCCATGGCTGGCGTTGGGCTGCAAAGCCAGACAAGCCCAGTGTCCCCAGTGTCCCCAGTGTCCCCAGCGGACCCTCGGCCTTGCCCAGCCCACCACGGCTCCCCCAGATCCCCAGCCCGTGCTTGGTGCCGCTAGATGGCATTTGAGCACTGCACACCCACCGGCACCGCAGCTTCTTAATCCTCCTTACGAAACGCTCCTGGTTTCCCTTTCATCTCTGAACATCAACACCCACACGAGCTCAGTTTCTCTTCCAAGGGACAGTAAAGCACCAAGTCAAAATAAACCAAAAATCTGCTTAAAAACGGGGAGTAAGCCCAAAAATATTTTTTTTTCCTGTTGAGATTATTTCCTATGGAAAATGTGGCTTGGGCTGCTCCCGAAGGACTTTTTCGCCCTGCAAGAAAAGGTGAAAAGCCCACATTTTGCAGAGGCTCTGGGTCTCGCAGCAGCCTCCAGGGAGGGGCATCCCACGGTGGTAGGAAATTCCTGCTGTTCAAATGGACGAGCAGCTGGAGCAGCCACGAGCAGGTGGGAAAACAGACAGGCTTGAGAAATGATGCTTCAGGTACCACCTGGTGGGACTAGAGAAGAGGAATTTTAACCAAATCTGGCTTAGTCTGCCAAGATTGTGGAGGGGGGGGGGGGTATAAAAGAGGGATGGGCAGTCCCCACTGGCTCAGCTTTCTGTTCTCTCCCCACTCAAGGGGCACAAATGACCCCTCCACCCACTCAGCTGACCCTCAGGAAAACCCCTCCCAAAATAATACACTAGGGATGGGGGAAAAAAACCATAAGGATAAACCTCCCAAGCTGGAAAAACAGCTGAGACCCCCAGAGAGCATCCCCCAGCCAGGCATTTCCAAACCAAGGATTGCTGGCCCTCCAGAGAGCAATGGCACTGAGAAAAGGGGGCAGCAGCAGCTCTTGGAGACCCCAATAATTCCTCAGCTGCTGGGGGATGTTTATTTGGAGCAGCCACCCATCCTCCCCACAGCCACCCCGTTTGCCGAGCAGGATGCAGAGAAAGAGGACGGTTTCTTTTTTTTTTTCCTTTTTCTTTCAGTTGTTTATTTTCAAGCTCCAAAAGGGGTATTATTATAGAGACAGGAAAAATAACAACTGGAGAGCTGTTCTCATGGGGTGGAACAGTGTCCCTTCAGGATGGACAGGGCTGATGGCTGAGGAGGCAGCAGCAGCTCTGGTGCAGGGACACCGTGCACCCAGGACCCCCTCACCATGGCAAAGCTGCTCAGTGACAACCCCATGGCACCAGCTCAGACCCAGCCACTGGCTTTCTGAACCACATGTCCACCTGCTCTTTTGTTTTCCCCACACACAGATCCCAATAAAAGCAATAAAACTCCCATTTAAAGCCGGGAGCCAAGGGATGGGGCGCAGGCTGTGGGTTGAGCACCACCTGCAAAGCTGAACAGGCTTTTTGCTCTCTAAAGAAACAGGAACCAGCTCCTTCGGAAGGTAAAATCTGTGTGCTCCCCCCTCCCCAAACAGTGCTTTAAAGGCTAAAGATGTCCCTGCACCCAGGGGCTGCACAGAGGCCATGTGGGTTCTCATCCTGGCTCTGCCCTGCACCCTTTGGCCACAGGCAAGGAGTCAGCAGGGGACAAAGCCAACCCCTGCCCCCGGGGCTGTGCTGGGACACCCAGAGGCAGCACTGCAGGGTACAAGGAGCTCGTCTCACATCCCAGCTCCTCTCAGGGGATGCTGTGCTGAGAGTGGGCACACAAAGCCCAGGGAGCTGGAACAAGCTGTCTACGGGAACCTCCCAGGAGCCAAGCGTTTTAATTTATCATCATAATGTTTTCTTTTCTTTTTCCTGCTGTTCAAAGGGTATTTGTTCCACGTGCAGTGGTCCCACGGTGTCCTGCCACTCCTGCTCTGCCCCCAGAGCAGCCAGGGCGGTGGGACGGGGTCGCTTTTCTTTGCGAGGCGCTTTTGGCTTCCACGATCACACAAACTGTAACAAGCTTTACAAGGAGACACTGGCAAGTCCCAAGGTTTGGCAGCAACCTTTTTCAGTGTGGGCCGAGGGCAGGAGGCTATCCCATCCCCTCCTCCTCCATCATACGTGTCCTTCAGCCTCTTCACCTTCAGCACCAGCGGTTTTCGGTCCTTTTCCGCACGCCGCCTTCTCCGCCGCTTTTTCCACTCCAGTTTTGCTGGCTGCTTCCTGCCAAACAGCAAATAAAACACACTGAGCTGGAAAGGGGAGAGGGAAGAGACAGGGATGCTGGGAAGAGGCTCAGGCAGTCCAGCCTGGAAGGGGAGAGGTAAAATTGCCCCCCACAACTCCCCCGTGCCCATCGAGCCCTGCAGCTCCCACTAGAGGGTTCTGCTCCCTTGGCTCAGGGGCTGGTGGAGGTTAAAGCTTTTGGGGAAGGGGTGGGAGCCCTGGGAATGCTGTGACCCACCTCACCAGAAGCAGGGTGAGCTCACAGAGTGAGCCTGGATGGATGGATGGATGGATGGATGGATGGATGGATGGATGGATGGATGGATGGATGGATGGATAGGGAAGAGAGGGATGAGGAGGTCAGGCAGCAGGATCAGAGTGGAGATACAGGACTGAGCCGTGGGTGCAGCCCATCAAGAGGGTGCAGGAGAGCAGCACCCAGGCACAGGGAAGCCTCCTGCCAGCTCCAGCAGTGACTGTGCCCATCACAGCTGGCCACACAAGCCAAGCTCAGTGCCAGCAGCTGGCCCTGATCCTTGCCCAGGCTGGTTGCCCCAGCATGCTGCTCCCCAGGGGCTGCACCAGTCACTTAATCCACAGCCTCCACCTCCAGACACTGCTCCAGAAGAGGTCATACTAAAAATGACCCGTGCAGATGGCTTGCAAAGCTGTGTCCTCTCTCATTACAGTACAGCGGGTTTTGTTCGGTGGAATTTTGGATGAGAGCCTGTTCTGAGACAGTGATCTGTCCACCCAAGCAGAGGAGCAGGTATTGCATTACCAGCTTCAGGAAATCCACACTATCATGTCTCAAAATACTCCTGCCAGAGATGGAATGATACTTCATTTTACTGGCTGCCATCAACAGTCACTAGCTGGGAGCAGCCAACTTAAATATCAGTGCCAGCCCTGTTATCAGCCCCTGTGAGCTCACACTGCAAATGCTTTATTGATGATTGAGCACCTGATGGCACCCTCTGCATAGGAGAGACCAAGAAGTAAAACACTTCTTCCCACTGCAGCAGGCTCTCTCCCATCCTGACCTATAATTTAATCTATCCAGGCTCCATCCTCCATTCTGATCTCTAATTTGATTTGATTTAGCCCATCTCTTCTCATCACAAACCTGTGGAGCATCCCTCAGCACAACCCTGGATGGCCAGAAATGATCAGCACTCACCTTTGCATCCCTCTCTGCAAACTTGGTGAACATGTTGGCGTAGATCCTCCGGTCCCTCTCGTTGTGCTCCTTGGTTTTCTTCTGGCACACGGAGATCTGGGATTTCGCTGCTTTGTTCTGTGGGTTCACTTCCAGCACTTTTTGAAAGTCACATTTGGCCAGCTCGAACTCGTTCATCAATAACCTGGCTTCACCCCTCCTGTACAAGCCTTTCTCATTGTCCTGGTCCAACCCCAGAGCCTGGGGAACACACACAGGACAGGTCTGTTAACATCTCTGAGCCCTCCCAAGAGATCCCCCACAGCTGAAGCCTCAATACATCTGTCAAAATTAGGACAAGGTGGCTTCAAATCTCCAGAGCACTTGCATCTTGCTCGACAAAAATTGCCTCATCTCCATCAGCAGCTGGGAGATCATTAACATAGTTTCATTATCTCTCCTTGCTTAAAATACCCCTGAGGGTGGCAGGGGTATTCCTTCTTATATGAAAAGATTTAAAAAACTCCACCAAACTCCCAATGAGAACATGCAGGAGAAGAGGATGCTTCATCCCCCAGGCTCATGTTGATGCCTTAGGACTTTAGCTTTTATATTTTTCATGTATTTGTAACCCTGCAATTCTTTAGTGTATAACTCCAAACTCCACACACAGTGTGAGCTGCTGTTCTCCCATTTTGGTCAGACACAACAATTCCTCTCCAGGCCTGGGAATCAAGGACACCCCACTGCCTCAGGCCCCAAGAGATGGAAACAAAAGTGAGTTGGGGGGGAGAAATTTTGGGGTAAATTACTTCATTACCTAAAGCTGTAATGACAAGATTAACCCCCAACATGAAAATGGCCAAGTGAAAACTCGTGACCCATCACTGTCCATTTTTTTGGGTGCGGCCCCTAAACGTACCTCGAGTCCCTTCAATAAATATAAACGCTTTTTATTCCCTTAACTTTATCTGGCCTCTGTTTTTAGGTAGCCCATGAAGGCATCAGTTTCTGGCGAGCCAGGGATGGCACCAGGGCCCCCCTACCTTGTCACAGCACTCGACAGCCTTGGCGTACTCGCGCAGCTTCAGGTAGCACATGGCCAGGTTGAGGAAGGCGGCCAGCAGGAAGGAGTCAGAGGCTTTGGACTCCTTTTCAGACAAGCCATACTCCATCTCCAGCCAGGACACAATCTTCCCATACTGAATCACTGCCTGCAGGTACTTGCCTTCCTGCAAGGAGCAGAAAAAGAGGCTCAGGCTGCCCCTGGAGTGTCCCGTGAGCAGGTGGCGAGTGGCACGTGGGGTGTTCAATAAATACAGGCAAGGAGGAGGATCCCAACTCCCCCAGAACCAGCAGGTTTGGGAAAAGCTGAGCCAGAACAGTGGGGAGTTGGGATGCCCCACCTGGGAAGGGGAATGTAAAGCCCCTCAGCATTGGCCCCGGCCTGGGAAGGGTTTGATCTGCTGTCCTGCTCTGCAGGGAGCACACAGAGCCAAGGCAGTGCTGGGAAGGGATGAGACATCTCAGGGAGCATCAAGGAGTGAGGAAAAGGCAGAGGGAGGGCAGGACTCACCCTCCCCAGCCCCATCTGGGGGCACCTGGCTTCTCTGACACTGATGGCTGCCAAATTCAGCCCCAGCTGCCCCCCTCTGCCTCTGCCACCCCCAAGTTCACAAACCTTGAAGTACATCGTGCCCTTCTCCTTGACCACGGCTGCCTGCTCCAGCTTCTCCTTGGTGTCCATCTCCCACGACTCCTTGGCCTGCAAAGGAACACTTGGAGCACTCCCAGGGGAGCAGAGCAGCCTCCCCTGCCCCAGCAGGGCTGTGCCACTCTCTGGGGCAGCGTGGTGACACTCAGGGCTCAGCAGGGCTGTGCCACAGAGCCTGCAGACAGGTCCTGCCCCTGCTTTGGCCAGAGTGATGGCACAGGCAGGGGACCCATCCAGGGATGTGCAAATCCCATGGGCTTCTCCTGCATCCCATCCCCAGCCTCCTCATGGGCACAGCCAAGGGCTGGAACAGCTTTCATCTGTGCAGTCCAGGGGAAAAAAAAAGAGGAAAAAAGGAGAAAAAATGGAAAGAAAATAAAAGGAAAAAAAGGAGAAAAAATGAGAAAAAAAGGAGAGAAAAAGGAGAAAAAGGAAAAAAGTAGAAAAAAGGAAAAATGAGGAGAAAAGAAGAGAAAAGGGGAGGAAAAAAGGAGGGGGAAAAAAAGGAAGAAGAAAAAATAATATTAAAATAAAAAGAAAGTACAAAAGGACAAGGTTAGGAACAAATAAGACACCCAGCCTTGGACCTGAGCCACAAGAATAAAACAAACCAACAGAGAAGAACAAATTGAGAACACGAAGCTCCTCGGTGACGTGTCCACTTCAGCAGGGGCTGGGCTGCAGCCACGCCAGGGACAAAGGCTGGAGGCTACACAGGCCCTGACACTCCTGCAAGCCAGGGAGGGACAGCAGCCCCTCTGCCCTCACCTTCTCAAAGCTCTTCAGGGTCACCTCGTACACCAGCTCCGCGTTCCCCTGGATGCCGAATTTTGGCTTCCCAGCCTCGCCAAAGCCGTACCTGCAGGGCAGGGGAGGCACTCAGAGAGGGGAAAAACCTTATTTTCAGCAGAGCTCACCCATAAATGCACACCCAGGCTGCCACCCACGGCTTTCTAACATTTTGGGGACAGGGTGATGTTGCTCTCCATGAGCCTGTGGATGTACAACGCATGCATTGGGGATCGTCCCTTCTGCCTGCATCAAAGCCAACTTTTTACACAGGCTTCTCTCCAGCCCTGATCATTTCCAGAGAGACATTTTCATCTCAGACACTGGGCTTGGCTAAAGCCCTTTCACCTGTTTTTTTTTTTTTTTTTTAATCATCTCAATATTCCTGTTTACATGCCACTGGTCACCCCTGCTGCTCCTGCTGGTGTCCTCTGAGACCCACCCAGAGAGTTCCATTTTCAGGATCACCATCTTCCACAGGGGCTGAGAGCCACTCAGCATCACTGTGGAGATGCTCCTCACCGTGGGCTGAGGTAGAGGATGCAGTGCTCTCCCCTCTGCATCTTCTCCAGGGCCTTGTCAATGCCGATGGGGATGTCGTGGTCCTCCCCTTCGCCCACCACGAATTTCACGTCCTTGCAGTCGAACCTGTGGCCACCACAGAATCCCTCCAGGTGAACTGCAGAGGGGAAAGAAGGGCAGGATGGCACCTTGGAGAAAGGTGGGCTCCAAAGTGTCTTAGAAAGCATTTCATAAAGCATCTCTCCCAAAACTCAGCAGAGCCTGGAGGAGGGAAGACCCAGGGCTGGGGGCAGCCTGGAGAAGAGAGATGGGGAGGCCTTGGGAACACTGCTGAAAAGCAAGGCAGGCATATCTTGTCTAAGCAGGGACCAAACAACAGATAAACATCGTGACTAATATGTTCCCCTCGTACTCAAGTGCACGAGTCAAGCCTTACTGGAACTGGATATTGCTGCTGGCACGGCGCCACGCAGAGTTTATCACGGTGATTACAAATCTTCTATACTGTGCTATACTGCCTTGACTCCTGCCTCCAAAACAAGGCCACGTTCTCCTGACTCTGAGGACTCAAAGTACAAGATAAACTTTTTTATTTTTAATCTTCAACCAGGAGCCGTGCTGTTCCAGCCCCAGAGGCTGGCAGAGGCGCAGGCAGAGCGGACACTGGGTACCTGGCACATTCTCCACCTGGCACCCCTGGCAGGCTCTCCACAGCAAGATTATTCTTTATTTATTCCAACCTGAAGACGTTCCAGGCTTTGGGGACGCTTTTACAACCTTTGCATTCTGCTTGCAGGGTAAAAGGCGTACACACACACGCAGGCAGGCACCAAGTAAAAGCAATTTCACAAGGAACTCCTACATATTGTTGGGGGGGGAAAAAGCTAAAACAAACAACAACAAAAAAAAGCTTTGTAAGAGGAAAAATTCACAACTGTTCTTAAAGGCTTTGCAGCCTGCAAAGACATGAGCTTTACCTTTGTTTGAGGGGAACAGAATGCAACCTGAGATGCTGCAGGGCACTGAGCATCCTGCTGTGGTGGCAGGTGAGGGGCAGGACAAGCTGGGTCCCAGAAACAGCCATGAGGGTCTGGGCTCTGCACAGGAGAGCTGCAGCCTGGGCTGAAGGAAATCTGAGTCCATCCCCTGCCCTGGGACCCTCAGAAGTCCTTAGGATGAGAGGCATGGACAAGCCAGACCTGGCAGCCCCCATTGCAAGGGCAGGTCCAGCTGCCCTAAGAGAACCCAGGGATGGGGCAGGAGGTCAGGCTCTGCCTTGTCACCCCACTGTTGCCACCAAAGCCATGCTGGGACTCAAGCAGAGGATGCTCAGGTGCGTACCAGCTCCCTGGGACACATCCTGCATCCATCCTGGTGCTCAGTGACCACGGCTGCTGTGAGCTCACCCAGCTTGGCATGAGGACAAAAAGCAAATCCAGCTCCACCAGGGACAACCTCTGCTTTTGCACTACTCAAAACCAAGCTGGCTGGTTTTTTAGGCACAGAAAATGTGGAAAATCCTGCCTAAAATACAGGTAAGCCAGCCACCCCACAGCACCATGCATTTCCCTGCACGTTCCTGGCCAGCACAGATCCACAATCCCTGACCCCAAAAGCAGCACTGCAGCTCCCCCAGGTCCCACATCCCCTGTGGGATGTGGTGGTGATGGGAGGATCCACTTTAAAACAGGATGCACAAGGGGATGTTGTGATCCTTCCTTCCAAGGATAGCTCTGCTCTGCTTTAATTGCACAGAAAATGCACAGAGGGGAAAATCTCAGCTCGGGTTTCCAGGAGTGGGTCAGCTGGTTCAGCCGCTCTTGGATTACAGAGAAAAAAAAGTCACTGAAGGAACATCACTCCGGTTGCAGCTCTGACTTATTGTTCTCTCAGTGCCTGCAGCGATTTTGTTTTTGAAGAGCTGAGAACAGAGTGTACTGAGTGCGGCTGGCACACGAACTTGATGTGCTGACAGCAATTTGTACTCAGATTAAAAACGGAGAAGGAGGAGGGGTGTGGGGGGAAAGGATGTAACAAAAGCTGGAATGCCAGATTTCAACTGCAGCACAGGTTTTAGGGACCAGAGCTGGGATTTAGGGTCTGTAAAACTTAAAGCCTATAAAAACCCGGAGGTACTTGCTCCTGGAAGAGTGATTTATTCCAGCCTTATTCCAGCACCTCCCAAACTACACAGCTGAGGTAAACCCTCACAGCCCTGCCCCAGGGGAAACGGCTGTGCCATCCCCAGCACAGTGACCACTGCTCAGACAGCAGAATCTGAGTCCAAATCTCATTTTTCCCTAAAACAGAGTCTCGTTGGAAGAACCAGACACTTAAAGCTGCAAGCTTGGTAAGCTCTCACAGCTCAGATTCAATTTCTCAGTTGATAAAGGGACTTTGGGATCTTTGTGTTCAGGAGCTCTGGAATTAAGAAATGAAAGCAAATGCCTCCCATATGGAGCAAGCCCTGTGTGTGTGTCTGAGCAGTCCCTAGGAAGGAAAAAACCCCAAACCTCAGTCTGCCCTCCCCTGTCCAGCCCCACGAAATGTCTGCTCCAGAAATGGGACCAGAAGAGGGAGAGCCCATTGGGATGTGAGCTCCTCATCCTCCAGTGTCAGCTGAGACCAGCTCAGCCTCAGTCCCCTGCCATCAGCTTCCCTGTGGCCATAAGGGAAGGAAAAAGCCCCATTCTGTAAGAAATGTGATGAGACCCCCCCAAAAATACCATCAGCTTTGGAATGAGGAGGCCAAAGAAACTGCTGAGCGTCCAGAACACTCAGCAAGAGCTCAGAGGAGCATCCCCAGCTGCTCTCCATCCCACCTGGCCCTGGATGGATGTCACTGCATCCCACCCAGCCTGGGCACTGCCAGGGCTCAGCTCAGGACAGGGATCAGCTCAGGCCTGAGCCCTGCCTGTCCCACGAGGGAGCAGCACTCACTCTCCACGGTGGCACCTTCGTTGGGGTTGGAGTAACCTTCCCCCTTCCTCCTGATCCTCCGGATGATTCCTCCGTCCTCAAACAAGTCCTCGCCTTTGAAGTCGAGCAGCTCGACCTAAAAAACAATAAAGGAAAAAGTGGGCAGAGAGTAGGGAAGGGGAAAGGAGGAGAGAAAAACAACAGAGAGCCACAAGGCAGCAGTTCATCCCCTGGCTGGAGAACCAAGCCAGCTAATTCTCCTTTCAGCTGACGAGCAGAAGTTGCCCATAAAACCCAGATCCAAACCACAGCATAATACACAGGATTTATTAGAAACTGGGACACATCCAGTACCTGAAGCATAACACAAAGTAACAGCAAAAATAAGTTTATTGAACCTGTAAGGATACAACACAGCTGCTGCTGGAAGATGCTGTGAAAGTCCCCCAGTGTGGGCAGGAGCTTCCCCTTCATCCTCTGATGGGACCAGCTCTGACCCTCAGCTTAGTCCACACTTGGAAGGCCTGAGCCTTAATTTAGGACAGACTCTGACCCTCAGCTCAGTGCACACTTCACTTGGAAGGCCTGAGCTTTAATTTAGGACAGACTCTCTCCTCCTTCTGTGTCCCAATGAGCCCTGCCCAGGGAGCCCTCTGTGCCAGAACCTTAACTTTCCTACCACCCCTCAGCACTAATGGTTTTTCAGCACCTGGAGGCATTTCCCAGCTGCTTTCTCCTTCCCTTGTGCATGTTGAAACCAGGAATCTGCTCACTCCCTGCCCCAGCACCAGGATTCTGCTAAACTGGAGTTTCAGTCCCAGCCTTCCAGCTCAGACACACATTTCTGAGAAAGCCCTGGCAGCAGTTCCTGGAGCAGAGGGACACGTTTCAGGAATCCAAGTTGCCTTGTTGTTTTTTTTTTCTTGTTGTGGATTTTTTTGTTGTTTGGGCTTTGGTTTTTTTTTTTTTTTTAACTGTTATTATTAATAATTTTTAAATTTTTATTTCTGAGCTGGCTGGCAAGGCAGAAAGGGAGTGAGCTTGCTCATCCACACAGCAGCTCACCAGCATTACTTGCCTCAAAGAAGAGGGTGGCATTGGAGGGGATTTTGGGGGCGCTGCCAGCAGAGCCGTAGGCGTACTCGGGTTTGCAGAGCAAGTAGCAGATCTCTCCCTTCTTCATGGTGGCCACCCCAATGTCCCATGCCTTGATGACCTGACCTAGGAGAGAGGCAGGTGTCAGCCAGCAGCACCCCAGGAGCAAACCCAGCAAGGATGCACCCAAAACAACCCCACATTCCAGTGGGATGCACCCAAAACAACCCCACATTCCCTCAAGGCAGGGCTGACGCTGCCCAGCTGTCCTGCAGCAGGTTCAGGGGTGATCCTGGGGCGATCCCACCCTCCACCATCCCAGGGATGGGCCCTGGAGCAGCTCACCCTTGCCCAGGCTGAAGATGAAGGGCTCGTTCCGATCGCGGCTGGAGTCAAACTTCTTCCCGTTGGCCAGTTTCCCTTTGTAGTGCACATAGACCTTGTCTCCAATCATGGGGCACTCATCCTCACTCCCAGGTCGCTTAATGATCTGAGAGAGAGAAACCACCTGTGAGCTGGGGCCATGGATGCATATGGAGGGGGAGGGAGGTACACACACACAGACATTTACATAAATACATATATATATATATATATATATATACACATATACACCCCAGGGCTGCCCTGAGTAACAGGAGGGAGATACACACACAGAGGCATTTACATAAAAAAAAAAATATATATATATATATACATATATACCCCAGTGCTGCCCTGAGTAACAGGAGGGAGATACACACACACAGGCATTTACATCAATATATACATATATATATATACATATACACCCCAGTGCTGCCCTGAGTAACAGGAGGGAGCTACTCAGTCTGCCCCTAAATTTGCCCACCATCAGCTCCTAAAAACAAATCTCAAAGTGGAGGCACAGCAGTGGAGCTGGACTGGGCTGGGAGCAGAGACCAGTCCACACTGGGACCGGATAAACACCACAGCTCCAAACCTGCAGTGAGTGCAGCTCCACTCTGTCCATACACATTTTACTCACAGGGGTGTGTCAGTTCACTACTCACTCCTTGTCAACACTTTTTTCTGAAGGCTGCAGCCGGGAACAAGCAGTTCTCGAGCTGAGGATGGAGCAGGGGAGGATGCTATTCTTGGAGGAAAGGTCCTATTCAAGTGGAGAAGTGTAAGTGCTGAGGAGCAGAACTATCCAGAAACGGCCCTGAATATGAAAAAGGGGCTGTGGAGCAGACTGGATGACCTCAGTAATGTGCTCTTTCTAATGTTTGTGAGTCACACACAGAAATGCTTTGTGGATTTACAGCTAATAATCTGATTAGGAACACAATAGCAGTGAAATTCACGGAGCAGCCTGGGCCCACCAGTCTCAACCACCACTCCATTCTCCTTTACTCCAAGCAATGTTCATCCTCATTGCCTTGGAAACGAAAGAACTCAATCCTAGAGCCCTGGAGCTGCGACCCTGAGGGCTGGGGTGACCTGCACCCCAAAGCTGGGGAAGGCAGAAGCTGTTGGCAGATCCCCCTCACCTTCAGAACCCCTCGGTCCTTGGATGGGGTGATGTCCTCCCCACGCTCAGCCAGAGCTGCTGCCTGCACCTCCCCTTCACTCTTGGTGGCCTCATCAGTGGTCATGGTCTCCTTGGACCTGGGGGGACACAGCACAAACCCCGTCAGCCTGGAAGGTGGTGGAAGAGAAGAGGGTTTGTCACCCTGCATGGAAACACAATGCACAGAAAAAGCATTTTCCCCAAAAATTGAAGCAAGCCTAACACCAAAAGAGACCCAGCTATTTGGGTGGATAAAGAGAAAACTCGTAGCAACAATCTAAGGAGCCGAGGGGTTTTTGGGCAAACTGCTGGAGCACTGTGCTCCCAAATGTCACCACATAAGCAGCCAAGGTGCCAGAAAAGCCACGTTTTCCATTGAACACAGACTTTTTTCCAATGGTTCCTGGTGAAAAAAAGAATTGCCTACAGTTTCAGAAACATATTTCCTGATGATTTCCTTCAGACCATGGGGCTATTTTGGTAGCTGCACTGCTGGGCGACACATCATCAAGGAAACATGTGACGGAGAATTAGAAAGCGATGGGATTTTTAAGACATAAACCAGATCTATTAAAGCCACTGTAATTGTGAAACTTTCCCACAGTCTTCAGCGTGGAAGCTGATGTTAACCAGCAGGAGAAATCATTCATTTGGGGGATTCAAAAAGAGCAAAGAAAGGATGTTTTCAGCTCCAAGGAGAGATAAGTCGCGCTGCAAGAAGAATTGCTTTCCTCGCACCCGGGTGGAAAGGGAAGGACTGGAGCCCGGCCCCCCCAGCACAGGAAGCCACTGAGACACAAAGAGCCCTGAAATGGAAGAAGCAAAGAGAAAAATAAGGGAACTACTTGTTGCAAGGCTCAATGATCACGATCTTTCGGGTGATATTTAATGGGATTCTGCTCCCTTTGCTCTGCGCTGCTGGGGTTTCAGATGGGAACATCTTTTTAAAAAAGCATTTAAAAAGCAAAGCCACATGTGGTGAGATCCATTATCTCACAGGTGTTTATTGAAAACATGCCATGGGTTACGTTGGAAGAAATGTTAGATGATGTGGTGGTGAAGCAGTGGTTACCCAAAAGGGTGATGGATGCTCCACTCCTGGGAACATTTGGGTGAGTTTGGACAGAGCCCTGAGCAACCTGGCTTAGTGGAAGGTATCCCTGCTCATGGTGGGGGGGCTGGACTAGGTGCAGCCATTCCATGAAGCAAACCATCCCTTGATTCAATGATTGGGGTGCTGGGATGGTCTCCAAGCCACCACAGCCTTCCTCTTGGAGAGGAGTGAGGAGGAGGAGGAGCTGGTGCCCATCCCAGCCACGGGCATGGCACCAGCTCAGGACTTCCCAGCACAGATCCCCTGCAGCACCAGGGACACATCACCCACAAGGACCAGGAGAAACCCAAAAAGCAGCGAGGTTTGCCCAAGCATCACCCCCTTGTGGGGACAGAACCTCCCCAGCTCCACCAAGCAGCCACTGCTGGGATGCAGGAGACGGACGGGGAGGTGCTGGCTCCGGCTTGCCAGTTGCTAAATCCCACCAAGAGACATCTAAAAATACACCCTACGCATCCTTCTCATTATTTTTCTACGTAAGCAATTAGAGGAGTCATCCAGGGAAGCTGGCCAAGGCGGGCGGGAGGGGAGAGCTCTGCGTCAGCAGCCCTGGGAGGGAAGGAGCCCACAGGAGCCAGCTCTGGAGATGTGGCCCACGTTAGGAAAGAGCCCCCAGGAGCCAGCCCTGGAGATGTGGCCCACGTTAGGAAAGAGCCCCCAGGAGCCAGCCCTGGAGATGTGGCCCCCAGGAGCCAGCCCTGGAGATGTGGCCCACGTTAGGAAAGAGCTCCCGGCTCCCCCGTCCAGCAAAAACGGCTCCAAGTAGGTTAAAGAAAAGAGTGCACTGCTCCCACTTATCTCCCATTTGGAGCGACAGGAGGAGGCTGGCCAGGGGCCAAAAGCTCAATTAATTTGAAACAAATAGTTGTAGGGCAAAAAAAAAAAAAAAAAGAAAAATATCTGCTACTCCCTGAGGTTTAAATAGAGAGCAGGCAGGGATGTCACTGAGCACAGCAAGCTTGCTGGTGCTGTCAGAGCCTGAATCTTCTTGTTTGTATACTCTGGATAAGGGAGGGCATTAATTAATTACTCTGTGCAAAAGCCCCTGGGTGATTCTGATACCCCAAGCAGGTCCTGCTTTCCCGTTGCTGCTGCTACCCACAAGATTAATGCTGTAAATCTGTAAATGAAGGCAGGACAAACCATCCTCCCTCCTCTGAACATCCACACTGCTCATTTCCCTGGGATATAAACACGGGTGGGTCAGAAAAGCACAGAAATAAATACAAACAAGCCTTTTAATGTAACAATTCCCTCTCCACGCAGGTGATGCTGTCTCCCAACACTGAGGAATAGTGGCCCACATTAGGAAAGAGCCCACAGGACCCAGCTCTGGAGATGAATGTAAATGCTTCTGTAAATGTAATGCTTCTGTAAATGAAGCCAGGACAAACCATCCTCCCTCCTCTGAACATGCACTCTGCTCATTTCCCTGGGATAGAAACACACACGGCTCGGAGAAGCACAGAAATAAATAAAAACAAGGTTTTGAAATTCAACAACTCCCTCTCCGCGCAGGTGTTGCTGCCTCCCAGCACTGAGGAATAGGTGCAAACGCAGAGGGGAGAATGGGATGCAGATGTCTGACCCTGGGCTGAGGACAGACAGGTATCACACGTGCTAGGGTTTCACCATCCCCAGCCCCGCTTCCTAGAAACCGGCATACCGGGAACCTGCCAGCTCCAAATGGAAACTTCGTGCTGCAGATCCCTCCCAGAGGCTCCCAGGAGGGGAAAGGGATGGGGAACAGCAGGGCTGGGCAGGGTTTGGAGGGGTCTCACCTTGCCACCATGCAATCCTTGCAGAAGGTTTGGAGGTGCAGGGAGAGCCCAGGCCCAGAGACACAGCAGGGAAATACCTGGGGAGAAGAGGTGGGGGACAAAAAGGAAAAAATATTAAAAAAAACACATGTGCTTTTTTATCCTAAAAGGGGATTTCAGGATTTCAGAAGAAGAAGGGGGAACAGAGCAGTTCTGAGCCACAGATCATGCTCCACCACGATCAGAGAGGGGTGATGAAGACTATGACCAGAACCTGTTTTGACTTGCTGTTTCCACAAAACAGCATTTTACCATCAGCTTTACAAAAAACAAATCAAGGTTATATCCTGTCCAACCGTTTCACTGGGATGAAAATTAACAGGACAAAAAAATAAGAGTTGGCTGCTCTGGGGTTTGTTTTCTAAGACCCACTTAGCACAAAGCACTTTCACTTCCACGGCACCACAGCAGCCCCAGAAGCTTCAGATTGCAACACAGGAGGGAGTTTCTTGAAAACGCAAAGGTCACGCTTAAAAAAAAACAAATCTGAAAGCACAGCAGGGAGATGTGGGGCCCTGGATCCTGGTGATCATCACCCCAAATCCCAGCCCCTTGAGCAGCACAGGGCTGCACATGCACCCCCCAGCACAGACTGATAATGAACAAAACCCAATTAGTGCAGCTGCTGTCTCTCTCTCCACTGTCCCACCGTGGATTCTTCCCCTTCCATCACAAACTGCTTTTCTCCCAATAAAATCCCTTCTTGCTGAGCAAGCTGTGCCTGTGCAGAGGAGAGGGAAGACCAGAGCAGTGATTTCCCCTGGATGAGGGTGTTTAAAGACACCTCAGGGCCAGCCTGCTGAGCAGAGACCAAGGAAGGTGATGGCAATGAGTTAAAATTGGGATTTCTAACAAAATACGACCTTCCTAAGACGGACAAGCAGCTCCACATAAACCTCAGCTGCATCCCAACACAGAAGGACACACCTAGACATCGAGTGCTATTTCTCACACTCATACATCACAGTTAATTAATAGTTTTTCTTTTTTTTTTTAATCCTGGCCACTTTCTCCACCTCCTTCAAAACAAACAGGGAAGCCATAAAATTGAACCCATTGTTCACCAACTGAGAGCTCCCATGGATCAATTTACTCCCTGGGCTGCACGTTGTGCAAGCGGCCAACACCCCGGCGGGCCAGGCACAGCAGCTCCTGTTCCAACAGAAAACCAAAGTGCAAACAGAGCTGCTGGGATTGCCCTGAGGAGCCCCCATGGCGCCCTGGCTGAGCCCTGATTCGCAGAGAACGAAGCACAGTCCCTGGTTTCCTGCGTCCAGGGTGAACGCCGCGGTGCCAAACAGCGCCAGTGACGCCTTGGGGACACTTCAGAGAGGGATGCAGCCCCCAGGCACCTGCCAAGGACCACCAGGGATCTGCCTGTGAGCAGGAAAGCACCACCAGGGGAAGGTTTTAAAACAATTAATAGGACAACAAAGTGAAGGAGAAAACTGCTGAGTGCAGCTCACTTATGCTCCCATCGCACTGGCTGCATCATTCTGCCTAGCTAATGTTTTTAGCTAGGCAGAATGATAATAAATAGAATAATATTGATAAATAAATAATAATATTTATTATTATAAATTATGATTAATATAATTTATTATTTTATTTATTTTAAGCTTCAAATATGGTTTTATCTAAGGTTCAAGTCATAACTAATTGATTTTTTTAAAAGCATATGTGGAATAAGAGGCTGTTCCTCAGCTGCAGAGAGAGGAACAAGTGAGCAGGATGGGTCACTAACCCTGCCAGAATAAATATCTCAGGCAAAAGCAAGATGGGTTCAGTGTCTCTGCATCCCCTGGGGTGAGGTGAGCAGGCCCGTGCCAGCAGCACACAAAAGACTTTCAGAGAGGAGTGGTTTTATCCCCCCCAGTTCACAACATAAACCCATCGAAAATAATCTGGCTCTTCTGCTGGTTTTCTAGCAAGGAAATGCTCGCTTGGTTTTCCCAGGTCACTTCAAAATAAAATAAAATAGAAATAAAATCAGAGGCATAAAGCTGCTCTGAAGTCTCTGGTGAGCAGCCTGTGGTCCATCTCTTCCAGAGTGGGTACCCACAGACACAACACCCTCCACTTTCATGTCAAAGGGAATTAAGAAAAAAAAAAAAAAAAAGCATTTTCTTTTTTCCTCCCATATCTTGAAGGATAAACTTACACCAGGGAAAACAAAATCCACAGACATTTATGGGTAACTGCTGTCCCCAGGGGAGAAGGTGCCAGGGGCAGGATGAGGCTGAGGACTCTGCCCAGAGATGCTCTGCAGCTCCTTTCCCACCTGCCCCCAGCAAGGATTTCAGCTTCTTCCACCACAAAAATCACAGAACGGATCCTCAAAACACTGGAAAAACCAGGAATGCCCAAAGTCTTTGCTCTGCATCAGCAGGGAGAGGCAGCAGCCTGCACCCATCCTGCTCCTGAGGGGCTGGCACAGCTTTTGGTGGTGGCTAAAACAAAATAATCCAGGAAATATGGTAATAATGAGGGTGCAAAGAGCCGTCCTACACCAGCCTGAGGTTCCTGGGAGATGCCTGGCACCCTAACAAGCTCAGAGGCTGTAACACATAGACACGAAACAGTGGGGAATGCAACCTCCTAAAGCTTTCATAAATTGGGATTATGTAACTGGACAGGGGAAAAAAAATAATAATATAGCCAAGCAGGTTATATAAACCATCTGTAAAATGTGACAAAGCACTTGACATCCCACTACCCACTCCCTGGCACCCTCTCACTGGGTTTTCTGCCACCAGAAATGAGCGAGGTCCTTCCAGTTGTCTCTCCTCTGGTCAAAACAAGCAGGGACAACAGAGCAGCCAGGCTTTTTGGAATTACATATTCCACCTCTGGCTGGTAAATGTGAAGTTCCCCTCCCCACAGAGCACACCAAGTGAAGTCCAAGCCCTCCACAGGCGACTCAGAGCAGCTCCTGGCAGCAGCGCTGAGCAAATTGAATTTCAAGTGGCAGTTTTGGGGGGGGGGGGGACTAAAATAAATACTAAACAGAAATAAACAAGAAACTCCTTGTTTGCCAATTCTGTTTTAATTTAGCCTTTTCTCCGGGATAAATGTGGTGATTAAACTTGGATTTATTTAATTTTTTTTTTGTTTGTTTGTTTCTAAAAGATCTCACTGCTTGGATTTGGGGTTTTCTCCAAGCAACTCGCAGCCAGGTGACCCCTGGCAGGGGGAATGCTGTGTTTGGTGATTCATCCCCACAACACGAGGGCTCAGCAGCACCTGGAGCATCCCCAGGGGGGAATCCCCAGCTCAGCAGCAGCTCTGGCACCCAGAAATAACCCAGCACCCATCTGCACCAGGGGCCTGTAAATGCCACATTATTTTGGGCAATCCCCAGTGAAACCAGCCTGCTCTGGTGCCAGGGGAGGATTCCTTGGAGAAGCATCACAAGGGGACAAAGTGCAGGAGGGGACTGGGGTGGCAGGAGGGGCAGAGGACAGCAGGGATTTGGGGACAGGGCTGCACCCCCAGCCAGCACAGGGTGAGGACAGCTCTGACACACACCTGGTGGGCAGCACCTGGGCTGGGGAGGGGGGCTGCACCCCACCTGAGCTCCTTTTTGGGATGGTGGCACCTCCCAGGAATGATGCTCCTTGCCAGGCTCAAAAAGCACTTGCAATGAGAACGTTTTTCCATCTAAGAGGAATACTGCTGTTCACAAAGATGGGGCACTGCAGGTAGAGGATGATTTATCTGCAGTCCCTCACAGCTCCTGACTCTTCACTTTACGATTATTTTCCTAATTTTCCAGCGCACTCGCTTGCAAAATCAGAAATCCTTAGTAATCACAATTACTAGTTATGGAAAAAGCCTGTCAGCTCCATGAAAAACAAGTTACATGAACAACTTGTACGTTAGAGCACTCGTGGCCACTTCTTTACACCCACAAGCACTAAAATAATAAAAAAATCCTTGCTAAGTAATATCTATTTCCCTGTAATGTGCACAAGATCAGGAGGAGCTGCACAGCTCCCTCAAGGGGCTGCAACAACTTTATATAAATTCGTGTAGCCGAGAGTGACTACAAAATAAAGTTGATATAAAATAGTATAAAATGAGAAGTATCTGAGGACAAAGATATTTTTCAAACCATTTACAAAATATTTTTCCCCTGAGCCAGTCTGGGAGCTGCAGCCAGCCCGAGGAGGTCTTGGTGCCAAGCATCTCAAACCTTCCAGCAAACTTTCTCCTTCCGCAAGCAGGTAATTAATTAAAACACACATAACTACACAGCAGTGATGTTCCTAAGGGATGCTTTTTGCTCAGGAATTGTCCTTATTTTTTGGTTCATCCCAGCAGGAAGGTGCTCTAACAGTGCTGGGAAAGGACCTCAACATGACTGAAGTGTGTGCTGGGCACACACAGCCTTGGGAAGATGAGGTTATTTGCATTTATTAAAAAAAATAAACAAAAAAAAAAAGCCAGATACAGGCTCTGCCAGACATATTTAATGATTTTCTTCTCCCCAGCCCTTCAACAAGACAGACGAGGAGGCAGGAGGGAGGCAGCTTGCTCATGCTTTAAAGGAAGCAGCAATTTGTGCTTTCAACTTTTTTTTAACTTTTAATGCCAGTTCCCAGGTTGGCTTTGATATCCCAGTGATGCCCTCAAACCCACCTCAAGTTTAATAGCTCATTAGGGTGAGACACTATTTAAACTCTAGATTTAAAGCCATAAAGTATCAGCTCCTGGCTTTTTTTTTTTTTTAAGGGTATTTTGTTTTTAAGGGTACTTTTATTACTCGCAGAAATTCGGTGCAGCTTTGGCGCCTTTTCTTTTTAAGGGCACTTTTGTTATTCGCACCGGTGGGGGCAGAAATTCGGTGCAGCTGCGGAGGCTCAGCTGGGAGCCGCATTCTGGGGACTCACCGATGTCAGACCCATCTCCCACGACCTCCTCCAGCCCATTGTGCCAAACACACTTTCCTGGGAAGAGCGGGCTCGCTCCAACGCGCCTTTTAAAAACAGGAGCTCTGCGAGAGTTTTTACGCCCGGAGAGGAGGGGGAAATCCAGAAACTTTTAAAAAAAATCACATTTACCTTGCGCAGCCACTTCTACCGGCTGTGTGCAGCGATGCGCGCACCCTGCGGGGTCTCTGTGCGCGGTGGTGCCACAAGAAGCGCTCCGGGGAGAGCGGAATCTGCCCGGGATGCACCGGAGCATCCCCACGGGAACTCCGCCGGCACCACGGCGGCTCCACGGAGCACCAACCCCGCTCCCACCCTCGCCCCGCGGACGCCACCATCCCCTTCCCCAGCGCCCCAGCCCCGCTCGGTGTCCCCCGCAATGTCCCCAGCGGGGTCCCCAAGCCCGCCCCGCCGCGCGCTCCCGCACCGCCCGGCCCGCGGCAGCCCCGCAGCCCCGCACGGGGTGTGGCGGCAGCGCAGGGCGGCTCAGGGGCTCTCCGGCCCGCGGGTCCCACCTGTGGCCGGGGCTGTCGCCGCCGCTGTCGCCGCTGTCGCCGCCGCCCGGCTCCGAGTGGCCCCGCGCGCCCGCCCGGCCCGGCCGCCCCGCCCCGCGCCCCGGGCCCGCCCCGCCCGCGCCTCATTGGCTGCGCCGCCCGCCCGTCTCCAGCTCTCACCTTGCTATTGGCTGCGGGGGAGGGGATATGCAAATCAGAGCGCTGTGCCCGCGCGCTCTCCCGGGTGGCACCGACGGGGCCGGGCGGGAGCGGGGACAGGGACGGGGACAGGGACATGGGGACAGGGGGACGGGGACAGGGACGGGGACAGAGACAGAGACAGGAACATGGGGATAGGGAGCAGGAACGGGGACAGGGGGTCGGGGACAGGAACATGGGGACAAGGAGCAGGGGACAGGGACGGGGGACAGAGACAGGGGACAGGAACATGGGGACAAGGAGCAGGGGACAGGGACAGGGGACGGGGGACAGGGGATCGGGGACAGGGGATCGGGGACAGGGACGAGGGGGGAGACAAGGGACAGGGACAGAGACGGGGGACAGGGAACAGGGATGGGGACAGGGACATGGGACGGGGACAGGGACAGCCCGACCCCGGGAAGCGCCCCGGGCTGTTTGACCCCGGGCCATGCCCCGGGGCTCGGTTCCATGCAGTGCAGCGCTCCTCACCCCCGGGCTGTCCCCAACCCCGCGGCTTCGTGCGACCCCCGCCAGGACACCCCAGCCCCCGAGGTGTCCCCGAGGTGTCCCCGAGGTGTCCCCGAGGTGTCCCCGAGGTGTCCCCGTTCCCCCCGGCTCCCCAAGGGCAGCCCAATCCCCGGCGGCTCCTCCGGGAGTCGCAGGAAACACCGCGCTGCCTCATGGCCGGGGACAGAGCTGCGGGTTTGGCGGACACAGCGGCTGCTGGAACACGCAGAAATGTTCCAGTTCGGGATGAAAGAATTAAGATTTTTGTCAAGAGCTGCCTCATCCCTCCCGAGATTAGAAATCGGTGCTTTTGTGATTAAACACCTCGTCCCTGCTCATTGCTTGCGGCGCCTGAGCCAATAGGGGCAAAACAATCTGGGGGCAGATTTAAATTGGGGCCTCTCTGAGTGTTTTTATAAAGTGGTCATTTTTTTACCAGGTTTGCGTTGTAATGAGCGCCCGCAGCTCCCAGCCTGCTCCCTCATTCCCACAGGTTGATCCAATAAAACCTTCAGGGCCAGGCTGAAGGCAGCACTGCGTCGGTGGGTGCTTCCTCACAGGTCTGCTCTATATCCCGGGTTTGATTTCCCCAGCTGTAATTTAGACACTGGTGTCACTCATCAGAAATACAGAGTGAAAATTAAAGCCCGCTTTAGAAAAGGAAAACAAAAAAATTGTTTTCATGGCATTTGATTTTCCCCCCCTCTGAAATAACCCTGGTGAATCTTGCATCTGGTTTCAAACATTTCCCTCCCGGCCTTAAATTTCCAAGAGCTTTAAATATTCATTTACAAAACAAAATTTAAACATTGTGGGTTTGCAATACCAGGAAAACCCGCAGCACAATTCCATCAGGCCCCTGAGATAACACCAAAACCCTGAAAAACCCCATGGGACCAATGGCACCAATGAGTGAGGAGGTTCAGTCTGGTTTGTCCTTGTACTACAAAAATGGTAATTATTTTTTTTTTTCATAGAAAGCACCCCCAAAAAATGCATGGGAATAAAGATCAGAGTTGCTGACAGATCAGACATCTTCCAAATCACTGCTCTGCCGGTGCCAGACCCCTCAGGTCACTCGGCTTTCTTGGGTGGGGAGCTGCCCTAAACCCTCCTCACTGGGGTCTGCCCCGTTCACCCCCGCCCCTGTAACACAACCTGGAGGAAATCTGTTCCATAAATAATCCTGTTTGGCTTTGTGACGCCTGCCAGGGGTACTGCTTGTTCCCCCTCGCCCTCCAGCTGGCCACACATGTCCTGCCCCAGCCCCGAGCCCGGCTCCGAAAGGACAGGGAGCCCTGGGGAAAGTCTGGGAGCAGGAGCAAAGCCAAGGCACCTGCTCCCCAGCACCTCGTGCGAGGTGAGAGCAGCCTTCCTGAAACAGAGAGAGAGAAAAAAAAATTAAAATAAAGCAGGGGATATTTTTATTCATCCTTGTCTTCTGCTAAAAATAACCAGCGTTAATCTGCCTGGGGAGCGTGGGGAGGAGAGGAGTCCCTGCACCTTGGCTGAGCCGTGAGGAGCCACACCAGTGGATCTCTCGAGAGCGGAGGAAGTGGCTTTTCTCTTTTCTCTCGGTTTCCTTTCGCGTGTGGCAGCACAAACCCATGGTCCGGGGGGCAGGGATCCCTCCTGGGGGATCCAACCCATCCTTCCCCCCAGAACCCAGCGCACCACTGCCCATTTTGGGGATCAAAGCGGCGTTTTTGGGAGTCCGGCGGTGCCACCCTCGCCCCGTGGTGCGCGCACCCCTCGGGGGCCCCGCTGGCCGCTGGCACCGGGGCAGGAGCGGGGCAGGAGCGGGGCCGGGCTCGTGGGAAGCTCTGTGTTTACGGGAGGTGCAGCCAGGGCTTGCACAACAGGCGGCAGAGAACGGCAGAGAACAGCAGAGCGGCGGAACAGCGTGTCCTTGCCACCGGCTGTAGGTGCAGCTCCCGGCAGGAACGGACGGACATGGGGACATGGGGACAAGGGGGGATGGGGCAGCAGGGCAAGAGCACCTCCTCGGCGTGAGGACTGCGGAGCCTGGGCATGCAGAGCAGCTGGGGAGCCGCTTTCTGTATGAAATGGGACATTCCCCTCTCAATACAGAAACGGGACATTCCCCTCAGATGTCCCCTGGGGAAGGCCGGAGAGGGGGATGCTCCCCCGGCCAGACCCAGCCTGGGCCAATCCCTCTGATCCCTCCCGAGCCTCTCTGGGTGGATTCACAGCTCCCAGGATGACCTTTTAGCAGCCGAGGGGCCAACACATCCCCCTCACACGCGGGGACCCCCAGAGAAGTCCCTGCTCTGTCACAGGCCTGATCCTGCCCTGCCCTGCCGGATCTTTCCAGGTGCATTTCCAACCCATAAATCACCAGATTGTGGCCCAAATCCTGCCCCTTGCTGCAAAAAGCCGCCAAGCCAGCAGACAGGGCCACCTCCCGCAGAGGCTTCCCTGATGTGGAGCTGGGAATCAGGGATCTGCTCCATCCCTGAGCTCCCGTCTTCCTCACGGCGCTTCCTTCCAGACACCGGGACGGCTTTTACCAGACGGAAGGACACAAATATTTCCCCAGATTATTTCCCTTCCGAGGAAAAGGGGAAAATCGCTGCCTTCCCCGGCTGGCAAGGAGCAGCAGAGCGGCGAACAGAGCGCAGGGCTCCCCCAGCGCAGCCGGAGATCCAGCCCCGCACGAGTAAGGGCAGGATGCAGCAGCGGGGCCGGAGCAGGGAGGATAAATAAAGTCCGGCTTTGCCTTCCTGGCTCGTGGCCACTTCTAACACAAAGTACATTCCGGTCTGGACGTAACGAACTGTACCAGCCTCCGCCGGGAGGGCTGGGGGTGCCTGGGGCTGCCCGGGCGCGGTGCGAGCTGCCGCCTCCGCCGCGGGCTGGGCACGGGGCTGTGGGGGCGATCGGTGCCCCGAGGACCCTCGGCTGTGCCCTGCCACGGAGACGCTCCCGCCAGACCGCTCCGAGAGCCGAGAGCTGCCGGAGATCGCCCGCAGGTGCCCCAGCGCTTGCGGGGCTCCTGGAGAGCCGCGGGTCGGGGGCGCGGAGCGGGAGCGGGGCCAGCGCCCCCCGCAGCCCCCGGGGCCGGGCTCAGCCTCTCCCGCGGCCCGGGAGGCCGGAGCGGGCCGTGCCCCCGCCGGGAGCTGCACCGGGCGGGCGCCGTGCCAGGCGCCCGGCGTGGGGACGCGATGTACCGGGAGCGCCGGGAACAGCCTGACTCAGCGCCGGGCCGGCGGGGGGGGCACCCGGCCAGGGCCACCCGGGGCCCGGCCCGCTCGGGGCTCCTGCCTGGGCGGGGGGGAAAGCGGTGAGGCCCCCAGCACCAGCCTCGGCAACCCCCGGTAACCCCCCGGGACATCCCCCCAATATCCCCCCAGCATCTCCCAGGACCCTCCTCCAGTCATTTCTTTCAATATCCCCCCCAGTATCCCCATCTCGCTCCTTCCATGTCCCCCCCCAACATCCCCCCCAATATCCCCCCGGTGTTCCCCCCACTATCTCTCAGGACCCCCCCGTCATCCCTTTCAATATTCCCCCTGATATCCCCCCAGTACCGCACCCCCCCACCCCGTGCCTCCCATGTCCCCCCCGACATCCCTGCCAATATCCCCCCCAATATCCCCCAGTGTTCCTCCCAGGACCCTCCCCCAGTCATCCCTTTCAATATCCCCCCTAATATCCCCCCCTTGCTCTCCCCATGTCCCCCCCAGACATCTCTGCCAATATCCCCCCGCCCTCATCCCCAGCATCACCCAAACACCCTTTCAGCACGCCCCAAGAGTGAATCCCCGGCCATGTCATGGAGGTATCCCCCGAAATCCTCCCTCCTCACCCTCAGGCTGTGCCCCCAGCCCAGCTCGCCAGCATTTCAAGGAATTTAAGGCTAAAAATACCCAGTGAGGGGGAACCCAGCTGCAGGGAGCACTTCCCCCAGGCTGGCTGTGCGGAGCACCCCGCCTCGGGCTGTCCCCAGACTGTGCTGCCCAACATCCCCTCCTTGCCCTCCGCACCCCCCTCTAATGCTCTGCCTCCAGCAGCACAAATTGTTCAGGATGAGGATTTTTGTTCCTTTTGTGCCCTGGTGTACAGCACCAGAGGGGTTGTGGAGGTGTGTGGGTGCCTGGATGTCCATTTCTGCCTCCCCATGTCCCACTTGTACCCTCCACTACTGCCCTGAGCTGGGCAGTGCTCAGCCCCTGGCAGCTCTGGGGGGACATCCTCAAGAGACCCCAACTGCAGCCCTGAGGATGGAGGAAGAGGCTGAGATCCTCAGGGCAGGTTTGGGAGCCCCTGGGGCTGATATTTGCCTAGGATAGGTCCCTGTCCTTCAGTCCAATCCTTCCCCTCTTCCAGCTTCAGGGGAAAAAAAAATCAGAGTGGGAAAACAGGAGCACGTCTGACGTCGTTCCCTCTGTCACAGGCAAAGGCAAAGCCAAAGCAGCCGTGAAAAATCATCAACAATTGGTTTTGGCAAGAAGAGGCTAACCAGAGCTTTCCATGAATTTTTTTTTTTTTTTTCTTTTTGCTAGAAAGGTTGCTTCTCTTCCAGAGAGAGCTTGAAGGATGGCTTCTCGCCAGCATCATCCCAAAGCCATCTGCCTGGGACAGTGAAGACCTGGTCCAGATTTAGGAAAACCCTGAGCGACAGGATCAGGTCCCACATCCCTGGGGTCTGCACCCCACTGTGCCCCACAGTCTGGAGCTGCCTCGGAGTCTCTGCTGCTGCAGGCACAGCTTGAGGTGCCCCAGGCCGGCAGAGGGTGGTGGGGACACACTGGGGCATCTCCCCGAGCATTTGGGATTCCCCAACCCCCTGGTGCTGGCTGGGGGCGTCCCAGGGATGCGTTTCATCCCTCCGGATCCTGCTGTGGAACACCCCTACACACACACAGATGTTTCCCTTGGAGTGTTTTGCAGGGCTGGCACTGGGGGGGACTTTTCTGGGGGTGTCTGCCAAGCTGGGCACTGGGTGGGCGCCCCACTGGAGCTGCAGCGAGCTGGGGGTGCGGGGACACCCCGGCACGGGCAGAGAGGGAGGTTCAGCGCATCGGCACAGAAATTACAAAGAAATCCAGAAGGATAAAAAGAAGGAGAGGGAAAGGCGATGTCTGGCGGTGAATAAAAGGGTTAAAGCAGCGCAGAGGAGGAGAGGTGAAGGCCGAGGGCTGGCGGAAAGGGGGGAGAGGTTGGGGAGCGGGAGCCGGGCTGGGTGAGAACATCCTGTACCCTCGGGCAGGGCGGGCGAGGGGCACCGGGGCGGGGAGGGGGGCACCCCTCGGGTGACAATCCTGTGACAGGGGGGGGACAATCCTGCTGCTGGGGGGAGCCTGGGTGGGGATCTTGGGGCTGCCCTTCCATCTCATATTCCCGGCTGCTTTTTGCCCCGGGCAGGGCAGGGGAGGAGGAAGGGGCACCCCAATGCTCGTAGCCCTCCATTGCCCATCTCCCCTGGCTGCAGCAGAGCCCTCCTGCTCAAGGATGCTCTGCTCAGCCCGAGGCTGTCCCACCCTGCCGGGGTCCCCCTGTCCCCAGGGCTGCCAGCACCCCACACGCACCAGGGGCCCCTTCCTGTGTTTGTTAAGACGCCGTGAGTCAGGCAGCGTCTGGTTTTCGGTTTAAGCCAATATTTACCAGCCGAGAGCTGCCAAAACAAAGCTGCGGCTTCACCAGTAAATACAGGGCTGAGACGGGGCAGGGGGAGGGAGGGGGGATTTATGCGACCCCCACCTCAGCACAACCCCACCCCTTCCCACCTCTCTGGTGCCACCAGCGTCCTTCTGCCAGCGCGGGGACACCACAGAAACGGGGACACCACAAAAACGGGGACACCACAAAACCGCCAGAGATCAACCCTGCCTGCCTCACCCCAAACATCACCGCCCCCCCTTCCCCCCAGTGCAGGACTCGGGGGGTGGCAGAGCTTGGGGGGCATTTCAGGGACCTGGGCTGGGGGTCCCTGCGGGGATGGGTGTCCCTGCCAAGCCGGGGGTCCCTGCGGGAACGGGGGTCCCTGCCGGGCCGTGGGCACGGTGCCGCTGCCCTCTGCCGGTCCCGGGCGTTGCTCTCTCCCATCCCGCCCCTGCCCGAGCGCAGAGCCCGGCCGGGCTTTGGGGCAGGCGGGGCTCCCGGTGCGTGTCCCAGCCCCTCCGGGTGCTCCCAGGGCTGTGGAGCAGCGTGGGGAGCCCGCAGAGATGGGGATCCAAGGAGAGACCCCTGTCCTGTGTCCCCCGGGGCTGGCTGGCTGCTGCAGGACAGGGGCTGCTGTCCCCATCCCTGTCCCCACGCCTCATCCTGCACCCCTGAGGACATTGATCTGGTGATCTCCCTGCCGAGAGAGCAGGACCCTCCAGATTTTAACCACCCGCCCCAAGTTTAAAACTAAAGCCCAGCTCAGAATTTTCTCCTCTTGCAGCCCCCCTGAGCCAGACTGGTCCCCATATTGCCCCCCACATTCCCCTTCTACAATGGGGACTCCCCCAAGCTGCGCTGCCCTCCCAGACGTGTCCCTGGTGTTTCTGCAGGGGCAGATCCTCAAGCTGCCAGCCGCCCTTGTCCTGAAAATAAAGTTTCCTGCAGCACCTCCTCACCTGCCTTTGTGGCCCCCCCGGCTGGTGCAGAGCCCTCGGGGCAGTGGTGCTGTGGGTGCCTGGTTCTTGTGATCCCCAGGGACAGAAAAGCACGGGGTGAAGCCTGCACTGGAGGAGCCAAGAACACCCTCTCTGATGATCCCCTCATCTCCTGCTGCTCCCACAGCTCTGCCAGACAGCTGCCTCCTCTTCCTCACCCTGTGCCACAGCAGGAAATAAACCGAGGCCAGCACAACCCAAGGAGCTCCCTCAGACCCTGGGGCTGCTGCATCTTCCCCTTCCCTGCATCCCCTTTTTACAACTCACCTGGAGCAGAGCTCAGCCCATGGCTTGCTGCTGGCCCGGCCCAGATTGTTGGATGATTGCACACACGCACAGGTAAAGCCATCATGACCAGGTGGCTTCTTCAGGGACTGTCTGGCCCTGCTTTCCCCGTCCTGGGCCAGGTTTGGTGAACCTTCCCACCAGGTTTCAATGAAAAGGCCACCCTGCAGCTCGGCAGAAGCTGGTCTTTATTCAAATTCTCCCACAGCTAAACCCAGGAGAGGGGGAAAGGCAGGGGCAGCGCAGAGGGGCACGGGGGGCTCTTTCTTCACCGCCTCCTGGACTCACGGGGGTCCATGCAGAGCCCGAAGTCGGTGTTGGTGATGGAGCCCACGATGGTCCTGTCGGTCTCACAGGTCAAGCCGCTCTCACAGGGACACTTGTAGTAGACCCCATAGATGCTCTGCAGGGAGTGAGGGCTCAGTGCAGTGTGGGGGGACCCGCCCCGTGCCTGCCCAGCCCTGGCACAGGGAGCACCTACCTTTGGGGAGCACTCCTGGGACTCGGCTGCCTTCGGGGCGCAGCGGGCCAGGCTGAGGCCGTCGGTTCGGTGGCAGCAGCCGCTCTTGCACTGGGCGCTCTGCACGCACAGCTCCCCGGTGTCCTGCAGCACACAGAGCACCGGGTCCCTCTTTGCTCCCCTTCAATCTCACCCTGGCTGGGAGCCCAGGGGTTTGGGTGGGTGTTGAACACCAGCTCTGCCTGTTGGCTGAGGCTCAGCTGCACTGTCCCCGTGCCCCAGCCTCTCACTCTGCAGCATTTCCTCAGTCTGGCCCAAAATACCACCCACCTCAAAGTGGTTTTCTGCTGGACTCACAGGAGGGCTGAGACACCACAGTGTCACAGACACCTTTTATGGAAAATCCTTTCCTTAGGATTTTTCCTCCTGAGGAGCTGAGAGGCCTCAGGAACAAAATGCAAACAATGGTTATCTGCTGCTGGGGGATGCAACAGGAGCATCTGGGATTGGTCTCATGTGGATGTTTCTCATTAATGGCCAATCACAGCCCAGCTGGCTCGGACAGAGAGCCGAGCCACGAGCCTTTGTTATCATTCTTTCTTTTTCTATTCTTAGCTAACCTGCTGATGAAATCCTTCCTTCTATTCTTTCAGTATAGTAATTTTTTGTAATATATATCATAAAATAATAAATCAAGCCTTCTGAGACATGGAGTCAAATCCTCGTCTCTTCCCTCAACCTGAGACCCCTGTGAACACGGTCACACCTCAGGGAAAGCATCTCCCCTCCCCAGGCCCTGTGAACCATCCAGGGTGGGGGTCCTGCCTGGCTCAAGCAGCTGAGAGCTTGTCTGCTCCACTTTCTGTGTTCCCCATCCCTTTATAGAGCTGATTTCCCAGGCTCCAGGCTGCCTCACAACACCAGGAAACCCCACAGACGCCTCCAACCCTCTGTGCGCGTCCCTTGCAGCAGTGGGACCCTCCTGCCAGGCCCAGGGCTGCTCTCCCCTTACCAGGTTGAAGATGAGCCCTCGCTCCTGCTGCGCCAGCAGGGCTGGGGCCAGGAGCAGCAGGGCCAGGAGCAGGCAGGCAGGCAGCACCTTGGCCATGGTGGGCTCGGCGTGGCTCTGCCGCGGGGCCAGCAGGTGTTTTATAGCCAGCCACAATCTCCATCAGCTGATGTGGCTGCTCCTATCACACCTGAGCTCGTGGCATTGGGACACTGTACAAGGGCCCAGCCATGCCAGGGCAGCCAGGTCCTGTCCCCAGGTGACTGTCCCCACTGGCCATGGCAACCCGCCCTTTAGTGGCTCCTCTGGCCAAAGGGAACACAAAATAATGGCATTTCTGTGTGCTGTTACATTTTAGTTCAATGGTTTGCTCTGTCTCACCCCTCCAAAATGAACGGTTTATGCTAAGACTGTGACCCTCCCCTGCAGTATCAGGTATCTGTAACCCAATTGACCCCAGTTTTATTCCACACCCACTTTTAATCTCCCTGTTAAGCTGTGGGAAGCACACCAGGCTCTCTTTTGGCCCTTTTCCCCCTTGGCTCTCCCTCCTCCCTCAGAAGCTATGCTGCTCCCGGGGGTGGGACCCCCAGTAATTAACACCCTCCCCTAATTAGCACCCTCAGGTGCCCTGTGCAGTCTCCTTGCCTGCCTGCTGCTACCAGCAAAAATACATCCTAGGGGGCCCTAATGGACAGCTTCACTTCAGTGCTTCCTCTCCCTCCTCTGCTTCCCGCTGGCAGCAGGGTCCGTGGGGCTGGAGCTCTCTGGGATGCTCTCCTTGCTGGCTGCTGCTGATGGTTCCTGGCCACAGCGAGGGCTGGTTGCCACAGCAGGAGCTCTGCTCCATGGGAAAGCCACCAGATCCTCCATCTCCCAAATGGAACCACAGGGACCAAGAAACCTGCTGGAGAAAGTTCGTGTAGTGCAGGAAAGCAGAGCCCCCTGCAAGGACCCAGAGCCCACCAAGGTCCCCAGCCCAAGGGCCACCACTTCAGCCTGCCCTGCCAAATATTTGCTGTGTTTCAGTGCTTGGGGGGTGGAGCTGATGAAAGGCAAACAGCCCTGAGAATGGCACAGATTTTCATGCCCACAGTGGCTTGGATTTGATTAATGGCCACAGAGCCCTGGACTTTGACAGGCACAGGAGCGATGCTGAGGCTGGCACTGGCTGCAGGGTGACCCTCACACCTGTCCCCACGACAGGAGCTGAGCCTGGGGGGTCCCTCAGGATGCAGGGCAGATGTGGCTCCTGGAGAGAGGTCCCACGGTGGCCACAAGTGCCTGCAGCCCTCTGGGGCTGCCCATTCTCCTCTGGCAGCAGGACACGGGGCTTGGACAGAGGCCTGGCCCTGCCCAGGTGCTGGCTGACAGCCTGGTGTGTCCTGCTGGCAGGATGAGCCATCCCCCTCGCTGCATGGAGCTGTGGGGATGTCCCCTCCCTGCCTGCAGCCCCCACCCCACTGATGCAGCAGCCCCTGGGCTCCCCACCAGGGTGGGGAGAGCCTGGTGAGGGCTGGCAGGGCAGGGGGGAGCAGCCAAGGGGACACAGAATTCGGGACACATCACAGGGAGCACGCAGCAGAGCCTGGTGAGATCCTGGGAGTCGTGGCACAGCCCCTGGCACATTGTGGGGGTCAAGACACATCCTGGCTCTCATCCCAACACACATCCCAGGGCGTGTGGCACATCCTGGGACGCACCCAGGGCTGTGGGAGGCAGCCCAGGCACTCCCAGGGTGTGCGGGGCACAGCCCAGGGCATTACTGGGGGCACAGGAGGGGGCAGAATTAGGCCCTGAGTGCATTGCAGGGCACAGCCCGGGGGCACAGGGGGGCAGAGGGCACCCCTGAGTGCATTGCAGGGCACAGGCGGGACAGAGGGCACCCTGAGCGCACTACAGGGCACAGCCCGGGGGCACAGGGTGCACCCCAGGACAGACTGGCGTTATTTGGGTTACCCTGGGGATATTTGGGTTACCCCAGGGCGCATCTCAGGGCGCATCCCGAGGGAGCATCCCGGGCGCGCAGGGCGCATCCCCGTTCAGCAGCATCCCGGGAGCGCATCCCGAGAGGCGCCGCCCGCCCGCTCCGGCGGCGGCTGCGGGGTCGCTCCGGCTCCCCCCGAGCGCTCTCGGCTCGCCGGGGCTGGCAGAGGCCTCGCCGCCGCCCCCCGGGGCGGTCCCGCCGCCGCCGGAGCCTCCCGCCGCCCCCGCTGCCGCCGGGCGGGGCCGGAGCGGGGCCGGAGCGGGAGCCCCGGGGCCGGTGCCGGTGCCGGTGCCGGTGCCGGTGCCGCTGCCCGCCATGTCCAAGCTGCTGCCGGCGCAGGAGGCGGCGCGGATCTACCACACCAACTACGTGCGGAACGCGCGGGCCATGGGGGTGCTCTGGGCCCTCTTCACGCTCTGCTTCTCCATCCTGATGGTGGTGACCTTCATCCAGCCCTACTGGATCGGCGACAGCATCGACACGCCGCAGGCCGGCTACTTCGGCCTCTTCTCCTACTGCATCGGCAACGCGCTCACCGGTGAGCTCATCTGCAAGGGCAGCCCCCTGGACTTCGGCACCATCCCCTCCAGTGCCTTCAAAACTGCCATGTTCTTCGTAGGCATCTCCACCTTCCTCATCATCGGCACCATCCTCTGCTTCAGCCTCTTCTTCTTCTGCAACGCGGCCACCGTGTACAAAGTGTGTGCCTGGATGCAGCTGGCGGCGGGTGAGCGGGGCTGGGGGATGCGCGGGGAGCTCCCGGGGCCGCCCCTTTTCCCTTCCTGCCCCCGACTCTGCTGCGGATGGGGCTTTGGCCAGTCAGGAGCGTCACCTCCGGGCCGTGTGTTCCCCCTTACTGGGTACCAGCGGGGAGTTTTTAGTAAAAAACTCCTTCCAGGGCACTGAGATGCAGCAGACTCGCCGCATGTGGGGTGATGCTTCCCCAGGTGCTGCTGCCAAACCTCGTGGTCCCAAACCTTATGGCCCCAAACCTTGTGGCTCCAAACATTGTGGCCCCAAACCTTGTGGCTCCAAACCTTGTGGCCCCAAAACTTGTGGCCGCAAACATTGTGGCCCCAAACCTTGTGGCTGCCAAATCTTGCCCGGGGCAGCTTCTCCCAGCGCCGCTGCTCCTGCTCAGCCGCAGGGAGGCTTCAGAGATCAGTTCCAGAGCACTAAACCCCCCCTCCCCAGGGCACAGAGCGCTCTCCGGTGTTTGGGATCCGGCAGGAACGGAGCAGGCACACAGCGGTGATGTTTTCTTGCCCATTGTAGTGACTCCCTGAGCTCGGGGAATAATGCACGAGGGAGACGGAACACGAGGAGGGGACTGGCTCGGTGCCATCACCATCATTTTCTCCCTTTGCTGCTCACCCCCGCGGCTCTCAAGCCTTCCCCATCCCTCCCCAAGGCACTGGAGACACCTGTAACCCAACTCCCGCATTTCCTCCCAGCTCAGCTGGAACCCAAGCCTTTGGTGCTCCTGAATGATTGATGCGAGCCGGGGCTGACACCCGTGGGAGGGGACACCGGGGTTCCTTCAGTTCCCAGCTAAAGAATCGAGCTCAAGCGAAGATTTAGATAAGAAGCTTGGGGCAGCTCAGCCTCCTGGGGAGCAGCAGCAGGGACAGGCTTTGCTGGGGCAGTTGGGGTTTTTCCATTTTTTGTTGTTGCTCTGAATGGGGGAAGAGAAAGTTGTCACAGGCAGTTCTGCCAGGTGGACAGGTACTGCTGCATTTTAGGAATTATTTTACAAAGTGGGCAGGCTAAGAGAGGATCAATTTCCTGGCCTTTGCTCTGAACCAGGGCACAATTTCACAGAAATTATTTCTTTCCCACTTTCCCCATTTCTCTGTTAGTTAGAGGGAAGATTTATTCTGTAGGCAGTTAACCAACTGCTTTTCCATGAAGAGAAATCCTCTCTGCAGATAAGGAAGCTGCCTGCTCACCTTGCTGCTGGCTTGTAACCAAGCCAAGGGAAAAGAAAACATTGGCAAAGGACAAGGCCACTGCCCCAGGAGGGGGTTCTGGTTTCTGAGCACCTGTTGGCAGAGAAGGAGCACAGGTGTGGGACAAGGTGCATTTCAGGAGGCTGCAGATGTCCAGGAGGGGCAGGGACAAACATCTGTGCGTCCACCACGGGCTTGTTTCTTGTGTGACAGGAGTCAGGGACTGCCCCACATCTGCAGCAGTTACTTCCAACATAGGAATGGAGCATGTGAAGGGCTCATGTCCCAAAACCTTGCATATGAACTCACCCCAAGCCTGGTCATTGTTCTTGCCCAGTAAATACAATTTCTCTGAGCAGGGGAAAAAGGCATTTCTGAGATTCTGGGGCACGAGCTGCCCGTCAGCAACCTGCTGGCACAGCTGCTGTGGCAAAGGTGAGGTGAGGTGCTGGGAGCCAGGCTGGAGCAGCTCCCAAGGTTTTGTGTGAGCTCTGAGCAGCCACAGCAGGAGCTGCTGCTGGAACCACCACAGCTGAACAAGCAGAATTAATCTGCCCGCAAAGCTGCTGCTGACAGCAGCTCCACCTTGGCAAACCCTGAGCTGGAGCCAGCTGCAAGGTGCTAGGCCAGGCTTTCCCCTCACACAGACTGAACCCATTCCCATTTTGTTTGGAGATATTTCCTTGGAGTGCCACGGGCAGGGCTCTGTGCAGAGGGAGCAGAGACGTTGCCTGGGCAACGCTGGGACAGGAGATGCTGGTGCTGCACGTCCTTGGCTCGGGGAAGGCAGCAGAGCAGATCCTGCTCCTCCTGCGTGTGCAGCACAGCCCACGGGGATGAGCAACCCCGGTGCCTTCAAGGGACAAATCTGTAGCACTCAATGTGTTTGCAGCGTGATGTTTGCTCCTCCAGCTGCTCTCTCCACTTCAGTACTGGTGCCTGGAAAACAGAATGCATCTTTGCCATCGGGGTGAGTATAAAAGCAAACCTTTAGTTGAAAGCTTTCAGGTGAATTACATGGTGAAAAGTACATGTGGTATAGTAATTCTACAGTTTTTATAAGGTTAGGAGATCAGTGCGCTTATCATCCACTGTCCAGTCAAAAGGTGAGTTGGTTAGGTAATAACTCCTGGGGCCTTGACCCTCTGGAAGCAGTCCAGGGGCTTCTTTTGCCCCACTTTTGTTATGTCTAGTCCAGATTCTGGTTGGAAAAGAGAACGTTCTTGAAGCTAGTTCTCTTCTTGGAATAAGACTAAACAACATTTAGGAATGTGTTTTTAAGGTTAGCTTACTATTCCTCAAGGCAGGGAAGAAAGATTAGGAAAACACTGGAAGCTACAGCAATCTACAAAGCTACGAATTTATACAAAACATAAAAAGGTAAAACTCTTATCAGCTCAGGAGCTCAGTGTCCCCCTGTGCCTGCAGCTACAGGGCTGATGATTGGCTGCCTGATCTACCCCGACGGCTGGGACTCCACCGAGGTGAAGAGAATGTGCGGGGACAAAACCGACAAATACACCCTGGGCGCCTGCACCGTGCGCTGGGCTTACATCCTGTGCATCATCGGCATCCTGGACGCCCTCATCCTCTCCTTCCTGGCCTTCGTGCTGGGCAACCGGCAGGACAACCTCCTCCCCTCGGATTTCAAAGTGGAGGATAAAGGTGGGTGTGGTGGGATTGCTCCTGAGCGCTCCTGCACGGGGCGGCGCCTTGAGAGGCTGCCTAGAATAGAGTTAAAGGAATAAAGGAGGAATTTTAATAAATATTTATTAAAACAATAGTTTAATTATTAAATAGATTATTTAATATAATTATAATTTAATGTAATCGTTATTTAATTATATTGATTAATTAATAATTATTATTCAACTTGGGCAGTGCAAGAGCCTGGCTGTGGCTCCACCCAAGATGGACTCAGAGTCACGAGTTTTCACACTTTTATAAGATTTGGTCCATTTCCGTACTGGGGTTCATTGTCCAGCTCCAGGTTCTGCAGTCCCATCCTTCTCCATTCCCTGTTTGCACTTTTTGGGGCTGAAGCTGCGGTGGTGTCCTTGGTTCTGGGGCTGGAAAAGGATTGTTTTGTGTGACTGAGCTGTGAGGAGAACCTGCTGACACTTTATATGAAATTCAGAGTTAAATAGCAATGCAGTACAGAATCTGGAAAATATGAAAGCTCAACCTTAAGGCATCGAGGTCACTGCTCTTGCTTGGGTGGATGGTGGGTGGCTTCATCCCTGCCACAGTCACACACTGCTCTGCAGGGAGGGAGAGCCAGCAGCAGGCAGAAAACTGATGGAGAACAAGGCAGGAGCCCAAATCCACCCGGATTACACTTCTGGGCCTTTCTTCTCATTTTAAACATCTTCCTTTTTGAAAACAAAGCTGCAAAACACACTCATCCTTTCAGTTTTACACACTAACTCTGCAATTCTCTTTTTGTTTTACAGAAGAGGGAAATGACTGACAGAGCTGATCACCATGTAAGTGATAACCCACACAGATTTTTAATATTCCCAGCATCCACAATGTCACTGTTTAATTCTGATTACCAAAGCATTGACAGCTGATTTTGGTGCTGGAGTCACGTTGGTTTTGTGGTTAAAGAAGAAATTGTCTTTGCTTTGCCTCCCAAAACTGGGAAAGCACAAACCCTTGCCAAGTGCAAAATAAAAGCAGCATAAAATTTGAAGTCAAACTACATTTCCCAACAGCTGCCTTACTCTTTCTGTTCCCAGGGACATCCAGAGCTCTTCTTCCATCAGCCCTTTTCTTTCAAGTGACTCTTCTAGGAAGCTTAAACTTACCGAATTCTGTGGATTTTCTACAGCTGTTTTCTTCACCCATGGGGCTGCTCTTGGCTCACGGCTCTTGTGGAGCTTATTTGGTGAAAAGAGCCCAAAATGGACATAAGAGTTCTTCTGAGTCCATCAGCAAAAGGGACAAGAGGGCAAGGAGGGCAAGTTGCTGCATTTGGGGGGGTTTGTACACATTCTTTCAAGGAAATTATTTATTAATTAAAAAGAAACAAACACCAAACCACCAAAATATCAGTGTTTTGGGTTTTGTGCTTTTCTCCTGAAGGCAGAGGAAACCCTCTGTATTTTAGAATGGAAAACTTCCAGCAGAGTTGTCCTGTTTTTTTACTCTTCTCCCCTTTTTAAAATGGATCACAACACCAGCAACAAAACCTTTACCTATCTCATTCTGGAAATCAAAGCTGAGTGTTCATTAATGAAGCAAATTCCATCCCTGAGCCCCTGACTCAGAACAGAATTACAAGGGGAATGTATGAAAACCAGGGCTCAGTTATTAAATAATCTGTTTATTGCAGAGCTTTCACAAAGGAAAAAAAAAAAGACAAAGCACCCAAGTAGAAAGAATAAAAATGTATTTTCCTTCAGGTTTTGGACTGACACAGCAAGTACAAATCCTTTAGTGTGAGCATGTCACAGCAATTTGGAAATGAACAGACCCCAAGTGAACGAGCAGAGAGTACAAGACTGAATCATGAAATCATGGCAGCTGCTTCTGCAGGGCTTCCACTCCCAGGCTGCCTCCAGCCTTGGCTATCATGGTAAAAAAAACCCCTCATCCAGTCAGGGCTGGCAGAGGGAAGGGAAGGAAGGATGGGCAGGGGCTTTCAACAGTCAAAGAGTGCAGACCCCTTGTGGGAAATGTTCCTTCATCAGCCAGGCTCGAGCAGGCAGGACTGGGTGAGCTTTCAAGGACTGGGTGAGCTTTCAAGACCACAGGAATTGTTTGCCCTGCCAGTGTTATCTTCACAGTCAGCTGGAACCCAGTACTGTCTGCAGTGCTCCTGTAACAGATACAGAAATGACCCACAACTGGAAAATGCCAGATAAAAGGGAAAAAAAAAAAAAAGAGGAAAGGTTAACTCAGCAGTTTAAAACATTTTTTGGTATGTTACCTGCCTTTTTTTATTCTATGCATAGAGAACCTGATCTACAGCTAAAGGAACATGCAGCATGATTTGCATAAATAAGCCAAATCGGGCTCTGAACTGGAGAAACTCTGTTCAAGTGGATTAAATGACCTGGTTTGTGAGCGAATGATCCTTATGAACCACAATTCCCAAACACACACACACAGAAGTGACACATAACAGTGGTCTTGGCAGCTTTGGCAATGGAAATGGTCTTGGATAGCATCTGCATGGTCTCCAGCAACTTCTACCCTCTGCAAGCCACCACAAATCCAAAGGCCTGTTTGGTCCAGAGTGAGGGAGTGACTCTGAAGTCTCAATGCTGCCAAATCTTGCTTAGAGAAGAGTGGGATGCACTGAAATCTGTAACAGGATGGGCAAGTCTAGAAGAAGCCATCACAGAACTATCAAATGCCACAGTCATTTAACTTTTAATTAAAATTAATCCATTTAACCCATTATATCCAAACCCCCTCTGAGTTGTTTACATAGAAACCCCATAGAACATTTCTTACTCGGGGTAACTCTAGAAACAGCTTCTAATCCAGTATCTACGTGGAAAAGTCACTTCTCTTCCACTTCTGCTAGCTTTCTTCTTGTGCTAATGGCCCAGAAAATAAAAGGCAGTCCCATCCTGGGAAGTTATTTCTGAAGGCCTGCACCTGAAGCAAATTAAAAGAAATCTTTACACTGGAATTTCAAGTGTTGATTTTCAAAGTGCAGGGCTGCAGCATGGCTGTGATACAGGCACTGCAACCCTTCTCTTGGGAAAAAAAAAAAGTGAATGGTCAAAAATGAAAAGTCAGAGCAGACTGCATCAGTGAAAGCCAATCTCTCATGAATACCACCTCAAGCAAGGCAAAAAAAGTGCCAGTAAGGGATAAAAACCCCCAAAAATGTATGGCTCACTATAATTAAGAGTTCAGAGGTGCCTGCAATGAGGCTCTCTCTGCAGGCTGAGGGTGCACCCATCTGTCTGCTGAGGGTTGTGCGTTGAGTCAGGTCCAGCTTCTGCTGATTTTGCTGTCACCTTTTAGTCACAGGTGTTGAAGTAGAAAACATCACCAAATCCAGAAACTATTCTGACTATCAAGGGCACGGGGGAGGAGAAAAAGTAAATGGACAGGGCACTTTGGAAGAAGAAATAAAGCATACTAAAACCTAGGTTTAAAAAGCTCTTCCAAAAGCAGCTAGAACTAAATAAACGTTTCTGAGTGGAAAGCAAAGAATACAGAATACAGTAGACACCTAGAGAGTGATGGAGGATTTCAAGGTCTTTGCTCTACCAAGGATCTGGCAGCACCTTGATGCCAACTGTTACTTCTCACCCCATCAGTAGCTACTGGATCAACAGTGGGAAAATTGACTCCTGAGTCAGTGAGATCTTCATGGGAAGGAAGGAGAGTTGGAATTTAGCTAAGGGAGATATCCGAGCACGGGCGAGCCCACATCTGTCACACATGGTGCTTTACAGTGAGGAGACTGAGGAAAAATCTCTTACTCTAAACAGTCTTTGGTGAAGCCCAATCAAGGCAAAAACACAGATGATGCCCACTGGCTGAGGAAAGTCCCCATTAAGTCACACAAACAAACTCAGCAGAACAGGTTAGATTTATCTAAAATCTTGGAAGCCTTGAAGGAAGAACTCCACACTGGAAGTGAACAAGGAGAAAAATGGATCTGGGAAAGGGCAGCTGGGTGTGTAGGCTATGCTGTAAACCAGAGTTTAACGTTGTGGCATTGCTTGGAAGCTTCTAGGAGTTAAGCCAGGGGTGCCTGAGACATTCTGCTGCTGTAGCTCTTTTCTCTGGGATCAGCTCCAGCATAGGGAGTAAGAAGTCTGTGAATCCAGCTGCCTCATCTTGGGCCCACTCGTATTTTTCCACCAACACTTCAAAAAGGCCCCAGGGCTTCAGTTTGGTGATGTGCTTCAGATCACCTGAAAACCCAAGACAAATGGTTTAAGTGTAAGACACAGGAACAGAGCAGCTCAGTAAAATAGGCTAAACAGCTGAACATGACAGAGTGAGCTCAGGGAATACAAACTGCTAGGGCATGCTGAAGGAAAAGTCAATTATATTAAACTCCCTTTTCTATCTGCTTTAGAAGCTTGTTGTAGAAATGTACTTCCTCAAAGGGCTCTTTTTCACCTCCTGCTATTTCAGATCCCCTATCAGCAAATATTAACTCCATTAATCACCAATTATGCTGCTTGACATGACAGATGAACTGTGCACTGACTCTGGGGTACATGCAATGCATGGAGCCTGTTTGAGAAAGCAATACACTACTAATAAAGAAGGGCTTGTTTTTATAAACAGAGTTATTAAACTAGGTCAAAACCTAATTTTTTGACTCAGTACATTTCTGGGGTACTCAGGACTTTATGATAATGTTCTGTGCTCTGAGCAACATGGCTCATGAGGCCAGGCACTATTTAAGGTGCCTTACATTTAGCTGCAGTTTTACTGATAAAGCATTTCATAAAACAAAGGAAAGACTTTACAATGCCATCTTTGCTGGCATCTGTTTCTAACAGGCATTTCCAGCAAGACTCTCCTGTGTATTTGGGCAAGGGATGAGGGGATAAAGTGTTATTTGCTTTGTTTCCTTTTACCTTTTTTGGTGAAAAACTCCTTGGAATATTTTCCTGCCAAAATGAGCTTGCGAGGTATTTTCCCCAGAAGTTCTATGATCAATGCAATGTGATCTGCATGTGAAAAATAAAACCCAAAGAGACAATGAGATTCATCCACACAAAAGCTCTCTATGCTAGTTTCATGCTCTGGGATATAAGGATAAAGACATTATCCCTTAAAAATTACTTTGGAGACCCACCTGAAACCAGGTTACACTAAGCAACAACAAAGACAAGGAGCAAGAGGAAAACAAACAGGGGCAATTCGAGGCACAATCAGTTTGAGACACAAGGTAGAGAATCCAGCAGCAAGAGAAATGCAAAACACCAGAACAAGAGCATGGAGTCCATTGCACAGTGCTTTACTGCAGAGGCTTGAGCACAGCTGCTGCTGATTTGGGTAAATAATCTTTTTGCAAGCAGCTTTTGCATTGCTGATTTGTAAGACAAGGCTCATTTTGAAGAGGCAACCATTGGATTTCAAGTCCCACTTTAAAAAGGAAAAACTGAGACAAACAAACCTTCATCTCGTGAGTAATCTTCCCCAGAGTGAGGCTCGAACAGATAGTCCCCTGTTGCCAACTCAAAGGCCTAAACAAACAGAAATGAGCACATTAAATCACCTCAAAACACTCTAAGATGTGCTGCAGGTTGACTCTGCAAATCTCTGTGGGCAGAAGCAAAGCAGAGGGAAAGAATAACCTGCAAAACTACAGTAAACAGCTATAATCTGAAATATTAAGTTCAGGCTGTAATGTTCAGTGGTAGATGCAGCAGAAAGGTTTTGTTGTTTTTATTTTTTTTAATATAAAAAGACATTGTGTTCAGAATTGCCTGGTTGTCCTGTTTTTCCAGAAAGCAGGATAGCAAACTACAATAATATTTGAAATCTGCTGATGCTGGACAACAAACCTTTCAAAAGGAAAGCCACATGTGGAGAAAAAAAGATAAATTTACAAACCAACTCGGATGTGGAAACCTATTATTCAACAAGTCTGGAAGGTGACTGAACACTTGTAAGGGATTTTTGCCAGTTCCTCAGCAGCTCAGAGGGCAGAGCAGGAGGATCCCAGCTGGCAGAACTCACCATGCAGGCTGTGCTCCAGATGTCTGCAGGGGTGTTGTACCCTGACCCTATCAGCACCTCCAGGGACCTGTACTGCCTGGTCTGGATGTCTTCAGTGAAATGCTTGTGCTGAAGAGAAGAAATGTTTTATTAACAGCTCCAGACTGCTTAGAAGAGGAGAATCAACAACCTGGAAGGCTGGAGTGGATCAAAGCTCATTACTGTTACATTTCAGGTGCATTTTACATCCTCATTAACTATTTCCTTACATTCTGTAAGTGCTGTGTAAATGCTGTACATGAGATATTCCTTCAAGTGAAAGAGTCCAGCAATTCAGAGGAAATCAAGCCACAAAAGGAGAATAAAGGAAGACTCTGCAGCATCTCCAACCCAGCCCTGGAACACAGGCCATGGTCCTGCCACCTTAAAGCAGATGAGCAACACCAAGGTGAGAAATCACCTTGCCAGGCACTGCAAGCCTGCCTGCAATTCTGAGCTGAGACTCATCTCTCCCAACAGATCTGATTTGCCATTTTAGAAGCCAAGTAAAAAGAAATAAGTCTTCTGTTTGAAGTATCAAACATTTGAAAGCAGCACAGCACAACCATCAAAGAATAAAACTTGGGAGTTTTGTTGTGTGAGTCTCTTTCATGTGCAATGGTCTGACAAGCTCCAGAACTAGCACATCAGAGCAATTGTTTGCAACTTTGTAGGCTCTCCTGGAGACTGAGAAACTCCTTCAGTAGTTTCACACAGCAGATTTCTACACTCTGTGTGTGACACAGCTCACAGCCCTGTAAGAAGTAACCAAATGCCAGTGAGGCACCCAAAGCATGGCCTGAAATCTTGTGTTTAGAGGATCATTTCTTTCTTTGTGTCCCTGCTTTCCCTCTTTTTTTCCCTGTCATAGTTTCAAACTGTCACTGCTTTCACAGCCAGATCTAAGGATGTGTTTTACAGATTATTTTCCATCTTGGCAAAGTGACTGAATCTGCAGCTTTAAAAAGTCAATGTGGAAAGACCAAACTTACCACCCAGCAGGCATTTCCTAGGTCAGCTATCTTCACTTTGAGCTTATCTGCATTCTTGGGCTCAAGAGGATTAAGCAGGAAATTCCCAGCAGCTGATTTTCCTAGAGGCAATGTGTACAACAGCTGATTAAAGCTTCATAGGCAGTGTCACCATCTGTCACCCAAATCCCATCAACCTCTCCCCAGCCAGGAAGTTTTTCTGATGGATCAGAACTGTTCCCTCCCTGATGCCTGGGTATAGAAATGAGCATCACTCTGCACTATCAACAACATCATTAAGACCCAACTGGTGTCATTAAGCAGAAGGATAAATGAGCATATGCAACAGTGACTATTTCCCAGCATTTTTTGCACAGCCTGTCTATATTAAAAAAAAACAACCCTATTGAAATAAGGGCATTGCCAGAAACAAAACAAACCTCACAACCCCCCTTAAGCCTTCCTACATTTTTGAAGGAAGGGTCCCCAAGTTACAGCATCTTTCCAACATACCCATCTTGAATAACAGAGAGAAGTTACCTTTGCTCCATATTAAAAACCAAACTGTCAGAACACACTGATCATACCCATCCCTTAATTTAACAGCAAACGACAATCTGTAGGCTTAATGAAAATCACATTAGCAGCACTTGATTTAAAGGAGGAAATGTCCCTCCACTGAAAACCAAAGGCATAGGTGTTTTTAAAAAGTAAGAATATTTAAAGCACCCAAAAGTCAAAACTGAGGCCAACTACAACCAGCACCTACAAACAGCAAACAACATAGAGTATGATTGTCAGGTTAATTACTCCTGGCAGGAAAACTCTCAAATGGATGGTTCTGATCACTTCAGCCTACAAAATTCACATTTCTATTCATAGGATGAAGTGCTGTAAAGAAACTCCCACATCAAGGAGCCCTTTCTTACAAGGTTCCTCTTATACCTTTGTTGTCTGTTGAGCTGTTATTCTCATTCTCATCCTCTGAAGGGATCTCTGTCCTGATGCTTTCCTGAAAATTGTTGATCCCCTGCTTGTTCAGCGCCGGCTCCTGGCAGGGGATGGGCTGGCACACCATGGAATCCTCTGGGACCAAGGGCACAAACAAGTCCAACACTGCTTCTTGGGGGCTGACCTCTGAGTCGTTGTTGTGCTGGGTGTAATTAGAGCTGTGCAAGTTCTCCATGTTCTGGGTGTCAGGGGCATTGTCACAGGCATTGTCACAGTCATTGGCGTTGTGCAGGTCGTCCTCGAGGCGCACGGAGCCCTCGTTCCCAGAGTCTGTCAGCTCTGTCATGGGGATCACCCCGTTGCAGTTGATTTCTGGAGCATCTTTTTCCACGTTGCTTTCCATGAGATTAGATCCCTCCTGTCCAAGGGCTTCTGCTGCAAGAGGGGAAAATGAGAATGCAGCACAATATGTCTTAATAAATAGCTGGAAGATGTTCAAAGGCAGCCTGAGAGGGAGGGAGTAAATGGAACTGAAACAGCCATTCCCTCAGATTGTAATGGGAGATTTCCCAGGTGAAATGACAACAGCCACCTCTGCTAAAGGTACACCCTCCTCACACCCACGAGACAACACTGTCCCTGCCGTGTTGGCGATGCTTTAGGTCCATACCTGGCTTTTTGTTGATACTTTCCTCTGATGGACTGACTTTTATGAGCATTTCCACAGGGGTCTGAGCTTCTTCCTCCTCTTCAGGCTGTGTCTGCTCAGGGTTTGCTTCCTTCTCCATTTCCTCTATCTCTTGCATTCTCTTCTCCAACAACTCAGCCTGTCTTTTCTGCTTCTTTTTCAACTTCTTTTTCTTATTCTTTGACATTTTGTCAGCCTACGCAGAAGCAAGCAGAAAAATTGGACTTAACATTTTTTACTTCAATAAATTTAAAATGCACTAAGGTTTGATTTATCTTAGAGCTAAGGAAACAGTTTGTGATGAAAATGCTGGAGACAGCTCCTCTCCCAGATAAAAAGCAGCTATTCTGGGTTTTGAACCACTTGTCTATGGCTCTTACCAGTGCATTTTTGCCCTGACCTGAAAAACCTACATTATTCTCCAAGTGAGGGAGATCTCAGACTGCACAGAGCAGTCACTTTCTCAACAGAGCTTGATGATCACCACAAGACCTCCTTGTTCTGGTGATAAATGAACTAATACCATTTACAAGTCCAAGAGAGCATTGAACCTGATGCCTATGCCAAACACAAATCACCCTTTTTCCTTCTGATATGAGACTACTCTCTCAATGCTGACTGGATTCTGAAACAGTGCAGGAGATACTATCAGTGGATGCATACTTACAGGTGAAAGCTGTTACACTTACTGGTTTAGGCTGTGGTGCAGTGCTCACTGAAAGGGAAAGGAAGATCAGTAAATCAGTATGGCTATACTCAAAAACTGCAACTGCATTCTGATGTTAAGGTACATTTTTCCTATGTGGTCTGATAACAACATTTTAATGATATCAGCAAATGTGATTTTGAAGGCTCATTTCTCTACAAAAACACAACAACAACAAAAAAAGATAAAACATCAAATGAGCAAATGCATAATTCAAGTTTCAGACAGGAGACTTGCTTGACTGATATCAAAGACTTCCTGCCACGTAGCTTCATTTACTGCATGCATTATGCATCCTACCCAAATGAAAATGCAAATCAAAGCATTAAAATACCAAACTTAAGAGAGCTTCCTTAAGCTAAGATATGCTGTGATCAGTTCAGCTCAGTGTTGGTGCTGTAAGATTATGACTGACAGAGCCTTCCAATACACACTGCAGTGGTTTTTGAAAAGTACACACAACTACAGATGGATATTCTGAGGAGGAACACAAGAGAATTTGCCCTCAGATCTTTAAGGATGTTTCCATGTCAAAGCTGGTGGTTTTGTTGCAGTTTTCCAGCCTTCTGCAAACTGACCACAGGTCATTCATCTTGTTGAAACTCTCATCAAATGCATTTCCAGCATCATGCAATGAAAGGTAATAAACTTTTGAAGGAAATATGAGAATTTTGCCACATTTTTACACCAGTTCCATATTGAGTGCATCAGCATTGTGCTACATAAGACTGACTTTACCAGTGCCAGCTTACAGAATTCACAGAGTTCTCTAACAGCTGCTGTTAAAAGCAGGCTCCAGTAAGCATTTATCCTCCCTCTTGTTTTCTGACACAAACTGCCTTCCCCATCATCTGAGTTACAATTTATGACTAATTTCCCAATTTACACTCAGTTTTTCAAAGGTTACCTGCATTATTGTTCTACCCTACTCAGGAAGTTTTCCTTAGTGATGATTTGGGGGTATGTGGGAGAAACAGCATCAATTTTCAGGGGAAAAAAAAGAAAATAAAAATCACCTGCAGAGCCAGATGGTGGGGGAGCCCCAGATCTCTGCCATTCCGTTGCCTCTGCAGCCAGCCTGCGAATGTACTGGTCATTCACACACAGCAGGATGTTCTCAGGCTTTATATCTGTGTGGATGATTCTACACTTTGTATGCAAGTAATCCAGACCCTGAAGAACCTGCAGGCAAGGGAGAAGGAAGTCAGCCATTAGACAATCTAATTGGGAGCAAAGTGAAAATGCAAAAGTGCCAATGGATGGCCAATGAAAGGGTTTGTGTGTTTGAGAATGCTCCAGGTTAGAGCTGCTGTGATCAGTGGTTACAACCCAGTTCCACAATAACAGATTTGCATACAGATTTTAGCTGCCATTTAAAGATACTCTATTTACCCTCATAGCTTAACTTACCACAGGTGAAAAATCTAATTTTAATACTCTACAATAAAATCACACTTTCCTCCTCCCCTGCACCTCCCATGTAGAAAGGTGTTTCTACTTAAGCTACCACCCAGGAGGGAGAACCAGTTTCTCCTGCTCTTCCCTTCATTAAGCAGCCGTGCTTACTGTGACAGCTTTAAAAAATACTTCACTTATGAGGAATGACTGAGGTAAGAAGAGGCTAAAAGCAAAAACCATCACGGTTTAAGTGTCAGAAAATAACTATCTGCAGCAGAAGGGGCTTGCAGTAGAGAAAAGAAATACTAACCCAAGAATATTTTGTTGCATGAAGGAGATACCACAGATTTTTAACTTTTGTTTCCTGGGATCTGAGAAAGATCAGTGAAAGATTTTTAACTGGGTCAAGAGGAAGACTGCAGTCAGAACTGGAACTCACCTGTTTGATGATTTTTTTGACACAAGGGAGTGGAAGACCCTGATAATTTGACTTGATGATCCACTTCAGGAGATGATGCCCTAGAACTTCAAACACCATACAGATATCTGGAACTGAATCAAGGAAAAACCTGGACATCCAGACCCAAGGAGCCCCAAATTCCCAGGACTGAGGATCAAAAGAAATCCAAACCAGTTGGGCACTTTATGTTAAAGAACCCTCATCCTTCTGACACAGCTTGCCTTCCTCAACAGCATCATTTTATCCTACACAACAGTGTCATTACCTAAAATGAAATAAAATACAGAAGGATGGAGCTGCACAAAGGCCCCACTGCAGCAGTAGCCACCTCTGCTTTGAGTGGGAGCCAGTTGCACAAATGTACATCATTATTTACTGTATGTTTTGGAACAGCCTACGCTTCTGCCTCAGGCAAAACTCAATGCCTGATCTCTCTGTACCAGCATTACCTGAAAAGATAATCAAATTTCCATTTCATAAGTAATCTTCAGACCAATAAAGTCACTTTCTTTGCCCTCCTTTGCCTCTTTACCAGCAAAACAAACTTTTGACAAGCCTGGATTTCAACTATATTTATATGATCTGCTTTTGAGCTCTAAGATCTCAACAGCTACAGTCACTCCAGTGACATATTCAGTGCAATGAAGCCAAACTTCTATGAGTTTATTAGGCTGCTTTTCATCTACACTGCCAGAAAGCATACATTTCACAAGAGTGGAAGAAATATAAGCTCAAATCAACATTTGCTCAGAAAAAAAATTAGAGAAAATGCTTTATGGGTCTACCTTCTAAAATCTGCAGCTCAATTCTCTCAAGCAGCCCAGCAATTCTCACTGAAATAAAATTTAACTTATCTCAAAGTGAAAACAGTGCACAAAAGTCCAACTTTCAAACTTTGAGGATCCATTATTAGCACTTGCTACAAATCACTGCCTGTGAGAAGGCTGTTCCCAGAATGACAGGCCACTGTCAGAGCAATACACTGCAAACATCCTAACAATGCTGATAAATTACAAAGTAAGGTGTTTCCATAACTAGATAACCAAGCTTATTTTCAAGTTATAGATGTCTCATCTGCTATTTTCAGCTACTGATTTAACAAGCTGTACTGAAATAACAGGTTCTTAACAGGCTGCTCACAAAATTGAGGGGTTGAGGTAGATGGGCTCTCCTACCTCAGAGGTACCTCTGACACAGCCACTCAGTCCTGATTCACAAACTGGTGGCAGAACATTAAAAGCACAACCAGGCAGTGCTGACACAAATGACACCAGACTGAATCATCACTCTGGCTGTGAGCTCAGCAGGCAGTTTGGAGGCAGATCCTCCTACAGCTTTCCTTGGGCAGGCAAAGGGATGCCTGGGCATTGCTTGCCAAAGCAGGGCAGCTGCCCAAGAAACTCCCATCTTTTCAATTCTTGGCTTTTATTCCACAAAAGGATACGGGAACCATTCACTCCTGAAATCTTGAAGTCATCTAATAACTGAACAACTCTCTCTTTGCTTGGATCGTTTGGGTCACTGTTGCGGACCTGCAGAGAAAGAGGTTATTGTGATGTCAGATCCACTGCACTGTCTGGTTCCTACACAAATTCTGGATGATTTGGAAATATCAAGCATGTGACAGATGTAAACTCCCCAAAATGGAAAAAAAGAATAAAATAAAACTGAGCCCAACTCACCGATTTCAGCAATTTGATTTCATCCAGTGCTGTTTCTGTGTAGTGCTCTGCACTCTTCACCACCTTCATTGCCACAAATCTCCTCCCTCTGTGCACACATGGCAAGTGAATTGGGAACCGTTAATGCTCATACAAAGAACTTATTCTCTAGGATTATCCCAATTCTTTTGCATGCAAGAGAGTTTATTTCACGCATCATGGAAAAATAAGGTTTAAACACTCAAAAGACTGCCTTTGAGTCTTTTTTTAACAAAAGATTCATGTTAGTCATTTCTCAAAATATGGAAAAATAGGTCAGAGACTGAACACATCTCTTCCCACAGATATGGTTTGTCCTGTTAAGTCCCTCCCACACACTTGCATGCACAATATCAGAAGAGACTCCGGTTCCAGGATGTGGACAGCTAATACTTTGTGGTTTTATCTAAAAGTAAAAGGATGTTTTCTGCTCAGGTTTGTGCCTGCCTGGCAGGAACAGCAGGCAGAACAGGAGCACTCACTGGATGTCCCAGGCCAGCCACACGGTGGAGAAGTGACCCCATCCAAGCTTCCGAATCACGTGGTAGCGTCCATTGAAGAGATCTCCTATTTTCACAAGGTGGTAACCCCCTGGAAAAACACAGCAACCAGAGAGCAGGTGTGGGGAACAAGCATCACAATCACTGCAGCACCACTAAATATTTCCCCAGTGAAAACAGTCTGCTGGGCTGACCAGCTTTGCAAAACAGGCTGCGATGGTAACAGAATCTTCCAGCTAAATATCAGCATTGCTTCTGTATGCTCTGAGCCCAGAACGGGAAACAGGTAACCAAGATCTGGAAATGGAACTTGGAACTGCAACCAAGATCCAAAGAACAATTTTCCTGACTGGAAAGCACTCTGCCACTGAAAACAGGAAAGTCTCCTCTGCACCCTTCATATTTCTCAAGCTACTGACGATACAGGGGGATTCCATCACAGAAGCAAAAACATGAAAAGCCAAGGATGGAACTGGCAGAAAACAGAAGAAGAAATTGTGATTTGGTGTTTTCATTTGCTCTATATTTCATTTCTGCTCAGAGAAACAGGGGAAGGCTATTTGCAGAAACAAAATTTTCTGAAGAACAGATATCAAGATAATGATCTGATCTTCAAAAGAAAAGAATAATTAAATGCCTACTTGTTTTTATCAATATTGAAAGCCCTCTGGCACTGGAGGAAAAGTTAACAGCTTTAAATTTATGCATTAAAAAGTTTTGCAACTCAAATCCTGACTGATAACAGAGGGAAACTTGGAGACCACCTTCTCCATTTCATGTTGGCTTGAAAAATGTTATTATCATCCTGCAGTTTCAAAGTACTCTTAATGTAAGAGGGAGTCTATGTTCATTCTCTACAGCAAATGGGAAATGGAGGGGATTCCTTGATTGCATTGAAAATCATCTTAAACAGGCAAATGCTCACCTTTACAGTAATCATTTGGATCCTCTTGCTCATCATCATCTGATCCCAGGATTTCCTCCTCTTGCTCTGGAAGATCGCTCTCGGATTGAGCAGCAAGGCTGCGGTGCTGGTTGTCGGGTCTGAAAGGGATCACACTGCATTTCTGACATGGATCACACTGCATGTCACACACACACAGAGATCACACTGCATTTCTGACATGGATCACACTGCATGTCACACACACACAGAGATCACACTGCATTTCTGACATGGATCACACTGCATGTCACACACACAGAGATCACACTGCATGTCACACACACAGAGATCACACTGCATTTCTGACATGGATCACACTGCATGTCACACACACACAGAGATCACACTGCATTTCTGACATGGATCACACTGCATGTCACACACACACAGAGATCACACTGCATTTCTGACATGGATCACACTGCATGTCACACACAGAGAGAGATCACACTGCACTTCTGACATGAATCACACTGCATGTCACACACACACACACAGATCACACTGCATTTCTGACATGGATCACACTGCATGTCACACACACAGAGATCACACTGCATTTCTGACATGGATCACACTGCATGTCACACACACAGAGAGATCACACTGCATTTCTGACATGGATCACACTGCAGGTCACACACAGAGAGAGATCACACTGCACTTCTGACATGGATCACACTGCACATCACACACACACAGAGATCACACTGCATTTCTGACATGGATCACACTGCATGTCACACACACACAGATCACACTGCATTTCTGACATGGATCACACTGCATGTCACACACACAGAGATCACACTGCACTTCTGACATGGATCACACTGCATGTCACACACACAGAGATCACACTGCATTTCTGACATGGATCACACTGCATGTCACACACACAGAGATCACACTGCATTTCTGACATGGATCACACTGCATGTCACACACACAGAGATCACACTGCACTTCTGACATGGATCACACTGCATGTCACACACACACAGATCACACTGCATTTCTGACATGGATCACACTGCATGTCACACACACAGAGATCACACTGCACTTCTGACATGGATCACACTGCATGTCACACACACACAGAGATCACACTGCATATCTGACATGGATCACACTGCATGTCACACACACAGAGATCACACTGCACTTCTGACATGGATCACACTGCATGTCACACACACACAGAGATCACACTGCATATCTGACATGGATCACGCTGCATGTCACACACAGAGAGAGATCACACTGCATTTCTGACATGGATCACACTGCATGTCACACACACAGAGATCGCACTGCATTTCTGACATGGATCACACTGCATGTCACACACACAGAGATCACACTGCATTTCTGATACAGATCACACTGCATGTCACACACACACACAGATCACACTGCACCTCTCTCACACACAGAACACACAGCAGTGCTTTTATTCCTAACCTAAAAGCAGCCAGAAATAATTTTTTGCATACTAGCGAGAAATGCACCTTAATGCCCTAGATTCACTTGCATAGTGGAATCAAGCAAAGTCCAAACAAGAGAGATTTAAAAGCTTAATGATCCCACCAAAATATTAGCCTCTGAACCCCTTCTCTGCCTTTCTCTAAAGCAGATTTATATTTTGTTATACTAGGTAAAGCTTGGAAATTTAAATATTGATTAATTTTATTTTAAAGACTAACATCAATTAGTTTTTACTCTCTTCTGGGGGGGAAAAAAGTTAAGCATTGACATTCAAGGTCAAATGAATATTTAACAGTCCTTCTGCTTCTAACACTTTAGAACACTAGAGCCCCTAATCTTGACATTTATTTCTCCTGTTCTCAAGGGGCAGGCTGCATTTTTAGCTCATCTCTTCACTCGAGATCCAAAGTTTATTACAGTTGTCTGAGCTAGGGAGAGTGGGAGGACACAGAGCAGATGTTCAGTAAACCCTCCTGAGAGCTTGTGATTGCAGAGGGATTGGAATCAGGCACTAAGGTGGTGGAGGTTTTTCACTCCCACAATCATAAATAAGTGTTCATTTTATGTGTTTAACTTTCCATCAAATGTTCTGCTCTGAGTTCTTGCTTGTGAAGGCCACGTCAGCAAAGGCCACCTCCATGCCCTGTGCTCCCCAAATAAAACATCTCCCATGCCTCAGCTCTTTCATGGCATCACACTGATCACACACAAACAGCTCAGGAAAGGCTAATACCAAAATCAGGTAATTAATTTACTTTACAAAGCATTACAGGGAACAATGAAATGCCTACAAAGATTCAAGATACCCCTGTACAAAGCAAACATTTGTAATGAAAACAATGCCTACAGACCACTTGCTTTGGCAGGATTTAAGGGCAAAGTACTGCCAGATATCAACATTAAGTTTCCTTTCCTCAGAAGCAAGAGATATTAAAAAAAAGCTGGAGTTGTCCAAAGAAGTGGGCAGCAAACCTCATTAGAGCAGTGACACACAAGCTCAGATAACATTCCTCACAGAGAGTTCCCAGCAGTGAATTAACGGAAGTTTCTTCTATTGAAACTATTGTTGCAGGGAAGCAGCAGATAACACCAGTGCCTTCCAGCACCCTCCTTCAAATTCAGCTCATTTTGCTGCAAGAAGGAAGAACTGCCCACCCAGTGGCTATGCCAGCAATACAGGCAGGCCCTCAGATGCATTTTTCACAACTTAGTCCTGAGCTGGACTCCTGCTGACCATCACATCAGGGCTGTACTAACTCATCTTAATCCATGGGAAAAATGTAATCTTTTCATTTGGAACAGTTATACAGCAGAATGAATGTTCAGCACTGACCTACTACACATGCACTCTGCTGAGAATTCACACATTAAACACACTGCTAACACACTCAAATACAGCCACCTTAAACATCATAAAAAGGGAGAAATCTTGTATTCCAACCTGATGATAACTAAATTTGTAGTCACTTAAAATCCCCAACTCAAGTTCCTTTAAACAAGGAAGAGCTACAAAGGTCATTTCCAGGCACAACCCAGCACCAGACATTTACTTTCAGTCTGCTGTCATTAAGTCCTGCTGGTTTTTTTAAATTCAGGAACAGCTTAGTGGTCTCAAACCATAAACCAAAGACTGCCAAGCTAATGAGACTTCTATTAAGAACCCTGTAGCTTGATCCAGCCCTGAGATTTTAGTATTTAGACTTTTCAGTCACTGAATTATAAGTCAGGGGGAGGAAGAAGGAAATCTGCAGTAGGGGGTGCAGAAAGTCTTAGAGGTCAAAAAGCTTCTTTAAAATTGCTGCATTTTTTGGGACAATTGAGATACAAATAAAGTGACATTTTATCCCCCAAATAAGAGCAGGCAAGAAATGGCCACAGATATTGAAGGGTTGAAGGGGAGATTAGATGCTCACAGACAACAAATCCCATAGACAGGGTAAAGAGAATAGGAGCTGGACAGAAAGATTTTTAAGCCAGGAACCTCACATATAGCCTGAGTAGTAAAGAGTAATTCTCCCCAGTGCTGTTTTGGGATTTTCACTTTTTTGACTGCACAGGATGGAAGGGATTAAAAAGGACTCTAAAGAAAATTGCCCTGAAGTGGCAGTGATGCAGACAGACACATCACACCGTTCTGCAGTCCCAGTGCTTCTCAAAAACAGCAATTCCATGCAGGGAGGAAGAAGTTACTGGAAGCACTAAAGCCCATTCTCCTGGAAGCTTTCTGTGCCCCTCCTAAGGGGCTGACTAATCCTGCTGCTGGCAGTCTCACACACGACACACCCTGGAGTCTGCAGCTGAGTCTTTCATGGGGATCCAAAAGCATTTCACTTCTACATTAGAGTCTACGGTACCAAGTAATGTAAGAAAGCTGAATTCAGGTCACACACATCTCTACAGTGCTATTTCCTTTATGAAATCACCTCCAAAATACACCTCATTCTTTTGCCTTCCTGTGAAAATCTGTTTGATGTTATTACACACCACCCTGTTCTTCCCCTGAAATGACCATGTCAGCCCAAGATAGAGATTAAGAGAGAATCAATCAGTGCAGAACATGTATTAATACCTTAGAAAAAATTATATACAAAAGCACAAGCCTCATCTGTCTGCTTTGCTCACAAAGACAGTACTCTAAAAGGCACAAAAGGCTGTTAAAGACAGCAGAAAAATCCATGCCCAGCATTTAGAGATAACAGCTGAAACAGCTGTTGTCAAAATTGCAAAATGCAGATAAAGTATATAAAAATCCTATACTAAGTGATTGTTTACACGTTAAAAACTAAGTGTTCTAGGGTAGCTTTTTCTTTCCTAGCCACCTCTGATCTACAGAACACCAGGATCACCTTCTCCTTTTGCTCCCTCATTGTGCTAATTAATCATCAGAATGAACAGGATCTGCAGGGTCTCTCTACAACTACACAGCAATATTTTACTTAAGAAAAACAACGTGGAACAGAAAAGCTAAGGCAAAATGCTAAGTCTTCTATGGAATTTGTGTGAATTCACATCCAGAGAGACCCTCCCAAAAGTCCTTATTCCCTGAAGAGCTGCAAATTCTCGAGACAGAATTAGAGAGGGGAACCTACCTGCAAGAAGCACGGCCTCCCATGGATAAAGATATTCCCGAAGACAGCCCAATAGTTTTCGAAAAAGCCATCAAAAGTCAGAGACCACAGTGCTGGGCATGGAGGGGGACATCAGCAGCAGGCAGAGGGGCTGGCTCTCCTCAAATGCAGCAAAGCTTTGTGCAAGAGTGAAGGAGAAGAGGGATTTGCCTCCAGCACCCAGCTGCAGCTGCCCAGCACTGCATTGCAGGTGAAGGACCGTGCAGCAAGGCTGGGGCTTGCTCTCAGCTGATCTTCCTGCAAATTCAGTCATGTCAGGGGGGTGAGCATAAAGATTCATCCCCTCCTCTTGATGTCTACGTGTCTCTTCTTCCCTCTAATGAAATTAGAAATTCAGGCAGATACTTTGTTTCATCTTCCTGAACCAGCCGGTTTTATTTGCCTATTCAATAGCCCAGTGGATTCAAAGCTGGGATGAAGACAAGGATCACGGTAATTGTCGACAGAGAAACCCTTTTGATAGAGGAATTCCAGCACAATCACTCAGCAAGCAAAGAGTGTTCAAAGGAAAAATAAATTTTCTGATGTATTTCCACACCTCCCCTTCCAGAGTTACAAGAAAAACTTATCCTTTATGCTTAAAATGACAAAACAGAAGGAGTCAAATCTTCTTTAAAAAGTTGAACTGAGTATTTTTCACAGCAGCGGGTACTTAACACCATCTTCCAACAATGCACAATTCCCAGTCATTTCCTGTGCCTGTTTATCCTGCTGGTTTATGTAAGTGATAGGGGAAACAAGTCACCAACAATGTGACATAGCAAGTAACAATTCAGAGATTTCTGTCCTAGGGAGGACTTTATTAGTGAAAGACACAACGATGCTGCCCCTGCACTTTCAAAGCAAGAGGTTTAAAGAATTGCCTCCATCCACTTGAATGTCTAAAATACTTTCCTCTTAAAACCTCACAGAAGTTTGAATGCTTTTAATAGTTTAGCATTGCCAAACCTGTGCATATTAGAAAAGGAACTAAAAACATTCAAAATTTTCCACTGTAGACAAGATTTTGCTCCATGCTCACTGAAGATACCACCCAACCCCTGCAATGCACAGCAGGGATGGTGAAGTTATTTGCAGGAGCTCAGATTTGAGTCACTCGCTTGCTCCTTACAGAAGGTGTTAAAGCAGTTTGGAAAAACACTGTGGAATTCTCTTGCCAGTTTTCAGTGGAATCACTTATCTGGTCCACACACAAAAAGGAAGGCAAAAAATGATTAAGAAATCTCAGCCACACAATGTGGGTTCTTACAGACTTGCAGAGAAGGAAGGGTACCCTCTATAAATTACCAGACACACAGCCAAGTCTCCACACTCAACTTCACCATCACACGCTGAATGTGTTCTCTCTGCTCCAAAAAATTACATTTAAAACAAAATTGAAAGGAGGTGTTTGGTTTTCCTATTCAAGAGCATTAAGAGTGACTTCAAAACTCTGTTATGGACAGAAAAGATTCTTCCTTGTCCCTAAAACAGCAGAAATACTGTCCAAGCTACCCAATTGCTTGCCTTGAATAGATACAAAAGCAGACTCCTTCCACCCTGAAGCAAGTCAAGGTACATTTAGGCCGAATCACTTTTGTCACACCCATCATCCTTAAATACATACTAACAAAATGAGATACTCTCCTTACTCCTCTCTCTGTCTCTGCCTCTCCCCTGAAATTTGCAAAGAGGATGCCCATCTGCAGGAAACTGAAGGGAAATGCTTTCCTAATTTGAAGTAGCCTACAACACAGTGTTTATAAGCAGTGTCACCCCTTACTGGTGAGCTCAAATTGCACCGTGAAACACCCCCGAGAAAAACTCAGTTCAGTGAAGGCAGGAGGAATGACAAACCCAGCTCCCACTGCAGGCACCAGATAAAGGCACTGCAAACACACCCCAGGACTCTTCTTTCCACCTCAACCGTCCAGCCAGAGGTTTGCTGGGCTCCACACCCAATGCAGCAAGATCTCACTTAAGGATTCCGTGTTTTCCTTTGAGAAGAAGCTCCATATGGCATGGTGAAAAGCCAGGATTTAAAACCCCTCTCCCATTTCCATATCTGTGCATGGAGACAATGTCTCTTTAAGGAAGAATGCTTGCAGGCTGCAGCTCATTACTATTTCTTAGTGCGCCTGTAATTTCATGTTAAGGCACATCTAGTGAGAATGAGAGCTCACACGCAGATCTGCTGGCAAACCTCATGCTCAATGAATATGGAAACTTCACACAGCTTCCAGCATGAATCCAGGTCTGAAATGATCAAAGTGTTTTCCTGGTTGCATGCAGCCTTTCTGCTCCAGAAATTCCAACTGTTTTGGGGAGAATTATAAATCATCGATGGTGAGGGACTTATGAGTGCACAATCCATGTTATTTTGTGATTATTGCATCTCATTCACTGTTGCATCCCTATTTTTCTGAGTAAATAACTGGTGTTTTCTGCCAGTAGGGCAGATCCACAATACTTGCTGCTATACAGCACCCATCCCAGAGCAACAGGAACACCACTGTCAAGAATTTAAAAGAAGACTGGAGATGGTCAAACATTTAGCTTTTAAATACCAGTACTCAGAGGCACCAAGACATACTTTTGATTAGCAGATCTGTGGGAGCTCAGTTTGAAGACAAGTACTGGCTTTCACATAAGAAAGGTATTAAAACACAAATAACAGGCAATCAAACTTCTTCCTTCCCATCCCCACTCCCCCACACAAGCACTTAACAAGCTGCTGGTAGAGCTGTCTGCCAGCCCAGCTATCACAAACCAAGGGATTTCTATGGAAACCAGCAAATTTCAGTTGTGTCCTGTCATGGTTTGATAACCACTCCAGCATTTGAATGAAAAAATGTGAGGGCAATGGAAATTACAGGTTCTCACCTTCAGAATTCCAAGAAACTCTGCCTGCTCTCTTTCTACGGGAGCGTTAGGATAAATGCATGCTCTACGTCACTGATATAAAATGAAACTTTTGAGACAGGAAGGAGTGAAGGAAATAAGATCGTCCTGAACTTGCAGAAAATTAAGAAAGTGTTTCTGCAAATGTAAAGAAAAAATGTATTACAGAGAAAGATTGAATGTGTGATCTAAACTATCATGGAACATTAGATACTAAAAGCACATTGCATGTGGTTTCAATATAGATTTTATGGAAAGTCATGAAACAACCCAGTTAAGCCTATTTTAGAAGATTTAACTAGAGCAGCTTTGTATTTAAATAGAATAAATGTTGTGGAACTGTACCTAAAGTTAGAGGCTGACACTGACTTCAATTAATTGCAGAGCATAAAGCACATGCAAATTGCTTTAGTTTCTGAGATACAATCTAATAAACTTAGAGTAGCAGAGAAAAAAGTTGAAGCATAAAGTGTAAGAATATAAACACATCATTTGACAAATAACATGGCTCTGCACTCAAATCGAGGTTAGTGGCAAAATCAAGAGCTAACCAGCAGCGCATTCAACCTGTCCTGAATATGTGGTTAAAGAAAGATTCATTAAAAACCCATAACATGCCAGCTCTAAACGTTATCATTCAGCAGCCTCAACATCTACACAGAAATTAGCCTTCCCAGCCGCACTGTGAACTCTGTTGGCAGAGTCAGTATTGCTGGTCTGCAGCTAGAGAAAGAAAGAAAAAAACAAGTAACATGTATAGAATTAGACAATGGATTATTCATACAGAAATCAGAGGAGGAGGAGAGCATTTAAAAATTGTCCTAATGCTACCTTCAAGGAATACCAGGAACACGTAAGGAATAGCACGGAACCATAATGCATGTCTCCCAAATACTTTGGTTAAGGCTCCTCACTCTTCAAAAGCCCCATCTCAAAACCACTGACTCTTGGCTGAAGGCAACAAGAAAGAAATATTTTAAATTCCTGTGATGTGTCTGAGAAAGCATTACTCTAGGCCTAAAGGAAAAAACCTCCAACTGCCACCCCCAAAGCCTTAGCCTCGCTATCTTTGGTCCTAGACACCTTCAAGTAAAATCATCCTGAGTCACCAGAGATTTTACAGAAATAAGCAGCACCTTATGGAGTATACAGAACCAGCTCTAGGACTAACATCACCTTTCAGTAGAAAGGGATCCATGAGCAGCACTGAACACGGCATTCAGTGCAGCCTGCTGAAGGCCATTGTTTAGCATTTACTCGAGTTCTTCTAATTTCTACATCTGCCTCCAAAAGTTCCCCACACATAAAGACTCGTGACATTCCTGCGGTGAGAAAGAAGCCACACGAGAGCATCAAAGTTAGAGAACGAAGTAAACAACACACCACGGCATTCTTTCGGCAAGAAAAAAAAGAAAATCTCAGGGGAAAAGCGAGTCAAGAAGGGGGAGAGGGTGGAGAGAAGTCGGTTCCTACAGGCAGCAGTTGCTGAAGTGCCCCGGGGACTGCAGAGAGGGGACGCTGACAACTCCGTCCGAGCTACAGCCCGCGGCCAAGGGGAGCCGGCAAGGGCAGCCCATCACCCGCAGCTCCGGCCCTGAGCACCACCGCAGCTCCCCGGCCGGGTTTCGGGGAGAAGCGGGGAAGGCAGAGCCTGCCGTTCCTGCAGCCCAAGGAGCGGACCCGGCGAGGGGAACCGGCCAGAGCCGGGCGGCAAAACGGCCGCCCCGGGCCACGCGCTGCGCCGGCTCCGCTCCGAAACGTGCGCTCGGTTAACTCCGGTTAAAAACCCGCCCGGCCCCGGGGGCCCGCACGTTCCTCCGCCCCCAGCGCCCTCCGGGCCGCCGGGCCCCGCGGCCCCTTCCCCGCGGGGAGGGCCGGGGAACAAAGAGGCGGCGGTGCCGGCGGGAGATGCCGCCCGAAGGGAGCCGCGGCCGCACTCACTTCCTCTGGGCCTTGTCCTTCTTGGCTTTGGTCCGCTTCTTCCGGGCCTGCAGCGCCAGCACTGGGGGAGAGAAGGAGAGAGAGGCGTGAAGGGCGGCGGGCCCTGCGGGGGGCCCCGCGGGGCGATGGAGGCCGCGCCGCGCTCACCTTTCCGCTCCATGGCCGCCACCGCCGGCGGCCCCGGGCGCCTGCGCTGCGCCCGCCGGGCTGGGCACGCGCGGCTCGGCCGCCTCAGCCGCGCGGAGCCACCGCCTCCCGGCCCGGAGCCGCCCCTGCCCTGCCCTGCCCTGCCCCGCCCGCCCTGCGCGGCTCCGGCTCCGGCTGCGGCGGCGGCTCCGGCTCCGGCAGCGGCGCGGGCGGGGCGCAGGCGCGGGGCCGTGCGGGAGCCGCCCCGAGCCGAACGGCGGCGGTGCCGGTAGTGCCGCGGGACGCGCTGCGGGCTCCGTTTGGCCGCTCGGGGCGCGCACCGGCCTCCCGCACCTGTACCCGCCCCGCCGGCCTCGCTCAGCCCGCAAAGCCTTCCACTGGATCCAGGTGTAAAATCATGTGCCCCGAGCGGAGTGCGACGCCCATCAGACTCGGAGATTCTTAATATTAACTCATTAATTAATAACGACCACGGAAAAAAACCTTTGCAGTTACTGGGGCGTTCAGGCATTGTGTTGCATGCGTTAAACAAATACCTGTGTATTTGTTAAGGTGGTTATGTATTCACCTTAGAACTCTTGCAGGTTCTAGTATTTGCAGTTTTTCTCAATACTATTTAATCTGAAAGGATCAAGATGAATGTGTAGGGGATATGAAATAAAACCACAATCATTTGCAGCCTGGGTTTCTGCAGCAAGCCCTGCCAGGAAACCATCGTGGCATCCCACCAGTTGGGAAGAACATTAGAGCATCGCTGCGTGCAAAACAACTGGACTTGTTGCAACTACGTCAGGTAAGAACTTCAGGCTGCCAACAAAAATTATAGACAGCCCTTTAAGCTCTGACTTCTGTGGGTTTTTAGAGGTATAGGTGGAATATTTGGTTATAAAGCAGGTGCTTTGTCACTTCACAGCCCATGTGCAGGGATTTGTGCTTGGCTGAACACAGAAGCCTTGTGTCCATAAGTGGACAATGGTACGGCACTGCACACCTGGATGGGGAAAAGATCAGGATTGACTGGATTCCCTCTCAGCTGGATATTTGTTTTGCAGCATGAACACCCTTGACTTGCATGCTGACATTCTGATGTGTGATTTGTCCCCTGGTGCTAAACTCTGCAGTCATTGTGGTAGGAAGGGAAGATTTGGAGCTTTGCTGAACAAGATGAAAAAAAAATCTCTTAAGTTTTCAGTGGAGACCTTTCACAGTGCCAATAGCTAGGAATCCATTTCATCTTAAATCAAGGCTGCCATTGGAGAGCCAACAGAATCTGGAAATGAGGGCTGTGCTTTTCATGGGGTTTTGAACAGAGCTGAGAGAAGCTTGGCGTGAGGCCACTGTCCAGAACAATGTAGGGAAGCATACGTGGTTTGAGAATTGCTCAATACCATTTGGGCCTTCAGTTTTTCCTGTCTTTCAGTCCAAGAAGTTCCAGGATTCAGTTTCCTCTGCAGTAAGAGACTCTACACAGTCTTCTTGAAAAGCCAAGTTCATATCTGGATATAACTCTTAGCCAAGGGTGGCCAGACTGTCAAGGTGGTCAAATGCAGTTCCCATAAGGAGGTGACACCACCTGAGCTGGCAGGGGAGCAAAGGACAGCCCAAACCCCCAGCTCTCGAGGGGCTGGGCTCACAGGAGCTGCTGGAGGTGACAGCCCTGAGCTGCTGTGGGTCCCTGCTGCATTGCCAGGGTTTGCCCTGCTTGCTCTCTGCAGGCACAGGTGTTATCCCAGAGCTGGCACACAGCATCAGTCCCAGGCAGGCTGCCCCTGCGTTGCTCTCAGATGAATCACAAATACTCTGTGTGCTGTTCACATGATAGCCTGGGCTGGAGAAGCCCAGAGCACTGGGTACATCAATTACTTGACCTAATTAACACTGCAGAAAAAGAGGGGATGGTGTTTTGATTCCTTCTGACCTAGAAGAAAACCATACAAACACTGCATCTGAGAAGCAAAAATAAACAGAACTACCCCACCTGCCCAAAACCAGAGAAGTGTTTCCTGTATTAAGTTCTTTAGTGAGTGGGTTAAATCAGGACTTGACCTACATGATTTATTTCCCATGTATGTGTTTGAATCAGAATTTCCAGTAGCTAAACTCTGACTAACCTCACCACCCAGTGCTCCTTCTTCCCCCTTTTAATTCCCTGGCAATGCTGGTGATTTTTTATTTTAATTTACAAATCAAATATAGGTGAAGCTTCTGGCATCCCTGAACTGTGACCAGTGACTGTGGGGACTCACATTAACGTTACAGAGCTGTGTCCCCCTCCATAATTTCACTGTCAAGGGTGGCTCTGCTGACAAGTGGATACAAAATGGAGAACAGAGAAAACACATGAAACAGGGAAGTGGCAAATGAACAGGGAAAAAAAATCATGAGGAAGCAAAGCAGACATTTTTCTTAAACAATGAGCTGGAGGAAGAAATAGAAGAGATTTTCTTATTAAACAATGCAATGATAAAGTTTCCAATAATATTAGCAAAATTCTCCCTTTGAATTCTGGACAAAACTTATTTTATTGCATCAGGTAGTTTTGGGTGGACAGACTCTTAACTTTACATCACATGTCATAAATATACACAATTCAACTCTTACCATCAAATGATCTTCTTTCTCTGACTCCAGAATTTCATCCAATCTCCTTCTTATACTTTTTTAAGATCTAATAGGACAGTGGTGGAACAGAAGGCTTTTGCACAACGTAAAGGATCTCACTGTTACAGAAAGTAACCTTGTTGACAAGCCTTCGTGGTTACTGAGAACTAGAAAACACAACAGCAACTCAAGCTACAGCTCTGTTTGCCTGCATTTATCACCAGAAAATTCCTTTCCAGCAGTGTAAGTTGGACAAGACCCATAGTTTTTGGCTTCAGGTGATGAAAGAGCTGGTTCTCCAGAAAGAGAAGGCTGGCTCCCCTGCTCCCCTTTCCCTGTGCGGTCCTGTCCCTCTTGGCAGCAGCAGGCTGATAGATTAGCTCACCACACCTTGGAGAACCTCACCCAGTGGCTCAGTCTTGAGTCTCAAGCCCTGTCAAGGTCTCAAAACAATAGTTTAAGTTTCAGTGTACACTGAAACAAAGCCCAGATAAATGATGAATAAGAGATTCTGTGTTTACTTTCACAGGAGGACTTAGCAGAGCAGAAAAAGCCATAAGCATTGAGAGTCCAGACTAGATCCAAAAAGAGATTCAGAAAGAAAACTGTGATATTCATAGTCAAACCAGACTAAAACAAAGAAACAAACCCACAATCACTGAGACCTGTTTCTTCTGACACCACAGCAGGAACTCCAGCATTGTATTTACTGTCCTGTACACATGCCCCAGTCACTCCAAACCACAGAGAGAGCGAGGTGTGTCTGACATCCTTGTGCACAATGACCCTTTTCAAGGTAAAACTAAGAGGAAGCAAAAGAGTTTGCAAATTAGAGGTGTTAAGGACCCTAAGATACCAAGAAATAGTTACTTTATAGGTGCAAGCAGTGGTAACTTTTAAGTGTTTACTCCTGTGGGCTTCAATGACTTACAGCGCCATAGGACATGGTGCTTTGTGTAGAGAAAGAGTTTTGATAGGGAAAACCAAATATTTTAAAAGCAAGCTTCCATAGCCCATTCAGAATGCGTCCATCTTGCACTGCATTGCTAACAATTCAATAAAGCTTGAGATGAAAAGCTAAGTGGCCTTGAATACAAATCCCTAACATTAATTACTTTCTGTGATATTCTGTACTTACTACCTGGTGAAGACCCCATGGGTTCCACCCCAAAATTAGCTTAACCTGCTGCACTTAATATCTTGAGATTTATGCATGCACTTGAAAGCAAACATATCTGTATCTGATATTGTGAGGCCTTTTGAGAAGTATTGAGAAGCAGCTTGTTCTCAAAAAACACAGAGAACGATCAGGACACTGGGAAATCTGTGCAGTGCGAGCTCAGCTCTTCCCAACGCCCCTGACTTAACATCCCTGGAAGGGAACAAAACATCTTTGGGAAGTTTACAGGAACAACACGCGCGCTAGGGCTGAGATACACCCTGGCACGCCGTTACTCACCCTGTGCTGCCCTAGCTAAGCTTTCTCATCTATTTTCCTTTTCTTTTTACTTTCAGAACAGCTCAAGGAGAAGCGAGGCGCTCGCTGAGGGGAGGGCGGGACCCGGCCCGGCCCCGCCGCCCTCAGCGCCGCTCTCGCGAGACGCGGCCGCGCGGGCTCCATATTGGGGCATCTGTGCCCTGGGCCCGGAGCTCTCGCGAGCGCGGCCCCGAGGAGCCCCGGGCTGCGCCGCCCGCGGGGAGCGGCTCCGCGCTCTGTGCGGGGACAGCGGGGCCGGTGCCCGCCGGTGCCCGCGGCCGCCTGGGCTGTGCGGGGTGTTCAAGGTCGGAACCCGGCTGCGCCGCCCGGGCTGTGCCGCTCGGGGCGGGGCGTGAGCGGCGGAGGCGGCGGCTGCGGTGTCGCCTGCGCCGTCCCACCTGCGGCGGGAGCGCGTCCCCGCCCCGCACGCCGGCGCCCCCGCCTCGCTCGCCGCTGGCCGCACGACCGCCGGCCGCGCCTCACGGGGCCATCCCGCCCCTCGTGGCACAGCCCGGGGAGGGAGAGCGGCGGGGGAAGGCGGTGACACGGCCGCGCTCGGCCTCGCCCCCCGTGCCTGTGGGAGGGGGGCAGCGGCGGCGCGGGGCGGGGCGCGAGGGGCCGGCGGCGGCAGCGGGGGCGTCGCTGCTGCGGGGCTGCCCCCGCCCGGGAGCGCTCGGGGGAGGGAGCGAAAGAAGGAAGGAAGAAGTCGCTGCTGCCGCTGCAGGAGGAGAAGAAGGTAGTGGCGGCGGCGGTGCTGTTGCAGCCGCAGGCAGAGCCTCCCCCTCCCGCCGGGCCGGGCGGGGCGGGCTCCGCAACCGAGATGTCTCAGGAGCGGCCCAAGTTCTACCGGCAGGAGCTGAACAAGACGGTGTGGGAGGTGCCCGAGCGCTACCAGAACCTCTCCCCGGTCGGCTCCGGGGCCTACGGCTCCGTCTGGTGAGTGCTGGGAGGGGACGGGGCAGTGCGGGGGAGGTCGCCTTAGGTCGCTGCCCCGCCCCGCGGCCCCCTGTGCCCTGCAGGGACCCGGGCGGGCTCCGTGCGGGGTGGGCGCCGCGGCCAGCGGGGCTCCTCTGTCCCCCGGGACTCCTCTGTCCCCCAGAGATTCCCGTTCCCCAGCTCTTCTCCTGCAAGAGACATTTTTCCTCCCCGGCTTTACGCGCGGTGCTGCCGGGAAGCCGCAGTCTCGTCTTTGGAATGCGTCGGGGATTGCACCACATGGCAGGTGGCTCTGAAACATTTTTGCAGGGGAAGATAATAATGTGTCGTCGCCGCCCCCCCCCCCCCCCCCCCCGTCCCGCTCCGAATGAGCTCATATGGACATATTTCAGCGAGGTTTCTTGCAGTTATAGGTGGGGAGTGCAGAGGGATGGAGCCTGGTAAGCCCCCCCATAGCTGGCTTTGCAGAGCTGAGGGCTTGGCAGCTCTTGTCCCAGTTTCTTTCTGGACCTGAAGGATAGATTATATTTGAGGCAATTGTATTCTCATCCGGAATCAAGAAGTAGAGAGAATGCTGGGAGGGCTGGTTTCGTATTCCTGACTTGTTATAGTGGATTTACAAGCACCAATATTTTCTTGGCAATAATAGATGAACACAGGAGGACTCGTTTTATTGCTGTGGAATTACTGCAATACACACACTGCAGTATGTGCTCCCCGGGAGAGTAAAGTCCTGCTGTGAGACCTGCAGAAATACAGGGAGCTGCAAGAGTTTATTTTTTAATGCTTACCCAATAGGAACAAACCAGGCTGTATGTGTGAGATACAATGCGTCCTTAATTTGTAGCTTCTCTGCTGAGCTGCGGTGGATCATTAAACATAAATGGAGCTGCATACTTTGCTTAAGCTTAAAGACAAGGTAGTATTTGAATCAGTTTGACTCTAGACTTTAGCAGTCATTTAGTTAAATGTTCACAGATTACTGCCTCCTTTGATAAAGAAACATCTTCCACATGAGCATTCTGGGTTTTATTCTGTGTTCTTTGGTTCTGCCAAAGTGTGAGCAGAATTTTGAAGTATGGGTGCATAATTACAAAGCTGCTTTGCTGTTGTGTTCGAGCAGGCATGCATATGTTTTTATTAATGTAGCATGCAAATTTACATTATGGGTACCAATTTCATTATAAGGAGGGACACATGCTGTATTTTGCTAGTAAAGAAAATAAGTTCCTTTGCATGTGCTACAGTTTTAATGAAACACTCAGCTGTTCTTAACCTGTTATAAAATTGTTGGTAAGTTGAGCTTAAATACCTTGCATTTTTAAAAATGCTGTGATTGAAGTGTGCAGAGGCTTGCATTTCATAAAAGTAAACCAGGCTGGTCAATTTTGTAGCAAGAATAACCAGTATGCTTACTGAAGTGTGTTTTTGGTTTGGTTGTTGTTTCTTTTAAGTATAACTATAGAATGATTTTGATTGGAAGGGAATAGACAGGTTTCTTTTGGTGAAAGAAGGACCTTGTTGACAGAGCTGATAAATACCCCTGTAAGTGTCACAGAGTTATGCAACTCCTGAAATGTAATGGGAAATTAATTTGCTGGTGCCTTGTCCTTTGTATTTTAAGGTTGATCCTACATCATATACCCCACTCCCATTTTCTCTTCCACTCCCTGCAATCTCCACTGTACATGTAATACTTGCAAAGTTTGTTTTCAACCAGTAACTAAAGAGTTTGCATCATGAATTTCCTGTTTTGCTGTGTCAAAACTTTCAAAGATTGTGCAACTTTGTTCAGACCAAGTGAAACAGTTTTGTATTGGAAGCAATTTCAGACATGTGGCAGAGTCTTTTTACAGTCCATGTTAATGGCTTCCTGTATGTTCTTCTAAAAATAGCTTTCAGAAAAGATGTTGTGATATGGAAAGTATGTCAGAATTGAAAAATTCAAGAAAACAACAAAAACTTTTGCATATTTATGGATGTGTATTAAGCTACAAGTGGTGATGCATATTATTTATGTATTCCTGCACGGACTTGTTCTGCTCTGTCCCTTAAGAGTTTTTGAATGTGCTGTGAGCATGGCTGGGAGCTCCCTAATGCACAGACCTGACTACTGGGAGCCCGTGGATGGAGGGAGAGGCATTTTCTGCAGGCAGCTGAGCCACTGCCTCAAATGAGAGCAAATAGTGCAGTGTTTTCTGAAGGGTGCAGTGCTGAAGAATGAGGTTCAAATGGCCAGCTCAGGTATTTTTCAGGATCCATTTTTTAAAAAACTGCAAGTGTTGGGGTTACAAATAGAGATTCAGTTCCAAAACTTTTGAGAAAAATCTATACATATCCTCTGATTGGATCTTCCTAAGTCAAGTAGCAATTGCCATGGCATCTGTTGTACGAAATGCTGTTTCATTCATTCTTGCAACATTTTGTGTATTTATACAACACAGTCTCTTGCATGCTTTTGTAACCAGCCCTGCATTGAAAAAAGGGTTCCTGACATATTCATTTGGTAATATTTCACCTAAGGAGAGGGGCCTAGACAATACAACATCTTGCAGTGGGAAGTTGCTGAGCAGAGATGGGATTGATTGGTGACTCACACTTCAGTTGGAGGATTGCTTCATTTCTTGCCTGTGCTGGAGGGAAGTCTCGACTCCTGGCATCAGTTCAGCCAGCTCTGAGCTAAGCAAAATGGTGTTTTCACAAATTTCCCATCAATTTCTAAAAGGCTGTGAAGCACATTTTATATTATAGTTTACTTAATTGTTATATTTTTGCAGCTGTTCTTTGTTGTATTGATGCCCTTGTAAAATAAGGGGTTTGGTTTTATTGCTTTGCAATGCTGTCTCTATTGCCTTAATTAATTTGGAAAGGATTGAATGGCCAAGACTTACTCTTCCTCAAAATCTTGCATAAGATTTTTTTAGCTGTTTTAAAATAGACTGTCAAGTGATACAGCCCTCCAAAACCTGTGATTTCTTCCCATTTCAACCCACAGTTGTACTAACACTGAGTCTGAATTTCTTGGATACTGAGAATTTACAGAAACATTATAGATTTAAGAAATTTTTAAAACATTAGGGTCTAGAGGAAATGAAATAACCCTAAATACCACATTTGTAGAAACAGTTCCTCTGAGGATTTTTTCCTAATCCCTTATCAAAGCATGCAAGTGCCTCCAAATCCTGTGTGTGCTTGGAGGGACAGGTGCCTGCTCCTCCTGCAAGGTGTGGTAGATGTGTGAGGAGTGATAGGAACAGAACTGTACAAGTGAGTGGGATGAAGCAGCCACACAGGAAGGATTGGCAGAAGATGTGTGGGGAGGGGGAAGCTGAGTAGGAGAAGGGCAGGCACAGAAAAGCTGTGAGCAGAGCTCTGAAGGGGCTGGCAAGGAGTTTGGACTGTAGGAAACTTGGGATATTAAGGGAAATTAGTGAGAGCACATCTGTCCTGCAGGGAGATGTTTATTGCAGCTTTCTTAGAAGCAGAAGCTGTTCTAGCACAGGAGAATGATATTTGCAACTCTAAAGTGCATTGGGAGGGTGATGACTGAAGTGCAGGTACAGAAGTGACTGCAGTCAATAATAAACTGTCAGGTGCTAATTGTGTTTTTCTGTCTGATTAGGAGTGCATAAATTAACTTCAGAGGTAGCACTGAGGAGATTCAGTTAGCTTGGGTACTTGCAGAGGCACTGGCAATGAGCAGCTTCTATTTAGCAAAATAGCCTTTGCACAAAAATTAACATTCTGACTATTTAATACTTAAATAAATTGTGCTCATAAGTAACCTTGTTACTTGGTTCTCTAAAGTAATTGTTTTCTTCTACCTCCTGTGCTCTGGATTCAATTCAGGTTAGATCAGAATTGTAATTTTAGCTCACTTGGGGTGAGGTGGATGCAGTTCATTTGCCATAGCACAGCACTGTGTAAGTGGTTAAAAAAAGTGTGATAAATTCTAAATTTGTGCTGGTCTTGTTTTAAAAGGGATTTAAAACTGTGGATTATTGGAATAAAATTCCAATATTACCGGATGGAAAGTGCCTGGGCTCTTCTGTCCCTCGCTGCTTGGCCTGAGACAGCAGCTGTGGTGGTTTTCACCACAGAGATACCTCTGGCTGGCTGGATGCAGCGGCTGGGCCACCCAGGCTTGGAGGAACTCAGTTTACCTCTGGGAGAAAGTCCTTAGGCGAGGTGAAGAGGAAAAGGAGCGGATTCAACGGAGCTTTAAGATCCAGACTTTTATTCCAAGGTCACGGACATCTGAATATCAGGAATCTGCTCCATTGAACAAAACCACGTGCTCGCAGTCGGTTTTAAGGCCCGGGCAGGGGGAGGGAGGGGACAGGTGAGCCACCAACCAGGTGGGAGGGGCAGGGTCTCAGGGGAAGAGTGACACCCGGGACAGGCCAATGACCATGACACTGAGGGGCATCTTTTGAACTTCTGCCAACCAGGCAGTGTCCCTGCTGGAATGTTAAGGTTGACTGGCAGCACTTAACAGGACTAAGGAAGGGGGAGGAGGAAGGTATTACCACACCTGGGAGGGGCTGGGATAGCTTGGGGGGAGGAACTTGCTTCACACTGCAACAGTGGATCATGTCATTTTTTCCTAATTGGACTTCTTTAGCTGAAATGTGATCAATGTAATGCAGCTGTTTTAAAGTCTGTGATGAAAGGCAGCTTAGTGTTCTTTAAAATGTTCTCCAGCTGACAGCTGTTCTGTAGCTCTGCAGGAACCATTAGCCAGTTATCTGTATTGGCAGAAAATTACTCTGCATGATTTATCTGTGAGGAAATAGTCTTTAGGCCTCAAATATGACCAGACTTTGTGTTCTGACTTTAAGTCTAGATTGTGAATGTTCAATTACACAGAATTTTCTTTCCTGAGCTTGTGCTTTGTGCTGTTTAACCAGTACTGCTGGCTGCAGTTCCCTTGGAGGTTGTACAGCTACTGCAACAGCCCAGTGACTTGATATGACCCCAAGAAATGTAGTTTAAAAACAAAAAGTGAAATTGAATTTGATCTGAATCCTGAAATACCTTATTTTATGTCTGGTGGCTCTGAAATCTCTAAGTCTTGGATACCAAAAGAGAAATTGGTCTCTGGAGCTGTGGAGGTTTGAGATGCACGGGATCACCTTCTTTGCAGGATGAAAGAGTTGCTGGTATTTGCTGCATTTTGTACCTGAAATGTTTGGAAACTGGTGAAGATCCATGACTAATTTACAGCAGCATGTGCTGAATGATGATGAGTACTCTTATTTTTGCCACAAGTCCTAGAAAACACCTTATGTATCAATAAAATGCTGGCATGTATTTTCAGGCCAATCTAGAGATATTTGTGTATTGCAAGATGGTGATTTTTACCCGAGGCTGAAAAAAAATTGAATTCTAAATTTCATGAAGTGTTGCCGCTTAAATATTGATTTTTTTCCTAGTGATGTGTGAAAACTTGAGAATTTGAAATCAACACTAAAAATGAATGCTTGATGGCTTCTTTTGTGTGCCTGGCTGAGGTGTAAAGGATAACTTGCATTGGAAGTAATTGCTAAGGGGTGTTTTTTGAGCCAGTGTGAGTGGCTTGAGCAATTAAGCTCTGGCAGGTTGCTGCTGCTGTGACCTGGTGTCCTCCCTGTGTTTTCCAGAGAGGTCTTTCCACTCTGTGCATGCCCTTTATAGAAAGGGAGATGCTCTTCTTCCACTGTGCACAGAGGGATTTTCCATTCCCTGCCAGGGCCTGGGGGAAGGGTCACTGCTGCTGTTGTGTTTTCTATTTCACTTACCAAATTCCTTAGAACCTGGGCAAATTTGAGATAAGGAGTCTTTTTTGCAGGTTAGTTCTTGGTGGTTGCTTTGAAAGTAAATGACAGCTGCCTTTATTTCAAATAGCTCCTTTGGGGTGGGCGTTGTGGTTTGCATATGAAACTGTGGGTTTATTCTAGGACTGCTCTTGTGATTGGTTTTGAGCTTTGTTAGTTAAGCTTTACATTTAACACTTTATAAATATGTAGCATTCCTTTTTGCTTGATGTTTATCCAGAACTAGTGCATACTCACTTTTAAATGGAATCAGGAGTTCACCTGAAGCATAAATGCAACAGGAAAGTCAACCAGTATTGTCCTTGTATGACTCTTTCTGTTCCATACTTTCCCCATATTCCTTGCCTTGAGTGAAGTGTTGATTTCATATCCTCTCTTTCTCCTCCTCCTTCCTTTTGGACAGACCACAGCTTTATGAGTTGCCTAAGAAATTACTTAAAATATAACTTTACTGTACCCTCTCTATATATGTGTATATATATATGTATATAGTTACTGACTAGTATTAAATAAGTCCTCATGGACTCTTAAGAAAAAATACTACTTATATGTACAAGGTTTCTGCTACAGGGACAAGTTTTGGTCATGTAGAGCTACTTATCATTCATTCACATATGCTTTTGTATAACAGAACTTGGTGAAAATAGTATTTTGTGATCAAGTGTGGTGTTTGAAAGTATGTTTAGGAATAGTGATAGTATTTACAAGTGCTCTTCTCTCCAGAGTTTTAGCACATGATTATGTGGAAGGGCACTTCAGACAGCAGTCATAAACATTTCTCTTTCTTTCTACAAGATTTCCCTTTACTGTGTGGACAAGACTCATCTTTTAAACGTTTTCTGCAGAAACCAACAGACGTGTAAAACTGTGAAGATTTTGGGTGGCGTGCAGGTTATGGACCAGGATACCTAGAAATCATTTTCGTTGGAGAAATGGTGTTGCCTGTAACTCAGTGTCTAGAATAAGTGTGGATTTGAAGGCATTCCCAAAGAGTTAATTTGATGACTTGCCTGCTCTGTGTTGCAGCTCTGCCTTTGACACCAAGACGGGTCTGCGGGTGGCGGTGAAGAAGCTGTCGCGGCCCTTCCAGTCCATCATCCACGCCAAGAGAACCTACCGGGAGCTGCGGCTGCTCAAGCACATGAAACACGAAAATGTGAGTGCAGGGACAGCCCCAGCTGCCCTGAGCATCCATCAGCACTGCTCTTTCCTTGGTGCCTGTGGTTTTTTCCTCATGCAGTCCAAGGTATTAGAGTATCTGGTTCATGATGATTTGAGGGGGTAAATGGAGCTGCAGAGCTCTCACGTGTGTCTGCATCAGGTTTGCAAGTTCCAGGAGGCCTCGTTAGCTTGCATAAAGCACAACACTGAACAGATGGAAAAGAAACATCTACTGGAATAAATACTTCAGTGCCACAAAGGATCTTAGTAACTGCTATAAATATAACAGCTTTTCTCTTCACTGTTTTCTTTTTAGGTGATTGGCTTGTTGGATGTGTTCACCCCTGCCAAATCACTAGAAGAATTCAATGATGTGTAGGTAACTTCTCTGAAGATTGCAATAAAATGTCTTTTGTATCTCCTTACGCCTCCCAGGTTATGACAGAAATATTTCTCTTTAATTTGTCTGCCATCACTCACAAATAATCCTGAATTCCAGCACAAAGTTACAGTATATCCTAAGCTATTGGACTTGTCAGAATTGTTCACTTGCTGTGGTTTACTGCCCAGTGCAGTTGGAATCACTGTACTGCTTTGCTACATTATTTAAAGTGTCACGATCTATGTTTCATTGAGCAACGTGCTTTGGGACAGTCAGCTCTGCTACTGGAGATTTATAGGGAGTTTTTATCCTAATCCTTATCAAGAGATTGCTTCACAGTCCACGTGTTTGCTTTTGTTCACAGGTACTTGGTGACACATCTCATGGGAGCAGACCTGAACAACATTGTGAAATGCCAGAAGCTCACTGATGACCACGTGCAGTTCCTCATTTACCAGATCCTTCGGGGCCTGAAGGTGAGTGTCCCTGTGTTCCCTGCATGGGGACAGCTCACCATGGGAGTGGAAGTTCCTGGTGAATGTTACATCCTCAGAGATTCAGATGTGTGCATAGGGCTTCTATAACTTCCCTAAAGTATTGTAGAATAACATTTTATTATTGTTGTTTCACTTCTGCCTCTCTGGAGCTCTGCATCAGTAAGGTTTCCTATCATTTTACGTGTTCCTATGGGCAGAGTCTAGAAAATGATGAACTGTGATGCCCTCTGGTCTGCTCTGGCAATGAATTTTCCATTTCTTCAGTTTTGTTTACTTGTGTTGTTCCACTCGTGTGGCAGCACTCCTGGGTGTTCCTAAGGAGAGGCAAACTGGAACACCCACCTGGTGAAACCCACAGACACACAGACAGACTGACAGACTGGAGCATCTGAATTGTGTGGGCTGGGCTAGGGCAGTATTTTCCAGGGAAGAGATGAGGAGGTGGCTGCTTGGACTGTTACATAAATTTTGTCATCTTATTTTACAGTACATCCATTCAGCTGACATAATACACAGGGTGAGTATTCATTCTAAGATTGTTTCCTGTAGTGAAACAATATCTTTAAAAAATGAAGCATGAACTTTTACAATATAGCACCAAGAGAAACCAGAGAAAATTCTCTGAAACTTTTTTTGGTTAAGTAGTAAAAAGTTTGAACGGGGCAAGTGGTTGTCAAGATCCATAATCTTCCTTTGTGAATTGGCTTTTCTCTTAAATACGAATACGCAGCACCAGTGTTGCCTTTATGCATTTTTGGTTATATGTGACACCTCTGAGAACCACAGAAGAGATTTCTGAGTCTGATAAAATGATCTATCCAAAGTTAGTATTTGCACTCAGGTAGAATCTGCATTTTTATCTCTGTTTACAATTTCATCTACTTCAGACTGGTGTAACAACACATACTCCACTGTTAATGCTGATGTTTACTTTTTTAGGATTTAAAACCCAGTAACCTAGCTGTTAATGAAGACTGTGAGCTAAAGGTAATGTAATTTAAAAATCTGATTTGTTTGACTGAGATTTGAGTGCCATATGAATGTCCCTTGCAACTTAGGTGTCAAAACAATTCCTTTTGAAAATACTTTGATAGAAAAGTAATAATATGCTTCCCACCTGTAGTGTTGTGAGGATGTGGTTTTTGTATCTGGTGTTTTTAGTGAATCATCATGCAAGTGCAGAGTTAACAGCTTTAGTTTGTGTTTACTTGTTTTGGAGACAAGATACCCAGCCATAATTCTGATTGTCAAGTCCTACGCTGTTCTAGCCTAGTGTCTTCTCACAGGTTGTGAAATTTGGTTTCATAATGTGTTTTTGCAGCTCTCCCACCTCTCCTGTCCCCAGTCAGTGCTTGCCTGTTGTTTGTGCTGGTTGTTTGTTGCCCTGCAGTGGTTGGTTTGTGTTTGCAGATCCTGGATTTCGGGCTGGCCCGGCACACGGATGATGAGATGACCGGGTACGTGGCCACCCGGTGGTACAGGGCCCCTGAGATCATGCTGAACTGGATGCACTACAACCAGACAGGTAATGCCTTTGGCCAGCACAGGAATTCTTTGTTTTGTCAAGTTTCTGAATTGTGAGGGGGGAAGAAAAGAGGTTGTCCTCGCACGTGCATCCCCTTTGATTGCATAAGTTGGCACTCTTGGTATTTATGCCTTGGAGTTGGTATTTGAACCACTTTCTGTCAGATGGAAGTGAAGAATCATTGTGATAGCATTCACCAGGAATCTGAACCTTTGAAACTGCAATCAGCAAAATATTGTCAGCACTTACCCCTTGCTATTCCTAGCAGAGTGGTTTTTAAAAATAAGTGACTGGAATGTGTCTGGTTGAGGAGAATGTCTGGAGCTATAGTGTGAAGAAATGATAAAAAGTGCCATGAGATTGTTTCAGGACAGAGTTGTTTGCTCTGGTTCGATGGGATGGTTCTGCTCAGGCTGTATTTTCATGCATCATGTTTTGTTTTCTGTTTTATTTTGTTCAGTTGATATTTGGTCAGTGGGATGCATTATGGCTGAGCTGTTGACTGGAAGAACATTGTTCCCTGGCACAGACCGTATCCTTTAGAAATAGTTTCTTTCTTGAAATTGAAATTAGATCTTCATTTTCGCATAATTGACAAGAAAATAAGTTCTGGGTTTAATTGTGGACTTTTGTTTGTTTGTTTTTAAATTAATGGCTTCTTTTACTCACAGTACAAAGAGGTGAGTTCTTGATTTTGCTGCACATCTGTTTCTCTTTATTGTCTATTGTCATCATTAGATTTATACATACTCTTTGTTTCTGTTACTTTCCTTTAAGTTTATTTAAATTGATTAGTTGAGTTTCTAGCTAATACTTGCATGGATGTCTGCCAAGAATCCTCTCATGCTTCAGGTTTCTTGCAAATGTGATTCCCTTCTGGCCTCTCTTCTTTTCTCCTGGAGGTATCCTGGCTGTGAAAGCAGTGGGTTTGCAAATTCTTTAGTGCCAAGGTTCTCATTAAAGTTGCTTTGAAATCTTGAGGTTCCATTTCCATGCCTGACTGTGAACAGACTGTGAACCTTCTTTCACAGTGTGCTTGTACTCATGTGATAACTCAACCTTGAATAAGATCTTTCCAAAATATCTTTTTTTGCCTCATCAGAGTGGACTGGGTAGGACACTTTGGCAAATTTGAGAGAACTTTGTGAGATTTGGTCATATTTTCCCCAGGAAATTCGAAGTGAGATTGATGCAAATTGTTGCACTTAAAATTTTTGCTCAGCCACGCAAGATTGGGGTGTAATTTACTGCTGGCAAGATTTTTCACTGCCTACAAATTGGGCTTTTATTTGCCAGAGAAAATTACATTGCCCACCTTTTACCAAAGTTTATTATTTCAACCACAGTCTATTGTTGCAGTGTGAAGCAAGTTCCTCCCCCCAAGCTATCTTAGTCCCTCCCAGGTTCTGAGATTCCTTCTGAGGCTGTAAAGTCGTTCAGCCCACCCAGGGACGCCAAAATATTGGAATAAAATTCCAATATTACCGGATGGAAAGTGCCTGGGCTCTTCTGTCCCTCGCTGCTTGGCCTGAGACAGCAGCTGTGGTGGTTTTCACCACAGAGATATCTCTGCCTGGCTGGATGCAGCGGCTGGGCCACCCAGGCTTGGAGGAACTCAGTTTACCTCTGGGAGAAAGTCCTTAGGCGAGGTGAAGAGGAAAAGGAGCGGATTCAACGGAGCTTTAAGATCCAGACTTTTATTCCAAGGTCATGGACATCTGAATCTCAGGAATCTGCTCCATTGAACAAAACCACGTGCTCGCAGTCGGTTTTAAGGCCCGGGCAGGGGGAGGAAAGGGACAGGTGAGCCACCAACCAGGTGGGAGGGGCAGGGTCTCAGGGGAAGAGTGACACCCGGGACAGGCCAATGACCATGACACTGAGGGGCATCTTTTGAACTTCTGCCAACCAGGCAGTGTCCCTGCTGGAATGTTAAGGTTGACTGGCAGCACTTAACAGGACAAAGGAAGGGGGAGGAGGAAGGTATTACCACACCTGGGAGGGACTAAGATAGCTTGGGGGGAGGAACTTGCTTCACACTGCAACAGTCTATTCATTTTAATAACTTTAGTTAATTTGTTAGTATTTGTGTCAGTTAATTCAAGTATGTTAGCACTTGATGAAAAGGAAGCTGGTGTTGGAATTGCTGCCTGCTGTTTATTTACCTTCAGAAAGCATCTGGGTTCCAAAACTCCCTCCTGAGGAGAAGCTTTCATTTCAGCTTTCACAGTGTCTCCTCTTTTCAGTGTGCTTTAACTTTATCCTCTCCTCTTTTTCTGCTTGACTCCATCTTATAAATTCTCTCTGAATTTGTTGTACTGTGCTGTGTAGTCATCTCTGCTGTATTTTTCTCTTGTCAGATGCAGAAACTGAATTAAACAAAAGCTGGTATATTTTTATCTGTTGATTCAGCATGTGTAGGTTGGTTTGGACAGATTTTTTTTTTTGTTTCTTTTAAGAAAAACTGAGATACCAAGAATTGTTCATTCAAACAAAGCAAAAGCCTTTAAGCTGTTGCCATTATTTAACCCTAGCAACAGTGACACTTCAGATTTTAAGAACTTGATGCTTGCAGCTAAAATATTTGTAATAGGATTTGCAATGTGTAAGAAATGCTTCATGGTTTTGATTTATTTTGTGTTTTTTATGAATTGAACAACATGGTGAATCTTCCAAGTCTGAGAAGTTTTTTATCCAACTCTGTTCTTAGCTGTAAATTAGAGCCACTGATATCTGCAATGCAAAATGAAGTTTACTTCTAGGAGCTAATTTATTTGCTTTATCATAATAAGGTACTTCATTCATTTATGTCTCCCAGCAGATGCTTGTGATGATTTGTTTTAAATGCTCAATTTCATTTGCAAATGGCAGTAATGCTTTTTAATTAAATGCTCTTTCTATTCTGAGTTGCTTAGATTTAAGAAAAACAGACCCAATCCTTTCCTATCTTAGACAAAACTTTGTAGTACTGTAATTCTTCCAGTGCTTCTGTGTTTGTGCTTTTTGATCATGAGGTTAAAACTAAAAGGGAAGCAGGGTTGGTTCCGAGTCTTGTTTGTGCATGGAGCACTTACCCAAGGATTGGAAAGGACCCTGGCTGGCAGCTTTCACTCCAGGTTTGCTGGCATCTAAAGACAGCAAGCAGAATTAAGATGCCAGTTCTGGTTTTTTCCTGTCTTGCAAGGCTCTTTGAAATCTTTATACGTGCATTCTTATTTTAGGAGAGAGCTGAAGGGGTTTTCCAGGTTTAGATCTTGTTGGGTAGTTCTGGGCTCTTAATTTCCTTGTATCCACAGATTTGCAGAGGCTCTTGCTCCTCCTGTAGTGTCACTGTACAATTGCTGACTTACTGACTTTGGAGTTAATATTAACATGAATAATTTGAGGTAGGTTTGCCTTGTGTCCAGCAGCCAAGGATGTGATATATCCAAATCCACTGCAGTTCTAGAAAATTCCCTGTGCAGTTGGAGGAAATGGGACTTTGTGTTGCTGGGAATTGCTCCTGTTTGTCAACTGAACATTTAAAGTAGTTCTTGCTTTTTGGTCTCAAGATGTAAATTTTCTCAACTGTGTAGCCTTACATTTCCAAAATTAGAGTGACAGAATATGTAATGGCTTCTCAGGATGATCATCCCCCTGTTCAGATGGTTCTCTTGTTTGAAGTGTTGGTCCCTTTCAGCAAGGATTTGGCAGAAATGCTGGGATGTTATTTACAATCACTCACTTGTTTCTTTGTACAGCCTGGGGATGCACCCATTCAGTGCAGGTAAGCTGTAAGTTCATTTAGTCAGGTAAGTAAACAAGTTGGACTCTGAAATGAGGATCTTCAGTGCTGTCTGTGGTGATTATGCCTCTGATAAATGAATGTTGAGTTTAAACTTCTGAATCTGTAGAGATTCTAAACACAGCTGTCATTGACTTAAAGCAAGAATTGAGATACTCTTAGGAAAAGCCCTGTGGTTAATTTGGGTAGAGACAGAAGCATACCCTTTGCCCCAGGTTATTAAGCGGTAAGGACCTTCAATTTGACCAGACTCAGGATTTCTAATTAGGACAGGAGGATTTTCTTTCAGCTTTGCCTGTGTACTATTTAAAAAACGCCTAAAAATTGGTGGATCAGGTTCTGCACCCGAACTATTTAAGAAATTAAAAACGTACAAAGCTTCGTTCAGCCTCATCTGTGGTGTGACCTCAGCTTAACCACTACTCTTAGGAAAAACCCTGTGGTTAATTTGGGCTTATCTCTGCAGAATTGCTGAACTACTTCTAATTTCCAACTGAATGTAAGGTAATTGAATTATTCCTATTGTAATCTATGGGTGGAAGCATTTGGATGAAAGATGGACTTCTAATACTTAAATACTTGTAATACTACGGAGGTGGAGAAGGGAATCAAGATTGTGGGAAAGGAGTCAGAGACCAAAAAGTGAGGTGATGAAAATCAGAGTCCTTCAGGCATTGGACCTGATCCTTGTGGGTCCCTTCCAACTCCACATTTTCTGTGCATGGGAGGCTTAGCTGAGGCTTTCTTGTTGGTATTGTTGTATCTGTCTGATGCCAAGATCAGTTTCTGTTAAACATATATATTAAATTTTTACAGCTCTGAATATGAATGATTCATACAAATAAGTAGGAAAGTTGACTTTGTTTGAATATTTGACTTGCACAAAATCATATAAAGTAAAAATAAGAATATCTAGCTTTTCCTTGTAGTAGTTTAGCATTTTTGTATGTTTTGTGTTCCCTTAAACTCTGGAGAGTGGTTTTTTTACTGTTTTTATTCAGTATTATGAAACTTCCATGATAACTAACCAGTCTGAAATGACATATTCTTCTGATACACCTTGTTCTTGCTTGTGATGGCAGCTAAAACAACTTGGAACTTTGCTTTGCCTGGATAAGCTGTTACAATCTTGCGAGATTTGCTGCTGGTGGTGATAGCAGGTTATTTTCTGAATTTTAGAATCCCTCATCAGTCCTTGGGAGTACCTTGAAGATGGCACTTGGGGTTTGCATGCTGTGCTTTCCTTCCCCATGCACATGTGGTGGTGTTTTTCTTCTGCTTTGTATTTACCAAACCTCTTTCCTGTCTTTAATTGCTTGTGGCTCATTTCTCTGGGAGGTGCTGGGCCCTGTAGTTCAGGAATGCTGCAGCTGAGCAGGTTACAGATGGCAGGCCTAAAACCAGAAGCAGGGTTGGGTTTTGGCAGAGGCAGTTCCATAGTCTGTGTTTTTTCTTATTTATCTGAGAAGTATCTTCCACTAGCAAACAGGGCAGCAATATTGTTGGCACACCAGTGCACAGGCTTTTAAATGCCTTTAAGTTAAATATTTAAAACGAACTGTGGCATGTTAGCACTCCTAAAGTTTGCACTTCAACTACTGTTTGCACAATAAGTGCAAGAAGTAAGGACTGTTTTAAATATCTCTGAAGAAAATCCAATTTAAATGGGCCAGTTGTGGTTAGTAGAGTGCCCTTTGCTGGTTCTCCTCCAGCAGTGCATATTCTGATCTCACTTTAAGCATTGACTCTTCAGAGTTGGCAATTCAGCTGTGCTAAATCCAACTAGATATTGGGTATACTCTTAGATTTTGAGTGTTTTGAGTAGCTAGAAGTTTGCCAAGTCATACAGAGTTTGCTGATATTACAGGAACTCTGTTGTTTTCTAGGGTTTTTTAAACAGGTGACAGTTTTTGAAGTTCTTGCAGTACTCAAATTAACAGATACTGTAAGAAGGAACTGCAGCTGTGTCTTCAGCCATCAGGAAGGCATTGATCCCAGAAAACAAGATTGTCTTAAAAAAAATTGTGTAGCTACTTTGGTATAATTTTACAGGCAAATACTAACATTATGAACAGTCTGAAATCCCTGTGGAGGAGAATTTAGGGAAGAAGGGAGATTATGCATTGATGGTTTTAAAAAGGATGCTTAGGGTCTTCTTAGTGTCTTGAGATTTAGACATGAAACAGTGTCTTTGATGGATTCCCCCCTCAGCTGTGTGTTTTGTCACTTAGGCCTTGTTGAAGGGGACAGCTCAGGCTGGCAGCTCTGGTCCTGGTTAAACATTCTTTCCATCTGCAGTGCTCCATCCTGAGAGCTCTCCACAGACATGTGTTAAACCTGAGCCCTGCTCTGTTTCTCCCGGCTGCTGCAGCAGCTCTGGAGGGCAGAAGGGATGTTCAGTGTTTGATCCCCTGCCCTGGTGGTGCCAGGAGGTGCCAGGGCAGGACCCTGTGCCAGCTGCAGCAGCTCAGCTGCCCTGGCCGTGGGCAGGGGGTGCCAATGAAGTGATGCTGCAGGGTCCAATCATTTCCTGACCTCCTGAGCTTTAGAAGTGGCTGAATGAGCTTGGAAGGTGTTCACAAAAAGCCTTGACTTTCCTCTTAATACGAGTGCCTACCCTTTGCAGCCTTCTGCTTTACTTCAGCTGTTACTAATGCAACCTAATCCTGTGAACTGCAGCTTGGTGTGGGGCCTGAGGGGGTGAAGGGAGCATGGAAGTTCAGCCTTTGCCACTGGGCCTAAAGATTTCTGCTCCAAAATAGTTCAGGATGCAGTGCCCAGTTCCATGCATGTGGGGTATCTGTAGACAAGATGTTCAATCAGTCTGATACAGAGAGAGCTCAGTTACATTCAGTTGTAACAAGAGGAATGAATATGGTTTGTCTAAAATAGCTTTTCAGTCAAGGCCTTGGCAAGAATGAATTTTCAGCATTAATAGGGTGATGTGTTGCGCTTTTCATTTTGATTTCTCCCAGCATTTTCCTTTATGGTCCATCATTAGATATTGATCAGTTGAAGCTCATTTTGAGACTCGTTGGAACCCCAGGGCCTGAGCTTTTGAAGAAAATCTCCTCAGAGTCTGTGAGTTTACACTTTGATTGTAATATCTGCCCTTTCAGAAGTCCCAAGTTTGTGTGTTGCTCTCCTGTAGTCTTATCTGTAGAATGTGTTGGGATTTATTTTCTGTTATTTTTCTTCCTTTGTGATTCTTTGCTCTTGGATGGCTTTAAGTTCTTATGCTTTGTGTATCTGATCTTTATTCCTCTTACCTCTGCCCATGGTATGATTTCATCCTGCCATATTCTCATTTTACTGCTTCGTGACTTTTCTCTCAGTTTGTGGGTTTATGCTTTGGGATCTGTTGTATCATCAGGTGTTACTGGGGAAGTATTTTTCACAGCTAAGAGCTTGAGGCTTGTCTCAGTTATTATTTCTCCAGATTGCATACCCAGGGATCTTTCTAAATAGGAGCAGGTGTGTTATCTTCTAAACACACAGTCCCTTCTGTAGTGTGATTAATTTCTGAAACACTGCTGCCACATCTTTGTTTTTGTAGCAGAAAATGCCTTTTGGGTGCCTTTCTGTAGCAGCTATTCCAGGGCCCACAAGCAGAGTCTGCTCTTCACTTGTGCTGTGTGTTTTGCTGTATGGGGCCCTTTTACCAAGGGAGCACCAAAAAGGCTTCCTGCAGTCACTCTGGGAGGGTGGCCTCCATTTTCAGCCACTTGCTGTCCTGTAGGAGTTTTGAATTGTGAACTTGTGCAAACCCAGTGTGAAATGGCCTTTAATTCTTCCTGTTCCTGAAGGAGGAGTGAATAAATCAGAGCAGGGAGGAACAAGGTGAATGCACAGTGAGCACTGAGGCCACTGCTGTTTGTGAGCTGCAGCAAAGGATCAGAGCTGTGGAAAGTGGTGAGAAGATTATGTAGTGCTGCAGCTTAATGTTCTTGTAACAGTGACTGTAAATACAAATGTGAGATTAGCCTTGAATAACACCTGCTGAAGGGATGTGCAGTGCAAATTGGGATGAATTTGTCAACTTGCTGAATATCCCACCAAAGTAAAAAGTAAAAACCAAAGTAAAACACCTGGGATGTTCTAACTGTGGAGAGATTAGAGCTGAATAACCCAGATTGATTTAGTTGCCCTGTGAACTGACCTTAGGGCTACTCTGGTGTTTGAAGTACAGGGGATTAGCAAGAGACATAAGATGGAAGGTTGACTAAATTAAGCAGAAGATTAATTTGCATGTGTAAGTTGAAGTGGATCTATTTTAAACATTATTGCACAATAAAAATAATAATTGCTCTTATCTGGGTCTGAAACAAGTCTGTTAAAAAAGAAAGGTCAGTAAAATACTGTTTCTATTCTTTATCCATTGTATGGGGAAAGCAAAACTCTTTAGTGTCTGATGGTTTTGCGTGTGTCACTATAACAAATTCTGGTTTTCTGCTGCATTACTTTACTGACTCTCACTTTCCCTGTTCACTGATACCTGCTAACTCTGTTTTATGCAATGCTAATGTTTTGCTAATTTTGCATTTAATGCCTTCTGTCACCCAGCCCACATCAAAGGGCACTCAGCTGTTCAGAAGGTGTCAGTTGTGATCCAGTTTCACTTTGCACCACAAGAAACTTAAACACTTTCTATACAGCAAGAGGGAAAAAAAGCTGGTAACCAGTGCAGAGGGTAGAGTTTTTGTTTCTGTTTTAATTTTTGTTCCTTTTCCTGAAGCTGTGTATAGCTGCACAGCTCAGGGAAAATTTTGTGGAGTAGCCTCAGCCAAAGGAAACGTCTACTCTGATGGCTTAAAGCTGCTGGGAAATGTGAACACAACCTTGTTGGAGTGTAATGCTACTTCCCTTGGACAGAAATACTTTCTGTACTGGCAGTTACCAACTGAGCAGTGATTCTCCATTGCTTTAAGTGTTCACTCGTGAAATTGCTGAACATCTCACAGGTAGATGAAAAAATTAGTGGTCCCTGCCTGTTTGGCTTTTGCCTTGTGGTTTGCAGAAGAGATGCTTTTGTATGCGACTGTTTTCTGTTTGAAATGGTTTTTGCACTGTTTTTAACAAAGCCCTTGACGAGGCACTTAAGATATTAACCAGCTTCAGCAGATCATGCGTCTGACGGGAACGCCCCCTGCATATCTCATTAACAGGATGCCCAGCCACGAGGTGAGATCTGAGAGAGGAAGGGGGTGTGCAGGGCAGGGCTTCACTCAGGGTTCACCACTTCTGTAAATGAAATGCTTGCATGTGGCATGGGGTGGGCAATTAACTACCTGCTCTTCTGCAAGATTTTTGTACTAAAGGAAGATGTGAGATTTGGACAGTGTGTGCTCTACCACAGCGTGTGAGACTGGGAGAGCCTGGCTGTGAGCTGGTTTTGCATTGTGTGCTGTGCTGTGCAGCTCAGCAAAGCACAGCAGGCTGCACCCAGCCTTGTTGGGACACAGGGGCTCGGCTCTTCCTGCGCCTCTCTGCTTTCCAGTCTTTGCCACAAGTAATGTCAGCTCTTCCTCTACTGTCTTGAGTGCCTTAGTTGGGCCAGGGTAATGCTGATGTGCTTAGTAGGTATCAGAGTAAGCAAGGAGACAGACCATAATAACCAGTGCTTCAGGATGGTTGAAAAGTACTTGATCTTGCTGGCTGGATATTGTCTGATACTTCAACAGAGCATTTCTTTCCACAGGCAAGAAACTACATCCAGTCTTTGTCTTACATGCCGAAAATGAACTTTGAAAACGTGTTTATTGGTGCCAATCCCCTGGGTAAGACTTGTTTATTAAATATTCCTGAAACGGAAGCTAGCGTGTCCTGTCCTTTGGAGAGTCCCAAAGCTTTGTTCTGGCTGCAGGAGTAGTGCAGAACAGGGTTATGTTTATGAAGGACGTGTGGGCCAGGGGTGTAAGAGGAACAAAATGCTGGATGATGGTGGGTCCTGAGAAACTACAGATTCCTCATCTGTGTTGGGCTTTTAGAAGCTTTACATTTCAGAGTAGAGTCACACAGCTGATGTGAGAGATCCTCTGTGTCTGGTGCTCTTGCAGCCGTGGACTTGCTGGAGAAGATGCTGGTCCTGGACACGGACAAGCGCATCACGGCCGCCGAGGCGCTGGCCCACGCCTACTTCGCCCAGTACCACGACCCCGACGATGAACCCGTGGCAGACCCCTATGACCAGTCCTTTGAAAGCAGAGAGCTTGAGATTGAAGAATGGAAAAGTGAGTCTGGGGCAGAGGAGAGACGGTCAGCTTCTGTTGTGGTTGTAGAATCATGGAATATCCTGAGTTGGAAGGGACCCACAGGGATCATGGAATCCAACTCCTGGCCCTACACAGGGGTCCTGTACAAGTCCAGAATCTCATCCTGTGCATCCCTGAGAGCATTGTCCAAATGCTCCTGGAGCTCTGGTAGCCTCGGGGCTGTGCCCATTCCCTGGGGAGCCTGGGCAGTGCCTGGCACCCTCTGGGGGAAGAACCTTTCCCTGAAATCCAGCCCAACCCTCCTGAGCCAGCTCCAGCCACTCCCTTGGGTGCTGTCACTGCTCACAGAGAGCAGAGATTGGGGCTGCCCCTCTCAGACCTTGCTGAGTCTCCCCTCAGTGTTCTCCTCTCCATCCCATGAGCTGAGGTTCAGCTAAGCCATGGTTAGAGGCACAGCAGAAAGTGATAAAAATGTGGGCAGGCTGTTGATTCTGTCCTTACACTAAGTGAATCTACCACAAGCTGTGTGCATATTTAGCACAGTCCCTGGTAACTAATTAGTACTAGGAGCACACAAACATATCCTTGTTTTCAAACTTACATCTCCTCAATGCTCTGGAAGTATCTTTTATTGTGTATGTTGGTCTCTGAGAGTGGTGTAACCGTTCTTTTCTTCTTTGTCTTAATTAAACAATATTTTTTGTGTAAAATGCTGTTAGAACACTTGAGACTGTTGCAGGTTTTCTTGCATGAAGGTGTGTCTGGTAGTGCTCTCATAGTCCTGCTGCTAAGTTTCTGTCCCACTTCTCCCCCCAGGCCTGACTTATGATGAAGTAATCAGCTTTGTGCCACCCCCGCTTGACCAAGAGGAGATGGAGTCCTGAGAAACTGCTCTCTTCTGTTTGTCCCACTTCACTGTGAAGGGAAGGCCTTTTCATAGGGACTCTCCAATTATCGTTCAAGTGCCTCATCACAACAATATTCTCCTTAGTGGAGGGGTTTTGTGTGTGTTGAACTGGGGAGGGAGGGGGGAGGGAAGGAAGCTGAGTCTATGTAAACATGCTGCATGCTCTTGTATTCTGTGTACAGCCTGGGGCAAGCCTCTGGAGACCTGTTCTGACTGCACTTAGTTCTTCCAGAGTAACAGTGCACCACCAGTCTGCACTGCTGGGGTGAGGTGAGGAAGGTGACAGTGCCAGTTTGGTTGCAATCATTGCCATTTATCAATTCTCCTACAACTGAGTAACCTCAAAAAGAATGAAAGTTGGTTTATAGGCTTAGAGAGTCCTCTGTTTTCTTCAGGACTGAAGGTGGGGTTGAGGGATGTCCTTGTTCATTGCCAGGTGTGTGATTTACATCCAGATCTTCCTGGTGCAGCAGAGTGTAGAGGCCTTCTGGTGTCTGATTCTTGGAACATGAAAAGATGTTGTTTGAAACTGTAAATATGTTTGTGCCTTAAATAAATGGGGAGAGAGGGGAAAGGAAGTCTGGGGTGGAAATCTGACCCACTGTTCTTGAGAGTGAAGGCTCCCAGGTAGCAAGGCATGAACTCATTGTAATTGGGAAGTAATTTTGAGGCAACAACTTCAACCCCTGGATAGGGAATTCCTGTGTTTTTCACTTTCCTCCTCCTCTTGTTCTGAGGCTTCTCAGCATTATCTCCCAGGAGCCAGAGGTTGGGGAAGATCCTTGCTAGCCACACGTTTGTGTACTCTGTTCCCTACAAGGTGGTGTGTTTTTGCATGTTGTAGCTGTATGTGCATGTAGAGCTGCTTGATTTTTGTCCTTACTTTTTGGGGATGGCACTGGGGGCAGTTCAGTCATCAGTGAAACGTTTGCTGAGTACCTCAGGCAGTGCCATAAAATCACAGCACCCTTCCTCCTGTGCTGCAGCTCCTTGTGAAATACCTGCCATCCTAGAGGCTTCAACGAGGGAAGGATGTTGTGTCCAACAACACAGAAACATGCACCTTTTTCTTTGTTCTGACCTTCTCTCTGCAGAGGAGGAGAGCTTGGGTGGAAAGGTTTCTTGTGAGATCAAGTGTAAAAAACATTCTTTAAAGAAATGACTGTAGTATCTTGTGCCAGAACTTAAGTTATTTCCTGAAAAGATTTTTTTTAGAAGTATTGGAACCCAAAGCAAAGAAATAAGCATGCATAAACACACAATCACCCTTTCACTGTCTATATCTATAAATACAAATATTTATATACATAAAACTAACATTTACTAGAAGTTTTTTATCCTCTCACGTAAGAGCTTCTTGGCTATTTCTTAGCAGGTTGATCTCTGCCCGAGGAAACATGAGAAGGGAGTATGTTTGAATACAAACATGGTTCAAATATTTTGTATTTTCCAGGACTCTGCATGAGTTAAGTGCCCAGAGTTAGAGACTGGCAGGAGGGAGGTTTCTCAGCACGTTTGTGTGCTCCATCTGTAGCTGGGGAACTCAGGAGCCCAGTTTTAGGGCTTCTGGAGGAAACATTTTTAGACTTTAATTTGTTGCAGGCATCCTGTGTGGGCAATGTACCCGTGTATGTGAGGAGAAAGGCTTTTGCAGTATTTTGTATTCTTGTTACCTGTGGGGCAGAGAGTGTTTTTGTAGTGTTTTTGCCCCATGTTTGAAGAGGCAGCACAAAGGGATGGGACGTGGATGACAAAGCCATTGATTCTTCCTAGGCTACTTCCCAGTGATCTCTTCAGGCCAAAAGTTCAATAAAGGTCTGGGCTGAGATGAAGAGAGCAGCTCTGTTGTGCTCTAGGATAAAACTCTCCACAGCCCAACAAAATCAAGACAAAAAAACCTCCCTTTTCTGCTGGGCCAGCAGTCTGGGTATTCAAATAAAAATGTAGATATACTATGTAAACCTACAGCAAGATTATTTTTATCAGCCATTTTCTGTGTAGATGCTACAGTGTGATTTCATGCGGAAATATTGCTAAAGATTTTTAAAAACTCTAGGTGTTGTGTGTGTGGGTGTGTCTGTGTGTGTGAGTGGGAATGGTTCATTGGAGTCTGTCCTCTGAGGGAGCCCCTGGGGCACAAACTCCCTGCTGCCAGTGCCGTGCTGTGCTCAGCTGCCTGGGCACCACGCTGCACCCAAAAGCAGAGATCTGCTATTTTGTTTCTATCCATGGATTTTGCTGTAATTGGTAATGCCAGATAAGATGTCACAATACCACTGGTTAAAAATAAAATCTATTTTTCAGATTTACTGCACTGCTGGTACTTGGAAACCTCTTGCACTGTGAAGTGTTGAGTTTTTAGCATGGTGTGAATTTCTCTGCTGTGCTGTGGGGGATCCTGGGTGTGATGGCTGGGAGGGAACAAGGTGGCTGGAGGCTGACTCTGCTGCCACGGGGCTTCTTGTCCCTTTTTCCACCATTCTAAAACTTCCTGTTTGATTTGGTCACTGGAGTTAACTCATCTCTGTACAGCCAGACCTGCCCCAGCTATTCAGGGCTCCCTAATTGGGTGCTGATTGCCTGTGTGTGCAGCAGCAGCTGAGCAAGGGCTGTGTTCATCAAATAACCCAGGAGTTACATGTTTGCTTAAGGACCAGCAGCTTTTGCTGTGACACCTCTTGCTCACAGGTGTATTTATAGACCCAGCCAAGCCGTGGATTATTTCCAAACTGCTGCTGCTGCAGCCAGGGCTGATTACACAGATACTGCCATGGGGACGTGGCCTGTTTGTGTTTATGAGCAGCAGGCTCTGCTTGCAGAGCATAATGGCCAATGCAGTGGTTGCACATAAAGCAGGCACAGTGAATTTTCCCCACCCCCTGATTGTGCTTCTCCTGTAGGAACACCTTTGCAGGTGTCCTGTATGGAAGGAGCAGAGGCTCTGGGCAGGGTCGAGGGCTACTGGGGCACAGCACTGTGGAAGCAGCTAGGCTGGCTTGGTAAGGCTCGGCTTAGTCACTTCCTTTGGGGAGTGGGGAGGATGCGCCTCCTGTGTGGGAGCCCCACCTGAGCCTCCTGCTGCTGGAGAGAAATGCTGAGGTGCTCTCTGCTTACCAGGAGTGGTCTTCGTGGGCTGGGGGTGCTGGGCTGGTGGGTCACTGACACGGCGGTGACCACGGGCTTTGCTTTGTCCGAGAGGAGCCAGAAGGGCTGAGAGCTTCTGCAGGAGCTGAAACGGCGCCCAGCAAAGCCTGGGGCACAAACCGTGCTGGGGCTGCTCCCACCCCACAGCTGCTCCTGGAACCCCTCGCAGCAGTGACTTGGAGAGCCTCAGCCTACTTCCAGCACCTCCCCACGCTGCTGGGAAGCCGGGCTCGGGAGAAAATCGCCATCGATGTGATCCCGTGCTGTCCTTTGTCACGAGTGTCCATCGGCTTCGAGAGGATCCCCTGCGTGCCTGACGCGATGTGGCTGCGGCTTGTCCCTCGGATTCCCCGGCTCGGCGAGTCCTTACTCATCCCCTTGTTTGGAGGAGGGATTTCGTGAGCCCCTGCCGAGCCCCGTGAGGATATTTCTGGGCTGATGGAGCAGCAGAGCGGGAGCCGTGGATGACAGGGGCTGCCAGGGCGTGCCCGAGCGGGGCTGGCTGCTCCCCTCCTGCAGCAGAGCCCAGAGGCACCTGTACAACACCGAGGCGTGTCAGGAAACCCGATGCCTCACCTCTGCCAATGTGGAGGCGGAGGGAGGAGGGCCCAAAGACATGTCCCTTCACGCTCGCAACAGCTGAAAACAGAGAAGGAAACTCGCTAGAGCCTTTTTCACCAGCGCAGGAAGGCTCCCTGTCCCGCTCTCACCCCAGAAGCCCTCCCGTACTCCACTACTCTGGGGGGGTGGCTGTCCCACACCCGCCGGGCGATGAACATCGCAAGGAGAAGAGGCTTTTACAGACAGGAGGTGAACAACACGCTCTGGGAGCTGCCCAGGAGATACACATCCCTCCACCCGCTGGGCTCCGGGGCCTACGGCTCCGTCTGGTGAGTGGGGTCCCGCTCGCACCGCCCCGGGGCTGGGGGCGTTGGGAGTTCCGGGCCGGGGGGGAAACGAGGAGGCGCTTGGCAGCACCCCTCCATTAAGGAAGGACATTTGCATGTGGGATAGGGGCTGGTTGTCTCCTGTCCGGCTGGACACTCGCTCGCCTGAAGAAAATGCCCCAGGGTGGGCAGAGAGGGGACAGGGCAGGGGTGCCGGGCAGCCGCGCGTCCCTCGGCACTGGGGTCGGGCAGATTTTGAGCTGCTTTGGACTCTTGCTTGCTCTGGTAGCACAGGCAGGAGGCGGGGGAATACCTGGGTGTCTGGAAGAGATTTGCGGGTGATTACAGAGGCTGGAGCTGGAACAGGGTGTCCTTGCTGTTCAGTCCCAGACGGCTGAAGCAGCTGGACAATACAACCCCCACCCTGATACAGTTTCCAGTTTGAAATCATAAAGTGGATAGAAATTATTGCAAACCAGGATCAGTAACAGACTGGGACTTCCTTCATGGCTGATGATAAACCCCAGCCTGCAAGAGAGCAGCAGGAGCTGCTGTTAATTATTCAGCCAGGCAAAGGTGCCTGAAGCAAGAGCAAGCACAAGGCAGCAGAAATTGCTGGGTTTGCACAGACGAACCAGAGATGGGCAGCCCTGAAAGGTTAAATATGAAACAGTCCATTGATAGTATCTGAAGAGAGCCCTTATTTCATAACATGCTGAGCTAAAAATAAATGAAAAAAAAAAAAGGTGTGTCCGTTTTCATAGGTGTTGGGCAAAGTCTGGCCTGCCACTGGCACTAATCCTGAAACCCTGGTGTCCAGGTTTTGTCCTTTTCCTCCAGCTTCCAGTTTACAGAGGGGCACTCACTTGGCTGCCCAGATGTGTTTATGCCTCTTAGATTCTTAAGTAAGTCCTGCAAAATCAGGCAGGATTAGACTTGACTTTTAATTTATATTTGTACAGTGTTCTCTGATTTTTATCACTGAGAAAATCAGGAAGAAAAAGACAGGACAAAAAAAAAAAAAAAGAAGAGAGAAATCCTTTCAAGTTTCCTTGCCCAGCTGAAAAAAAAAAAAAAGGAAACATCAAAAGAAATCTTTACTGGTCCCTGTAAAACTCTCGGCTGCTCTGGAGCTCTCAGGAAGGGAGGTTGAAGCAGCCCAGGGCTGCGTGGTGGTTTTGAATGGACAGAGCTCAGCAGGGAGGGCTCGATGCTGATTGCTGTACAAAGCTGAGGCAGAAAATGTGGAGTTAGGATTTGCTGTCCTCTGCTGGGAATTGCTGGGAAAATTTCCTATTGCAGCGTTCTGCAGCAGTGGCTTTTACACCTTCTTGAGCAGCTGAGAAAGTAACTCAGGAGAAACAGCAAAGGCTTGCTTGGCCCTTTTTAATTTGCCAAAATCTGTAGGGATTTGGCTTCCAGCTGAGTGTGACTGTGCAAGAAGAATCTTCTGACCCCTCCAACGCTGGTCTTGCCAGCCAAGGCAGGGACACAGCTCTGCCTGCCCCAGGTCAGCCCAGAGTGCATCTGTTCAGTAAATCTGCATCGACTGGATCAGCTCTGGGTGGGATTAAGGCAAGGCTGTAACCAGCGCTGTCTGTGCTGTGCAGGCTGAAGTTCCACCCGCAGCTCTCCTGTGTTGGGTGCTGGGGTTAGATGCTCTGTAGGTCAGCAGCTGGGAGGATATCCTCAGACTGGGAAATCTGACTTGGATTCTGCAGTTTCACTCCCTGGTCTGAGTCCCTTCCTCTGTTTTCCTGGCTCCTCCAAAAATTTTACGCAGTGCTGTCCCCTCTGCTGACATCTGCTGAAGTCCTGGAATGGAGACAAAACCTCACTGAGAGTCCTCCTAGGACACCCTACAGCATCTTCAGCTGCCTTGGGTAGCTGTTCCTGCACTTCCTTTGCTTCTCCTGACTCAGTATTTGTCAGTGCAAGGCTGGAGGGTGCAGCTGGAAGCCATGGGATTGAACATGATAATTTACAGCTCTTCTGTTCCTGTGGGAGATGGGACAGGGATTTCCGAAGCAGTGGGAATTGCTCTGGGAATCCACAGTGGGATTTGGCAGGAAAAACCTTTTTTTTCGTTTGTCTCTTGGGAGGGGTCAGGGAGGGGCTGAGACATCCCTGGAAAACAGCAGTGAGAACCCTGAATTCCTGTCTGTCTGAGGACCTCCCTTCCCTCCTTGGCAATCTGAGCAAGGAGCCTCCCGAGGGAGAGGAGCTGTCACAGGATTGCTGTGTCCAGCTGCAAACAGCTAATGTGACCAGCAGGAACAACACAGCATAACAATGCCTGCAGCAATGGCTGCTGTCCCAGGTTTTCATCAGCTCCAGAGTCTCGTTTTCAGCCAGACCTGCTCTTACACAGAAGCAAATATGTAATCAAGGATTCTGAACACAGCAGGATTAATTGCAGAGCATTTTCAACATGTGACATCCACTGTCTTTGTTCCAGAATACAGGGAAGGCAGTTGGCCTGCCCTAAAATACAACAACCTCCAAGCAGATGGCAAAACAGAAATTGCCATATCTTTATTCCCTTATCTCCGTGCATTAAGGAAGGAGAAGGCAGCATTAGAGCTAATTCTGACCTTTAACCATCTGTGTTTCCCTTTTCTCTCAGCTCTGTTACCTCCAGCTCATTTCTGCAAGTTGAAGGGAATACAGATGAGCCACTTGTGCTTTTCTTGGTGTTCCACCTCATCCCCCAAAGAGCACAGGCTGCCCTAAGCCACACAGGGCTCTGTGTACAGAGTTCCACTGAGCTCCTCAAAGGACCTTTCTCTGCTGTCCTTCTGCAAGCACAGGAACCAGCTCTTCTCTAGGAGATGACCTGTGGGGTTGCAGAATCTGTTCAAACATACTACTGACACCAGAATGGTTTTTTCTTTGCCTGCTGCAGTTCAGCCATAGACAAGAAGACGGGGGAGAAAGTGGCCATCAAGAAGCTGTGCCGCCCGTTCCAGTCAGAGATCTTTGCCAAGAGAGCCTACAGAGAGCTGATGCTGCTGAAGCACATGCAGCATGACAATGTGAGTGCTCATTTCTCCTCTTCCTGCTGACACAAGAGGTGTTTCCTTGCCACCTGGGAGCAAGTCCTCTTTGGAGGCATCACCTGTGTTTTAATTGACATCTGGTACGTGCAGGCTGTCTCAGGGTTTACCTGTGACCTGTTTGCTGTGCCCAGGATGGAGCAGGTGTGTAATGGGTGAGCCCAGGTATTAGTAAGAGGGAAAACATTTATGCAGCATCAGTGAGGAGTCCCTGGGTTCCTCAGATGGAATTTTCTGTGTTCACCCACGTGCATGTGCCAGTGGAGAGCTGATGAGTGCTATGTGCACAGCAAATGCTTTCCAGATTTGAATGTGGGCTTCTCTCCTTCCTCAGGTCATTGGGCTGCTTGATGTCTTCACCTCCACTGCCTCCTACCAGGGGTTTCAGGACTTGTAAGTCTGGAATTGTTTGCTCTGTGTAGACTTAATTATTTTCCAAGAAAGCTGTGTCTTAGCAGCAACATAACAGAGAGGGCTGAGGTGCAGAGGGACCAGACTAGAATCCAGGTATCCCCAAATAACGCAGAGAACCAAGAGCACACCTCAGCTCCCATGGCTGACACACCCAGAACACGTAAACAGATCCCACCCCTGCTCCCAGCTGGGACACCACAGCAGCACCGACCAAGCTGTGCAATGAGGATGTGTTACATTCCATGGTGCATCACACAGAGGGTGACCCATGCTAGCACTGAGTGCCTGCTGAGCTAAGGGGCTGCACTCAGAATGGGAGGAGTATTGTTCATCAAGCCTCAGGGCAATTAAACTTAGAATTTGAAAGATCTGTCCTTCTTCTCCTCTTGATTCTGGCTCTTCTCAATAATTTTTTGGGCATTTTCCCTCCGTGTTCATGGTCACATTGGACAAGTCCTTTTTCTTCCCCATCACTGCAGATGAGCAGTGCGTGCCTGGCTTTGGGGTTTGGCTGATGGCTGAGGTTAGCAGCCTGCAGGAAGAGCATGTGAAGGCTCTCAGAGCAATTCCTACAGGAAGACCATCAATTAATTAGCAGCCTCAGCAGGCAGGTACTGAAGGAAGCTGGATGTTGTCTTCTGGGGCAGGGCTGGAGAACATTACAATGACAAATTTGGGAGCCAATGCAGCTGCTTTGCTGTGTGAGATGTTTCAGCTCCTGGGTGGTGAAAGGCTGTCCAAAACTGAACTTCACTTGAGGTCTAAACTAATTCAGGATCCTGAAGATCCATGTTCTTACTTAACATCAGCTATCTCATTTCCGAGGAGGAGAAAGAGCAATTTTCAGAACAGGTTGAAATTCCAACTTCTCTGCAGGATGTGCTAGTTAGCCAGGAACAGTCACTCCAACTCATCTTCCTTATACAGCCAGAAAAACCAAACCAAGTGAGAACAAGGCTAGCCTGGTCCCCTGCATTCTTCTTCCAGACTCAGGGCCTTGTCTTACTGCCTTTTAGCTACCTGGTGATGCCATACATGCGGACAGATTTACAAAAGATCATGGGACATGAATTCAGTGATGAAAAGATCCAGTACCTGGTCTACCAAATGCTGAAAGGGCTGAAGGTAGGTGGGTCTGGAGGAGTTTAGTGACTCCCTGTGTCTCCTCTGCGTGTCACCTCTGGGTTGACCCTAACTAAACTCCCCTCCAATACTGTACAGGAGGATGTGGGGAGTTAATGGCATCCCCTCAGAACCGGAATTGGCTGTTGAACCATTCCTGGTCCAGCACACATCAATAAAATGAGTGTTTGCTTACATCAGGTATCAAAGTAATCAACAGCCACGGGCCTTGGGATGGTTTTTCCATGGCAGCACTTGATTCTCTCTTTTCCTTGCCCAAACCCTCAGCAAAACTCTGCACAGAGAGGGAGAGACTGGCAACAGCAGGAGCTCCTCTGAACCTGTCACAGAGGCTCTCAGGGGAGAGGACAGAGGGAATGATTTTCTGTTCAGGAGCATAAGGAAGGAATGTGTTTCTGTAACTGGCTTTGAGAGAGCTGAAAGCAATCCCTGCAAACTGGGAGGTAGAGACAGAGTTTTGCAGCTGTCCTCTCACATCCTTCACCTGGAGTCACAGCAGTGGCTTACAGGCATCAATGGGATCACCTCAATCACACCTCTCCCCAGGTCACTGCTACCTTGAGTTTAAATAAAGGGGGGAAGAACACACAGAAGGTTTGACTGCTATGCTAAAAACCCTGAAGTCAGTTTTGCAATTTTATGGTTTTGGGCTGAGATTATTGTTTTGAACACTCATGTTCTCATGTCATCTGCTGTAACCTTGATGACTTTGATAGTGTGAAGCTGTTGTACTTGCTCTGAGGAGCTATTGCTTCATCCCTCCTCTTCTGCTCTATGCATCTTCTTTAGACTGGCAATAGCACTGCGAATACTGTCAGTAATTTGGGGCAGAAATTTCTTTTCAAACTGCTGCCCTAGGGGCCAGGGACCTGTAGAAGGCTGCAGAGGTTTGTTCTCAGCAAGTTCTTGTTTGTAGCTCTTGTTTCTTTGCTGGAGAACAGAAAATTTTGTCTGCTGGTGATCACATTGTGGCTCCTCTTTTTATTGCAGTATATTCATTCAGCTGGCATCGTACACAGGGTAAGTTCATGTGCGCTCTTATTCTGATTTTTGTCTGAGAAACACAGCATAGTCATAAAGTTAATAAATTCCTAACCATCATTTCACTAATAGCATTGTCTGCTCTAATTTTCCATCCTGTCTGCTCTCTTTTCCATCCTACACCCCATATATGTTTGGATTTACTAATTCCTGCAGCATTTTGAGAAAATGCTGTATTTTCTGATGAGCTGAGAAGCATTTTATGATGCTTTTTGAATTAAAGCTGTTTCAGAAAATAATAAAATAGTAATCTAATATAGCAGGCATGGTGTTTATCCAGTCATTTACTGATTTGATATTGAACCTAAGGTGTTATGGGACCCCATCAAAGGCAAGCAGAGGTTCAGCTGAGAGTTGTGTTGATGTATTGCAGCTTGAAACATCCCATTTTTCTGCTCCTGTCTGTTGTAGGACCTGAAGCCAAGTAACCTGGCTGTGAATGAAGACTGCCAGCTGAAGGTAGGTGGCAAAGCAGCACTTTGCAGCACATCAGCTCCTGGAGGAACTGCTCTGCCAGCGGGAAATTGGCACTGTCATGTTTCCTCTTTCCTCCCAAGCCTCCATTCCAGGCGTTGTGTTCCTTGGCAGATGCAGCAGTGGGAAATACTCCCCTGCTGATGTCACTTGCTGAATCAGGACACAGGACCTCAAATGAGCCTTCTGTCACTGTAATCCTCATGGATGGCAGTGTGTAATGACTTCCTGGAGAAATTCAGCACTGCTGAGCAATACTTGCAGCAGGTGAATGATCCCTGAAGGGTAATTGCATCCAGCTGCAGTTGCCCTTTGGTTCTCATGGATGCTGTGGTTGTGATTCCAGTCAAAGTCATTTTCAGGGTTGCTCTGAAGGGTTTGCTTGCTGCTGGCTGGTGTGGTGCTCTAGTATGCATTTTCTGTAATGTATATTTCAGGGAGTGGCTCTGCTGCCCATAAAGGTTGGGTCAAGCTTGTTCATCTTCAGCATTGAGGGAGAGGCAATGCTGTGTCACCTGCAAGGTGTTCTTAGAGGAAAGGGTGAGTTGTGGTGACCTGGGAGCACGCCTGCACCACCAGGTCACAGACCAACTCCAGTAAAGCACATCGACTCAAAACTTAAGCTTCAAGAAAGGCAGTGACCTTCTAGGGAGCACAAAGCACTGATCCTTTCAGTAGGGTCCTCTCATGACAACAGGGTTTGCAGCTGGCTTGCAATTTACACTGGAATTAAGATATATAAATTCTTTGAACCATCCCATGGGTGTCTGTGGTGTAGTTGGAGCTTTATGACCTGATTGGAGCTACTCCATTTTCTCTTAGAAGTAGTCTCACTTGCCCATAGGATTTCTCTTTTCTCTCCTGCCCTCCCTTCTCCTTATTCTTCCTTTGGCACTGCAGATCTTGGATTTTGGCTTGGCCAGACAGGCTGATGCTGAGATGACTGGCTACGTGGTCACCCGGTGGTACAGAGCCCCAGAGGTCATCCTGAACTGGATGCATTACAACCAGACAGGTGAGCAGCCCTGCCCCAGCATGTGACTCTCTGGTGATGAGCTGGGGGATCCTGCTGGCTCAAATCTCAATTGTCCAGTTGTTTTTCCTCCTTTTCATCAGTGTTCCCTGGAGCAGAGCAGGTCCCAGAGGTATTGCACAACTACCAGAGCTGCTGCTTGCAGGAAATTATGAAAGCTGAGATTTTAGCAGCATAGAAAGAACAGAGGAGGGTGGGAGTGAAATTTAAATCAGTGTTTGCTGCAAGCAACAGCAAAAGTGACAGCCCCAGCAACCACTGCTGCCTTTCTACATTTTTTTTAAATTTTATTTTCTTCCATTTTCCCCCCTCCCTCCTTTTTCTCTCTGAACAGTGGATATCTGGTCTATTGGCTGTATCATGGCAGAAATGCTGACTGGGAAAACACTCTTTAAAGGAAAAGACTGTATCCTTTCAAGCTAAACCGTTTGCCTCAGCAGATTAATAATTCTTAGTGTGTGTGGAAGGGTTTTTATGAATGAAGCTACTGAGAAAAACAGGTGTCAGACTGGTTTTTCAGGAGGTAATCACAAGGACCAGTCGTTTTGGGGAGGAAAACAGAAGGGGACCTCAGAAATGCACCTCTGTGGTGGCACGGTTCTTCATCAGCTGTTCAAGTTTGTGTGACCATAGCTCCAAAGCTTTGCACATCCTTCCAAGCCCATGGATGTGTGTCCTGGCATGGCTGTACCAAAAAAATGATTTGTTGATGATCATCCAGGAAGAAAGGCTTGGAGCTCTTTTTGCCAGTCTAAGGAATCTCTGCTTGTGTGACTGTGGTGGGTTTGTATCATGAGCTAATTGTACCCTTGCAGGCTGAGCTGGGCTGGGGGTTTGCTCCTCAAAGGGTGATCTTTAACACAGCTTGCCAGACCTGGATCAGCTGACCCAGATCCTGAAAGTAACGGGGCATCCAGGAGAGGACTTCTTGGAGAAGCTGGAGGACAAGGCGGTAAGGAAGCTCCTGTGGATTTGGGTCCTGCTGGCAGAGGTGTCGGGGGAAGAGGTTGACTTGTGCTTGGCATGGGAGAGGTGCTGCCTCTACAGCAGCAGGGAAATGCCCTTTTCCCCAGGCAAGGAAGGCATTTCTCTGTGCTGGTGGCACATCTGATGGACCTGGTGCTGTGTTTGGCAGGGATTGATGCCCCAGCAAACCACCAATCTTCTCTGTTCTCCTGCTTGGCTCTTAAAACAGAAGTATTTCTCTGTTTTGACCAATAAAAATAGTTCCTTGTGAACTGTTTGCTGAAATGGGACATCTGGGATGCTTTGCTCTTCCCTTCATTTGCTGAGACTGAGAGCTGTATTTCACACCTGTCCACGTGCACTAACTGTGCTTTCCTTGCTCTTTCAGGCAAAGAGTTATATCAAGTCCCTTCCTAAAATCCCCAAGAAGGATTTGTCAGTGCTTTTCCCTAAAGCAAATCCTCAGGGTAAGTAATCTCCAGCATTTCTCATGAGTTTTCACAGCTGGAAAGGAGGCAAGCTGACTGCCACAGACCCAACTTTATTTCTCCTTCTCATAATTTATTGCTACTTTTTTCCCTTGCAGTTTGTACCCTTCCTCAGGGAAAATATACATCAGTTAAAAGCAGAATTATCTTTTACTGGCATTACAATGGTGATGTTCTGCTGTTTTTGGCCATTTACTATTTTTAAAAAATATTATTAAGTAGGGTAGAACCTGGATCTAGCAATATTTAACAGAGCTGATGTGAAATTTTCAGGGTAAAAATTCATCTCAGAAAGAGCTCTCTTCCCAGGTAGGTTAGAGGTGAGAGCAAGCAAACCCTTCTAGAAACTGAATGGAAGAAAGTCTTGAAATGTTAAAACCAAGTGGGAATGAGGCTGACAGACTAGTCAGCATCTGAGTTTCCTGCACTCCTCTTTACTAGGGATGTATAGGTTTCTATACAGATTACTCATATTAAGACTCCTTTGAGATGCAGGGCTCTGAATGAAAGCAAATTATTAAACCTGAGAAATATCTTGAGGTTACTGGCTTACTCCTCATGTTTCCGCAGCCCAACCTGTGCAGCAAGGCTTATTCAGGTCTAATTTGTTATTTCTGCACAATTTAACTTCTGTTAGTAAGAGCTCCCTGAGGCTGTTGTTGAGCAGACTTTGCATCTCTACTGATGAGAGCCCCTTGCTGCCTTGGCCAGGTTGAGGATTCTCTTCACTGTTAAGGTGTGGAGGTGAAACACTGGAAATACCAGTGCCACACTGGCAGGGTTCATGCACAGGCTGCCTGTGCTCCCCTGCACCTTTCCTAGCCCTGTTCCCATCCTCCACAGCTGTGGACCTGCTTGACAAGATGTTGCAGCTGGATGTGGAAAAGCGCCTTACAGCAACAGAGGCCTTGGCTCACCCCTACTTCGACCAGTTCCGAGATATCGAGGAGGAGACAGAGGCACAACACTCCTATGATGATTCTCTGGAACATGAAAAGCTTTCCATAGAGGAGTGGAAAAGTAAGAAGTTGATTTTCTTTGAGGTTCCTGTCTAGCATGGGACTCTCCTACCCCTCTTTCTTTGCTGTACAGATGCTGAGTAAAGCTGTGATTGCCTGCTGATGCCTCAATGGTAGGGCTCAGATCTCTTGCTTTTATCCATTCAGCATAGATCCCTCCAGCTCTTCAGGCAGACTTTTTTGCTCTCTCTCCTTTGTCTCTTTCAGCTGCCACTGAATGCCTTTTTCAGCACATCCAACACTCCAACTTTTATTTGTGTCCCCTAAAATCACACGTTAATGGTTATTTTGTTCTGCTTTTCAAGAGCACATTTACAAGGAGATCTTGACCTTCAGTCCCATTGCACGGAAGGATTCAAAGAAGAGAAGTGGGATGTCATTATAGCGACGGGTGCAGCTGTGGCTGGGACACAGTTCTCCCTGATGACATCAGATTCATTCCACACTGTGCTGCTGGTGGCCAACTTTTGGCCTGTGGGACCTCTCTCTGTGTGCCAACACAAGGATGACACCGTGCTGTGGGCATTGGACTTTGTTCTTCTAAAGGGGAAGCACCCCAGACAGTTTTCGACATAAAAGACAAATATATTCTTGTTGAAACTCTAAGTGAGAGAATTTGACCTGTTGTTTCCTTTTTTTTTTCCCCCTGTATTTGTCCACTTGAGAGAGGAGGGGTTTCATTCTTTCTCATTAGTCTTTTCAAGCACAGAGTTTAGTACATTAATTATGGATGAGGTAAAGAAAAAGGTAAAATTGGGAAGTGAGTCCTAAGCAAAAGGATCAGAAATACTGAATTTCAGCATAACAAGACCTTAACCAATCTCACTCTGGCTGTGTCCTGCTTCCTTGAGCAGTCACAGAATGTCCCAGAGCAAGGCTGCTGGGACAGTGTCAGCTCCAGGGCACCAAGGGATCAGCCTGTGTTCAGAGCAGCTACAAACTCATCCTCTCATCCTATACACACAGTTCTGCTCAGCTGCTTCCCCTCTAAAGAGCCACTGCCTCTTTTTTTTTTTTTTTTTTTTTTTTCCCTTGCTTATTTAATTCTCTGGGATTTGATCAGTGCTGTCTCCTCCTCACTGAGGGCAGCAAACACAGCCTGGGAATTTGAGGCCTCTTCCTACAGTGACAGACTGGGAGTCCCAAGCAGCTGCACAAGTGACTTTGAATATGGATCTGCAGGACGTTTTCCAGCCTGTGCTGAAACTGGAGTATCTGCAGATCCACAGCTTATCAATACAGTCACTTGATAGTGCAGGCACAGCTGCTCGTTGTGATAACACCTTTGGACTGCAACACCTTCTTCCCCGAGTGATCAGGCAAGCTCAGCCAATCGTTCCAAAGTCCATCCCAAGGGATATGTGCCAAGAGCCAGGTGCCTTCTCTGGATCAGAGCACAGAGTCCCCAGGACTAGAGAAAAGTATTTGACCTCAGTAATACATACAGTAATTCTAAACTCCCCCCCCGCTCTTTTGTAGCTGCTGACTTATTTTGGTTTAGCCAGGTTGTTTGTTTTCAGTACTAATTTTCTTCTTAAGTAATGTTCAGTTTTGCTGTACAGACCACAACTAAGGAAAAACTGCAACATTTCCAGAACTTTCTGATCTCTCTTCTCTCACTGGACAGTGATATCATGTTGCTTGGCTGCCTCCCTGCTGCAGCTCATGGCATGCAGCACTGGGGATAACCCTGCAGTGAGTGCAGCTTTTTGATAGGATGGTGTTGATGTTTGCCTGCTGTAGCTGCACACATGGTCCATGATGATAAGGTGAGGTTCCTCTTGGCTCATATCTGTCTGGGTCATGTACAAGGCCTTTGCTCCACTCCTTAGGTAGGGACAGTGAGCACAGAACTGTTGTGATGTGTCCTCAATTCCCTGGAAATTCAATGTTTTCTTATGCAGAAAGCCATCTCTAAAGTCAAAGTAATCTGTTAAGGCCAGATTCAGATAGAACTCATGAACCACTAAATGGGAATGCAGGGTATTTCTTTATCATCTTGCCCTCCTTCAAAAGGGGATAGGTAGACCTGAAGAGTCTTCTGTCTCAGTAATGATGGCTGAGGGAGAAAACACCTTCACGATAAAGTAATGTACCGAGCAGTCTGCTGGTAGTTGAAAAGGGACTTGGATAGTTGTAAAGAGTAATTTAAGATGCCCTTTGGGAACTGTCTGTCTGAGCAGAGGACAAGTGTGAAGAGGCACTGGGGGCATGTGATACAAATAGGTGTGAGAAGGACAATTGTGAGCATAGCCAAGTAGGGTACAGAGATTCTGCAAACATCAGGCTCACTTGTTTTAGGGACTGCACAAAGGCCCTTCAGCATCAGTCTTTCTGCTGAGTATACACCCAGTTTCGGGGACTGGGTTTCTTGGTAGGTTTACACTTACCCTGAATGCCCTGAAATTGCAAGAGCAATCCCAACAGCTGCTGTGTGGGCTCCATGCTCTGGTTTCATTCATTCACACACCAACCCCATACAGTGACAGAACACTGTGCAAAAGGATTACCCAATACCCCAACAAATGTGGGGAGCAGGTGTAAGCCCAGGAACCCTGGAGGTGTATGTATATTTGGTTTTTTGTGGTATGCATCATCCAAGAACTCAAAATAGACAGTAGAAAATGTAGCAGGTTGGTAGTGGAAAGAGAATCTGTACAGACCAACCATCCCAGTGCTGCTGTGGCATCTGAGGACGTGTTTCCATGAACAGCAACAGGAGAAGGTGGGGGGAAATCCTATTGACTTTTCCTAAAAGGAGTTTGAAAAACACCTGCTTGACAGAGCCAGTGACTCAGGCCAAGGCTGGGATCCTTCAAAATCAGCACCAGAACCGAGAGGGGGTGTGTGACCCTGACAGACACTGTGAGTCAAAGCAGAAATTACCTCATGCAGAGGTGCAGGCAGTGCCTGGTCAATGACTCACACTAACACATCATTCATGGACATTCCTTTCATTACAAGTATAGTTTACATGCTTAAAAACACAAAACCAAGTGATAAAAATCCCTCAACCATTAAGCGGTCCAAAATTCCATAAATCGGGCCAGCCAAAAATATGTTTGCTGTTTGTATTAAGTTTCTGTGATATAAATTTACACAGATATATGGATGGAATTTTTGTGCCTGTCTTTATCTGGTTTTAATTTAACATTTTCACATTCCAGGTAGCAGACTAAACAAATAATGTTCATGTTTTAAGTATGTGACAATGGGAAAGAAAAAAACCATAGAAAACTATAAACATGTTGGAGAGTTCCAGTGAGATTCTGTACAAAGGATGGTAGTACCTTTTCATATTCCCATGTCTTGCTGTTGCCTGAGCAACCAGGGAAAGCGTTCCTAATCCTCTGCATTTTTCCTGTATCATGGTCAGCAGAGTGTTGGCTGGAAACGTGATTATGGCTGTTTTTCTTTTCACAGCTGAGAGAAACAAGACACAAAAGACTGAATGAAGATCAGAATAGCCACTACTAATTTGCTTTCCCCCCAAAAGGATGGACACTTGCTGCACTAATTGTACTTATCATGGAATCATTCAGGTTGGAAAAGGTCATTAAGATCATAGAGTCCAAATCTGCACTGAAAATGTCACAGTTTCCAGGTGAATGTGGTTTAGGGGATGTTTTGCCTGATTTCTCTCTACAGGGCCATTTTCTGAGCACATGAGCTTACACAGCTTTTAACGTGATGTTCAGCTGGTGCTGGCTCACAGCTGATGCAGGCAGCTCTCCTTTTTTGTTGGAATGCACTCCATTAAATAATACTGAAGGGTTAGTAGATTTGCAACCCTCATTGATTTGCTGTTACATGAAAGTGAGTTAACTTCTTTTAGCCAGGCTTGGCTGGAAAAAATAAAAATTCTCCTGCCATAAACCATAAATTTCAGATCTGTCTTTAGAACACTCCAACCAAAAAATGTTTTAAAATTAGAGGACATTGAGATTAAAAAAATAAGGGCCACTGAGGAGGTAGTGCTGGGTACTTGTGTAACCTCTCTGATGGGTGAGGCTGAAGAGGGTTATAAATATGTATATAAAATTCCAGTGAAAATACATGCCAACTGAGGCTTATCACTTTTGAGATATCAGGTTTTAACCTTTAATGCACAAGGGACCTGTTTAGCAATTGCTCTGGTTTCAGCAATTCTGAAGAAAACAGCAGCAGAACAAACAGCCAAAGAGAGATACAAGCATGAGTCTGTTTCGAGGCTTAGTAAATCAACAAAGAAAAAGGTCAGCTCTCAATTCTAAATGGTACTTCTCTTCCCTTTTTAAGTGTGTCTTATATGCTTGAATAAACATGGAGAAAATTGTAATATGAATGAAGGTGCCCAACTCTGTTTGAGGTGTCTTGGCTGCTGCTTTCATTTGAAGCAACTAATTTTGCACTTGCACCCTTTAAAAACTGGGACAGCAAAGAAATTGAATTAAGCTGTGCCTCTGGGATTTGAGAGAAGTTCTGAACGTTTTTTCAAATAACATGTTAGTTCCACAGCTTTGATCTAAAACAAAATTATGAATAACTTGTTTTGATGTAGTAACACATGGCCCTCAGTCATCAGAGATGTCTGGACATCTTTGTGCACAAGTCATCCCACTGCTCTTAATAGGGAACCTAATATGATTATAATAAGCTAATGCCAGTGCAAATTTATGAGTATAACATTTCAAAACTGAAGTAAAAAAAAGTTTGCAAAAGTTGGTCATATTAAAAAAAAATAAAAATCGAGTAAAGCCCAGTTAAAATTCCCACATAAAGAAGAAAAATCACAGAATGGTCTGGGCTGGAAGGGACCTAACATCTGTTTGCAGTCCCCTGCTGCAGGACACCTTTCACTAGAGCAGGTTACTCAGAGCTCCCTCCAACCTAGGCTTGAACCATTCCAGGAATGTGGCATCCACAGCTTCCCTGGACAACCTGTTCCAGTGCCTCACCAGCATCACAGAGGATTTTTTTCCTATTACTCAATCTGAACCTCCTCTCTTTTATCTGAAACCATTCCTCCTTGCTCTGTCCCTACATGCTCTTGAGAAGTCTCTCTTCATCCTTACTGCAGGCTCCTTTCAGGTACTGAAGGGCTGCAATTAGGTCACCCCAAAGCTTCTCTTTTCCAGGCTGAACAAACCCAGTTCCCTCAGCCTTTGAAGACACTCATCAATTATTGAAATTACTTTATTTACTGTTTAACCAGGAAGCAAATGCAGCTATAGGTTGTTTTAGGGTTTGTTTTATCCTTCATGGTTAGGACCATACTGTTATACAGCTGTTCTTTTGAGGGTGAGATCTGTTGTAAATCAATGAGAGTACTGGGACTTTATTTTAAAATCCTTGATGTTATTTTTCATGCAAGACAAAAATAGTTTATTATTTCAAGTTTTGATACGTAAATAGTCGACCTGTAAAAAAGTAGAAACCATATATACACAGTATATACTTCAAAGATGGTATGTAAAGAGTGTTCAGCAGTAAGTAACACATTTCCCTTTGCTTTTAAAGCTGCAGCAAGCTCTGGTCCAACCTGAGTACTTTGCAAAACAGGCTGTCACAGACTAGATGCTCTCAGATTCCACGGTTAACATACGTTAAGAGACAAAAGATCTCCAGTTGGACCGTAAATGAGGGAAAACAACATTCTTTGCTTCCTTCTAAAACAGTTAATTCTATAAATTCAGATGGTGGTATTATGCAATACTCTGCACAGAGTGGGAGGTGGAACACACATATGCTCAAGTATGTGGCATGCTCTATAAAAAGTAAGTGTGGGAGCCTCTGCAATTCCTATCTCAATTCTTATCTCAGTTGCTAACTTAACTTCTTCCTTGTTCAAATCCCCTCAGTCCCTCTCTCACTGTCTCTCCAGCCTGTCACACTTCTGCATGTGAAGAGGCCATCTGGACCTGAAATATTGGTCTAGAAAATAAATACAGGCTCTTGCTATTTACATTGTTTTATGTTGCTTGTTTAGACTAACTGTGGCAGGCCAAGGTTCTCTGGGAGTGTAGCCGGGTTGGACTCTGGCACCTGACCTCGCTTCAGGGTATTTCCTGGGACCCCACGCCTCCTGCAAAAAAAAAAAAAGCGGGCTGCAAAATGAAGACACCTCAAACGAGCCTGGGACAAAACCCCATCTCACTTCCCGTGGCCTGACGGCTCTCGGCTGTGAGGTACCGGCCTGGGATGGGCCCGCACGGCTGTACCCGAGCTCCCGAACCCCAGCCCCGCGATGATGCGGGGGCAGGCGAGGCGCAGGCGAGGCTCGCTCCGGCCGCCGGGAGGCCGCGGCTCCCCGGTGCCGCCTGGTCAGCCACGGAGGGGGACGCGGGCAGCAGCGACCCCCGCCTCAGCCATGAGGGCAGCGCGGAGGGACCCCCCCGCCCTCCCGTCACCAGCAGCCCCCGGGGGCCTCCCGCTCGGCGCGGCCCGGGTGTGGGAAGGCACCGGGGAGGGGCGGGCGGTGCCTGCCCGCGGGGGGAGCGGAGCGCGGAGCCCCCTCCCCCGCCTGGCCGCTGGCTGCCGCCTCTCCCCGCCGCTCGGCCGGCCCGCGCCGCCACCGCCGCCTCCATCTTGAGCGTGTGTCCCCTGCTCCCCCCCCGCCTCCACAGCACCGAGAGCGTCGGGGGCGCTGGAGCCCCGGGGGGGAGCGGGGGGGAGGTGAGGGTGGTGGGGGGCGAAGCGGCACCGGGGCCGGAGCGGCAGCGGCGGGAGCAGCGGCGGCAGCAGCGGCGGCAGCGGCAATGAGGAGGCGGCGCTGAGGAGGCGGCAGTAGCCGGAGCGGACGGAGCCGACATCTTGTGCCCTCCCCTCCCGCCGCCGGCTGGGTGAGCCCGTCCGCCCCAGGGGGGAGGGGAGGGGGAGGCGGAGAGAATTAAAAAAAAAAAAAAAAAAGGAAAAGAAAAAAAAAAAGGAAAAGAAAAACAAAAACAAAAATTCCCCCCAAAAGGAGGCGGCGGCAACGGTGGAGAAGCCGCGGCAGCGGCGCGCTGAGCCGGCCAGGTAAAGCCCTGCGCGGGAGGCCGCGACACCCTTCCTTCAGGGGTCTCTCCTCCCTCACACACCCCCGCGCCGGGGTCGCGGGAAGGTGACCGGGCGGGCGGGAAGGAGCTGGGGGAGGCCGGTGCGCCGCAGCTTGCGGGCCTCTCCCGCGTCCCTCCTCTGTCTCTGTGCGGCGAGAGAGGCTCGCGATCCCTCGCCGAGGAGGGGGCAGCGGCGGAGAGCGCCCGGGGATGGGGAACGGGCAGCGCCGTGTCAACCAGGCCCCCCCATTGCCGCCATCTTGGCCCCCCCTTCTTCGCGGCGCGGCGGGGGCGCCGCCCACCTTCTCCCACGCGATTGGCCCAGGCGGGGCCGAGCGCACCCGCCGTTAGCCCCGCAGAGCCTCGCGTTGCTATTGGCGGTGGCGCTCTAATGGACGGCGGCGGCAGCCAATGGCCTTGCAGCCCTGGTGCGCTCGCGCTCCCTGGAGGCTGTGGCAGCGCTGCGGGGAGAGGTGGCCGCGCAGTGGGCCCGGGCCGGGGCTCCGTCCCGCCGCGGTTCATCGCCGTCTCCTCCTCCCCGGGACAGCTTCATTTCCGTCCGAGTCCCTGCTTGCCTTGGCTCAGATCCTCGGCTGCTACTAGAGTTCCCTGCGGGATAGCTCCTGAGAGGAGCGCCCGCCTGTGTCTGACAGCTGAGAGCATGTCACCGTTCCCTCCGTCACTCCTGAGATCTGACACCGCTCATGGCGCACCCCATCTGTTGCTGAGCCCTGACTTTATACCTGAAACTTCATCCACAGCCCGTCTCGCACCCTCCCCATTCCAGAGGGAGGGCCTCTCGAGGCCCGTGCATCTCCCATGCTTGACTTGGTTACAGCAGTGTCAGGGCATTGGTAAAGATCGAGATCTCTGCATGTGCCAAGGAAAGCAGCTCTGTGACATCTGTTGGGCACCGGCACTTTTCATTGTAGGCATCAATGTGGGCATGAGGAGCATAAACCCTTGGCAGGTGTGTGAGGGGACCATGGGCAAGCACAGATGTGGCAGGAGCACGAAGGGACACGGTGGAGGGCAGCAAGAGTTTTGCCGATGTTTTGGTTGGCAAAAGGTAGAGAGGGGGCTGCGACTGTTACGGTTTGTTTCTTTCCTCTGGCATCTACTGATTTTATCTTACAGATGTGTTTTTTAAATAGCTCCATGGGTGTCTGTTCCCCATTGCACAGCAGTGGGTTTTAAATCCCAGTGGCTGCTGGTGCAGGAGAGCAGTGCTGAGGAGCATCTCCAGACCTCACGTTTGGCTTGATGTCCTAAAGAGGGGCAGCCTTTGGTAACAACAAACCCCACACTCTTTATGACTGTAGGTCTTCTACAGCGTGAGAAAAGTATTTCTGACCCTTGGAGATGGCCAAGGCAGCACTGCATGAGTGGAAATCACAGTCTTTCCTTTAGAGGACCCACTTGTGTTCAATATTCCATGCTATGTGTATAATAGGGGCCTGTACTGTGATGTTGTTCCATATGTGTTGATCTCTTTGATTTTTTCAGGGGAGCTTTAGCCCCCTTTCTGGTAAATTTAAGTATCCTAATCATGGGCTTGGTTTTTCAGTTGGCTCTTGCAGTAATTGCCCACAGGTGTGAAAGCTGCTGCTCAGGAGAATCACACCACTCCTAAAGGAACTCTTGGGGTAGAGTTAAATTCATTCCCAGCGGCTCTGTGAGTTGTAGCCACCTTGTTTGCTCAGTTGTGCTCGCTGGATGCTTCACCCCCTGCTCCCATTGTAATCCCCAGTAGAAATGGGTGACGGGAGCTTTTTGGAATGCCTTGAGCACATTGTGGCAAAGGGATGTCTGAACTTTCTACTTTCACATCAGCAACCTTTGTCCAGGGCAGGACAGAATCAGCATGGGCTGAAATATCATTTAACCCTACTCATGTTGAGTATCTCTAGCATTTCAGTGTGCACAGGTGCTGTTTGCAGAGGGGTTCCTTATTGTGTGTAGCTGGGAGGTGTTTTCAGGTGTGCAGAGGGAATCAAAACATTCCTAGGTTGCTGCTTAGAAGTTCCTGTTGTTGTAGACAACAGCAAGGTCACAGTGCTCAGCTCAGTTGTCTGAGTTGATTTCATTCCTGCTTCCAAGGTATTTTGGAGGTGTCTCTCCTAATATCCAGGTGTATGTCTCATTTCAGGCACTCAGCTCTCACTGCCAGCAATTTCTATGCCATTTTAGGTGCTTCTTCATAGTGCTAAGTAATTGTGTGTTTTACAAACAGGTTGTTTTATGGCACTTGGTTGCTGTGGTGCAAAGCCCACTTTGGGGTAATTTGTCTAGAAAAACACTGATTGTTCCACTAAAGGAGCTCTGCATGCGTGTTTTTCCCATTAACAGATAAAACAACTGTTCCTTCAGGTGCTTGTTTCACTGAAATTTCCATGTCCCTCAGCATTCCAAGCAATTGGCTGTTACCTCATTTTTCCTGAACACAATATTAATGATGTGTGTGGCCAGCTCATAATAATTACTTTATCCTCCATACATCTTTTTGCCTCCAATATCCTCTTTGCTTGTACCAGCCTGAATTGTAACAGAGCTGTTTGTCAGCAGGATTTTCTTTTGGTTTTTTTTTTAATTATTATTTTTATTTGATTATCAAGTTACCTTTATAACCTCTTTTTAAAATTATTTTCTCCTACTGATTGAAGCCATTGGAGTTCAGCTAGGATGAGCACAGTTGGGTGTCTGCAGCGTGTGGATCAAGTGACTGATTAAAGTTTAAGGCAAACGTACCACCAAAATTTGTAGTACCTATATTTGCAGGTAGAAATTATCATCTTTTATTTTACATGTGGGGTAAAATTGATTTTTCAGGCTCCATCATTATGGGTGTGCATACTGAAACTGGCACCTGCAGCTTATTTCTGCAGATGAAGGGAAGAGTTTGGAAATCTTTCCCAGAGCCTGTATGTTTCTTAAGACACAGGTGGTGTCATGGCTTAATCTCATGGTTCACAGAACCTGTACTTGAAAAAATATTGCTCCTGAAATTTGCTCCTTCTTTCCAGAATAAGCTTGGACTTCTTGTAGGTCCTGGTCCTGTGAGATGCTGCTTGCTGTGGCACACAGTTGAGAGTTTCTGGAACTATGTCCTTCATGGAGCACAAATACTGCATTGGCTGAGTACAAATTGTGGGTTTGTGGTGTGTTTTCTTGTCTGGGGTCCCCCAGAAAGGAACTGGATGTGTGGATTGCTTTAAATAAGGGTGAGGTGCTGCTCAGGCCTCTGCATAGCAACAGATAAGCTCTGGGCTGGCTTATCTTCTCACAGAGAATTTACATTTGCTTTTCTTTGTCTCCTTTCTGACTTCTTTCAGCCTCAGCTTATTTATTCCCATAAGTCATCTTCCCATCCTTGACTCTGCCCTTCTCTCTTGCATTACTCACTTGGCTTCCTCTCTGCTTTCCCTCTTTGCCAGCTCCCTCCTTTGCCCTCCGATCACTGAGCTGCTGCCACCATGTCTGAATCTTCCCCCAGACCATCTCCCCAGGCTTCTCCTCTGCTCCCCTCTGACAGGCACCTCCTTAATGTCAGCAGCCGACTCTCAGCTAATTATCTGGCTTGCTGATTAGCAGTTTGTGCGGGCAGAGCTGGCTGGGGCTTTTTGTTAAGGCTCTGAGCAAATGCCATTTCACAGCTCCTGGTGCTGGGAGCTGTCTTGCTGCTTTCCTGCTTGTAGCCCTGTGGACTCTCCATAGCCAGGTGGCTCAGGTGGATGAGTGGGAATTGTGGCTCCAGAGGGGCTGACGCCAGAGCTCGTAAGTCCATTGGGATCCATGCTGCTTGTTGCCTTTTTATCCCTCTTTGCTTCCTTGTGGAAGAGCAGAAGGGATTCACATCTGGTCTCTGCTGCGTTGCTCAGTTCATCCACTGGTTCTGTTTGTGACCCTTGACAGAAGGAAAAGCAAAACTGGAGGATGATTTTTCATTGTAGGACTTTTTTGTATCTGCAGTGTCAGAATGGAAGGGTTGGTGGTGGCAGCCCTGAGCTGTGAAACCTGGAGGAGCTCCCTCCTGGACTTAAAGAAAACCATTAGTTTTCTTATCTGGAGGTGGCGAAAAGAAAAATTAAATTGGAAACTACATTCATAAGACCTGAACGGTGCATTCCTTTTCATCTGGAAAACATCCAGCACATTTGGGGATATAAATGAAAAATCACAGGCAGAAGAGCAGAGGAGAACTTGTTGGTTTTTGTGAGCTTAATATGTGAATGGTGCAAGAAGATGTGAACAGTGTTGTTTGATTTTCAGGGGATGTGAATGGCTTGCTGATCTGGGTGCACAGCAGACTGTTTATATATTGTGCTGTCAAATGATTTTGAGGTTTTTCTCACTGGCGGTGTGGTGGAATGTACATCTGAGGTGCAGATAGAGGAAGTTGGAGGGTGCTGTGCATTGCTCTGATACACATTGCAGGAAATGGCTGATATACCAAATACCTGCCTGTATCTAAGGTGTAAAGAGTCAGTGAGCCTGAAATTGCTGAACTCTCGTGTAGAAAGTCTCTCTATTGCAGCATTGAGTGAGTTTTTCAATCTGTGCTGCTTCTTGCTCGTCTCTTGGCTTACCCTGTCCTCTGTCCTGTTGTGTCCCAGAGTCTCTGGAGCACAGGGATGAGGAAGCCTCGGAGGAGGTGCCGGCAGCACTTGGAGGGGAGGCGTTCTCCCTCGCCCTACAGCCTCAAGTGCTCGCCCACGCGGGAGACGCTGACGTACGCGCAGGCGCAGCGCATCGTGGAGGTGGACATCGACGGGCGCCTGCACCGCATCAGCATCTACGACCCCCTGAAGCTCATCACCGAGGACGAGCTGACGGCCCAGGACATCACCGAGTGCAACAGCAACAAGGAGAACAGTGAGCAGCCCCTCTTCACCTCCAAATCTAAGAAAACACCTTCCAAAAGCAAGAAGAAGGAGTCCTGCTCCAAACATGCGCCAGGGATATCTTTGCACTTGCCCCAGCCCAAGTTCCGTGTGGTGGACTCCTTCAGCCAGCCAGATGCTCCTCCCCTCCCTGCTGCCTACTACCGCTACATTGAAAAGCCTCCCGAGGACCTCGACGTAGAAGTGGAGTATGACATGGATGAGGAGGATCTGGCATGGCTGGAGATGGTCAACGAGAAGAGAAGGGCTGATGGTTATGGGACAGTTTCTGCTGACACTTTTGAGCTGCTGGTGGATCGGTTGGAAAAGGAGTCGTACCTTGAGAGCCGGAACAACGGGGCTCAGCAGTCCCTCATCGACGAGGATGCCTTCTGCTGTGTCTGCATGGACGATGAGTGTCACAACAGCAATGTCATCCTGTTCTGTGACATTTGCAATCTGGCCGTGCACCAGGAGTGTTACGGCGTGCCCTACATCCCCGAGGGGCAGTGGCTTTGCCGCTGCTGCTTGCAGTCCCCTTCTCGCCCCGTGGATTGCGTCCTTTGCCCGAACAAAGGGGGAGCCTTCAAGCAGACCAGTGATGGCCGCTGGGCTCACGTGGTCTGTGCCATCTGGATCCCAGAGGTCTGCTTTGCAAACACTGTGTTCCTGGAGCCCATCGAAGGGATCAGTAACATCCCTCCAGCTCGGTGGAAGCTCACGTGCTGTATCTGCAAGCAGAAGGGCATGGGAGCTGCTATCCAATGCCACAAGGTGAACTGTTACACTGCCTTCCACGTCACCTGCGCACAGAGAGCCGGTCTCTTCATGAAGATTGAGCCCATGAGGGAGACCAGCATCAACGGCACGACGTTCACCGTGCGCAAGACTGCCTACTGTGAGAGCCACTCCCCACCTGGCACGGTGAGGAGAGGGTGCCCAGCTGCTGGTGGTGATTGGCAGGAGGTCACTGTGAAGAAGGAGGAAGAGGAGGAAGTCAATTCTGGCCCTCCCAAAGGTTCTGTGAAGAAAAACCAAGTGAAATTGAAGCAAAAGATCAAAAAGGAGCCTGGTGACGTGACCAAAGGGCGTTCGTCCATGCCCGTGGTGACCGTTGCACAAATTCCCTCTTACAGGTGAGTGTTGCAGGTTTAGGGATGGAGCTGGACAGCTGTAGCTGAACAGGGTCTGTTTTAAGGACTCAGTCCCTCTCATTGTTGACCTTGGAAACACTGACTCTTCAGTCAAGGCTTTAGCAATACTGTTTTCAGAGTGCTCTGCAGCATAACTTGTGGCTGGGTTTCTTCTGAGTGTCACTGTGGTTCTCTGGCTTTGCTGAGCAGCCACCCCAAGCTGTTGTGTAATGCAGACTCTGAGGTGGTCCTTAATTGCAAACCCCCATCTACCATGAAGTCATTTTTAAAATACTTGAGGCATTACAGGTGGGTAGGCAGGTAGGGGTCGTCCCACTATTAAAATTTTTGAGATCTCATTTCATAGTTTCTTAATTCCTCCTTTTACTACAGAGCATGTCAAACCTGACAGGTGTTGCAACCAGCCTTGACTTTGGCTGTAGTTTTGTATTTTTCTCCCAGCTCTCCCTCATGCAGAACTAGGTAGTGCTGAATTTCTGTTTGGTGCCCTAGAAAGTGTCTTGATGTGTCTGTTTTAACAGTAGGCTGATAAGTCACCATGTGTAAGATAAGAATGTAAGTAAAGGTTAAAATAGGTGATCTATTATTCTTGGACTCCTGACAAGTTAATTTCCCAGGCTCCAGATTAATAACATCAAACTTAAATGGCCCCTGGAAGGTTCTTGACATGGGAAGTAGTTTTGAAATTAAGGCTTGGAGCTGAATTGATGATTTCATACTTTGTGCTGTGGCAAGTGCTTGGTGGGACCCTCCAGTATGAAAAGGGGGCACATCTGTCTGCATGTGAGGAGATCCCAGATTGTCCCAGTTCCTGTGTACTTCAGAGTGGGCATTGACACAACACTGCAAAGCTTCATCAGGACACCCCAGGGTCTGCAAAGCCACGATTGCTTTGCAGCTGGCTCCATGACACTCTGTGCTTCCTTCAGGCTGAACAAGATCTGCAGTGGGCTCTCCCTGCAGAGGAAGAACCAGTTCATGCAGAGGCTGCACAACTACTGGCTGCTGAAGCGGCAGGCGAGGAACGGGGTGCCCCTGATCCGGCGGCTGCACTCGCACCTGCAGTCCCAGAGGAACGCCGAGCAGGTACCCACTGCTGCTCCCCTCAGCTCACAGGGCTCACAGCCTGCCTTCCAGCAGGAGCTGAGCTTAACACATGGCTGGGGAGGGAGCGAGGGTGAAAAGATCAGATTTAAGTCTCTCTCGGTCTCCTCTTGGTGTGCTCATGCCCGAAGAACTGCGCTAGTGCTTTGGGCTGCTGCTCCGATGCACAGAAAAATTCCAGCCTCTGTAATAAACTTGAATGTAAAAGCAGGGAGGGTGTAAATGAGCACACACTGAAGTGTGTTCCCAGGGTGAAGCTGCAGGATAATTTGGGGTAATTTCACAGATAAGGTAAAATCTAGAAAGCTGATGTTCTCTCTGTTAGACAGCTAAATGCTGGAGGAAGGAGGGGACATGGCCTGAACAAGAGACAAGGCAGTAAGAGTCTGAGAGCAACTCTCAGAGGATTCCTAGAAAAAGAAGGAAGCACAGAAAGCCTGTGGTGTTTATCTCACCCCACTCATGTTTTGCAGAAGGAGCAGGATGAGAAGACGAGTGCAGTGAAGGAGGAGCTGAAGTACTGGCAGAAGCTCCGGCATGACTTGGAGCGGGCTCGGCTGCTCATTGAGCTCATCCGAAAGAGGGAAAAGCTCAAACGGGAGCAGGTAGGGACTTCTGGCTGTCCAGTTCCTGCTCTTAACTTCAGCCCCATGCAAGCTCTCTGTGTTTTTTGAGGAAAGGTGTGATCTTTGTCTATATTCATTGTCTCATTGATGCAGTCTTGTTGCTGAGCACATCAAATGCAGTTTGCTTTGTGTAAACAGACTTGCTTACCTTTGTTACTGAAGTGTTGACTGAATGACATAACAAGTGATTATAAGATCAAAGAAATGAAGATGTTAAAGGACAAACAAATACTTTTATCTTGTTCCAGTCTTCTTTGAATAGATTTTCCATGCAGGAGATTTTCAGTGCTACAACTTGTTTGCTTGAAATGAAGCAGTCTTAGAGACTTCCTAAAAGATAGAGGGAACTGTATTAGGAATTTGCAGACATATAACCACTGTTGTTTGGTTTCTGCCTTGAGTCTGAGAGCTTGTGTCTTAAACTTTGTTTTTGCTCTCTAGTCTAATTATGAATGTTGTTGTTCATATAAATGCCTGCATACTTTTAATTTTTATATAATGTTGCTAATTGGCATAATAACAATATCTTGAGGCAGAGAGTTCTCCAGGATAATTTACCAGGCATGAAAAGCCTGTTTTCATTTTTAATTGGGGTTTCCTCTTGTTTTGACTTTGTGAGACTGAATAAACAAGAGTTCCCCGTGTAAAAGGATTGGACTGGGCAACGTACATGGAGGGTGCAAGGTGTTTGCCAGAAGTTCTACAACAATGCTGGCCTGAGGTTTCCACCACTGAGTAAAGCTGGGGGGGTGATTCAGAAGAATCTGGAGGAGACACCACCCACAGATCCTGTCCTCAGTGAGTGTCCTCATGGCTGTGTTCTGTTGCCAGGTCAAGGTGCAGCAGGCTGCCATGGAGCTGCAGCTGACCCCGTTCAATGTCCTGCTCCGCACAACCCTGGACCTGCTGCAGGAGAAGGATGCTGCCCAGATCTTCACAGAGCCTGTTAACCTGAACGAGGCAAGTCTCTTTCCTACAGGTGCTTAGTGGGTTGTAGATGAGATATTGCTGGGCAGAAGTACAAACCACCTTGTCCCAAGCTGCTGGTGGACTAAAAACTATCTCAAAAAGGACTCATGATGTGTCCAAGACAAAAAAAGGCTATTTTTTTCTGGAAGTTTAGCACATTTTGGATGAGTAATGTTTTGTAGAGCCAGGGCATGTCTGCCTTGCCTGGGTAACACAGAAATGAACATCTGTTGCTGCCCCTTGCCAGTGGAAAGGGCATTAAGAGTGCTTGTGATGGGTGCGCTCTGGTTGGCTAGTAAATGGTTTTTGTAATTGTACAGGTTTTATATGTTTAGGTTCCAGATTACCTGGAATTCATTTCCAACCCAATGGATTTTTCCACCATGAGGCGGAAGCTGGAGTCCCACCTGTACCGAACCTTGGATGAGTTTGAGGAAGACTTTAACCTTATAGTTGCCAACTGCATGAGGTATAATGCTAAAGACACGATTTTCCACCGAGCAGCTGTCCGGCTCCGGGACCTCGGGGGAGCGATTTTGCGTCACGCGCGGCGCCAGGCCGACAGCATCGGCTTTGACACTGGCGTGGGGATTCACCTGCCTGAGTCGCCCAAGCCCCACGACTTTTACCGCTTTTCTTGGGAGGATGGTGAGTAATGATTAGTGGTTTTTTCCCCTCAGGCAGATCGTAGTTTTAGTTCTGAGCATGTCGTTCAGCCTGCATGGAAATTGTACCCGTTCTGCAAATGAGGATTTTCCTGTCCATCTGTTTACCTAGGCACATACAGAACTCCTTTAGAACCCCAGGGAGTGGGATTTCAGGTGAGCTGGGCACTCTGAGCTAGGTGCAGCTTAGTTCCAGCTCTCCTAGTGCATGTCTGTGTTGGCAGAGCCTTGTAAACTGCCTGTGCCCTTTGATTTGTGCCAGGAAGTCACTATTTTAAAGAGCAGTGCAAACTTGGGTCTGGGATTTCTTGTTCTGGGGAAAGCTCATATATTTCATTGTAAACTGGCAAAATGTACAGTAGCTGGGTTACATGGAGCACTGAGGGCTGAAAGAGGGTGATGAGGAGTGAAGGTAATGGGACCTAAGCAATCCTTCTAGCTGAGACTTTCCATTCCCAACACACCCCCATCCATTTCCACAGCCCTCCTGAGATGCGGCTCCAAAGCATTGGTTGAGTAACTTGGCTAAACTTAGTGCAGCCATCAAGCACACAGAACTTGCCGTGTGCCATCTGGCTCCTAAATGTTGAAGCCCTCTTGGGTGCAGATGGACAGTCATTATGAAATTTGTGTAGGTGTTCAGCTGTCTGTCCTACTCCAGCGGATGCCAGCCCTCCAGCAGAGCCAGAGGAATGGAAAATATGTTTTGTTTTGGCCGCTTATGTTTGTGGTCTGATTTTGTCATTTAATCTGACAATGAAATAGGTTTCTGACAATGCCTAGACCACAAGCTGTTCTGTGTGGGGTGCACACATGTCCTTTCACTATTGCCCTTGGGGCAGTAACAGGAGCTGAGGGACAGTCAAGTTGAATCAGCTGCTTTTTATCCAAAGAAGGAAGAAGTCCAAGCTCCAAAGTTATTGACTGCTAAATCCCCAGGCTAAAGCGATCGATTCATGGACAGCATCAAAGGGAATGAGGCCTGGCACTGGCCCCAGATGCTTCTCCACGAAGCCTTACTCCTTCCTTCACTGTTCCCATCTCTTTGCTGCAGTGGATAACATCCTGGTCCCGGAGAACCGGGCTCACCTGTCTCTGGAGGCGCAGCTGAAGGAGCTGCTGGAGAAGCTGGACACGGTGAGCACCATGCGCTCCAGCGGCGCCCGCACGCGGCGCGTCCGGCTCCTGCGGCGCGAGATCAACTCCATCCGCCACAAACTGGCCCAGCAGCAGCAGAGCAAGGCCCTGCCCAACGGGGACGCTGTGCCACGGGACGGGCTGGAGACAGCGCCCAGGGAAGGGGATGAGGAAGGGGAGAAAGGTGAGCAGCAGAGTTTTGATTCCACGCCTCTAGTGCTCGTCAGCAGTCAAAGCCTGCTGTTTCTCCTGTGATCTTAGTGAAAGGTGGGAATGGCTGTTGGTAGTTCTGGGAATGATCCTTGCCAAAAAGCTCAAGCAGATTCTTTATTCCTTCAGGAGATGGTGCCAAGCTCCCGTACCCTCCAACCCTGGAGCCCACAGGACCCGCACCCACCCTCTCAGAGCTGGACTCTCTGCAGGACCCTCCAACACTCAAACCCATCAGTGAAAGCAGGTCCCTGAACCAGCTGCAGAGGAGGATGGTGTCGGACAGAGAGCTCTTTGACAAGAAGGCTCTGCAGCAGGAGAGCCAGGCTTTCCAACGCCTGCTGTCCAACAACGGCCTCAAGGGCCTGGCCCTGCCCCCTGCAGACAGCCCTGCCAGCCCCGCCCTCAGCAGCGTGGGCCGGCGGACATCGGTTCTGTTTAAAAAAGCCAAGAACGGTGTGAAGCTGCAGAGGGGTCTGGAGTGCTCCCTGGAGAACGGGGAGGAGCACAGGCAGGGCGGGCAGCACTCACCCTCCTGCCCCGACGGGGAGCGACAGGCGCGGAAACGCTCTGCCCTGGGCACTGGGCTGGTGTTTGAAGCCTGCAGGTGAGTGGCCCAGGCAGAGCTGTTCCCTGAAACACCTTCTGTGTCTGGGTTAATCTCTCTGATTCTGTTCTTTGACTTCTTAGCTCCAAACCCAGCCCATTCTGTTACTTGTGTGTTGACTCAAGAACACAAAAAGCTGCTGAGTTTTCATCCTGTCCTCTTAAGCTGCAGGTCCCTAAAGCAGTGCTTGATTTTTCAAGCAAGTGGGTGTGTGTTACACTGCTCTTTCTCAGTGCATGCACATCCTCTCTGCTGATGCAGTTCTTGGGAAACAAAGCTTGGAAAAACTTGAATTTAAATTTTCAGTTCAGCACTGCAGGTAGAGCTGAACTTTTACTACCTACTAAACAGCTGCTTTCTTCCTCTCAGAAGTTTGAGCAGAACTGAGCACTTCAAACATGACTGAACAGCCTTAAAGCAAGCACCTGACATCTTCTGATGTCTTGTGGATAACTTGTGCAATTATTCTATTCAGGAGCAGCTGTTTGCTACTTTTTCTCCAGTCTTTATTTTCCCACACCAAAATCACAACAGGTTGCTTGTTATAAAACTGTAAAAGAAAAAAAAATTACAGTATGTGAAAAAATATGATTGCTTGAGGTGGAGGTAATCCATTTTCTGAAATGTTTGTAGTAAGAGGGTGAAAGGATGTTCAGCATATGGGCTGGCAACATTCAGTTTCATACTGGAGTTTTACTGGGGGGCTGCTGTGTCATCTCTCAAGCCTATACACAACTGGTGTAGCCCATGCAAGCTCCAGGCATCATTACATCAGCTCTGAGGTGTGAATTCTTCACTGGGTTTCTTCCTCATGTTTACAGCTGGGTTTCTGTGAGGCCTTTTTATGGCCCATGGCAAAGCTGGGATGATGTCCAATGTGCCTTCACCAGAAGAGATCACATTTTGCACAAGTATTCAGTGTTCTTTTCATGTCAGTGATGCACCAGTGCAGTAATTTTTTAGATTTTAACTCAGTTTGGGGAATCCATTGTCTTTGTTGTCCAGGATAGTCTGTTTTCTCCTAATGCCCTGCATTTTTCCTGGCAGTGGTTTGGTGCCTCCCAAGCGGAGCCGAGGGAAGCCGGCTCTTTCTCGGGTGCCCCTCCTGGAGGGTGTGAATGGAGACTCTGATTTCAGTGGCTCAGGTGAGAATTGCTGCCAGCACCCCCTGCTCTGGACCCACCTGAGCCAGGGGGAGCACATCTCAAAGCACACCAGGAGCCAGTGCTGCACAAACTACCCAGGCTGGACCTGCCTGGGCACTGTTACCTGCTTTGTTACAGGTTTAGGTTATTGCAGATAATGTTTTCATTAATGAAGATTATTCCTTTTCCAGGACCAGGACTGGCTGATTTCATATCTATAACCAAATTCATTGTGGGGCCATTTGATTTCAGTGACTCAATCTGATCAACATTTCTGTGTTGAAGAGTTCATGTGAAGCCACATGACCCATGATTTTGGAGACTGTGGCTTTGTCTTAGTGCTGAACCTGACTGTACTGCCAGAGCACAAAGAAGGCAGGAGTTTGGTACATGCTGAGTTCTAGCATAAACACCCAGTTCATATAGATACAAATGGGTGATTTTCCTTTTTGTCTTGTCAGTGTGCTTTAAGTACTACAGTTGTTCATCTGTTTTAGTTGATTGCTACTGAGATGAGGCCTGGGTGAGATGACAGTGTGGTTCCTTGTGTTTTCATAACCTCTTGCTGGTAGCAGCTCCTAAGCTCTGTCTCCTGCTGTCCCTTAGGCAGGCCTCTCCTGATGTCCTTTGAGAGCCAGGCTGAGCTGGAGCCCCTGGAGCTGGTGTGGGCCAAGTGCCGTGGTTATCCCTCCTACCCTGCCTTGGTGAGTGCCCTGTGGCTCTTCCACAACCTGACCTTGCAGCTCAGGCAGCCCAGAACACAGTTCTGCTGTGCACTGTAACCCGACAGAAAAGGGAAACTTCCCAAAATAAGCAAAAAGCACATATTACATTTTCTCCTTTCCCCTTTGCACAGTGAATTTTCCCAGGGCTCTTTGTTTCAGAGCTTTGCAGAGGATTCATAAAACTTTGGTCTCTCATTGTCAGGGGTAGGAGCTCTTTCACTCTGCTCTCCTCTGAGGAAAGTCATCAGTACTGTGGGGATGAGAAGGCCTAAATTTTATAAATGCAGGCACCAGCATTTTCCTGTTTGGTGAGCACAGCTCCATCTGTAGGTGCCCAGCTGGCCCTGTCATGTCTAGATCCTCTTGCAATAGCCATATGTTTGATTTAAATATGAGCATATATATGCACGTCCCTTGAAGGTTATTTCTTTGTGTTTATCTGCCTTTGGGTATTTATCTATTAATGCCATCAAAAGGGGCAGATTCTGCTGGAAGTGTGAGCCTCATCCATGCTCTTACAAAAGTGGGAGTCCAGAAGAGGGAGCATCCATGGATCAGCCAAAGCAGTTTTAGTTCTCCATGTGGCTACAGCCAGAGTTAAACTGTGGCTTAGAATGGATTTAACCACTGAGACTGCCTCCAAAAAAGGCTTTTTCTGTAGCAGCCTGTTGTGGTGGCAAAGTGTCTTAATAAATTCCTACAGATGGCCAATGTCAAAGCCAATCTACTTTTTCAAGCCCTTAGGAGGGGAAGAACAGACTGAGTATTGCAGACACCCTCTGCTGTTTTCTGCTCCTGTGCTGACATAGCACAAATGTGCACATGGACGTTTCGGCTTTATAGGGGAGAACTGATGTATTTGTTGTGACTGATCTTCCAAATTACTGTAGTCTCTGTTCCTCTGGCTTGATGGAGCCAGCACTGCTTGTCAACTCTCAAAATATTTGGCCTGGTTCTGATCTAATGCAGTGTAAATCTGAGCAATGCCACTGATGTCAACTGAGTTGTTCCAGAATGGAGCTGTTGTGAAATCACATTTGCCTGTGGAGTACAGCAGGAGCATTGCATTTATCTGGAGTTAGGTGTGAGGGAGGGAAATCCTTTGCTGAACAGAATAATGCTGAGTTTGTACTGAATTACACATTAGTGTAAATACATTTACAGCCACACAGAACCACACACACCCATTTTTCAAGATGGGGTGCCTGGCTTTGGGACTGACTGGCTTCTCTCCCACAGGGGAAGCCTCAGGATGAAATTTTTTTAGAAAACAAGCCATTTTGCTAACCCACCCAAAATAGCCTTAATTTGTCTAGCTTAGGTACACTGAAAGACCAGAATAATTCTGCTCATTCTGTTCATTGCTTGGAAGGGTTTTGTGCTAAATGTCCTCCCCCCGTGTCCCCAGATCATCGACCCCAAGATGCCGCGCGAGGGTTTGCTGCACAACGGAGTCCCCATCCCTGTGCCCCCCATGGATGTCCTGAAGCTGGGGGAGCAGAGGCAGACAGAGGCAGGAGAAAAACTCTTCCTTGTCCTTTTCTTTGACAACAAGAGAACCTGGTGAGTGTGTGCACACAGCTCTGTGGTGATGTGAGTGTGATTTAACATGATCTTTGGGATGTGGGAGCACAGAGGGATTATGATGATGTTACAGGTAAATTGGGGAATTAAACATGCAGAGAGAGGTCTGTGCTCAGAAGGCATTTTGGCTGCAGGGACTTCTATGTCAAATGCAGGGATTTAAACATTTGTACCATCGTTGTGGGGCGGTGATGAGGAATAAATACATCACGTGGGTGTAACTGCTCCTGGGGAGGAGGTGACAGGTCTGTGCACTCCTCTCTGCTGCAGGCAGTGGCTGCCACGGGACAAAGTCTTTCCCCTGGGCGTGGATGACACCGTGGACAAGCTGAAGATGATGGAGGGACGCAAAACCAGCATCCGCAAGTCGGTGCAGGTGGCCTACGACCGAGCCATGATCCACCTGAGCCGAGTGCAGGGGGACAACCCCTTCCTCCCAGCCACCTACCTGTGAGGGGCTGCTGGGGCAGCCCTCCTGCTCCTCCACACCTCCAGCTCCCTGCACGGCAGAGGGCAGCACCTCCAGCAGCTGGCAGCACGCCTCGGAGTACCCTGAAATGTGCCAAAAAAACCCTTGTCCGGCTTCTTCCTGAATGTGTTCTTGCTGAAGAGCTGGCAGGAGATGAAATGTAGTCTACAGGGAGTAAGGTAGGTAGGAAAAGCTGACAGGTGACAGGAGCCAAGGTGAGTTGCTGCAGTGAGCAGAGCACACAGCACTTGGATGTTGGGACCTCATGCGCCCTCCCCTGCCTCTCCTGGACTGCCAGGGTTTTGAGTCGTCAGCCAGTCCCAGGTAATTCCTGGGAACCTGGCACCCCCAGGATTCTTTACAGAAATCCCAACTGGACTTTCTTGTGCCAAATTTACCCTAACCATCATTGGCCTTTTCATTTTTCTTTAAATGGCATTGTCCTGTCACATAAAAACCGCACAGAATCATAGCTGGGAGCTCTGATTGTGATTCTCCTGCCTACCTACATTGTGTTTTCATGTTTAGATTTCTCTCACTGCATTTAGAAAAGCTTGAGATTTTGGTAACCTTCCCCCCATGCACAGGTGCACAGAGCTTTAAAGATGAAAATCAAATTACCTGATCTGTGTCTGTATGTCTTAGAAATTGATTTTGTAGTTTCACATTTCAGTTCTGATTTCTGTGACTCTGCTTGTTGCAGTAACATTTTGTATCATGACTTAGCACAGTACCTAAGAAAAGATAACTTCCTTTTTTTAAGAAGTAATTTTGGAGGTGTCTGTTGAGCTGGAGCAGCTCTTCAGGCACCGAGGTTGATCAGGGTTGGAGGGAGATGCATCTTTTGTGTTGGTTTATGCACATTTGGTGTAAGGCTCCTCTTCCTTTTCCCCCCCCTCCTCTTTCCTGTCTGCCTGTTTTCCTCTGCCACATTTTGGACTGAAAGCAAGCACTGACCAGAGCACACGACCCTTCTGCTGTTTCACCTTCTCCCACACGTGCACATCCTTCCCTGGTGTGTGGGTCTCCAGTGTTGTCATCCAGGTAAACCCAGACAATCCCTGTTGGTTTGGGTTTGCATTGCAAAAAAAAAAAAAAGAAAAACAGGGACAAACTGATGTTTGGGAACTTGGTGACTCAATCTTTCCTATTAGCCAAGGACTTTATGATTTCTCTGATCTCTTCTGTTGCATATCCCTCTTTGCTTTCCCATTTTAAAGAGCCAAAGGTGCAAAGCAAGATTGTAGATTGAATATCATCATTTTGCTTTTTAACTCAGTATTTTTAAATTATTTTTAACTTTTTCATACTGAAGAGAATGTGGAGTCAAAATAATAATAATTAATGATAATGAATAGTAGGGAGTAATCACTGCCATTTCTACTTGTTCTACTTTTTTAAAAATACCACTTCTTATACATTGGGGCATGGAACTGCATTTGAAGGAATTTTAAGATTCCTTTAATATATAGAGATGGGGCATAGGAGTTTGTAAAAATATTAATAGTGATAATAATGCCCGTGGAGTGTGGCTAGGGAAGGATGTTGTGTATATAGTTGTAAAATGTTCTAAATTATTTAGACCTATTGTCACCATTCTTGAAGTCCTCAGTTGTGTTGCTGGGTCTTTTATATGCACACAGTGTAATTTATTTAAAGGAACATACACTTTTCCAGGTGGTAGCTCAGCTGTGGACTAGTGACCTGTGTATATGTTTTAAGGTCTTGGGAGTTGGTCTTTTTTTCTTTTTTTTTTCGTTTTGTTTGGTTTTTAAATGAGTTTAGAATTTGGATTGGCTGATATCCTGTTGTTGCTACAGAATCTAAATGTTACTGTCAGTCTGCTGTAAAGCACAGATTGCTCTATTTATTGTAGAAAGTGAGTTTATTTGCTTTCTAGAATTGTTTATATCAGATGGTATAAGAGAAGTAATAAGAAAATCTATGCTTGTAAAGAAAAAAAAAAGCTAATTTTACCTACTATAATCTGACTGTCTGAGACTATATTTTCTCTCTGAGAAATAAATGTTCTAATGTATGGAAAAAAAAAGCAAAACAACAAACCACCACCCTCAGAAAGAGTTCTTCCTTGCTAATGTTGTCCTGAAATCCAGAACTTACCGTGATGGTTTGAATTATCCCAGTGGGCCCAGGTGCAGGTGGGCAGAGCAGTGACAGGGAGGTGACACAGGAGGGGTTTCTTGTTCTGCCTCCACCATGACCTGTGTCCCCTGTGCAGTGGGTGACACCACTGGGTGCTGCATGGAGAGGTCCCACCTTGTGCTGGTTTTGTTTGTAGGGCTTTTTTGTTTGTGTGGAGTTTTTTTAAAATTGTTTCCTTTTTTTAGTTGATGTTAAACTAAGGGAAAAAAACAAAAGGCACACGACAAAGTCCAAATGCCTGAGAAAAACAAGTCCACCTTAGGAAAGTGATTTCTTGAGATACTGTTTGGAGTTTTATTGGCAACAAGGTTCTGCCTGTCACATGCTTGGCCCGGGCCTCACTGCCTGCTGCTTTCCCCCCGGGAACAGAAAGGGGACGTGGAGGCCTGGGAGGCTCCAGCCCTGGTGGCCCCAGGGAGGCTGTGGGGGACAGCAGGGAGAGCTGCCCTGGCTGCTGGGCACCGCCACCGCTGCTTCCAGGACTGCTCCTCCCTCCAGTGCAGCCCTGGCACAGCCCTGCCCTGCAGGGCCCGGGGGCACTGCCAGCCCTGCAGCCCCTGGGGCTCCAGCAGGTTCTCCCCTGCTTCTGCTGGGAGCTCCCACAACTCCACTGCCCAAACCCTGAGATGTGTTTGTGTCACACCTCGGGCAGAGCCAGCACTGCAGAGGGGTTCAAAACCCTACAACACCACAGCCAGGCATCCTTCTCAGGCGTGGAGAGGATGGGGAGAACAAGGGGTTCATGTTATAAATATAAAATCTGCTACAAAGAAAAGACATATATTGTACATCTTTGACCCATATACACAAGAACACAATATACACAGAACGCCTCGGAGGAGTGGGGACGTTGTCAGGAGGTTTTTGAGAGATGTTGCTCCCCTACCAGCACCCCCTCTGCGCCTTCCCCACAGCTGGATGGGGCTGTACTCACACAACATCAGTCACCAAAAGTTCCACCAGGCTGGCCCACGGCATTGCAGGTGGCTGTGGATGGAGTGGTGGTGGCCCCGCCATGCCTGCCCTGCTGCCCTGGGGGAGAGGTAGGCGAAGAGGATGGAGACAGGAGGGAGGGCAGGCACCAGGGACTCTCTTGTGAACCCACAAAGTGCTTGGGGGGTCTCTGGCCCCTCGGAGCGAAGGTAGGTCCTGAGAGAAACTTCTTGCCCTGACACCCAGGTGGGGAAGGATTCTGCGGCCAGGCAGGTCTCTGATAAGGCATTTTCATCTGGGACTTGGCGCAAACGGTGGCAGAAGAGAGGAGGGAGCAGATGGGGCAGGTGGTGCAGGGCAACGGGAGGCAGCAAAGCTGAAGTGGTCCCAGCCAGACAAGCCCAGGACAGGGAGTGGAGAGGACAGGAGGGCTTGGTCTCTGGCTCAGTTTATCTGTAAAGCTTCCCCCATGTTCTCTCTCAGCCCCTCGAAGCCACCAGCACGGAGTGAAATACTGAGAGTCCTCAAAATGGCACATCCAGGCGCATGGAGTGGCAGACAGGCACACGTTCAGAGTTAAGACAAGAGTTCAGGTGAGCTTTGTACAGCAAAGAGCAGCTGCTGGCTGGAGTGTCCGAGGAGTTGGGATGACAAAAATGCCACAGTGATCAGATCGGGCCAGGACAAGGGCTGGGCACGGCAGAGAGGAGCCTCTCTGGGCACCTATCGGCGGTAATGGTTTGGGGCATCTGCAAACATGTACTTGAGTCTGTAGGCTTCAGCCAGCAGCAGCCCAATCTCTTCATTACCCCAGTGTATCGTGGGCAGGTTTTGTAGCAACATCAAAAGGCCCTGCAAGAGGGGAAGATGCTTAGTTTGGAGAGGCTGAAGGCAGAGCACATATCCAGTGCAGGCTTGGGGCTGGCCTGAGCAGTGGCAGCAGTGCTCAGTAACTTTTGCTCACACACCTGCAGGTCTGAAAGGCTCAGGGACATCAAGATGTGCTTGAGTCTAGATCTGAACCAGTGAAGCACCCCAAGCCCTTTGGAATAAGGGTGCTGTTACAGGGTTACAGCTGGACACAGGAGGGCAAACACTGATCAGAGCTGGAATGGAGTGTTTGAACGCTCCAACAGCTCTGTGCTCTGTCCTTATCACCAAGGCTCAAGTTATTTTCAGGCAAATCTCCTGAGACTGGATGATCTTGGAGCCAGCTCTGACAGCTGTGTCCACACTGGGCTCCCAACCAGAGCAATTCCCTCCCCTCTACTTCCCCAGGGAGTCACCCCCCAACCTCAGGGTCTTACTTGGAAGTCTTCCTCATCCAGGATCTCCTTCCGCCACTTGATCAAGAAGGCAGCACAGACGTACAGGTGGAAATGGGAGAATCCTTCTGGCTCTGACTGTGGACAGCAAAACTCTGGGTGAACTCCTGCAGCTCAGCTGGAGAACAACCCCCAGACACAGGTGTCCTACTGGGCCACCCATCACCCAGCTGGCTGTGAACACCCTGGGCCACACTGCTTTGTTTCCCTCAGCACCCCAGCTGGTGCCAGGGGAGCTCTGTCCCGTGGGGACAGGGACACCAGTGACAGTGACAAGGCAGGAGGGAGCTCAGTGCAGCCTGCATACCTGGTAGGTGTCCCAGAGGCGGATGGTGCAGCGCAGGGGCAGCTCCCTCATCAGCAGGTTGTTCATCCAGCGGAAGGCAAACTGCAGGTACTCGACCTCGTACTTCCTAAAGTGATTATGTACCTGCTCTGAAACAGCACATTTCACTTACACACCTGGGGCTCACAGTGCCCCAGCTCCTGCACGCTGCTCACAGCACAGTGGCTTTCACACGCTTTCAGGCTGAGACTTTTTTCTCCCAGATTCCTTCTCTCCCCACCCTGTGCTGTCACCAGGGGGTTTCTGGCTCACCCTGCCCTGCTCTGGTTCCATGAGTGTTGTAAGAAGTGTCCACCCCTGCCCTGAGAGCTGTCCCAAAGGAGGCCAAACCTGACCAGACTCCCGTGTCACCTACCATCGATCCGGCTGACCAGTTCCTCCAGGGCTTTCACTTTCTTCTGGATCCCTGGCTGTGCAAAGGTGTAATTGTCCTGTGGGAGAGGCCCTGAGTCAGCAGCTTGAACAACAGCTAGAAATGACCAAACCCAGATCAGCAGCTGGACAGCTGGGATGAGATTATCATGAGCCAAGGAGCCAGGACTCTTGAGCACCAGGACTGTCTGCCTGCTGTGAGTTCCTGGTCAGGACGGGGCCATCTGGACAGCCACAGCACCCATCTCCCCAGGATTTCACAGATTAACAGACTCAGTGAAGAAACTAAAGTCACTGAAGTAGCAAAATGCTGGAGCAGGCAGAATACTCACCCACACAGGGAGAGGAGACAAACACACAGGAATTGCTGTGGCCCCAGAGGCTCACCTGAATCCCATCCAGCAGCTTGCTCATGCACCAAAAGCTGTCGGCCTCGATGCTCCGTAAAACGTCCTGGGACAGGTTTGTCACATCAAAGTTTTCCACATCCTCCTCTGCAAAACAGACAGGGAAGAGCATCAGAGAGATGGGGGACACCAGGAACATGGGACAATCCTAGGGGCTTTTTCAGGCCAAAACTTTGCAGGAGGCACTGCAGCACTCTCTGAGTCAGGAGATACAGGTCTGGCCCTCCTGGCTTGGCTGACCCAGCAGTTCCCTCCCTTTTCTCCTTGGGAAGAGAGCACCCACCACGCTGCTGTCACACCACTACATCAGATCAAATAACAGGGCTAAGCTGGCCCATTTCCAATTTCAGAGGCTCAGAAATCCTGGCAAGCAACCAGGGAGCAGAGATACAGCAAGAGGTGAAAACACAACTCCAGCCAGGCCCAGGCACTCCGAAGGAAGAGCACATCATCCCCTTCTCCAGCAGAGCAAGTTCTCATGCCAGCATTTCACACACTTCAAATCCCACAGTCAGGAGTGCTCAGAGCAGCAATTGTCACTTACCAACGTGCTCAGAGAGGAACACAACAAAGAAGGGGGTGACCAGGTCATTGATGCCCTGCACATAGCCGCTGGCTGGGTGGCGAATGGCCCAGATAAACAGGATTCTCTCAAAAATCTAGGGAAGAACCAGGGAAAGCAGGTACCTGCATTAGCCATGCATGAAGGGAAGGCAGAAAAGCATAACTGCTAAGCTCAGGGACTGCAGACCATGCATTGACAGGCTTTTCTGGAGCAGTAAGGGAATGTTAGAAGCATAGAAGTCCTAGAAGAGACTTCTGTCATCCACAGATCCCACATGCAGGCCAGCCAAGACAGTCCAGGCTCCTCATCAAACTCCTGCCTGAAGAAATGCAGACCCAGCTGTTCAAGACCCAGAAGTTGAATATCCACAGGACAGGGCAGAGCAGCCTCCTTGGCTGAACATCAGGTGGGAAGATGAGGTATCAGCACAATACTTCCAGGAAAGCACCACAGATCAGGAGACTTCCCAAGAGGGCAGCCTCCCTCACAGCCACCACCATTCCCAGACTGCCCCAACCCCCTGGGCACCATGCTCTGACACACCACACACACACTGGGCTTGTTTCCAGAGAGGACAGGTGCCCACACCTCCTGGCCACCTCTTGAACCCATCCCTGCCCAGCTTGCTCCCATAAAAGAGGAAGCAAAACAGAACTGTCCTGTGTTCTGGTTCAAATGCCTTCAATTTGTCTCAAAAGCTTCAGGTTTTTATCTTGCCAAAGCAGAGATCATCTCATAACCCCTGAGCTCCAAGTTTGATGTCTTTCAGAAACGCGGGACAAGACCAGACAGTTCCAGGAGGTATTTGCATCAGGAGCTGTCAGGCAGGGAAGTTTCCCCACCAAGTTAACTCCCTAGGAGCAGTGCTGGCCTCACTCCACACACACATCCCATGGCAAGTGCAGGGCAGGAGCTTCACCCCCCCCTTACCTCCTGGACGAGGGGCTGCTGGAAGAGGGGAATGAGTGGGTTGGTCCTTGGAATGTCAATGTGGATCTGGAAAAGAAGGGGGGGTTACACACACCAGCTGTGCTTTCCAGGGGCACAATAACTTGTCACAGGCTAACAGAGGGGAATCCACCATGAGTGTTCCCCCAGGCAAGAGCTGACAGGCACAGTGAGGGCTACAGATGACAGCTGTACTGAGAAAATCATCTGCAGTCTGCTCTGCTCATGTGCAGGCAGGTAGTTCAGAGCTGAAATTTTCCTAAATTAGATCAATTAAGGAAAAGTTTAAACTAACAAGGACAGAACCACAGTGCCTTTTCCCCAGAGAGAAGACTCCTCCATGCTACAGCTAGAGCAGGTCCTGGCATGACCCCACCCATGGGGACAAGCAGCAGCAGGAGGGAGGAGAGGGCTGTCCCCAAAGCAGGAGGGCAGGAGGAGGTTCCCACCTGTCTGTAGGTGTCCTGGTGGTGCTCCTCGTTGCGGGAGTCGTAGTACTGCTGGATGAAGCCAAAGTACTCCTCCCTCTTCCTCTGCAGGGTCAGCTTGCGGCGCTCTGAGTTGGCGGGGAGGTAACCCTGGTTGGGAGAACTCAGCTCAGGGCAGAGCCTCCTTTCCTTCCTCAGCACCCTGAAACCCTGCCAGCTGTGCACAAACACCAGCACACAACTCAGGAGCTGGGGAAAGAGCTTTGATGGAATTTGGCCTTCCTAACCCCTGAGCTTGGAGTAATCCAACTCGATCAGATTCAGCTCCCCAAAAGGGAGTGAACCACGCAGTGCCCACACCAGTCTGGGCTCTGAGCTCCAGAGGATGCAGCAGTGGCACTCCCTGATCAAACCCCCCCAGCTCACCTGGAGGCTGGGCACTGAGCACACAAGCAAAGCTGGCTATGGGACACAGGCAGGTGCAGGAGCACTGTCCCTGAGGCTCTGGCACTTACTGACAGCAGTCTCCACGTCACAGGCCGCACCTCGCGGGGCACACCAGGCCAGCTGCACTTCCTCAGCTCATCTGCAAACGGACAGTGGTGGCAATGCATTAGATCCTAGGCACGTCCAGGCACCACTACACCTAGAAGGAGAGGAAAGCCCAGTCTGCTCCTGCAGGCTCTGGAGACAATGAGCCTCCAGGAAGGCTCCCACACTAGCAATGACTGGGGATGTGGGTCCGCTGCAAGGACAGTAGAGGTGATTTCAGCCCAGCTGGGGCACAGAACAGGGAGCTGCAGGGTCACCAATGTGCCAGGACCTCAGTTCTCATGCAGAGACAGCCCCCAGTGATCCCAACCATCATGTGCAAGATGGAGAATGATTAGGGACAGACAGGGAGGGGCTGGAGGACATCACCATCTGCCAGCAGGGCGATTCCTGCGAACACCCATCTGGTACAGCTGCAGGCAGTGATTTTTTCCACCCGAAGCAGACCTGAAGCAGGCAGCAGGCCCCTCTGGCCTGCCCTGCCCACCCTCAGCGTGCCCCACTCACCCAGGTCGGTGTTGTGGCTGGAGAGGAGCTGCCGGAACTTCTCCAGGCGCGTTTTCTCCCGCACGGTCATAGGGGGAGCCCCGGAGGCGTTTTGGTCAGAGATTCGAGCCACGAGGGGAATGACGGGCCGGAGGGGCAGGGACTGCTGCTTCTGCAGGGGGCTCCGCACACAGGCCTCCTCTAGCAAGGACCAGAGGCTGCACTGAGCTGGGCACCGAGGTTCCACCTCCCCAGCCCCACCTCACCCCCACAGCCACTGCAGATTTCACCCATCTATTCCTCATAACCGCATCGCTGGCCCACTCCAATGGATCAGCAATTCACAGGCATCTGTGGTGCCTCTTCCACCACTTCCCCCCATTTCTGCCTCCCTTCCCTCCTCCTGCATCCAAACACCTGACTGCAAGTAGATCAGACTTCCCTCCACACGTGGGTAGGACACAGGACACAAGGCAGAACTAACATTTAGATCTGCTCTGTTCACCAGATCCAAACACCAACCAAGCTGACTGCTGGTGCAGAGAGAGGAGCTGATGGGCTGCCAGTGTCACCTCCTGAGAGACTCTCACTGCAAGGGCAGGCAAGGCAGTGAGCAAGGGCTGCTGCTGCCCAATTCCCTGCCCAAGCTGTGTCAACATGACCTCACCCAGACCTTTGCTAAGAGCAGCACACCAAACCACTGTGAAGCAGACAGTGAGCAAGTCCCAGCAAGAACTTAACAGATCTCAAAACTGACTTAGCACCCAGAACATGGAATACTCTGGGGCAGACATGCCTGTATGCAAGATATTGAGCAGCTGAGGACACAAGCATTAAAGCCAGGCCTCTGAAAGTGGCTCCTTGGAGTACAGGATACTAAAAGGAAGAAAAAGCCTCTGTTGTGCTTATGAGCTGTGTCACAGCCTCTTGCCCATACTGGGAGTAGCAATGAGCAGTTGAGTTCAGTGGCCAAACAAGAGAGCACTGGAGCAGGAGCTGCTCCTGAGGATGGCTCTTACCAGAGGTCCTGGAGAGCTGGGCCTCGCTGCTGGACTTGATGACCTTGCAGTTGGTGGGCAGGTCCCCGAGGGCCGGCTGGCACCGCTCGGGCTTGGCCCGCAGCTTGCTGTGGTTCTCCAGGACCTGCGCTGCCGTGGCCTTGGCCACTTTAGAGTTCAGAGTTTGCAAAGAGGACGAGGAGGAGGAGGAGGAGAAGTCCTCGTCTTCGTCATCGCCGATGTCCCAGGCGTCGCTGGTGCTGCGGGCAAACTCGTGGAAGCTGGAGGCCTTCTTGCTCTTCATGGGCAGCCCGGCCTTGGAGCGGTCCTTGATGAAGCTGTGAGCAGAGGAGCAGGATCAGAGCCCTGCTCATTTCCTTTCCTCTCCTCATGCCCTCACTCCAACCAGCCAATCCCTTTTCCCAGTTTCCCTGCTCCTCCTCCCAGACCTAAGGAAGATGTTCAGTCTCTCTGGGCTGCCCGCTGTCAGGAGTGGCTGTCACAGGCTGCTGTGACAGCAGTCTCTGAGGCCACAGTGGCAGCACACAGCTGGACAGCTGCCAGCCTGCCTGGCTCAGAAGGGCCAATGGGAGACAGGTACAATTCCTCCAGCTCTGCCTCCCCCCACCCTACACAAAACAGGTAAATTAAAACCCCAAAAAAGGTCTTACAGCCTGGAGAGAGGCATGTCAGAGGCAGACAGAGCAGGTCTCCTTCCATGGACCCTCCCAAAACAGCTGCAGTTGTTCCCAGCAGCCAGACCAGCCTGGGTCCTTCCTCAGGCACAGAAGGAATTTACTCTTTAGCTACAGGAGCCAAAGTCCACCACCTGCAGCAGGGAACTTTCCCCACTACCCAGCATGGGACAGGGACAAGGAGGCAGTTCAGACCAGGAATTCTGCCTTTTCCTGCTGGGAAGGCTGCTGCAGCTCTCCAGCCTTACCTCCCTTTCCTTAATTCCTCCAGCTCCAAAGAGGAGCAGAAGGATCAGACACTGCTAAAAAAAAAAAATCTGTTTCCTTTGATGTGGGTGTAACTGTATGGATTTCTGGCCATTAAGGGCACCAGCAGATAAGCTCTCCCTGCAAGCTTTCATGGAGCTCAAGGCAGCACCACACCCCTTGCACTGCTGTCCTCCTCTGTTGCAATATCCCAGTGCCAGGGATGCTGGAGACCTCCAGGCACTGCAGAGCTGCCAGGCCTGGTGCCTGATCTCCAGGAGACAAACACTTACTTCTTGGTGAGCCGGGAGTCCAGTGGAGGATGCTGTGCCCCATAGACAGGCTGAATGCTGCAGGAAGGGGGAAAGAAAGAAATCCAAGATGCTGTAAAAAGAGGTCCTACAAATAATCTCAGCCTAAAGTGGGGTCATGCTTCTTGCCTGCTATTGGGAGCTGAATGAAAGCCCAGAAGCAGCTTCAAAAACCTTCTAAGTTACAAGCCTCAGATCCAAAGTGCCACATGCAGATGAAGATTTGTTCTTTGCAGTAGCAAAGAGAAGCCTTGTTTAAACTCTTAGGCCCAGACCAGCCTGAGCTGGCATTTGGGATCTGCTCTTTCCTGCACCACCAGCTCACTCCACATGCCCAGGTGTCTCAGTCTACCTGCACACACTGACATTTGTTCTCTTCTCCAGTTTGGGGAGCTCACCCTCCCAGGCCCTGTGGGACAGGGAAGGACTCCAGGCACTGACACTGGGGCTCCTCCATAAATGTACTCGAGGGTTTGAAGCCCATGCTGGCTCTCAGGATCACAGCCAATGCCACGGAGAAGGAATTCCTGGTAACAATACGTGGTTTGACTCGGGTCCAAATCCTGGTTTAATCAATTACTTCCTATGTGGCCTGAAATGAGTCACCACATCTTGGTCCTTGGTTCCTTGGGACTTGTGGGACAAGGAGCCTGAGGGCTCCAGGCCCTACAAGGGGAGCATCACCTCAGAGAGGAGTTACCAAAACCATGCTCATGGCTGTTTTAAAGACTCTGGAAGTGAGACAGGGATCCTGAGTTATCACCTGCACTGGAGGAACTACTCACAGCCACCCCACCCTGGGAAACAACCTCTGGAAAACAAGTCCTGCAATGCCATGGCACAGACAAAGGCCCTTTCAGAGCTGGCACACAAGGAACAAGCTTCTCTTGGGTCAATAGAGCTGGCCTGGTTTCTAGGAGCTGCAGATGGTGGCCGGCAGTAAAAGCAGCAGGCCCAGCCACGGAGGGGAGGGATGGCAGCCTGCTGCAGCTGGGAACAAGCTGAGGATGCAAAAGCAACAGGTCCAGCTGGCAGGGGAGAGATGCAGAGAGCCAGGGAAGAGGCTGGGAACAACCACAGCACAGAGAGATCCTGGGGCAGCAGCCCAGCCAGGGTGGGCTCAGCACTGCAGGGGCTGAAAGTCCTCCCTGGGTTTATCCATGGAGGATTAAGCCTAGGACAGAGTGTGATGAGTAATGAGCACCTGGAAGTCAGGACTGCAATTGAGCAGAGGCAACTCCACGGGTGGACATAGCAAAGAGATGATGAGGAGCAAGAAGAACAAGCCCTCCAGATCAGCATTGCTTCCCAGTGACTTGTGGCAGGACAGGAGCCAGCAGAGCCTCTCCCATGCCCAGAACCAAGCTCAGTGTCCCAGGATATCCAGCCAAGGTTCCTCCTCCCTGCCAGGTCCCTGGACTTCACCAGACCAATGAAGGATGTGTTAGAGAGAGGAGGGGAGAGCAGCCAGTGCTGGGGAAGGAAACCCTTTCCTGGGGTTCTCAATCAGTGCTTGATACAATGCAGAGGGTCCCACCTGCACACAGCTCTTTCTGAAGTCTTACAAGCCAGACACTCCTCAACAAGAACCTCAAGCTGATCTGGGCTGTGCTCCCAGCCTGACTGCATGAGTCCCCAGTTCTGTCCCAGTTTAATCTCTTTGGGACAGGCATTTCCTGTTCCCTGCATGTTCAGTGACCAATGGTGTAAGGGACAATGGCTGTGCTCCCTGTGTGACACCTCCAGGATCATCACAGGGTGGGGGTTATTGACCCTGCAGCAGAGCCGAGCCATGAAACACCACTGCCCCTCTGGACACAACACATTTACCTCCAGCAGGCTGCTTCTCCCCTTTTAAAACAGCATTTAAATAACCCCAGCAGACCCTGGCTGCCCATCTCTCTAAAGAGCAGGGAATAAACAACACATCACAGAGGACAACATGCCAGAGCACTCTGCCAACACATCCCTAGAAAATTGCCAGGCAGAGAATTCCCAATGCAAAAAAACCACAAGACAGCACTGGAAAAACAAAACAGCATTTACCAGTTCTAAACTTACACCTAAAATCCACCCTAAATCTACAGGGACCAAAAGCTATTAAACTTTATTAGCAAATAAAAGCTAATACAACTAAGTGACCAAATGCACAAAGTGTCATGGAAAAGGAAGCTAACACAGCATCCAAGTCCCTACAAAGCCTGACTCTGCCAGATTGTCAGAGGAAAGAAAGGAGAGAGCCAAGAATCTGCACAGGAGGGTCTCTCAAAGCTCAGACTGAAAAGAAGAAATGGAGGTTGCTGTCTGGTGACCATGGGTGCAGGACCCTGGGGGTCAGGCTGCTGTGGGTGCCTGTCCCTGGAGGAACAGGGCTCCGGGGTGCAGGAGATCTGCCAGGCAGGCAGGAGAGGGGCAGAGCACTGCCAAAACCTTCCCCCTGCAGAGCGGCCGGGGCAGGCCCGGCTGCCAGACCGGTTCACCTGGTTTGAGCTTCCAAAGAAAAGCTCAGAAGTCACCAAAAGGAGAAGAGAGGTGCTGTCCACGACCACCAGCCGAGAGCAGGGCTGACACCTTCGGGGAAGAGGCAGGAGCAGCCAGGAAATAACCCAGGGAAAGCACAGGATTGTCCTCCCACAGGGGCAGCAGAGGAGGAACACAGAGCTCCTTGCTCTCCCTCTGCTCACACAGACATGGATTGTCCAGCCAACCTGAAGGAGCTGCACAGTGACAAGCAGATGAGTGAAAACACTTTAGAAAGAGATATTTAACTGGCCCAGCAGGATTTAAAACCAACTAAGCACTTCAGACTGCACCCATACCCCAGGAGGCAAAGGGCAGGGTTCAGATAAGGCAAATGAGAGCAAAAGTGAGGAGCACCAGGCAGGAATAGCACTTGAGAAGCCTCCACAGAGAGGCTGATGCCCTCTTTCCATGTCAGTCCTGCTCCCAAGGTTGTAGGGAGCCTCTCCTTCATCAGCACCAGGCTCTAAACACCATGGCAATCACACATTTCACTTGTTTCTCCCATCCCTGAGAGGCGCCTTGAGAGGAACCAGGGCATCAGAGCCAAAGGAACTGAGGCAGGGGAGGTACGAGCAGAGCCCTCACAGTCCTTTCCCTGGAGCAGGAGCGACATCCCACCCAGGAGAGGGGAATGGGGGGCTCCACGCATTAGCAGGGACACCCCTCTGGGCCAGAGCCGCTGCCAGCCAAGGCGACACCTCTCAGGACTTTGGAAGGATGAGTTGTTTCAGTGTCTGTGGAAAGGAAGATGGCCCAGCCCCGGCTCTGAGCCTACCCAAGAGGCCTCCAAGGCACCCCGACCCCTGCACGCTGCCCGCCATGGGGGCACACAGGGGGTCCCCGCAGCCCCCACGCCCCCTGCCTGGTCCCACAGGTGAGGGAGCAGCTCCGACCCTGCCCCGTCCCCCACACTGAACCTTCCACAGCAAAATCCCCGTCCCACAGCCTGGGGGGGCCCCGGCACCCCCCTATTCCAGGGAGGAACCCCAGCCAGCTCAGCCCCGCAGCCGGGACAGATCCTGCGGGTCTCCCCGAGCCTCACCGGGGTACCCTCAGCCCCGAACCCACCCGGGTCACCGCCCTTCCCGGCCGGAGCGCGGGGGGCGCGGCCCTCGCACCCCTTCCCGGGGCTCACCTGCCCGGCAGCTTGGCGCTCCGCTTCCAGAACTGCCTGCCGCTCTCGGCCGCCATGGCGGAGGGCGGGGCGGGCGCGGCGGGCCGGCCAGCCCCGGGCGGGGAGCGGGGACCCCCGGCTGGCCGGCCCCCGGCGCGGCGCGGGGCGCGGAGCAAGGCGCGGCCCCCGCAGCCGCCTCAGGCCCGCCCGCCCGCAGCCCGCGGCGCCGCCATCTTGGCTCCGGGCGGGCCCAGCGCCGCCATTGGCCGCTGCGCGCGAGGCGTCGCGGGTCCACCAATCGCAGGCGGGCACGGCCGTGACGCTACGGGGGGCGGGGCTTGCTACGCTGGTGGGGTGGGAGATACCATGGGGGGCGCGGGGGGGACGCGGGGCGGCACCACCCGACTCCTACGGGGGGGGGGGGGCTGAATGACATTTTCTGGGATTTTGGGATTTCTGCTTTTCCAGGGAATTCGCGGCGCGGTTTCAACCCCGCCCTGGATCCCGGTCGCCCGTCGTGTGGCTTTTTGGGTTCGGTGAAGTGGCTGCTTCGCTCTGACACAGGAACTGTTTCTGTTCAGACTTTTAGAATTAAATAAATGAAATAAATTAAAAATTGCCTCCAGGCAGCGTGGCATTTTCTGCACCAGACGCTATTATTTGTCTTCTTTTTATTTATAGTGCATAAATCCCATAAATAGTGCTCCGGATTGGAGTAACACCTCTAATATTATTACTATTATTCTCCACCCCACTTACTCCCATATGGAGCACTGAAGAATAATTATTAATGAGTAATTATGCAAATATTCTATTGTATATGCAAATTAGGGGACAAAATCTTTTCCTACTGCCACCCATAGCAAATACCAAACACCTGCAGCACACAGAGCCGCAAAAAAAAGCAAAAATAAATGAAAAACAAACACACATACGTGTATAAAATAGAACGTCATTGGAAGAGTCAAAACCTGAACCACAAGTCCTGCCTGGGTGGGATTTCCCCTCCCTAAACCTTCCTCTGTGCTTCCTGCATCCACGTGGCCTTGGAATGCCACACAATGGATGGATGTGCTGGCTGTAAATATTTACCTATTGCACAGCACCTTCACTCGGCCTCCTGAGCTTCTCACTGGGGAGACACCTGCAAATCACTCATTATTTTTAAACAGACCTTAAAACCCAACTCCAGTTCATGGCCTGTTGGTTCTGCACTGTCTAAACCAGGCTCTTGGTTGGCTTTCAGGGCTGTGAGCCAGGTTTTACCCACAAACATGCTCTGTTCTGGAAAACAAATGCAATTTATTATTGGATGTTTCCTTGACCCCCCATTCCAGTAACAGATGTTTAAAAAAATGGTATAAAAATCATCAAGTGCTGTAGAAATCGTTGGGAATGATGAAGTGCTTGTCCTGCAGGTTTATTTGCACATTTTGCTATATAAAAATGTCACCTCATTTTACATCTCACAACTTTTCCTTGCACATAAAATAGCTGTAAACAATTTACTACCAAAAATTCTTCTGCCATTTCACCCTCCTGTGAAGGAATGAGAAGTTCCTCAGTTTTTGCTCTTTTCACTACTAATAAATAGAAGCCATAGGAGCCAGTGAAGGGAAATGTTACAGAAACCTTCAAATGTTTTCCTGCTCTCCGTGACCTTTCTAAACATGAACCTGAGGAAGTCTTTGTCAAAGCTGGTTTTCCCCCCAGATTTCCTCCCCAGCTGCTCCCACCATGGAGCAGAGCTGCTGTCACAGCCAGGACAGGATGGAGCTGAATATTCCATGTAACAGATGTGGCAAAGCATTCTCCAGCTCATGAACACTTTGCCTGTAGTGTGGCGTTGAGAGGTTTTTCTCCTGTAACCACTGTCCTCAATAATTTCTTTGCAGCACAGCCCCCCAGCAGGATTTGGGTGCTGCTGGATGGGCAGCAGGGAAGGGGAATTCACCTGGTGCATCCTGGGCTGCTTCAGGATGGAGGCAAAGCCTTGAGCACACAGAGCTTTCAGGAAATAAAAGCTCTTCAGCACAGCCAGCTCAGTGCAGCAAAGGATTCCCAACCGGGAATATTCCAGTGCAGCCCCAGGAAGGCTGACTGGGCCAGGAGGGCTGAGTCCCTCCTTGCCACGTGCCCAGGGTCCAGGTTTTACAGGAACATGGCCCCAGGCACAGGCACTGGTGTCCCCCAGCTGCAGCTCTTGTATGGCTTTGGTGTTTGATGTCCCACACCAGCTCCTGCTGGTCCAGTGCCAGCTGCCAGCATTTGGCCCCATGAATCCAGTTTTTCTGTGCATGCCATGGGATGGCATCACTGATGAGACCAGTTCACTCTGGATGTTGTAGAGCAGTAAAGCAGAAAGAAAACTTCTGATGCATACACTGGGAATCTGTTTAAAGATTGGAATTACAGATTTCTGTCAGTTTTCTTCTTTCTGCCCACACTGCTGGTTCTCTTCTCTGGTGGCTGGTGGAGATGCCCAGGGCTGATGTTCTGCCAGCTCATGGTTTAATTTTCCATAACTGCAAAGAGACAAGAAAGGGAGTTTGGGTCTAACAGGAATGTTTTCACCTCCAAGTACATTCTGTGTCTCCTGCCCATCCTGCTCTGCTCAGTGAGCTCCAGTTTCAGGATGAGCCACAGGAGGATAAAGGGAGGAACCCTGGATCCTCACAGCTTCACCTGCAGGGAACTGAAACTGAAGTGAGCCCTGTCCTTCCCCCAAACCTGGCTCAGGGAGGTGGGGACACACCCAGCACGTTCTGGTGTCTGGTTCCCAGTGCAAACCCAGGCTGCTCTCAGGGCTGTGACCCCAGAGGGGTCCCCAGAGCTGTTCTGCTGCCTGGGTCAGGGACACTTACTCTGATGTTGAATCCCAGCAGGTCACTGATCACTCCTGAGACAGCAGAGAGGATGACAACCCGTGTGATGTTGTAGATCAGTGGGTTCATGGTCAGTCCATACAGCCTGAATGGACTATCCAGCTCCTGCAGTGACAGCACAAGGCTCCATTAGCACTCCCCAATACAGAGAATTCATCCTCTGACTTTTAGCTTAGCACTGGCACTCCAACAGGCTGTGTCCTTAGATTGAATTTCCAGTGTTCCAGAGACATCTCCTGCTGAATCCAAAGGCTCTGCAGCAACCCCAGCTGCCCCAGGGCTGACACTCCAGGCTGCAGAATCACCCAGCCCAGTGTGGACTCCCAGACTCTGCTCACTCCTTCCCAAACCTCTCCCTGCTGCTGGCAGCGAGGAGCATCAGAGCTGCTGCGGAAAAATAGAGCAGTCAGGAGAAGCTGTGCTCACCCCAGCCTCTCCTCTCAGTTAAACCACTGCTCTTCAAGAGTTCCCAGCACTAATTACCCACACTGGCCGTGTGCTGCTCCCTCTCCTGTCACAGCTGCAGCAGCACTGAAAAATCCCCTTTGTGAGCACTAGCTCAGAGAGCCCAGGGAAGGGCAGGGCCCCATGGCATTGCCATAACTCCCTGCTGCCAGAAACCCCAGCCATTCAGGCAGAGCTTCTCACCTTCAGCAGCTTTGTGGACAGTTTCAGCACATTGTTCACCAGAGACAGCTGCTCCTTCTTGTTTGGCTTCTTCTCCATCTTCAGGTACAAGTTTATCTGTGACAGACACCACAGGCCAGGGGTTGATATTCCAGCATCAGCCCCCAACTGATTCTTAACTAAGGGAAACTGGAGCCATTTTCACAGTCTGCTGGCATTCCTGAGGTAGTGAATTTAGCACTGATAACATCATTCTTTTCCAATTGTTTTGGTTAACACACATGAACCCAGAGACCAAAATAATCTAGAACTTTGGAGTTTGAGTCTGGCCCAACAGGACCAGCTCATCCCTACCAAGCTGACCAGTGCTCTGTTGCCTTCTGGCCAACACAAGGGTTGATCCCTACATTTTAAACTTTGATTCCAGTATTTAAGCTGGTTTGAAATACAATAATTATATCCAAACAAAGCACAAAGCCCAGGGAGAACAAGCTGAAGGGAATTACCTGCTCAGTGAGCAGGATGGAAATGTTGCTGTATTTCTTGTTGGTCTCCGAGCCCAGGGATGCCAGACGTAGCAGGAAGAGGAGCAGTGCTGCCTCCCACATCAGGAACTCCCAGTTGTAAGCTGCACTCAGAAAGGTTTTGTGACCCTTAAGAACCTGTATGGGGAGAAAACAAAGCACCAAATGTCACTGACTAAGTGCCTGTTCTTGGGACAAATGCACAAGCACTGCCCTTGCTCCTCCTCTGCCCAGCCCTGTGCTCTACAGCCACTGACAGATCTTCCCAGGAAGTGTAAATCACTCCTGAGATGGGGTTAGAGGGAAAGGTCTCATTTCTAACCTGCCTTTAGCTTGGAATTGGATACTTTTTCCTTCTGCTCAGAAAAGGAGCCTTGTTCCTCCTCTCCCCTCCCACTGCCCAACTAACAGGCAATGAAGTGCCTTTCCTTGTCCCTCTGGCAGTCTCAGGCAAGCCTTTTGTAGGCTGGTGAAAGAAAAACTTCCAGTACTTGGGAGGGTTCTCTCTACTTTATAAACCACAAAGGTTAAAATCTCACCTGGGCACAGCAGATAAAAGCAATTGAAAGAGCCAGTAAAAAGACTGAGGACACCACAACATCCACAGACCTCTGGGGGCCTCGTCTCTGCAGAAACAAGGACACAGGGTCAGGGCTGGGTGTGGTGTGCAGGCAAAACTCACCCCAAACAGCTGGCACTGGCACTGGCACTGGCACTGGCACTGGCACTGGCACCCCCTCTGCAATAACCAAAGCCCAGATCAGGACTCACCTTCAGGTAGGAGCGAAGGGATAACCAGATCTTGATGTTCTCCACCTTCTTGAGCCTGAAGTGAGGGATTTCGTATTTCCTGGCTTTCCGAGCAGATGTGATGTGACTAAAGAGCTTGGCAAACAAAAACCTCTGCAAGGTAAAACCAGAACCATAGATTACTGTAAAACAGAACAGATTGCTTAGGATTCTTAGTGGTACCTGGCAAAAAGAGTCACTGGGGAAGCTCAGCACGAGACCTGAGTGCTTAACCTCTGTAGCAGCAGTTGTTTTCATAGAATTCCAGATTGCTTTGAATTGGGAGGGACCTTAAAGCTCTTTTTCCAGCCCTTGCCATGGGCAGGGACACCTTCCACCCTGCCAGGTTGCTCCAAGCCCTGTCCAACCTGGCCTTGAAGACTTCCAGGGATGGAGCAGCCACAGCTGCTCTGGGCAACAGAGAGGGGACACAGTCAGACCTTGGGGACAGGTAAGGGGGGGACAGGGGAGCCAGGAATGCTATTGATAGGTATAATTTGTGACTGATCAATAAGAACCTTCCCAGACTCCCCTCCCTGAACTTGGCAAGGGCTGGGATGAGATGAGCTTTAAGGTCATCATCCCATTTTTATTCCTGCTCTCCTGAAAGGCACCAGCACCTTCAAACCCACCTGTTTGTAGGTTCTCTCAGCAACACACATCATGAAGAAAAACATCCAGGTTAAGCACAGCCTTTCCAGAAAGTTGATGGCAGACAGGATGAGCACAGGGGTGCTGATAGGGGCTCCACAGAAGATGTGCAGAAGCTCCATCAGAGAGATGGAGCAGAGCTGCTCCAGGTTATCCGTGCGGAACAGTCTGTAGAGGAATGGCAGGAAGGCCAATCCGATGGTGATGATGTTTCCCAGCATTTGATACCCCACTCCTTGCTGGTGGGCATTAACCTGGCAAGCAGGAATAAAAAAAGGGGTGATTACCTGGGGTTTGCATCAAGGAAAAGGCTTGTTGGTGTGGTAACATCAACTCAGGCAAGCAGTCAGTTCCCCTTCCCTTCACAGGACAGAGACTAAAATAGGGATTATTTTCAGTTCCCCTTTTTCAGTCCAAACCCAAAACCAATCAGCCACATAATCAACACCCCACTTTCAGCACCCTGCAGACACAATCAGTGATAATCAGCACTTGTCAGTCTTCAAGAGACCTCCTAAATTTGGGGTCAGGCAATTTTTCAGTAAGAACATGTGGGACAACCATCTTTGCAGCTGGGGAGGGATGAGTTTCATACTGTCCCTAATACGTGCATGTGTAGCTATTTCCAGGGGTTTTGGTGGTTGTTTTCTGGAGTGTGAGGTTGCAATGCCACACAGCCCCCTTACCCTGCTCATGATAATCCCACTGATCTCCAGCACGGACATGTCCACCTTCTTGCAGTCATTCCCTTCCCAGATCAGAGCACTCACTTTGGCAGACGCTGGGCTGGTGTTCTGCAGCCAAAACAGATGGTTCTAGAAAAGAGAGAGGAGTGCAAAAGCTGGGTCAGCTCTTTCTGCTCTGCTGTAAGTAACACCTTTGCCTAGAATGCATTTGGACTGAGGGGGAAATTCCATTTTGGGTTAAATACTTCGCTTTGGAATAAGCAGCCCTGCAGAGGGGCGGGATAGACTCCATCATGAATCACGGATGTAATTCAGAACACTCCAGATTTCCAGTGTGACTCTGCCTTCATCCAGGCTGCTCACCTTATGCCAACAGCATCCTCGTGTGCTGCTCATGTTTGGGAAGGCAGGGGGAAGAGGGAGAAGCACTCCCAGCTCCTGGATAGACATCACCAACCTGCTGGAACACGTCCTCCTTGGGGTCCCTGCGGGAGTCCCTGCGGGAGCGCTCCTCGCTGTCGCTGGTGCCCGAGGAGCGGCACTCGGGGCCGTGCAGGAGATCGTCCCACAGCATGTCCTCGGTCTCCGAGTCCTGCCGGGTGCTCTCCGAGTCCCGCCGGCTCCCGCCGCAGCTCCGCGGCGCCACGCTCAGGCACGCCCTGGGGTCCTGCAGCACGGCAAAGGTCACACGGCACAGCCCCGGCTGGTCTGCACAACCAGCACCTCTCCCTCATCCTCCTCATCCTCATCATCCTCTTCCTTCTTCTCCTCTTCTACCCCAGCTTTGAGTGCCCCCAGTTGCACCCACACGGGTTTAAGACAATGTTTGGGGAAAAAGCATTTCTATACCAGAAATGCAGACAGATATATATATAAAATATATGTATAATAATATATATAATTATATATACAATATATATAATATATATAATATATATAATATAAATACCACACAGAGCCCATTAATTCCCTACCTCCATTCCCAACCTACAAAATCAAAACTGACGTACTCATTTTAATACAAAAATGTCCTTTTTCATGCTTTTTGCATAATCTGTTTTAATATTTTGTTTATATTTTGTATTAATTTATATATATATCCGTATTTATAACTTGATATTCACATATTTATATTTTATTTTCTGGTAGGGGCAGAAAACCAAAGTAATGAAGTGACTGAGTATATTCTCACAGAATAAATTTATTCCTTCATTACAGGAGTTGGACTTGATCCTTGTGGGTCCCTTCCAACTCAGGACAGTCTGTGATTTTAAAATCAAAATTTATTAGCTTAAAAGCTTCAAGCACAGCACTGCCTCCCAACCACAAGAGCAATTGCAGCAGTTGCAGGAGCAATTAGAGGCAGCTTGGACTGTCCTTTGCTGCCAACAGAGTTACTTATTTGTTTGTTTGTTTGTTTGTTTGTTTAACAAAGCAGCCCAATCAGGACTGTGAACACTGTGAAGGTTTACAAGGCTGCCAAGCAGCAGGGAGGGAAGAGAGGATTCTGAAATACCTGAAGATTCTGAAGCACAATCATTTCATAACTGTCTGTTCTGATGGAGGAGGGTTGGAGTGGGATGAGCTTTAAGGTCCCTTCCAGCCCACCCCTTTCTCTGATTCTGTGACCCCTGCCAGGCCTGGGAAAGCTTCCTCTCCTGACTTTACAACCATACCTGCCTGTACAACGTGGATTCCAGTTCAGACTCCACAACACTGTCAGAGTCCCTGGCAGCTTTCAGGGCTTGCTTCACCTGCCAAGACCAAAGGAAAACCACCTCATTATCCACAGCAAAACAAGGTGTGGAGAGCAGCACTAATCCCAGCTGGGTACCTGTGAGACAGCCTGCTTGAGAGAAACCAGAGGCCTCCTCTTCTTCTCCTCGTAGCTGTTGTCACTGGAAGCCCCCTCCATGCTGGGGCGCAGCAGGAGCCGCTGTGCCACGGCCTCGGCATCCTCAGCATCCTCCTCGCTCGACAGCTCGTCAGAGGCACCGTCCCTGTTGGTGCCATCCTCCTGCAAATGCACGGCCAAGGCCACACCAAGGACCAGCCTGAGCCCCATCAAAGGCTCAGGGGCAGAGCTGCCCCCCTGGCACAGCCCTCAATGCCTGCAGAGCAGCACATGAGCCCCACAGAACCAGAATTCTGTCGGTATCAGAGACTTCACAGGTTTTAACTCTTTCCCCCTGCTCTTGTCTTGTCCCAGAGTAACGAGAGAGAATTTTGGGTGGGTGGATTTGGAGCTGGGGAAAGAGCAGGAAGAGGAGGATGCAGCAGCAGCTCTTGGCTGTGCCTTACCAGCACCTCAAGCCCAGATGTATCCACAAGCTGGGGAGTAACAAATCCAAAATCCTGGGCTGTGCCCCTACACTGAGCTCTGCCCCTGTCCAAACTCCCTCACAGAGAGGAGGTGGGATGGCACAGTATGGCAGAATTCCACACAGGATCTATTCCAAGATCCTCATGTGGAGTTGACACATCACTGGCCCAGAGGAAACTCAAGAGTAATTCCCAACATTTTTATGTTTCAAAGCTTTCAACAGAGGTCATGATGCTTTAGCTCTTTCTCTCTCCTCAAGGAGAGAAGGTGGAAGGTGTCCCTACCCACAGCAGGGGGTGGAATGAGCTTTAAGACTCCTTCCAACCCAAACTATTCTGCAATTCTATTCTATGATTGTGGAAAGAAAGCACCAGCACCTTTTCAGCTGCTCAGTGAGAGGCAGAAAGGGGTTTCTAGGTTAGTGCAGGCAAAGATTAGCAGAAGGAGAGAATATCTTGTATTAGACCAAACCATACAGTTAAATACCCACACACTTCTGGCACACAAAGAACACACTGAAACTGTGATTTCAAAGGATCTCCCCTGGCAGTACCTGATGGCTCTTCTCCCCATCAGAAAGTTTACTTTTCTCTTTGGAGTGCAGCAGCCTGTGCTCAGATCTGGCCTGTCTGGCTTTGATGCCATCACCCATAGCACTCACAGCACTTTCTGTCTCAGTCCATTTCTCAGCTACCAGCTTTACTCTTCTATTCCTAGGAGAGAAAATACAATTAAATGTTTTTATGTCAGGGAAAAACTCATTGGAGTAAAACAATCTGGTCTTCCTTTATCACACAGGTGCAGCATCAAACAAGATACCTAAGGGATAAATAATTTTCTTTGGCTGACAGGCTTTGTGTGCTGAGTCTGTTAAAAAGATTTATATCTGCTTCACTCTCACTCAACATGTCTTTTGTAACTCTAATAGCATCCTAAAACTTCTAAATCAAGGGGAAAATTTTCATTATTTTTATCTTTAAAAAAATAAGAGCAATTCAGAAGACAAAAAGCCCTCATGAAGAGAAAGCTCCTGTGAGCTGGGAACTCACCAGGAAATTCACCTGGGAAAACAGGAGAAAACAATGAAATACTATCCCCTACAATCTCTCCTCCTTTTCCTTGAGTTACTTTTAGAGAAGGAAGGTGTCAAAGTGAGACAACTGTCCAAAGCAGAAACCACTATTGCTTTTGGAAATCACCTAAAACAGCAATATAATCTCAGCACTCAAACAAGGTCACTTATCTGATAAATAAAAATAAACTCCACCACATTCTGCAGCTCATCTAACACTTGGTTTCACATGATCTAATTTTATACAGTCTAATTTTATATGATCTAATAAGGACATACTAAATATTCCTGAGGAATCAGCTTCCCACATTTCCACAAAAGTTTTAAGTCAAAAAAAGACTGGCAGGCTGTGGGGATGTCAGTGACAGCACAGGCTGTGCCTTCATTCTCCAGGTACCAAACTGCTCCCAGAGTCACGAGCAGCACAAAGCAGCAGGGACCACGTACCTCCTCTGGAAGAGCAGACTGGATAAATTGGTCAGCAGGGTTGCAGAGCCAGGCTGCTCTTCCTTGCTGGCTCTGTCAGGGGAGCACCAACTGTTCCCATCCACACCCACAGCCTTGCGTAACTTCCTGAGTTTTAAGACAAGGAGGATTAAATTGGTGTAAGAAGCTACTTTAAGGTCTTTTTTCCAAGATCTGAATGAGATTTAAACAGCTTTCTGGATGCCATTTTTCTGAGGCCATGCAAACAGAATACTGACTTCCAGATACAAAAATTCTGCCCATACCCCCAGCACATCAAGGCATCGCTGGGAAAGGCACAAGGGACAAAATCTGGAGGGAATCTTTGCTGCAGCAACCTGAGGGAGGAAAGCTGGATGCAGCCCCAGCTGTGACCCCGCCCAGGGCCCTCTGCTGGTGCTGACCTGCGGCGCCGGCTGAGCCCGTTGCTCCCCGCAGCTCTGTTCACCTGCGTGGACACGATCTGGCAGTGCACGGTCCCCAGCAGCAGCATAAGGCACAGGGGGCCCATCACCTCACTGGCACTCACAACAGGCACCATGAAGTACAGCACCACTGCTACGACTGCAAAGGGGGAAATGGCACCGAGGCAGAACTTAAAGAGTCTGTCTCAACTATTTGTTTTTACTCTGCTTTGTTGCATTATCATTTAATTTCTGCAATTGCTAGTGCCACACACTGTGAAATGCACATTAAGAAGATCCTCACACTTTAGATTATGGACTACAAAACCATAGACTCACTAAGCTTGGCTGAGCCCTCTGAGTCCAACCACTCCCCCAGCAATGCCAGGTCCACCCTCAACCCATTTCCCCAGGAGCCACATCCATACGTTCTTTGATGTCACATTCCTTGCAGGAGAAGGTTTATGGCACAGCCTGTTCCCTCACCTTGCATAACGTAGAGTACCAAGAGCCACATAAAAATGCGCTGGGAAGTGACCTGTATCCACCACTGGCTGAACAAGGGGAAAAACACCACTCTCACAATTCCCTTCCTCGTCAGCGATGTCCAGGGAATTTCAGGCTTGGCTTTGGCAAAGGTAGAGCCTTGGAATTAAAGGGGAGACGAGCCATCATTAACTGTGAATCACAAGACCTCCCTTGCTGGAGTTCCCCTTTGGGCAGCCCAGTTTCAGGCACCATTCAAAGCTACTCAGTCCCGGCAGACACAGCTACAGCAGCTCCTTGTCCTCTCTCAAAGCTCTGCCTCTGCCCCTTCCCTGCCCACCCAGCCACTCTGAGCTACTCCTGCGCTGCTTTCAGGGTTTCAGTGCCCACGAGCAGGGGCTCCCCTGGCAGCAGGGCAGGCTCTGCTTTCCCCACGCTGCACAAAGCTGGGATGCACCTGCAGAACCAGGGAATGTCCTGAGCTGGAAGGGAGCCACGGGGATCGCCAAGTCCCTGCACAGACCCCCCAGCAATCCCACCCTGGGCATCCCTGGCAGTGTTCTCTGGAGCTCTGGCAGCTTGGGGGCTGTGCCCATTCCCTGGGGAGCCGGGGCAGAGCCCAGCACCCTCTGGAGGAAGAACCTTTCCTGATATCCAACCCAACCCTGCTCTGACCCGGTGCCATCGCTGTCCCAGAGGGGAGCGAACAGAGCCGGCACCGCTCACCGCTGATGAGATCCACGTCGATCAGGTCGGGTTGGATGTGCCCCTTTTTCTTCGGCTTGTTCTTGAAGCCCTGCGGGGCGGAACACACGGCCGAGTTAGCGGCGAGGGGCGCGGGGCCCGCTCCCCCCGCCCCGCCGCCGGTACCTTCATCTGGGTCTGCTCCACGGCCTTCTCCCATATCTGCTGGTCGTAGGCCCCGATCTGAGGGGAGAGGAGGCTGAGGGCACGGCCGGGCCCGCGCCAGCCCGCCCCGCGCCGCACTCACCTTCTTCTGGTACCATGAAATGGCATCGCGGCAGGCCATGGGGAGCGGCGGGAGCGTCGCGGCCCCGGCACCGGTACCGATCCCGGCCCGGTACCGACCCCGCTCCCGTTACCCTGGAAACCGCCCGGCGCTCGACTGGCTCCGCCTGCCGCCCCCCCTCCCCACCCACCCAGGCAGCGCCAGCCGAGCGCCGAGCGCCGCCCCGACCCCAACCCCCCCCAAGCCGTGACGGAAAGAAGCGCCCAGGCGGGTAAAGGACAAAATCAGACTTTTGTTTATTAAAAAAATACTTTACAGGAAAAAAATTCTATGCATTCCGCAGGACTATATTACAAAGAAATAGCTTAACAGTTTGACACTGGTGTACAGTCAGCTACCGGGGGCGCGGGGGGGCGCGGGCCGCCCCCGCACACGCGCGAATGTCAATAAATACACTAAGGCCGCACAAAGCAAACAGTCGTCCAGGCAATTGTACACGTCCTCTGGAGGCAGAGACCTTAGATAAATTAAAACCACAGAAAAAAATAATCGTAGCTGCCAATCAAATCAAATGAAATCACGAAACAGCAATACAGGAGTCGGTATCTTTACATGTTGTACAGAGAAATCGGGAAAAGGGGGTGTGGGTGCTCGGGGTGCCCTGGCACTGCTCGGAGCCCTCAGGAAGGGACAGAACGGGCTCTGGGGGACAGGGAACGAGCCCTGGGCTCCTCTCGCAGCCCTCAGGGCTGCCCAGGCTCAGCACACCTCGGGAACTGCAGCTGCAGAGCTCAGCACTCGGCTCACTGGGGAAAGCTCTGACAATTTGCCTGACCTGTAACACGCAGGGAACCTGGCAGAACACAGCAGGACACTGTGAAAAGTGTCCCTTAGGATGCCCTGGGGACACCTCGGGGTGTCCCTGCTCCCGGAGCTCATCTAGAGGAGAGAGGAAACCAAATTCACCCTGCATTTGCTGGTCCACTTCTAGCCCAGCTGAGCCACTTTATCCCTGGGATGTTTTAGTCACCAGCACTTGATTTAAAGTCAAGCCTAAGCCTCAGTTCTGTTTCACAGACAGAGCACTTGGTCAGTGACAGCTGTCCCCAGCACAGAGCTGGAGTGTTTCCTACCTGACACACATCACAGAGCACAAACAGAGCAGTGAGGATTTGCAGAACTGACCAGCACATTTGTATTTAGGAACCGTTCTGTATCTGCTTTCCACTGAGATGAACAGAAAGACCTTAAAAACCATCCAGTCCCAACTCCTGCCATGTGCAGGGACACCTCCCACTGGGCCAGGCTGCCCAACCTGGCTTGGAAAAGTTCCCAGGCTGGGGCATCCACAGCCTCTCTGGGCAGATCCTCACCACCCATCACATTTCTTCCTTATCTCTCACCTAAATTCCTCCTCTTGATTTGTGCCCGTTTCCCTTGTCCTGTCACTCAGCTCCTGAGGAACAGCCCCTGCAGATCCTGGAAGGGGCTGTGAGGTGTCCACACTGAGCAGCCCCAACTCCCTCAGCTTTAGAACAAGCCATCAAATGTGGCTCAAAAAAATCACATCAAATCAAAGGTGATTAGCTCATTAAGGAATCCACTTAATGGAATCTTGGAGAAATGAGATATTCAGAAATATTTACTGGATTTGTTCTGCTCAAACACTAAATGGCTTGAATCGTTACTTCCTCTCTAAACTGCTCTAGCTCATAAAAAAAATCAGTGTTCTACAGGCCTTGGGCTGGAAAACATTTGCATTTGTCCCATTAAGGCTTTGTTCTGGGCAACTGAAGCAATGGCTGGAGATTGAGCAGCTTCCCAAGCAATCCCTCTCACACTTTACATCCAGAGTTGAGGTGGAATTTGAAAGTCTGCCAGTTTGGTTAAAGCACAGCAAAGCTGAGCATGGATTTAGTAAGAGATTCTCTAACAGCTTGTTCCTCTCTCCCTCAGTCTTCCAAAATAGGATAGCATCAGCAACATTCAGGTCATTCAAAGATACCTTTATTTATGTGCATTGAAATCTGACATTAGGTTTAAGTTAGTAACTGAGCAGAGCACAGAGAGCATGATGCTATTGGTCATGTCCCTCCATGCAAGGGGAAGTCAGAGCATTTTCCAGCTATTTCAGGCTGTTGTCACAGATTTCACTAAAGCTACAGCTTGGAAAGCAGCACAGACCACCCTAGTCTTCCTTCACTTGCAAACATGCGATCAGAATTTACAGAGGACTTCCAAGTGGATTCTCTGTTCATTCCATCCCAACTTTCCCAGTAAGCAGGTTGGTGCACGGGGGCTCTCAGCCTGTTTGCTCTGCTGTGGCCCTGCAGGTGTGACAGTTCCTGAGTGAGCAGAGCTGGGGCCAGGGAAGGGCCACCCCAGGCGGGGCTGGGAGCAGCAGGGAGAGGCAGAACGGGCACGTGGAAGACTCGCAGACTTGGTCAAAAGGAAAGAACACCCCTGGGGAATCTTTGAATGTGAAGGATGAACTGAAACCACTATTGCCTGTGAGGAATTTTACTTTGCACAACCCTTAAAGCTATGAAATTCCTCTCAACATAAAAAGTGGAAAAAACCCACCAGAGAACTGACGGCTCCTTTCTGAGCCGCGCTGAGTCATCTAGAATTTCTGCTAAGATTAAATTACACCCCTGCATGAATCACATTACTTCTCATCATAAAAGCTTTCCATTCTAACACCTTATTTACACAGATTACTAAACGAGTCACTACCACTTCAATCTGTAAATTAGTTTTAAATTGAAATATTTCCTAGTCCTCATTTTTGTACCGAAGACAATACATACATACACATAAGGAGTAATACAGGTTCTAACTAATCACTGCAGTATCTTCTGAGGATTATTTCTCTATCAGTTTAAAATAGTGACCTCTACACTGAGGTGCTAATATGTATATAAAAGCCTACACAAACAATATTGCACAAAGTAAGATTTATAATAGAGTAACATATTTTAGAGACCCTTATAAAGAGAAGAGTAATAATTGATATTAAAAAGATGCATCCAGAACTAACACAGCATCTTTGCTTTTGTCTAGTCTAACATAGTGTTTCAAATCTTTCCTACCCCAGTGAGGATTAGAACAAATAAAGTTATCTGGAGACAGCTTAAGTTGCACCAAACCCCAACTTGTACTCTAAATGTGGGGAGGGGGGAGGGAAAGGGGACTTTTCCTTTTGCTGACTGGAAAGGGCAGTAATAAATGGGGTGAGTGAAAGTCAAATACAGGATACACGTTAACATCCAGAAATATTGAAAGATTGTTTAAAAACTGTTGATAGCTGACACTCTACACATTGAGCACGTGCTGCTGATTTTTCCACAGTAACTGGGCACCCAGGAGCTACACATGGAAAAAGCAGTCCAATGCCAAAATACTTTTTATTGTGAAATACTAATACAGAACTTACACAGTAAGGCTGTCCTTATTCTAGGAAGTCAGGTATCAGCTCAATGCTTATTATATTAAGTGCATCAGTACAAGGGAAAGTGTGGATCCATTGGACACGTTACGACCCCATCAAAACAAGCTGCCAAGTTGGTTAAGTATTTTAAAGCCTTAAAGTGCTCAAAGATAGCAGTTTCCTCCACAAGACTACCAAGAGGTTCTCTAATTTTGACACTAGCATTTATCACATTCAGGGAAGATGTATTTTGGAAGCAAAAACCCCCACACCAAACAACATAAGCAGTGCTATGAGAAGTGTTAGGTCAGTAAGTCATTGCATTTCAACAGGAATCAGACACTTGCTTCAGTTCGTTTTACAGGTCACCCTTGTAGGAACTGTAGGAAACATCAATTTCTATAGCTTGTATATAAACCAACATGTCAAGAACAGACATACCAAAAATTCCACAAATCATCAAAAGTGCTGTGCTTTCTCTATTTTTTCTTTTTTTTCTTTTTTTTTGCTTTTTTTCAACTTTTTTAAGCAATTAAAATGAGATGGGGAAATCACTTTGCAAGTCTTCTACAAAAGCATCACTTTCTGGTGAAGATTAGAGATAAAGTAAAAGTAGGGAAATAACACTGACCAATGGAGTTCAATCATTTCATATTCCTGGAGGAATTCCAATCTGACTTTGAGAAGATATTCAACATCTCTTTACTTAAACAGAAAGAAGTGGTAGACCACTGTTACAGGTTGTACTAAGGGGTTAAAATACAACTTGAATTTTGCATAATCTGTGTAAAAAAGATATGCTTGACATTTTGGAATGTCACCTTTCTTTATAGAATTATAGGCAAGATTTCTCCAATAAAACATAAGCCAGTTATAAAACTATAACTTCACATCAAAATTTTAAAAAGTTGTTTAAAAAATGTTTGAATATATACATATCACACAGAAGAGCCTGCATGATCCTGTGGATTGTGTTGCTGATCAGACTCTATTTTAAAACCTGGAAGGGGCTGGGCCACCTGATCTGGTTGCACAAGTCCTGATATTGAAGAAACAGAGGAGGAGAGCACCCCTGGGGTAAGCTGAATTTCTATACCTGGTTCTTCAGACTCTATTTTCACACTCACACCTTGGGGTTCACCTTCTGCCTCTGTGTTCCCAGGAACATCACTGTTCAGGCTTGAGTTGCTCTCTGCTTTTGGAGAAGTCTCCCCCACGGGGTGATACTGTTTGAGTCTGATGTGCCAGGCTAGGCTGCAGACTGCTGACACTGTTTTGAACTGATGAATGACATTTCTGGGGATGAAGTAGATGTCATTGTCACACAACTGAATCCTAGCATAGCGAATGCCTTCCCGTCTCATTTGGTTTAGTTTGGCTTCGTCCACCCATTGAACACACTGGGAGAAGGAGAGATGGGAAAGTTAGTGGTAAACTCTTCAAGCAACTCAGCACCTTCCTATTTTCAAGTGAATTCATGTCTAAATCACAATGCCTCCGTTTCATGGGTAAAACTTCAAATTCAAATGAGAACTGGACTTTAAAAATATAATTTCCCTGCTGTCTTGAAGAGGAGGATGAAGAGGTTTCTATAGTTATAGTTTAAAACAACAATGGGCTGCATTGCTTGGGCTGACAGGATTGAGTTTAGATGCTTCCATAGCCTAAGAGAACATCAGACATCAGAAAAAGCAGGAGCAGGCACACATGGCTTAATCAACAGATTGTTTCTATAGCACACCCTGGGACACACAACGTGAACCCCAGCTTGGTGGAAAGGAAAAGAAAAAGGTCCCTTCCAACTGAACTATTTTATCCTGAAACACAAGGAAATTTACCCAAGAGAGCTGAGAACTGAGGGGATACAAAAGGGCTGACTTTAGGGAGAAGCTGGAATCTGTCAGAAACTCCTGCCAAAACACCAGGAATGAGCTGTCAGGAGAGCAGATTTGATACCTGTGACACTGGAGGTTCATGCAGGTCCAGCTGAAGTCTCTGCACAACATCAGTGAAGTCTTCAGCATGAAAACAAACCACATCTTTGGTTATACGAGGCTGGTCGCTCCTAGAAAAGGAATGAGAATTCCAGGAGTTTTTGAGTATTTGAGTTACAGAGCATTCCAGCTCTTCCAGCAGAAAGCTCCATGGAACCTATGTCCTGCTTGAGTGTTAGACTGTGCACAAAGTCTCAACACTTCTCAAGTGTGTATTATTTTGAAAAAGAGGTATTTCCCTTTTTTCTTTCTCAATTTTTGCTACATTCACAACAGAAGGGATGTTTGCATGGACAATACACTGAAAAGCCTGAGACCCAGGTTCAAACTGCCACTGTCAAAGTTCTCTGTGTTCTAGGAACCATTATTTGCCTCAATTCTTCCATTCTAAAGCTGGACAGAATAAATCTACATTAAGGGAAAAATGTCAAATTACAAAGTAACACTGAAGTTGAAGCAGTGAGGAGTTTTATTCAACAGTATAGGAAACATTGGCATCTTTTATTCTGAAGATAATGCTAATGATGCTATCCAATTTCCAGTGTAATTTCTAGCTATTACAATGATGCAAGTCCAGTTTCCCTGCAAGGTCAACAGCAATATCCTGGGTACATGACCTGAGAAAGCACTGCAGCTGTGAAATTAATTACACTGAGCTCTTAGACTACAGTTACAAAAGCTAGAATTAATATATCTGCTCAGGAAAAGAATAATCAAGGATGATGGTCCAAGTTGAAGGCTTCTGTATATCACTAAAACATTCTGCAAGCTGCTGTTACAAAATTTTTTACTGCCTCAAGATGGAAAAATAGGAGGTACACAGCTTGAGGTTTTCAGATTTTCAGCTTTTGAGCCACAGAACAAACTAGATTGGAAAAGACCTTTAAGATCTTCTAGTCCAACCTATGACCTAACACCTCCTCATCAACTAAACCACGGCACTGAGTTAATTTTCAAACGCATCCAGCGACTCCCCCACCTCCCTGGGGGTGGCAGACAATTCCCGCCATTGTCACATTATAGGAAAACCATTTCTGATTAGGTTTGTTTTGCAAGGAATTTTTATGTTTTTTTAGAAGACAGAATAGCTGCATGCCAGCAGCACTTACCATTCCCCAAACTGCACAGCCTTGAGCACCCCGACAGCAGCTGTGCTCTGCCAGTCAAAGCCCTGCCCCACGTGGTCAGCGTGAGCTCGGGTCCTGTCCTCGAACAGGACCTCGCGGGGCTCGCTGGTCCGAGGTAGGTACTGCAGGTTCTTGATCTCGTTCATGGACCTGCAACGGCACAAAAACACACTCTAGAAATGTCCCTGCTGCTCAAAAGTTAACATTTTTAATTAACATTTGTACTGAAATAATCTTAGAATTCTGTGTGCTGCAGGCTTCAAGGGAACAAAGTGTTTCACTCTGATTTTTTTTCTAGGTGTTGATTTGGCGAAAGATTAAAACCAGCAAAGTACAATTCAGGTTATAAGGTCAAATTTTACAAAACAAATCAAATCACAAAATCTTTGTGTTCACTTGTGCTGAAAGACTTCCTCCAAGAATGTACCAGTATGCAAAACAGAGCTATCTTACAGAAACTGAGCTTCAGTTATTTGAGAATACATCCAAAAATTCTTGAAATGACAATTAAAATATGCTTCCAAATCTCCTGAAATTTGTTTTAGAGCACTCTTTCAGAGACAGAAAGCAAGAATACAATAATTGCTGGGCAGGCATGTTGTAAGTGCTTCAGCACTGCCATTATTAGGCAGCACGAGCAGCAGAAGGATCTCTGCTGTTTTACAGCATTCCACCTGCCCTCACCACCAAATTGGTTCTTGGCACAGAAATAAGATGAATTAAGTGTCCTGCAGGATAATAAAAAGAGGTTTTAATCTTAAAGCACCGATCTAGGATACGTGAGAAGTACTGAAAGAAGTTAGAAGTAGTGAAATAAAATAACCATCACGGGTAACATTTGCCTTATCAGCTGAGCCAATTTGAAACAAAGTGAAAGTGAAACTTAAAACTGAATTAGTCCTCTGAAAAGCCAGTTACACATCAAGTACTTTGCTTTTGTTCTCCAATCTGACACAGACTTAACTGCAATGTTTTCCCTCTAGTACCAAAGGAAAGCCAAAGCTTACCGGCGCCGTTTGAAGGGTGATTTTGGCATATCAGCTGTGGGGATCATCTGCTCTCCCGGCCTCACCCACATGATGGGCCCATCATCGCTCTGGGACCTGCACTGCAGTCTGAGACTGGAAAGCGTCCCCCAGGGCAGAGTCATCTAAAAGAAAACAGGAACAAAACAACCCACAAAACACACATAACACAAAACACTGGGTGAGATAGAAAAATTAAATGATGCCTTTGGTAAAACTGGTTCAAATCTACTGTCAAAAGAATCGCATAGAAACTAAGTAAGTTTCAGAATTAAAAGATATTCCAAGCTAATTTTATCAAGCATAGTTTTTAGGGAAGTAGAAGTGCATGTAGTGGAAGTCTATATAATAAAGTTGATTATTTTTAATTAGCTACCTAATTCCATGCCTTTCAATTGGACACAGTAAAGAATGAACCTCAGTAGCCCAAATAAGCACATCAATAAAGACAATCCCTTACAGTTTCTAATTACTTAGAAACCTAACAGTTGCTTAGATATCTACAGTGCTCTGAACACACCACAAATTACTGCTTACTCTGAGAAATGGAGATTCTTCCAACATATCTAGGAATTCTGGGAAGTAGTCCCCCACTTCTTCATCCACGGCTCCCACCAGGCTGATCTGGCGCATGGGGCCGGCTCTGTAGGTGCCACAGCAGTACGTCCGATTGACCTGGGGGCAGACAGGAGACACAACACCAGAACAGCTTCAGTTCTCTCCCAGGAGGATAAAAGTGACTGATCTAACACAGCTGGGTTCAATCTTGGACTCATCTACATCTGTTTCAGCAGATGGGCCTTTGGGAATATGCACAGAGGAGAAAGAAAGGACTCCTGTCTGTACTCCTGACAGGAAATCCTTCTGGAGTCTGAGTAACAGCAAGTGAATATTTGACTAATTCAGGAACAATTCAACACTTCCAGGCTGACTTGAGAAAACAACCACACAAGGTTTCATTGTGACTCAGTCTTTCACCAGCAAGCTTCAACTCTCCACTGGTTTGTGCAGTTGGAGTTTTGCTTCTACATTTCAAAGCGGATGCTCCTGGGATATGCACATTCCAATTTCAGCCCTGTCCCTGAGGTCCTTCCCCTGGGCCTGCAGTGAAAAACCTCAAGGTCTTTCATGCAGTGGTTCTGGTGATAATATACACAGGAAATTGGACAAAAACCAGATGAAATGAGGGGTTTAGCTGGAAAGCCAGTGCTTTCTCTCATGGAGAAGAATCTTAAGATTACCATTTGCAGTAGAACCTGCTGTCACTGCTGAGGTCAGAAACATTTTAATCTCACAGCTCATGGACATCCTCTAGAACACTTTGCTGGGTCATCTGGAAACTTTTCTTGCCAATTTCCTGTTCCCAGAGGAGAGGCACTGGCAAGACTCCAGTGCTCTGGAGCCTCATCCTATGGACTGCAGCTGCAATGTGCCACATGAGGAGGTTCTGTGCAGACCCCACAGCCAGCTGAGGTTACAGAGTACAAGTCTGCTTTGCACCGTCACTTGTGGCTGAGCCCCAGCCTTCCACCACCCTCCAGTGTTCCAGGGGTGAAAACCTGCAGGTGTTCTCCATGGCTGAGTGGTGGGACAGTACAGACAGTTACTGGTAAATGTGCAGTTTAACAGCCATGTTCACCCAGGGGGATGCATTTTAGAACTCTACTTGGAAATACATGGAGGTAGCAGCTTAGCTTTAAGTTTAGTTCCAGTTTTGCATGTTTAGCCAGCAAACCAGATGTCATTAAGCTACTCCATGCAGTTGTTAAAGGAAAATTAGGAGAGACTAATAAAGGAAGAATAGAGTTACTGCTGCAGTTTTATCCTCCAGCAGCAGCCATAGATATTTCACTTCTCAATGATACAAGTTTAGCTCACTCTATTTGCAGTTTAGAGCAGGAGCACTGGAACACCACAGCAAGAGTTTTGTTCTGTTCACATACAGAAAAACTAAGGACTGAAGTGCTCTGGTCCTTATCCAGTGAAGTTTAACTGCCTGGCACTGTTTATGTAATGCAGACAGACTCCTTCCAGATGAGTTCTGTGCTACTGAAACCACCTGGTGAGAGTCACTAGTATTTTACAGGTGTTTGTCATGAGTTAAAATAAATTATAATTTCATATGCAGCTTTTCCTTATAATGCTTTCAAATGAAAAGAAAAATTAGAAGCTTTAACTTTGTTTTTAAATGCACTGGAACAATGGAAAAACAGACAAGAACTCAGGAGTTATAAAGGAAACAGAAGAAATACTTTAGGGAAACACTGGATTTCAACGCTTTGCTAGTTTTTAACAGAAATTAAAGGAATATACACACTTGAGAATTAAACCCAGGACATGTTTACACTGCAACATGCACCAACCCACGGCAATTCCCAGCAGGCTGTATTATTCATCTCAAGCACCACAACCACAGGGGATGTAGTTTACTAGTTCAATATGCCATAAAAAACTTCTTCACAGCAGCTCTCTCATTCTTAATTCCTCCTGAGCAGCAAACACTGGTTAGGCCAGTGGTCTCAACAATATGATGCAATGAACATCTAAAAGAACATGTTTCTTGCTTTCCCTTTACAACTGGGTGGTTTAGTGGCCCATGAGTAAGCACCCTGTTGCTGCACTGCAAGCTGCTTTGGCCTTTCATTCACCAGGTGCTCCAAATCCCCTCTGAGCTCTGCTCACTCCACAGTCACCTCTGTGCACCCCTCACTGCAGGGAAGAAAGCTGAGATGATGAAACAGCTGAAGTAATTTCATTATATCCATTAGACCTCTCTCAGTGTTTTTTATTTTTGTTTAAAGTTCAACTCTTGTTTAGGAATTTAGCTGGGGTCACTCCAGTTCACACGGCTGCCAGAAGTCAGTAACTTATTACCACAGCACCTCCCTTGCTATAATTTGTTCCCTGTGCTGCTTTAAAAGCAGCAGTGGATCTCAAGCAGTCACTGCCACTGTTTTTACTGTTGCAAAAGGACAATGGGGCCAGTAAGACAGCTCAGGCAGCCCGTGCCCTTTCAAATGCCACCCAGCCACCACTGCTGTGTGTACCCCCCACTCCCAGTGACTTATGGGCTCGTTTAAAATTAGCTCCAGTGCTCATGGAGACATTTTCTCCCAGCTGCACCGTGTGCCTATCAGTGTTTCCCACTCTGGGGTGAGAACAGAAGCAGAGGCAGTGTTTCCTGTCAGAGGCTCAGAGCTGGTGTTTATTTGCATGTTCCTGAGGCACCCCAGCCCCACCACGGGTTAAGTGAGCAGCACAGGATGAGAAGAGGACACACAGATGAGGCATCAGCTGGAGACAAATGAGGTTAAGCCTCTGAAGTTTCTCTCCAGTTGCAAGAAAAGCATGAATCAGTTGACAGCAACAATATTTCAGCATGCCAAGTCAGCTATAAAACCAACCACACAAAACCTTGGCTACAAGGAAGAAAGCAAGAGCACAAGGCTGGCTCCTGCTGAAGGACAAGGCAGTGACATGCCAGCACAGCAAGAGTGACATGCTTGACTAAAGTCTGACACAGTGCAGGACCACTGGCATTGTTTCTATGGCTTTAGTGACAAACCAAATGAAGGATGCAGTACAGATGCACAACTTCTCCATTTCATACTTTGGTAGCTACTGCTAAAAAAAAGAAATTGCCCTTCCAGAATCAAAGAAGTTCACATGGGGCAGACAAACTGTGTTGTGCTTCATGAACAGAGTAACCTGTTCTGAACAGCAGGACTAAGAAAACTTACCCAGTTATCACCTGTTGGCTGCTTCTCCCACTTCTTCCCAGAAGGAAGAGCAGCTTATGCAAAACCTATTTCCCCAATTCTCTTTCCTGGCCTCTTCCCAGAACCCCCACACACCCTCTGTGACTGTTCTTTGGATCAGAGAGAATTCATCAGGCAAGTTGATCAGTTGGGGGAAAAAGCAGGAGTGCTTTTTTAAACTCTAAATAAATTCCCATTCACTGAGTGGAAGCAGTTGTACTGAAACAAGTGATAAGGAAAATAAGAGTTCATTCTAGCTGCACTGCAAAGAGCTTCCCAATTAAAGTGTTCCCTTATTTGAGGAAAGCTTACAAATTACTGCTCAGTGATTTGAGTCTTGAAAGCTCTCAGCCCAAGTGAACAGCTCCACGCTAAAGCTGAGCTCCAGCATTGAAGTATTACAACCAATGAGAGACAATGCAAGCAAAAAAATCCACAGGACACTGAAGCTTAATTATTTTAAGATACTGAAATCAAATATTTATGTAACAAATACACATTGGAGTGCTTTGCTATAAACTCACTGCCCTGAGAACAAAGGAATTCACCTTGCAAGGCAGTTAATTATCACTAGACTTACCAAGTCCTTCAGATTAAAGTCCTCATTTTGAATACCACAATTCAGTTTCTCTAAAAACACAAACCAGCTGAATGTCGTGCAAGCCAAAGGTCACATTAACTTGCAGTTTACAGAACAAATTTTGATTTCTAAACACTCAATCTTCAGAATTCAAGACTCCCTAAAACTCCAAACCCCCTTGGCACAGGTCAGTGCAGCAAATAAACTCATGCACAGAGAAGGAACCCAGAATGGGGGTAACTTAATTATAAATAACCAGTGTTACAGCATACAGCAGTGCAACATGTTTAATCTGCTAAAGCACAACTATGAAGTGTTTCTGTACTGTACAATTCTCACTCAGAAGGGTGAAAAGTGAAGCTTGGCCAGTCTGTTCAAGCCTCACCAGAGCTGCCAAGGAACAGGAGCACAGCAGCCAGGTTCATCACCCAGGCCCTCGAGCAGGGCACTGCAGCCTCCTCCATTCCAAGACAAGCCAGCCTGCAAAACCTGGCTGAAGCCACCACCAATTTCTGTTTCTTCAGCTTTTCCATCACCTGTATTCCCTGAAGAGCCCTGCTCCAGCTCCCCTGCTCTGTTTGCTCAGGGAGAGCTGCACTAACACACTTCAGCCAGAGAGGATTAACCAGGTCATGCTGGAGCTGGGTTTAGAGAAGTGGTTTAGACCAACAGAACCTTATGTCATGACTCAATCTTAATCAAGTTTAGACAGTACTTAAAATAGAATTAATTGAAGTACCAGCAGACTATAACCCAGCAAAGCCTCTTATTTATTACCATACATTCCTCACGTGTATTTATAGTGCCAGTATTCACGTTCACAGAACATTCACCAAGAAAAAATGCAATTGTTAAACATTCCAGAGGCTCTGGTTAGCCACCTCAGGGGTCATCACACGTACTCAAGCCAGAATGCACTCAGGACACTAAAGAACACAGATAAATCACTAATGCAGCAGACTTTAAAGCCTGACCTGTGGACACATTTGACATCTGCAGCACACAGGTGTGTGCTGTGCAGAAGGGCTGTTGCCCACAGCAGTGGTTCATATGCTCAGAGATTGTTTTGGGGTGCTCTGCACCCAGACACAGCTCTGTCAACACAAAGAATTACTTGCACCAAGAAACAGAAGCTGGTTAAAATAAGTGCTGGAGCAGCAAATCGCTGCCAAACAAAAAGCCAAGTGTCAGAATTATTCATTTCATGCTATTTAAAGACTCCACAGTGACCATGCAGTAACTTTCTGTAAAGCACTAATTGTTTTTCCAATGCAAATCTTGCTCATAAGCATTTAGTAAAGCCTGCAGAGATCCAAACAGCCCATCCACAAGCACTAAGACTCCAAAGTCTGTTGTTAAAGGTGTGTTCCTATCATACTGAACTGCAGAGTTTCAGATTTAGCCTCCCAACAGGTGAACTAGTAAATGTAATTAATGTCTCAAGTAAAGACCTTAAAAGCAATCCCCAGTTTGGATCCATTCTCAGACTAAAAAGAAAGAAGCTTTATTCCATCAAAAAGAGTTTTATCTAAGCTGTAATCTTGTGGTATACTCACAGATACTTCTGAGTTTGAGCACAAGACTAAAATCCAAGAGACTTTCATATGGGAATCTTAAAACTAGCTCAGTTTTTACTGTTGCATCCATTTAAGTTACAAGGAGATACAGTTTCAGAATTTAAACTAGTTTAAGCCTACCATGGAAACCTAGGGAGTAAACAAAATGAAACTCCTTTTCAAAGGCAATTAAAAAGATCCTCTAACCACCTTCAAGTTAGAAAGCTTAAACAGCATAAGGTACTGAGGGAATGAAGATGTAAAAAACCCTGTGAAACAGATATACTGAAACACAAAAAGTAACATCATTGCAAAAAAACAACCACGCCACAAGACCCCAAAAACAAACCCCAGCTCTGTTGTCTAGAAAAACAATGTTAGCATTTGCAGTCTATGCAATTCTTGACAGACTTGGCTGTTGTTTTGAACACTCTCAGTGATTTTCCAAGTTCAGAAGAAAAAGATGCTCAGGGTAGATCTCCCCTCAGGTCACAGGCAGCAGTGTCTGATGTGTGATTCACCAGCTACCAGGGAGCACAGAAAAGCTTCCAGCAGAAGCAGGAATACACAGCACAGTAGATTAGTCCTAACATCACCTTTCTTTACCTGCTTAGAAAATATATTGTGACTTGCCTATTTAAAATCACGTCTGCTCTGGATTGCTGAGATTAATCAAATCTAGGTATTGTGCAATATTTATGCATTTGAATAGTTCTTACCTGAGAGTGAAAATTTGAAATCGTTGTTGTTTCAATGTCCTTCTTGCCCAAAATTTCCATTTTCACTGGAGTGTTTGGAAAGTTAAAAGCAAAGTAGTCCAGGAAGTCTGGTAAATAGGCAGCTGCTCCGTGCACTATGGCTAAAGCATAGTAAGCTGCATTTTTATCATTTTCACTGAATGACAACGCAAGAAACTCCTCTGCAAATCTCTCCATCTCCACTGGAGACAAAAATGAGAGTTCATCCATGTAGGCATGCAGGACCAGGGCACCTCCATTGGACTGGTGCTCCTCGTGAATGAAGTTACTGAATTTAGTGCCAGTCTTGAGGAAGCTGCTGCGGACAGAGTGCTCCTGGTGGGTCACAAAGGGGGTTTGTACTCCCTGGGGTACCCGGTATTCCTGCATGCCCAAGTTCAGTCTGCACAGCTGCTCATCCTTCAGGTACCTGAAGGATTCCTTGTTCATTTCCAGGTTGTCACACTGTCCTTGAGACAGAGTCTCCTTGTCGATGCGAGTGAGCCCGGCACACACCGTCTGCACCTCTTTGTTGTACATCTTCAGGCGCTTTCCCCTCACGTCTTCCCGGTGTTTCTTTTTCTTTTTTTTCTTTATCTTCTTCATAATAAGACTGTCAGCTCGCTGGGTTTTGCCATTTTCATCTGGAGTTTCTGGCAGCGACAATAAAGAGAAGATTAGAGTTCTGCAGTTGCAGCATATTCACCCCAAAAGAATTCAGGCCTCTCGCTGAAGGGATCTATTCCCAGGGAGACTGACCAATTGTAAAACATGGCATTTTTGGTTGTATAATTCAGTCAAAAGTCAGGGTACCTATAATTATACAAATAAAGCCTTGAATTAAGGAAACCTTCCAAAATTCTAGCTTAATATTTTAGAAATATTTCCATTTTTAACAGATTTATCAGAATACCTTTAAAAGGAGTCTGTATTTCAGAGCATCTATAATTAAGCACATTAATAACTTCTGACATTTAAGGCAGTGCCGTACAGGGGAAGAGGATAAACAAGTATGTGTAACATTTAAACATTAAGACTTTCATTACAGAACACTTCCCTGATTTCGGATACATGATAGGGAAGCAAACAGAGTAGCACTGAAGAGTTACAAGCTTTACTTACACTTAGAAGTGAAAACATTTAAGCTTAGATTGCTGATCTTTTAAAATTAAAGGACCCAAATCATCTCATCAACATATTCAGTCTTATAGTTAACAATTCAGTTAATGGAGAGAAAGAAATTAAGAGCCTGTTTTGGTTATTTGGTTGTTTTTTGTTGGTTTTTTTTTGGAGGTTAATCAACCTCTAAAAGACTGAGAGATAAAATGTAAAAAGTAGTTCTGTCAGGCAAAATTGAATAGTTTAAGTTGTTGTTCTTTCGAGAAGAAAAGCTAATTCAAATAACATTTAGCAAGGGACAAAGGTAATTAGAAAACTTGATGGCCCAGCTGTTACAAACTCAATTGCCAAGACAAGATTTTAACGTGCCTGAATCAAAGAACCATTTCGTCCAACAGTGCCCATAAATCTCCAGGAGCTGTGTTAGCAGGATAGCCGTGGGGATGAGAACAACCTGCTGCTGAAGGCAACACCTGACTGAAGATGAGTAACTAAAGTTTTACTATTTCCCCTCAGCACAGGGCTTTGTCCTAAAGAAATTTCCTTTCTCTGGCTGCACGTTGGTATTCCCTCTTCATTCTCTTAGAGCACTTCAGTTAAAGAAAAAAATCGTGTTACACTGTTTAATGAGAAAGGGTGTAGTGATAAACACAGGCAGCTCCAGGTTCTTCAGCGTAACCAGTGTTTAACTGGATCATTACTGGTTTGGTCTCTTTACTGGAGAGGGCTGACCTTCATAACAGCCTGGAGTAAGGAACAGAGTTACTCATGGAGCAAAGAAAGAGCTGATTGCTTAATCCTCACTTCATACAATAGTCTTAGGACCTGAAATACAAGTTTTCACCGTGCTGCTGCAGCCCTTGCAAACAGCAAAGGCCCTGATCTTTCTATTTCAGAGAAAGCAGGAAAAGCAGGGCGGTATCACTTGTTCTGGGAAGCCAACTGAAGCGGTTCTTGGAATGAGGTTTGCTGCAGGACTCCCATGTGAGGAGCGCAGGGTTTGCTCAGTCACTGAGCACAGACACTGCTTTACTCACGCAGGAACGTGCAATTCACACACCAGGTGTTTGTCCTGGAGACCAGAGATCCCAAGCTGCAACTAAACAAGGATTTCATGCTACTGTGCTGCTGGGAATACTTCCCTACGCACGTTTCTAAGAACATTTGGTTGTTGAAGGGCTCTTACTGTAAGCATTTCTGCTTTCAGGTATAGCTTTAAAACCTCACACATTTTAATCCAGAGTATCTTCCTGTTTGAAGCCATATCCTCATAACAGACAGGGGAATCCTTGCATTTGGGAGCTTCCAGTGGACACTTGTCTGTTTGCAGGGTAAAAGCTGCCCTGGCTGCATTGAACACAGCAGAGTCCCACTATTACAGTGAGCAACTACTGAATTCAGTGAAGCTAAACAGTGACATTATAATAATGCCAGGCAATCCTGAAGGAAATATAGTTTTAATTATTCTTTTAAATAAACAAAAGGCCTCCAGCACCTCAAACACAAAGAAGCTGTGGACAGGTCACTAAACTATGGGCTCTGCAGTGAGGCAGAGTGACAGTAGTGCCAATAACTCAGCTACTCTGAAATGATCAGACATCCCACAACAGAATCAGAACCTTTATTAAACAGCAAAACCAGTGGGGGTGTTCACTGTCACCTGGGGCCACAGATAAGCATGGCACAGCCAGTGTAATAGGTAATTTAATTAGATTGTACAGCAACATAAAAACAGATCGCGAGGAAAAGAAACACAGCCCCATCCCAAAAAGCACTACCCTACAGCTGAGGACAGGCAGTGAGGAGCTTCAGATGAGCAAACAGCTTTCCTTTACAAATCTGGAATTTTGATGCTCATTTTCATGCTGTTTGAGCCTTCATTAAGAGGCCTAATTAAATTCTGGGTTAGAACAGACACCCTGACACTCCAATCTACAAAGTTACACTGCTCCAAACTTTTGTTTGATAAACACTGATAAAACTTTAGCGGTTTACAATCAGAAGTTTTTTTAGTCTGTATTCAAGCACAGTGGTGTGGAAGCATTAACCAGTGGAGAAAAGCCTCTCCTGGTACTAGTTTTGTCTGTTCTTAAAACAGTCCTATCTAGGCTTTACTCCACAAACACTTGACTTCTCTAAGCAAGTGCATCTTTGGTTTCTTTGGCACAAAACCTTCCCATACACTCCTCAAGCATAATTCACCACATTATACTTTTAATTATAGTAGCTTTTGCAGTTATTTTTTATCTATGTTGCTCTCTCCAAGAAGCTTTTTACTATAACAAATCTCTGAGCAGAACCAAAACAATCACTCTGTACTGTTAAAAAAAAAATAAACAAAACCACACACAGCACGTGCCAAAATCCAGATATATTTTGGCCTTTCAATAAAAGAACACACAGAATAATTCGGGCTGGAAGGGACATCAGGAGATCATCCAGAGAAACCCCCCTGCCAAGGCAGGGTCACCTGGAGCAGGTGCCACAGGTTTGGAATATCTCCAGACAGGGAGACTCCAGGATATCCGTGGGCACCCGTTCCAGTGCTCTGCTGCCCTTCATTGAAAGAAATTCTTCCTCACGTTGAAGAGGAACTTCTTGTGTTTTAGTTTATGGCTATTCTGCCTTGCCCTGTTGCTGGGCACCCCTGAAAAGAATCTGGCACCATCCTCTGACAACCGCATTGGAAACGTTCGTATGGAATCACGAGATCCCTTCTCAGGCCACTTATTAAAACCAACCATTAAGAAAAAAAAAACGAAAACCAACAAACCAGCAGCTCCTCACACGTTAATGTGAAGAAGCCTCCACTCCCACAGCCCTGGCACGCTGAACGTGCGACGAGGGCGATTCTGACAGCAGCGGCAGCAACGCGGCCACCCCGCGCTCCGTGCCCGGGGCAGCACCGCCGTGCCCGCTACGCCACGGCCGGAGCAGGGCCGCCGATCCCGCCGCGCCGCCGCCGCCCGCTCCCCTCCACAGGTGCGCCCGGGGCTCCGAGCGCGGCGCCGCCGCCCGCCCGGCCGAGCCCGCCGGGGGCACCCGCCGGCCCCGCGACCCCCGCGCTCCCCCCGCCGCCCGCTCACCTCGCTGGCTGGGCCGCCCGGCCGCGCCGTCCGCGGGGCTGCCGCGCCTCGCCTTGTGGCCGGCGGGCTCGGCGTGGTGCCGGTGGTGGTGTCGCCGCTCCCCGGGCGGCGGGAGGCTGAGCGGGGAGAACGTGAACAGCCCCGCGGCGGCGGGGAGGGCGGGCGGGGGCAGCGGCTCCGCCGGGCCGGGCCCCGCCAGCAGCGGCTGGCTCGGCCGGGCCCGCTTGGCGGCCGGCGGCTCGCCGGGTGCCGCTCGCCGGCGGCGGGGGCCGCGGGGCCGGGCGGGCCGGTCCGCTGAGGGCGGCGGCGGCGGCTCCTCCGGGGCCCGCGGCACCGCGGCGACCTGCGCGGCCATTTCAGGGGCTCCCTCACACACATTTAAATGGCCCGAGCGCCGGGCGCCGCCGCGCACGCGCCGCCGCGGGGCACCCTGGGACGTGTAGTTCGGGGGCGGGGCGCGTGCGCGCGGCGCGTGCGCGCTGCCGCGGGGCACCCTGGGACGTGTAGTTCGGGGGCGGGGGCGCGGGGGCGGGGGCGCGTGCGCGCGGCGCGGGGCACCCTGGGACGTGTAGTTCGGGGGCGGGGGCGCGGGGGCGGGGGCGCGTGCGCGCGGCGCGTGCGCGCGGCGCGGGGCACCCTGGGACGTGTAGTTCGGGGGCGGGGCGCGTGCGCGCGGCGCGTGCGCGCGGCGCGGGGCACCCTGGGACGTGTAGTTCGGGGGCGGGGCGCGTGCGCGCGGCGCGTGCGCGCGCGGCGCGGGGCACCCTGGGACGTGTAGTTCGGGCGCGTGCGCGCGGCGCGGGGGCGCGTGCGCGCGGCGCGGGTCACGTGGGCGGCGGGAGGAGGGCGGAAAAGCGCTGAGGGAGGGCGGAGGGGTCGGAAACTTTTATTTTAACGGCGTTTGTCGCTTGTTCTAAAGTGCTTCACCCATTAAACACCGGCCGCGGGGTGCTGCGGAGGATTTCCCCGTGAGGGAGGTGGTGTGGGGCTGTTGGAGCGAGCCTAAGGAGGCCATCCCTGCCCACGGCAGTGGGATGCAATAAAATCATTGAATCGTAGAATATTAAGGGTTGGAAGGGAACTTAAAAATCTCGTTTCACCCACTGCCATGGGCTGGGGCATCTTCCACCACAGCAGGTTGCTCCAAACCCTGTCCAGCTGAGTTTTCCATTCCAGCAGTGGTCAGCAGATTCTTCTTGACCAAATTCCCCGAATCCCACCTTGGTTAGTGGGGTATTTTGGTGTTTGGTTTTTTTCCCCCTGTCTTTACAGGAAATGAATCACATAAAGCAATGTTCAACATCTTTATCCCTCCCCACTGATCAATGGAATCTTTTGAGGAATCTGGCAAGAAATCTCATCTTTCCCGTTCCCACCTGAAATTCTGTGCTGGAGAATCACAAATCCTTGAAAACAGCATTGGTTTAAAATACCATAATATTTCCCTTGCTGTCATGGTGATTTGGGATTTTTTTTTTTCCAGACAGAAGAGCAGCTGGGTCAGCCACTTGTGCAGTTGCACCGATTTAGTTTCTATGGGATCAATCACCATCTTAAGTCTTATTGCCCCAAAAATCCAGACAAATGCTCTGATTCACTCAGATGGGAAAACCCCCAAAATATATATATATATTATTTCTAAAATTTGGGGTGCTAATTCCCTCTTAGTCCAAGTAATGTAAACATTTCAGTGTCTTTGATTGCAGTAGACCTATAAACGTGAGAGTCTTGATCACCTCTCTCTGCTCCATTGGCTTTCCAGTTCATTCCAGAGCCTTCACTGGGTCCCATCCTCAGTTTGTGCTCAAATCCATCCTTTCGAAGTGATTATATTCCAAAACATGACAAAAATATGTCCCTCCTTAGGATAATACTTGTATTCCAAAGTTTACCTTCCATCCCGCTGCGAATTAACTGAAAGCTGCTGGTACTTTTACATTCTTGACTTTAAAACTCCGGTTTTAAATTCAGTGAATGTGGAAGTAGTGCCTGAGCTGCCAATACCGTGTAACAGCTTTGGATGTGTTTATTTTGGTGGAAGCTTCACTGGGATGGGCATTCCAAGTATTTCAGGATGATTTCACAAATCTACGGCGCCAAGTCTGTAAAACACATCTAAATATTCCATGCTGGGGGTGGATTTCTTGGTCCTTTAGGTTTTGAGAATCGATTTGCAAAGCCTAGGAAGAAATTATATGTTTTTTAATGCAACAAATTTTGTATGTTACAGATGCTGATTATGTAATCCCTTAAAATAACACAGGAATTGAAAATACTTGCAATTTCAGATCTTTCCCAAGTGTTAAGATATGACAGAAAAGCAACATCTCGTAGTTGCAAATAAAGTTGTAAAGGTGTAAAAACTGAATGTGTAAAACCCAACGAGCATTATTTGAAATATTTGTAGTTGGTAAGTGTTCTGCCTGGCATTTAAACTTCCAAGAACCAGGTTCTTCCTACCAAAATATGAAGAGCAAAACATACCAAAGTTAAGGAAAGACCTCGGAGAGTTTGTTGGGGCAGGTTCTGATGATTTTGTCAGGGAAGATGGACTGCAGATGCCTAGAAACAAAAAATGAGACTGGAGCAGCTGGTCACTGGTCCCACACATTTAAATACTTGCTTAAAGCCGTTGCAAAGATATTAGGCTGAAAACTTACTTTTTCTCACATTTTTCAATATTTTCAAGCTCTGTAAAAAAAAAAAAAATAGAACAAGGCTGGTTGCAAAAAAACGTGTGAAGTAGCGGATCAGCTACCGTGGTAATGGGAATTTGCTGGTAATGCACATGTATAAAAACACTGATAAATGTATGTGTATAAATAGATCAGCTGCTGTGGGAATTCACTGGTAAATGCACAAGTATCACATTTCATAAAAAACAAACTTTGTGCCACTCTTTGGCTTTTTCCTTGTCATCCCCAAAGCCTCCAGTTTGTATTTGCCTTGCTGTTTTCCTCCCGTGCTTTTCTGTTCCACCATTACACCCCAAAGTACAATCTCAGGGGGATAATTAACAGCAGCAAGAGGAGGCTGGCGATGGCTCTGTCCTTGTAGGACAGACTCAGACCCCACTGGAGCTGGAACCCCAGGTGGATGGAGTGCCAAAGCTGGGTTTCCCTGTTCCCAGTGCAGACAGGGTGGGTGTTTGCAGTTCTACACCAGAATATTTTTATTATTTTTGTTTTCTTGCCCTAAACACAAGCGCTCTCCAAGCAGGCCCTGTTCCCCAGTGACCAGTGAGAGAGCAGCACCAGCTGTGCCAGAGCTCTTCTCTCTCCCTTTTTTTCCCCCACACCTTTTGTTTCTTTTACCTTGCTCCTCCTGAAGCATTTAATGAGTTCTTTGGAGGATGTTCCTGAGCCCTTGTTCTCCAAACTTACAGGACCCGAGGAATTTCTTGCAGCAGGCTGGAGACCTGGGAACATACATAATATGTACATTTTCAGTGGTCATTCACAAATCCTGCTTTTTTCCAAGTGCTTTGTTGCTGCTTTTCATCTCCTCTAATGCAGCACTTCTAGAAATTTTCTGCAGGTTCCCTACTTGTGTCTATTTTCTGCGTATTTGCTGAACTCTCCTGCAGGGAAGTGCTGAAGCACTACCTGGTAATGCTTTGAACAAGTGGGCCACGCTCTCAGAAACCTCCGGGTTTAGGTGTGAGTGTAAAACCTCAGTCAGATCCTGAGAAAAGAGCTCAGCACTCACTTGCTGCCTCAGCGAGAACAAACGACTCCGGGGTTCTTTCAGGAAGCGGAGGAGGAGAATTGGAGCCATCCTGGGCTGTCTCTGAGAAAGCAAAGATAAAAGCGTTGGTTACCTAGCTTTAAAATTATATATAAATATATATATATATATATATGGATTAGAATCAACTAACTTATCTCAGTTGTCTCAAAGGAAACACACAACATGCAGACAAAGAGGAGGCTGCAAGGAACATCCTCAACAGGATGAGGCAGGAGCTGATTAGGAAATATAAAACTACCAGTTCACTTGTTTGCAGAACCGTTTAGTTCTGGTTAGAACTATTTAGTTGCAGAACTATTTAGCAACAATTTCCGTTGCACTGAGCTCAGATCCTAAACACATTTGCTAAATAAGGCAGTTTCAGAAAAAAAAAAGCAGGTCTTAATTCCAAAGATTATCCCAGCTTTAAACTTATACCTGTTCGTGGGCTCCAAAGCTTCACACTCTGGAAACAAAACACAAGGCAGGTATTTAAAATTCCCACATCCAAATGTTGTTTTCTTGCACACAAGGAAGCCAGAGAAGAGGAGAGGATGTGATGTGCAAACACCCTCCCACACACACCTCCACAACTGTGTAGAGGAGGACAGACTTGTGCCTCATTCTTCCACTTCACAGAGCTGTCACTCAGCTATGGGATCATCAACAGATGCCTCAATTTCGTTCAGCTCCTGTTGGTTCCACAGGGCTGGTGAAGCTCAGCAGAACATTCATGTCATGTGTCCATTATCCTTCTCTAAATGAGGGACAATATGTCTGTTACCTTGTACTGGTCTTAGAATCCCCAAAAATAAAGTTTGGGGTAAAGCAGATGTTGATAAAAAGGGGATGGACTGAGACCCTGTCTTCTTTCCAATCCTGAGCCCTGAAAGTGTTCAAAGCCAGGTTGGACAGGGCTTGGAGCAACCTGGTCTAGTGGAAGGTGTCCCTGCCCATGGCTGTGGTGTGTAATGGGATTTTCTTAAGATTCCCTTCCAACCCAAACTATTCCATGATTCTGTGATTCTATGAAGTAATTTATGGCAAGTACAAAGTGCCAAAAACTAGAGTCTTTCTCACAGAAGGAAACGTAGTGAGGAGATTGGCTTAGGAATAGTGCCAGAAAAGAGGTAAAAAGCCACTTGTACCTTACATGGTCTCAGTCTCACAGGGTCATGAAACCCCTGTGAGTGAGACTCACCACTCCACTCCCAGGAGGTTCCAATATTTGGATTTCTGTCTGGAATCTGGAAATCCGGAGTGGCCTGAGGAAATTGCCCTGGAAGCAGTTGAACAGCAGAGAGATCATTCCTCATCCCAGGCACTGCCAGATGCTACAGACCCACCCCGATGCTGGGTGAGCCCCCAGAGCTGCTCAGCCCACGTTTAATGTTGGTGATCACTCACCTGCCTCACTGGCCACAATGAAGGACTCGGGGGTGCGCTGGGGCAGGGGTGGAGGAGCATCATCATCATCATCATCAGCCTGGGGCATGGAGGCTGATTGGAGAGACACAGACAGGTTACTGGCATGGCAGGACGTGAGAGGACCACAGACCCGTGTAGGGGAGGGGGCTGCTCCTGCCACGCACCAGAGATCAAAGTTAAACACCTCTAAACTGTGGTTAAACGTCCAAGTAACTCCCAGCACCAACTGCACAAGGAAAATGAGCATAACCCAGCACACAGCCAGGCATGCAGCTGGTGGTTCTGCTGCTGCTTGGCTGGGGCTGCACCTCCCAGGACTTCCCAAGGGCACTGGGATAACGAGCATGTCTTTGTGACACTGAGAGGTCTGGGAGGACAAAGTGGAGCAAGTGCCAAAGCTGTGGGCAGGAGGAAATGTCTGATTGGACCAGGACTAACCAGAACTCGGAATAATTCCACCTTCCTCATATGACAGGTGATGGATGTAATGCTACAGATCTGGGCAAAACGCTTCTGATGAATCATGGAATCGTGGAATGGGTTGGATTGGAAGGGAAAACCATTAAAAGCATTTAGCTCCAACACCCCCACCATGGGCAGGGGTATCACCCAGGTTGCTCAGGGCCCCTGAAGTCCTGGATCTCTCAATCTTGGTGAGATTTCAGTGTCCCCCACATGACACCCTGCAGCAAAGACCTGAAAACCAGATCCTCAGAGAGAACCATTTCTGGGAGCTTTCTGAATGCTTTTTGGAGCACCTTGGTGTAAGAATTGGTCAGCAGCACCCCTGCCTCCCTGCGAGAGCTGTTCTGAGGAGACACAGTGGCTCAGAGCAGCTGTGTAATGCAAACAGCAAAATTACACTGCTCTAAAAATGCTTGTGGGGAAAAATTCAGGCAGGATGAGGAGTGTGAGGATGAAACCAGTTGTTCTCTCAGCCCCCACGACAGCCCAGTCCTGAGGAGCAGCTACAGCCCTGCCTGGACACCAGATGACCACACCAACCAGCCCAGAGTGACCTGGTCCCACGTGCCCCCTTGTCCCAGCAGCATTTACCTGAGGAGCAGATCCTCTCCTGGCCCAGGGGAGCGTGGTGGGGTGACGGGGAGCTGCCTGTGGTGGGCTGTAGGGGGGCACTGGCAGAGCACGAAGGGAGGAGCTCATCCTGCCCCCCCAGGAAGGGAAACACGGGGGACACAGGCTCGTCTGGAGACAGTGATGAGAAGTAGGGGTCTTCTGCTGAGCACAGGGAAGGGTGAGGGCACTGCCCCTGCTTCCTGTGGCCTGAGGGAGCATCTGCTGCTCGTCTGGAGGGGTTCAGGTCCGCAGGGGAAAATCCGTCCTGGAAGCTCAAGTGACCTTTTGGCCTCTGGGGACTCCAAACAGGCTTGGCATCCCCTGCATCCCATTCCCAGCCCTTTCCCTGCTGCCCCAGTGCTAGAGGGGTCGATAGAGTCCATGCCAGAGGTGCTCTGGCGCCAGGTGCCCTCCTGCCTGCTCCCTTTGGGTCCAGCTCCAGCTCCCAGCTGCAGCGTTTCTGGGGGGCATCCCCAGCAGCCCAGGGCTCGCCAGCAGCTGCCTTGGTGCAGCTGGAGAAGTTCAGAGCCCCGAAGGAGATGGCCTGTCTGATGGGGGGCACCCCCCTGGCAGAGCTGGGCTGTGCTCCGGGGGCACACAGCGAGGGCAGGGACGCTTTGCTCTGTGCCACCCGAGGGAGATGTTGGTGCCCGTCCTGCTGCAGAGGGAGATGGTGGTGTGGAGTCTGCTCCTCTGGCTCTGAGCTGCAGTAAAAGCACAATAAAGTGTGGAGTCAAAGCCATGGAGGGCTCAGAAAGTGTCAGCCCACAGCCCTGCTGCCAGGAGCAATTCCCTCAGGAATGCAAAGCCCCCTCGAGCAAAGCTGTGCTCCATTTCAACACTGTTAAATGGTGAACAGAGGAGGCCCCTTGGTGTCAGCAAACTGAACCAAAAAGCAAAATTATTTACAGAAAACAGATGCTGCAATCCCAAACATGTCCCCAGAGAGATCCCACCACCCTTGGAAGCTGCTGGCATCAGGAAGCTGCATCCCCAGGATTGCTACTCCTGCAGCAAAGGGCAGTGGAGTGGAATGTGCAGATGGATGATAGGACCAGTGTGGGGGCATTCCATGCCAGGCAGAGGGCTGGGATGACCCAGCCTCCATGTTCATGAGACTTTTTTATGCACTTTTATACTGTTTTATACTGTTTACAATTCATATGCGAAACACTGAGTGACACAAGGCCCAGGGCCAAAGAGGGGGGACAGATAATGGCACACAGGGAAGAGGCTGAGACACATCAGTGAGAAGAGCAGGAATTAGTAGGAAATTAGGAAAAGTTTCTTCACTCAGGGGGTGATGAGGCATTGCAACAGGCTGCCCGGGGAAGTGATGGAAACACCATCCATGGAAGTGCTCATAACACATGTACATGTGGCACTTGGGGACACGGCTTAGTGCTGGACCTGGCAGTTAGTGGTTGTGCTTGGTGGTCTCAGAAGACTTTTCCAACCTTTATGATTCCATGAATTATGTTAGGAACAACCGTGAGAGTCAAAGTGGGACTCAGGGGAGGCAGCAGATCCTGGGAGTTAAAATGTTTTAGAGCACACATCAAGAAGTTAATCTCTCTGAAATTGTGTGGGTATCTGCAAATACCAGCCAGGGATACTTGTGCTGGGGCTTACCAGGTGAGGGAACTCAGGCCATAAATGTCTTCCACTGGAGTCAGGACTGGCTTGGCTGCAGGATGCCCTGCTCCTTCCTGGGGAAAGGAAATGTTTGCAAACAGGAGTGAGGAGGCAGAATGTAAAGAATACCAACGTGCAGCTTCAGGAGCTGGGATTTTTGCCAAATACTTTTAATTACTAAAGCACTTGGGAAATGACACCAAGGCGGAGCTGAAAACTGCAGGTAGAACTTTCTGAAGAGCAACTCTGCCAGCACCTTTCTGAAATGAGAGTGCAGCAAGCCCCATAACCATCCAGCTGTGCCAAACAGCTGGCAGGCAGCCTGTGCAGACACTTTGCCTTCAGGAGCCCACACTGGGCAAGCTGGGTGCTGATTTTGTGCATGACACCAGCTCATGGCCATCCCTGTGCTCTGCACAGTGTCCTCAGAGGACAGGGAGGTTTAGGGGGGCGAGAGGTTTGGGCAAGAGCTACAAAACCACATCCTGACTTGAAAAGTCCTCTGCATATTGTGTCAGCCCTGTGTGACCTTTGCTCACAGACTGTCCTTAACCAGGCCAAAAAGGCTTTTTTCAGGTTCTTTTCTCACTCAGCTCTGGCTTGGAATGAACTGCAAATCCTATGGCAAAACTGAGGCATGAGTCCCATGGCAGGATCCCCTTCCCAATTTTTGAGATAAAAGTCTCTGACAAAATGAGCTCACTGTGACCTTCCAGGCTTTGCTGTGATGCATTTGATGCAGTGAGGCTCATGCCAGCAGCCACAGAACAGCAAGAGCAAAGAAAACCTCAACCAGAGAGGTTTTGGCTATTCCTGTTAATGTGCAACTTCACACCAAGACCACATTTCTTTTCCTCAGAGGTGTAACAGATTTGTGAGACTTTGCCGTGTTTTTTCACAAGATATTTCCCCCTATGCCCTCCCACAGGCAGGCTGTAGTGCTGATTCCCCCACAAGCACACATTCTGCCTCACTGCCTTGTGATCCCAAGCTTCCCAACCTGGACCTTCCCAACCTGGTCTGGAAATCCCTCAAGTTTCACTGGCACGTCCCCATGGGAATCAGACAGTCCTGTAGAAAATTCATGCTGTTCTATTCACTCATGACATTAAACAATCATTAAAATATATAGAAAATAGAAAATGGTTTTGAGACTGAAGAAAATCTAGGTCTTGTTTGTGATAAGCATTGCACATTCAGGGGAAGAGCTGGATTCTCATGGGTTAACATCAAAAGAGACTTAGTTTGGGTATCAAGGGGAGTAGAAAATATGGGAATTCACCCCAGATCTGCAGCAGGAATTGAGGTTAGAGCCTCTTGCCCAGGCTGCAAGAGGCAGCATGTTTGTCCTGGGACTTTTACCTGTGAAGCAGCAGAATCTTTCTGGGCATCGAGTGCTTGAATCTGCCTTCTGAAGAGCTCAATCACCACATCGTAAACCAGCTCATACTGCTCCTGCATTGCAGACAGACAGACAGAAACTGTGACAGCCAGCACCGGTGGGACCTGTGAATGGCCTGGATGGCCATCTCTTCCCAAGCAAGCATCACCCCAAGAGAAGGTGCCTTTCCTGTCCGTCGGCAGGGTGTGAATTTGGAGAAGAGGCAGAAGCCACAACTCTCACAGGGCTCACACTGAGGCGTTTGTGGGGTTTGGGGTGTGCAAAGAGCGCTGTTCTGCATTGAGCTTCCTTTTCAGTCTGTTGCAGCTGAGGAAAGTTCCCACTTTATTGCCTGGGCAGTCCCTGGTTTCACAGTGTAAGCATTTGATAAATCCCACTGTGAGCCCTGGCCCAGCTGTCCACAAGGAAACGCTCAGCTACCAAATCCACTTCTGCCAAATCATTGTTCTGCTCAGAAGAGGGGCTTTGCACAGCATCTCCACACCCCACAGCTCTGGGTTTCCCTGCTGTGGGAAAAGGTGAGGGGCCAGCATGGAGCAGTGGTGACACTCCCCAGACACACCTTGGTCTGCACTATGCAGGGTCTCTGTGTGCGCATCTCCTGGATCAGGTTGAAAACACTGAAGTTCACTGGAACAATCTGTCGAGAAAGAGAAAAGACAAAATGGTTTTAAGCTAAAGGAGGAGAGATTTAGATTTAATATTGGGAAGGAGTTCTTCCCTGTGAGGGGCACTCACCCCGTCCTTCAGCAGCTTCTGGGTGTAGTCGATGGCGCAGATGACGCCGGTTCTGCCGCAGCCAGCACTGCAATGACAGCACGGGGCACAGCCTGGGCACAGGGCACAGCCTGGGCACAGGGCACAGCCTGGGCACGCTGTGCTTCTCACAGGCATGTCTGGAGAGGACCCACAGCCACCTGTGGCCCTGCTGTCCCACACGCATCCTGCAGACCGGCAGGATGCTGCAGCTTCAGCCCACGCAGGGCTCTGCTGCACAGGGTTGGGAGGCACAGCTCATGCCCTGAGCACAGCTCATCTCCTCCTGTGGTGACCAGCCACGCATGGGCATGGCCAGTGGTGGTGTCTCTGACCCAGACATTGTCACTCCCTGACAGGAGGGTGCAGCCAGCCGGGTGTTGGTCTCCTCTCCCAACGAACAAGGGACTGGACAAGAGGAAACGGCCTCAGGTTGCCCCAGGGGAGGTTCAGATTGCATATTAGGGAAAATTTCTCCACCAAAAGCATTGTCAAGCACTGGCACAGGCTGCCCAGGGCAGTGGGGAAGTCACCATTGAACAGATGTGGCACTTGAGGACATGGTTTAGTGGTGGCCTTGGCAGTGCTGGGCCAACGATCGGACCCGAGGATCTTAAGGGACTTTCCCAACCTAAACAATTCCATGGTTCTGTGATTCTGTTGCTGGCCTGTTGCTCCCTCCTTCCCTGCCCCCTGGCCATGCTGGCTGTCCCCCTTTCCCTTAGGGCTCCCTTGGCTATGGGCTTGTCCCTGTGACCCCTTGGGACGTGGGCCACGGGGCTCTGGGGGCCAGCAGCCCCTCCCTGCTGGCAGCCAGCTCACCCACCTGCAGTGGATGCAGACGGGGACCCTGTCATCGGGCTGGTGGCAGCGAATGTCCCTGACGAGCTCCAGGATGGGCTCGATGGACGAGGGCACGTGGTGGTCTGGCCAGTTCTTGTAGTGGAAGTGGAAGATGGTGCGGGTTGCCTGCAGGAGGAGGGCAGCGGCAGGGTCTGGGATGTTGGCACAGCAAGGGGAGCTGGATTTCTGCTCCATCCCCAGCTCCCATCTGCAGCAGCAGGCAAAGGGCAGAGCAGCAGTTTGCAGCTGGTTTTGCTGCAGGAGCTGTTTTATGACATCCCTGGCCCCACTCACCCAGAGCCTGGTTTGCCATGACTGACAAACAGCTTCAGAAACTGAGGTCTGAGTCAATGAATTTTTTAGTTCCTTTGTTCCCTTGACTGCTGTCAAATCTAATTCAGCAGCCTGAGCAATGTAAAATTTTCTGCACAAAATGTACCATATTTTAATATATTATTTATATAACAAAGCCAGCCCAGGTCCATTTTCTGCCTTGACCTTTCCTCCTTACCTCATTCAGGGTCACCTTTAAAGTTCTAATCACATACTCATTCCTCTTCTCCTCAGCCTCCTGCAGAAGAAGGAGCCAGAGTGAGATTTTCTGTGGTTCCCTGGGGTGGGACAGGCTGCTGGGGTGGCTGCACTCACACAGGTGATGGAGAAAGGGCCACAGCGCAGGGGGGAGCCGTCCACCTCTGCCCAGTACCGCTCACATTTCTTCTGTTGGGACAAGCACGATGTGTTTGGTTATTCCCCACTGGCCCTTTTTCACTTTTCAGTACAAAATTCACTCTGGGAAGAGGCTCAGCTCTTGCTGCTGTCCAGCTCCAGCCTCCCCTTCCTTGGAGCTGCCACTGCTGGGTTTCCCTTTCCAGAGAGATTCCCCACGCTGCTGGAAATGGCTGAAGAATTTCATGGTTTGGTTGAAATGGGACCTTAAAGTTCATCTCCTTCCACCCTCTGCCATGGGCAGGGGCATCTCCCACGGGACCATTTGCAGCTGGGGACCCAAAAGCCGGCTTCTATCAAACAGAAACCACTGCCACTGGTGGGATTTAATAAATTTCTGCATCTCTCACCCTGCCCTGGCACTCAGGGCCATCTGTGACACACTACTCACCTTCCCCATTTCAAACTCCATACAAGCCATGACCACAACCTGCAGGAAGAGGGCTCATTAGAAAAGTCTGAACAGGAGTTTCTTATCCACGCAGCAAAATTAAACTCATCTCTTGTGGGTACTTATCAGTGATAAGGAAACTCTGTGGGCTGCCTTCCCCTGAGTCCCAACAAAGGACTTCTGGCTGGAAGGACAACTTTTCTTTAAAAAAAGGACATTTATATCTAAATATAAATCTGCACCTTACCAGGACTTCATACTCCCAAATCATCCTCCAAAAGTCAGTGACAGTAGTGGGGAGAGGACCCTGGGTTGCAATGTATGCTCTTGGCCCATAGACACCCTGGAACATTCAAACCAGACATGGACACATCTGTGCATATTTCACCAGCAGAAATAAAGTCATTCCTCTCTCTGAATTTACTCCTACCAGCAAGCCCATTGAGGATTTAGAAGGACTTTCATATAGCTGAATTTTGGGCACATACATTAACTCACACAGTGGTGTGCAAACCAAAGGCAGGGCCAAGCTGGGGAGCTGGGATTGAGCTGAGATCTGCTCCCAGAGACCAGCACCAGTTCTTACAGCACCTCTGGGGAGCCTGGAGGTGATGTGGGCACAGCTCTGTTGCTGATGGCCAAAGAGTGAACTGTGATCCTGTTGGGAAGGTCTGATCTTCTGCAGACAGGTTACACAGGGCCCTGGACCGCCATCATGGAGAATGAAGGGAACTATCTATCTATCTATCTATCTATCTATCTATCTATCTATCTATCTATCTATCTATCTATCTATCTCTCCATCCATCCATCAGTCAGAGAAGGGCTGTGGGCCCAGGACAGCCCTGGGGCTGGTGGGGCTGCACATGGAGCCCTCTCCCACCCTGATCTGCCCTGCTGCTCGCCCCAGCAGGGTCCCAGCCGTGCAGCCCTGCAAGGTTTCCTGCCTCTGCACTGGTTTCAGCCCAGGTGACTCTGGCCACAGGCAGTTTTGCACCACTGTCACCCACCAAAGGCAGCTACGGCGACGAGGAAGTTGGGGCTGAGAACCACAAAGTGTTCCACCCCCGGCATGAGTGTGTCCCTCGCCCTGTAGCCAGTGCCTCTATGCTGCCCAGGGGGGTTCTGGAGGGCTCACTCATCTTCTTCCACCAGTTATCCTTGGGCACAGCCCAGAAACTGCTGCAGAGCCCCCAGCCTGCTCCTCCTGGCACAACCCACCCAGGTGGCACCACCAACACCCTTGCAGGACAAAACACCACAAGGGAGGCAAACCTTGATGAAGTTGGCGTTGATGTAATGAGAATCTGTGTCTGATGTAATCAGGGACAGCTCCACTCTGCTGTGGTCAACTGCAAAAGTGGGGCAAGCAGTCAGTGTCTGTCCCTCGAGGTCACGGAGCCCTTGGAGGGCAGCACCCACAGCAGAGAGCCCAGCCAGGGTGGGTGGGTGGCAGTGCCAGCAGCTGATGTGCCCCCACACCCCCCTCAGCCCTGCTGCCTACACCCACAGGGGATGGACGAGATCCTTTTGGAGAGGGGGGGAGGTTTTAGGGGAGAGCTGCCACCGCCCCATGAAATGCTGATCCGCTCTGCCTGTGCAGCAAGCCAAGCCCAAAACCACCCAACAGCACTCCAGGCTCACACCGGGTCTGTGGGGTCAGATACAAAAGTTTGAAAGCTGGACCTGATCCTGGAGGTCTTTTCCAACCTTAATGATTCTGTGATTAGCTTTCCTTTGCAAGTTGGAATGGACAAAAGAGACAGTTCTGCTCTGAGGCTGGGACAGAGCTCTTTGGAGACCACTGCACCAAGGGAAGCCTCAGCAGGGTTTGCCTGCTGTCTGCTTTGCACATTGTGGAGACATCACTGTCCAAAGGCCTTTGGATGCCTGTGGCTACAGTGCTAACCAGAAACTTGCAAGGATTATCACTGGAGGGTGTGTTTCCTAGGGAATGGAAGTTCTTCTGTCTGTAGAAATGTCACAGAATATCCTAAGTTGGAAAGGACCCACCAGGATCATTAAGTTCAGCTCCCATTCCTGCACAGGACATCCCCAAAATCCCACCATGTGCCTGACAGTGTTGATTTGTGCCAAAATCCTCCAGAGCAGGCCCTGCAGCAGCCAAAGCCCTAAATCTGAGCAGCAGGACTCAAAGCCAACAGACAGCAGTGAGATGCTCACGCAGAACAGCTGTGCAGGCAGGCACCAGAGAATGAGAACAAAAAAAGCAAGAAAAACAAAAGGCTGAGTAGGAACATGTGCCATTTCCAACCTACAAGGTAAGATGTCCTTGTATCTGTTCTTCTTGACATTCTCTGGCTGCTCAGACGCTGCTGTAGGGTAGATTTTATCCGATCTGTACTTTGTTGACTGTCTCTTCAGCTTCTGTGATAAAAGAGTGGAACAAATTACAGCAGACGTGCTGCAGCCAGCTCACTACTAGAGAGCACATGAAGGTCTCCAGGGGTCACGTTTGCTACCACCATCAATTCTTTCCTGAGTGGCTTCGCTCAGAGCAAGAATAGAGACAGAACCTTCTGAGAGCCTTGTGAAGGATGGAAAGTGCGTGCTGAGGCAGTGCCCACACGTCGGCTTGTGAAGTGACAAAAGCATCTCACAAGTGAGAGAGGCCCAGGGGAGCCTCTCAAATGGCACCCAGATCAGAGGAGTGACAATGTCAAAGCACCTTCAACGAGTGATGCCAGAAAAGACAGGGAAATCTATTGATTTTTCTCACTTTGGTGGAGGTGCTCCCCTCTGGAGCTGGAAGCAGCGATGCTCAAGTCACAAAGGGAGCACAAGCAGCTGGAGCAGAGCGGCTCCATGGGCTGGTGAAAGACAAAGAGTCCTGGGACAGACCCTTAGGGCTGCAAGCCTCTCATCTCTTTCATTTTAAGGATAAAGCTGCAGCACTCACAGGCAGTTAAAACATCTTTCTCCTGGTAAAGCACAGAATTTTGTTTCACTGCCACCAGCTCCTAAATAACACCCACTATTTGTTACCAGTGCCCAGCTGTGAGGCTGCACAAACAGAAAAGGAGATTCTAACAAAACCCCTATCATTTACAGTAACATCACCAGAATTTGCACATAAAATGCTTGGTCCCACAAGGAGAGGGCAGGAATTGGGGTGGAGGAATGGCATGAATATGTCTGTCACGTTTGGAAATAAGCCAACGTGGTGGCTTGCTGAGGCCACTGCCCGGCAAAAGCAGCCACAAATCAGGTGTCTTTGTGATCTTATCCCATAAAACAGGAAATGCAGCCTTGACCATTTCCACCTGCCATTTTGATCAGAAATGAATACATCAGGCTGCTGGAGGCAGCAGGGCTCAGAGCCCACAGCCCCACACACACAGAGGCAGAGAGAGGGGAAACTCAGCCGGCAGTGACAGCACTTTGTTCCATGGAACATCAGACTGTCACTGCAGGCTCAGATTAATCACTTCCCTCCACCCCAGACACCTGGAAACCAAGCACTCGGCTTTCCCCAAGTGTTTGAAGGGCCGGATTTTGCTGGTATGACAGAGCAGGGCTGGAGCTTGTGGAGACCCCTCAGTAACCCAGAACCCACTGCCAGGGTCAGTCCAGTGCTTGACACGTCTCAGATCTCACAGTTTTAGCCTTCCCTGTGCCTGTGAGAGCCGGGCAATGTCTCTGCCTCTCAGAGCAGCCCAGCCAGTCTGTCAGAGCCTCCAGCTGATACACCAAGGGCCACCTCCAGCCACCAGCTTTAGCCATGAGGGGCACATTGGTATCTGAGCCTCACCTCTGGCACCCAAACCAAAAATATATCAGAGTGCTCACAGATTCAGGGCAACGCAGGGCACAGGGGGAGGTGGGAGCCATCAGCATTTTGTGCAGCTTTTGCCTAGAGGAAACAAGAAGGTAGTTTCCAGGAGGGGCCAGGAGCACTGCACACAGATTCCAGGATGGTTTGGGTTGGAAGGGACCTTAAAGCTCATCTCATGCCTTGGGCAGGGACTCCTGCTGCTATCCCAAGTAGTTCCAAGCCCTTTCCACCCTGGCCTTGGACACCTCCAGGGATGAGGCAGCCACAGCTCCCTTGGGCAACCTGTGCTCTATAGAAACAAGGACAAGCAAGGCGAGACCAGAGATGCCTGGCAGGAACTCGTGTGCCACAGGTCTGACAATGCAATGGGGAGAAGGGGCAGAGGCTCCATATTCCTCCCTGTAACCCCAGTTGTGTCACCAGGGCCGGAGGCTCCATATTCCTCCCTGTCCCCCAGTTCTGTCACCAGGCAAAGCGAAACCACGTCCCGACAAGTGCATTCACCAAGCAGAAAACAGGAAGCACTCTGGTGATTAGTTAAAAAGCAAACAGTTCAAATGCAAATGACTAAATTTCTATCAGGTCCTTACATTCCTCTTAGCCCAGTTAACTTTTGGGTGCCTGCTATAAAACTCCTAGGAAATCTCACTGTCCCAGGTTTGAGAGGTGACCGAGCGATTCCCTCCGACAGGAGCTGAAACGCCGAGCCGAGCCTTGAGAGAACTCACCAAAAACTCCTCTGCAAACTCTCCTCTGTTGAGCTTCTTGCCCTGGGCCCTGTCCAGGTTCTGCTGCAGGATCTCCCTCTGGTCCATGGTGCTGGAGCGTGCCTGGCCGGGCCCTCCTGGGACAGGACATGTCAAGTGATCCGCAGCGGAAGGCGCCGCCGGCGAGAGCTGCCTGTGGTTTTCTGACTTCATCACAGCCCCAGAGGAAATTAGTGCGTGGCAGATAATCCTGGTCAAACAACACAACGCGCAGCACAGGGCCCTGGCACCCTCTGTTCAAACCTGCCCCGCTTGGCACGGGGTGGGCAGCACTGAGGATGAGGGTGGGGATGTGCTGGACACCAGTCCAACCCCCCACCACCCCCATTCCTTCAGCCATCACTGCCAGGGGCACCCAGGGGTGAGAACGGGGGGCAACTGTGGAGCATTCACATCCCAGGAAGGCTACAAACCTGGAATGTGGCTGGAAGTGTCCATAAAACAGCATGGAGAATCCACAGTTCCCCTTCATGCTTTTAATGTAGAATTCCAGAATGGCCTGGGTTGGAAGGGACCTTAAAGCTCATCTCAATGGGCAGGGACACCTTCCACTATCCCAGGTTGCTCCAAACCCCATCCAAGCTGGCCTTGGACACTTTCCAGGGATGGAAGTTTTAGTGTTTCCCACATCAGCTCTCCCCGAGGGCAGGAACACAACACAGCTGCGGGAACTGTCAACAGGAGCCCTGCTACAGCTGACTGGTGATCTGCCCTGAGTCCACCTGCAGGTCCACCCTTCGCAGGAATTTGGCATTTGAGACTGAGATTAATTATTGCCCATTGGCCCCTTAAAGCTTTGCTGCAAGGAAGGTCAGAGAGAAACCCCCTGTTGGGCACAGAGCTGCCCTGATCCACAGATCATCCACAGCCCCGAGGGTGGAAGGAACAAGAAGCTTCAGAAATCAGCCAAGCATGATTCACGTTTTTATTAGGAAAGGCAGAAGTGTGTTTAACAGTGACAGGGTTTCAGGGAAGTGCATGGAAGGCGCAGTGCTATTTGAGGGTACAATGAAGTCCTTCAAAGAAACCAAAAATTACAAAAAAATTGGGCAGAAGAAGGTTAAAAGAAGCTTGCGATCCTCACAGAGTACCCTAAAGCCCTGTTAGATCAATGTCACTGTGTACCTCACCCTCAATCAAGGAGCTGGGGGAACTTCAGAGAAGGCAATTCTCACCTCAGGAACACATTTCAATGAAAAACCCACGTCTGTCCCTTGGAACACGCTGGTTCCAGTGAGCAGGATGTCCCCTGCCTGCCCTCCTCTGGCACAGCAGAGCTCTGCTCACCCCCAAGCAAAGCTGCTACTGAAATCAGACAGCAAATTCAAACAAATCTAAAGGGGGCCAAGATTGAAATATTCTCTTCTCACTGCACTGTTCCTCTTACTGTGAGAGAAGTGGCAGAATCCTGGTGCCTCTGCTGTTTGGTTGGTGGGTTTGTTTTTTTTTAATTATTTATAATTCTCAGGAAAAAAACCTCTCCAAAACACAGCCCTGAATTCTGCTCAGCCCTGGTTCCATGGGTGATGTTTGTGCCTCATGACAGCCACCACAGATGCCACCAGTCCTGTGACTCACAGCAGAGTGACCCAGGGGGAGGGCAGCCCCTTCACCCTGCCCTGCTCCCCAGCTTCCCCCACACCAGCCAGGCTTGCCAGGTAACCTGGAAACTCTGCAGTTTAAAACTACCACACCAGCACTGGGAATGGCAAAAGAAGCCAGAGAAATCAACTTTTCCTGTGCCCTGAGCATGCATCCTGCTGGGAGCAGGGACCAGTCAAGACTCCAGCCCAGCCACTGCCTCCAGGACTGTCCTCAGGGCTGAGATGAAGGATTGCAGTGCCTCTGGCTTTGCTTCATTTTGCTTCACCGAGACCTGCAGCTCTGAATCTGCTGCCTGAAGCAGGAGCTCTGTGAGGAAGAGGCAGCCTGAGTCATCCTGGGCACTCAGATAAGCTTTCCAGGGCTGGGCTCCAGCTCTGCTCATGGCAATGGTCTGGATGTGCACCACACGAAGGGCTGTCTGGATGGTGTCTGCATGGACAGGCCCACACCAGGGCAGAGAGAGCTGGCAGCTTGTGTCCAGGCTCAGCCAGCTCTTCTCAAACTGCTCTGCACTCAGGGAAACATCAGGAATCAAGTTTAGGCTGCCTGCATCAGGATGAGCCTTGAGGAGTTCTTTATTCCCTTCAGACACTGGAGCATCAGGATGAACCTCGAGGACTTCCTTATCCCCTTCAGAAACCAGGGATTCTGAAATGCAAGCACAGACACTTGTGAGATGCAGCTCCCAGCTCCACAGAGCCCACTGGATGGAGCAGAGGAATCCCAGTGCCACCAGCAGCATTTCCTGGGCTAGAGAGTGGCCAGCCACACACTGCACACCAAATTCCCAAAGCACTCTGACCTTCTTGCAAACAAACCCATGGGAGAACATCTTGGCAGCCCCTGGATCCCTGGCAGTGCCCAAGGCCAGGCTGGACAGGGCTTGGAGCACCTGGCACAGTGGAAGATCCCTGCCCATGGCAGGGGGTGGAACGAGAGGAATTTCAAGGCTCCCTCCAAGCCAAACCCTTCTGGGATTCTGGCAAGGGGAGAATGGCTCCCAGAGGAAGGGGAGGCAGGTTTGCTCACCTGTGTCTCTGTTCCTGGAGCCAGCAGCAGGAGAGCAGGAGTAGGAGGGTTCCACAGGCTGCTGAGCGGCGGCGAGCGCCCAGCGCTCTCTGCCATAAACCGTGGCCAGAGTGTTGAACTCCAGAGCCCAGGCATTGACAGGCTGCTTGCTCTGGTCCCCCAGGAGCCCCAGGGAGGGGTCAGACTTGGGGCTGCACAGGACTCTCTTCACTTCCTCCACGCCAGCCTGCAGAAGGCGGTAGTAGAAGAGCCCACGGTCCCGCATGGCCATGTCCTGCTCCTCCTCTGGAACCACAGACAGCAACCCGTGGAGAATCCCCTCAGCCACACTGCCCTGAGCACTGACACTAAATTATACACTAAATTATTGAAAACAGACTTTCAGGGGCACAATGCAAGCCTGCTTACAGGCAGACAACCCAAGGACAAGGGGGAATGGTTTTAAACTAAAAGAGGAGAGGTTTAGATTTAATATTGGGAAGGAATTCTTCCCTGTGAGGGTGGCCAGGCTGGCACAGGGTGCCCAGAGAAGCTGTGGCTGCCCCTGGATCCCTGTAAGTGTCCAAGGCCAGGCTGGACAGGGAAGGTGTCCCTGCTCAGGACAGGGGGTGGAACTGGCTGATCTCTAAGGTCCCTTCCACTCCGATTCCACGACTCCACACTCAGCCAGCCAGAGGCAGGAACCACCTGGAAGCAGCCTGGGCGCTGACACCACTGGGGGACACAGCCAGAGCAGCTCCCTGGGAGCTGTGGGGCCGCAGGGAACCCACCAATGCAGAAGTAGAGCAGCCTGCCCAGCGTGTCCTGGCACTCGGCAGGCCGGGCCAGGAAGAGCCGCAGCAGCGCCGTCAGCAGCTCCATCTTCACCGCCGGGAACGACTCCGACCTCACGTTCTCCACAAAGTCCTCCAAGACGTAGGGAGCGTTCGGGATCTTCTCCCCATGGGTGCCCAGGAGCCAGACCAGCGCTTGTTTGCCCTGAGGGAACCACAGGAACACCGGCAAAAAGCTGCTGCGTGCCACGTGTCGGCAGGAAATGCTGGGAGAACAAACCTGAGGATTTCTGGGTTTTGCCCCCAGTCTCAAGGCAAAGGGAAGATGGAGAGTTCTTGCCCACCCTCCCCCTCACCTCGCTGTCCTGGATGGTGTCCTCACAGCCTGGCAGGGCCTGGCACACGGCATCTGTGCACTGGGGACACAGCCAGGCCAGGTCCCGGAAAGCACGGACCACAGCTGTAAGGAGAACAAGTTATCAGCACCCCCCGAGAGTCCTAACAACCACTAGGGAAAAGAAAAAATCATTTCAAACCCCTCCACTCAAGGGGCTTTGCAAATCTCAGCCAGGAGGGTCAGTGGCCTGCCTGAGACTGTGATCTGAGGCATCCTCCTTCCCAATCCCATGACACTGCATTTGTCAGAGCAAAGCTGCACCAGGTCTAAAATAGAGCTCTGAGGCTTCAGATTGTTCCTCTGCTGGAGAGCAGCCTCCCTTCTGGCCACTGCCAGCCTTTAAAAAGCCTCTGACTCATGATGCTCCAGACACACGAGGTTAGGATGACAAATTAAAGCTGACCCCAATTCAAAATGAGGCTCGTGAACTTTAGGTCAAAACTTGAAAGGTTTGCTGCCCACTCAGACACAAAAACAGCTCCTGAGATGGAATTCAACAGCTGAGTGCAAGTGTGTGGTTTTCAAATCAGAGAGCAAGAGCAGTTAAAAGAGAACAGCAGGAACAGCAGTGATGTGAAGGTGGATCTGAGGGCAGAAGAGAAAAAAGGAAGCTTGGGCACAACTGAATCAGACTATTATGTGAGGAACAGAAATCCCAGAGATTTAAAAGCTCTATTAACCGTCTTGGCTCTCAAACAGACAGTAAAACATCTCTGCTGAGCCCCTCACTCCCAGAGTCAGCAGGTGGCAGCCAGAAAGAAGCATGAGCACAGCTACAACCATCTCCTTTTCCAGAGAGAGCAGCTCCTGCAGAAGGAACACACCTCATACCCCTCATCCCACCTGGAAAACTTCCACCTGAAGGTGCCAATTAAACTGAAAGCCAAGTGCCTTTGAGTTTGGGATCAGGAGCTCCAGCAAGGGCACCTCCTGAGAGCATAAACCAGCAGCAGTGGTTACCTGAGGTGATGTGCTCCTGCTGAAGCCCCAGAAGCTCTGTCAGAATCCCCACACACTGCTCTGTGTATGTCCTGGCAATATTGGCTGCAAGGATGCCAAAAAGACAAAAAAATCAACCTTCTGTCAGAGTGAAACAGGAGTCATGAACCCAGCTACTCATCACAAACTCTCTTTAAAGGAACAGTCTCCCTCCTTTCCTTGCTGACTACTCTTTCTGAAAGTGTGGCCAAATGAGCTTGTTCTCCACACCAGGGACATGTTCTTTTTTTTTTGAGGCCACGCCTCAGAAGATTTCTGAACTTTCCTTTAATGTAATACATTAAAAAAGGCATTCTATCATCCCCAACTTTCTCCTTACGAATACTGCAATAATTCACTTATTTTTAAAGCTCACAAAATCAAAACTATCACCTGAACTCTGCCCCCATCACAACTCAAAGGACAAGCAGGTATTAGAGGTCCTGCACCCCCTGCACAGCTTCACTGAACGCTCTAAGGCTCATTAACAAGATGAAATCACACATTCTGTCTGGAGCATCTCCTCACACGAGATTCAAGCACTTTCTGCCCGACCTGAAGCAGCTTCAGAAACACTCTGACACAAACCACTCCTGGGCAGGCTGCTGCCTGTGCTGCTGCAGCACACAGCAGTGCTCTGGTGCTTGCCCAGGCACCCCTCAGCAGAGCACAGCCCCCCTGAAAGGCGCAGGGCTGCAGCCAAGGCGAGGCACAGCTCTCACCTATGGCAAAGATCGCTCCCTGCGCCAGCTCCACCGACACGTCAGTGCAGTAACCCTTCAGCTCCTCCAGCACCTGCTGCACGTTCTCATCGTTCACCAGCTCGCACAGCACCTCCATCTTCTGGCATTTGATGTAGTGGGGCTCCGAGTAGGAGCAGAAGAACTTTTTGTAGTGGCTGCTGAAGTGGCCGGGCAGGCTGCGGAGGATCTGGCGCACGTGGCAGAGCGCGGTGAAGCAGAGCTCCCTGCTCTCCGAGGTGCAGGCGGACAGCAGCGGGCCCTTCACCCGCACCAGCACGTCTGCCTGCACATCTGGGTACTCCCTGGCCAGCACCAGGAACAGCTTGGTGGCCGCCATCACCACGCTGGGGCTGCTGCTCTTGAGGTAGCCGTCGAGCAGGTTGAGGATGTCGAAGAGCTCGTCCTCGCTGCGGGGTTTGTAGCGCAGCAGGAAGGTGAGCACCTCGCTCTGCCCCCACTGGTCCAGGTCAGGCATCCTGCCAGGGGCACAGGGGCACGAGTCAGGGAGGGCAGGAACATCTTATGTCCCCCAGCAACTGCCTCTCTGCATGAAAAACGTGAGAACGAGAGAAGCTTCCAGCACCAGCTTAATGGCAAAGAAAGCAAACCTGTTGAGGAGATGATGGGCAATGGGTTTGTTGATGACAACACCTCCCTCCTTCTTCAAGATCTCTTCCAAGGCCCTCAGGCAGTTCACGACCACAATGGGGTCCTGGTCCCGAAGCAAACTGTAGAGCTCGTTCACCAGAGCACCATCTGCAAGGCACAGAGCTCCCGCCATCAGGATCTGTTGGCACACTGCAATTTTCTCTGTCTTTCATTCATTACCCTCCACTTTCTCCTTCTGCCCTGCAGCCACGACAACACAGGGGCAGCGCAGAGACCCCAGAAGAGCCCTAAGGGCTGAACACACATCACAAGCGCATCACCCGCGTGTCCCCAGCCCCACGGCCACCAGCCACTCACCCACTTCGCAGTCCCCCTGCATCTTCACCATCTTGGCACAGCCCAGCACGGCCGCCCTGCGCACGTAGGACGCCTTGTCCCGCAGCCCGCTCACCAGGGGCTGCTGCAGGTACTCCTGGATCCCGGGCATCCTGCGGGAGGGCAGCCGGCCGTCAGCGGGGCACGGCGCCCGGGGACACCCCCCCGGTCCCCGGCGCACCTGAGGCCGCACATGGTGCGCAGGGCGAGCCCCCGCACGGCCGGGCTGGGGTGCGCGCAGTCCTTGCGCAGGGAGTTCACGGCGAGCAGCGCCAGCTGCGGCTGCCGCGGGGCCTGGGCGCGCACGTAGAACGACACCAGCTTCTTCTGCACCACGTCCGGCACCGCGCCCGCCTTCACCATCTCCGGGAACAGCCCCGACACGTCGGCGCCCTGCGCCATCAGCCTGCGGCGGGGCGGGCACGGGGCTCAGCGGGGCTCGGCGCGGCCCCCCCCGCGCCCCCCGCCCGGCCCGGCCCGGCCCGGCCGCCGTACCGGATCACGCGCAGCACGGCGCCGCGGTACCGCGCCGGGTCCGCCTGCACGTGCGGGTTGGACAGCGCCCGCCGCAGCTCCCGCTGCGCCTCCTCGCCGCCCAGGTACGGCATGGCCCCGCGCCGGTGCCGCTCCTAAGCGCCGCTCCCGGTCCCACTCCGAGTCCTAGGACCCGGTCCCAGATCCAGGTCCCAGATCCAGGTCCCGGTCCCGGCTCAAGACCAAGATCCCGAACCCGATCCCGGTCCCGGTCCCGGCCCCGCCGCCCCGCCCACGTGACCCCCGCGCACGTGACGCCGCCCCGCCCCTGGCGCGCGGCCCAGGCCCCGCCCCGCGCCCCCTGCGCGTGCGCGGCGCTTCCCGCCAAAAGCGGCGTGAGGGGAGCGGGGTCCACGCCCGCCATGAGCGGGACGGTGCTGGCCGGGACCCCCATCGCCGTGGACTTCTGGAGCCTGCGGAAGGCGGGCGGCGCTCGCCTCTTCTTCTTGTCCCATATGCACTCGGACCACACGGTGGGGCTGTCCAGTACCTGGAGCCGCCCGCTGTACTGCTCCCCGCTCACCGCCCGCCTCCTGCATCACCGCCTGCAGGTAGGTGTGTCCCGCCCGCCTCTGCCCTCATCGCCTGGGCATCCCCATGTGCCTGTCCCAACCCTTGTCAGCTGCCCTGCCCTGACCTTGGCCTCTGCAGGTGCCGAAGTGCTGGATCCGGCCGCTGGAGGTGGGGCAGAGCCATGTCGTGGGTGAGGTGACGGTGACGCTGATCGACTCCAACCACTGCCCTGGCTCTGTTATGTTCCTCTTTGAGGGTACTTTTGGCACCATCCTCTACACAGGTACAGAGCAGGTTCCCACAATCACAGAATCACAAAATGTGTTAGGTTGGAAGGGACCGCAGTGGGTCCCAATGCCTTGCTCAGGCAGGGTTGTCCCAGAGCATTTGGCACAGAACTGTGACCAGATGGTTCTGAAATATCCTCTGTGAGGGAAACTCCACACCCTCTCTGGGCCCTGCCCTGCCATGCCTGTCCTTGCAGGAGATTTCCGCTACACGAGCGCCATGCAGGGCGAGCCGGCGCTGAGGGGCCGCCACATCGACCGCCTGTACCTGGACAACACGCACTGCCACCCCCAGCGGGCCCTGCCCTCGCGGGCGCTGGCCACCCGCCAGGCTGCCCACCTCATCCGTGCCCACCCGCAGCACCACGTGGTCATCGGTGAGTGCTGCCCTCCCTTCTGCCAGCACGGCCCCGGCCAGGGCTCGTGTCCCCTGCCCTGTCCCTGAGCCGCCGCTCCCCTGGCAGGTGTGTACAGCCTGGGCAAGGAGACGCTGCTGGTGGAGCTGGCGCTGGAGTTCAGCACGTGGGTGGTGGTGAGCCCCTGGCGCCTGGAGCAGATGCGGCTGCTGGAGCTGCCGGATGTGTTCACCGCCGAGGAGGGCACGGGCTGGATCCGGGCCGTGGATGTCGCCGAGATCTGCTGGGACGCGCTGGTCGCCTGGAACGCGCAGCACCCCACCATCGCCATCATCCCCACGGGCAGGCCCGTGAAGGTCACCCACCCCAACATCCACCTCGTCCCCTACTCGGATCACTCGTCCTTTGAGGAGCTGCGTGAGTTTGTGAAGTGGCTGAAACCCTGCTCCATCATACCCATTGTGAAGGACGACATGTGCCAGGTTTACTTTCAGGAATACCTGAGCTCTGCTCCCCAGGTGCTTCCTGACTTCAGAGTCTCAAAGCCTGTGCAAGAGTCTGGACAACAGCAAAGCCGAAGGAGGGAGCAGAAACCCACAAGTCTCTGGAAAAGAGCCCCGGGGAGTTCTGTGCCCCGAGGGGTCGTTTATGACTCCCCAGAGAAAAACACTGAGAAACCTGAAGGGTTTACACTTCCTCAGCACGACTGTGAGCCAGCTCTCTGCTCAAAAGAATGCCACACTTCTCACAGGGGTGAGAAGGAAGAGCTGAGTGGGGAACAGCTGGGAGCAGCAGGAGCAGCACCTGTTTCTGGTGAGCACCTTGCAACTGGACTTGCAGAGCAGTATTTACTCACTCCCTTACACGTCCTAAAGCAGTTTTCCTCACAGAAGTTCGATCAGCTGGTAGAAGACTTTCTTCAGAAGAAAGACACGCCCTGAAAAATTGTGTGAGGTTGCTGGTGCTAGTGCAGCAGGTAGCAGTGTTTCATTCTGCTTCATGCTCAGGTTTGCCATTAGGAGAGAGGAGCTCAGCTCACTTTATTTACCTCTTTATAGAGGACAAAGAGGAAACTAAAGAAAGTTTGTGGATGGTATTTCTTGAAAATTTACCTTTTTTTTTTTCTTTTTCTCTACATCTGCTGTGTCCCCACACTACTCTGGGCACTGTGGTCCCACTGTCTGTGTGCCTTGTGTTCACCTTTTGCAGTGGCTTGCCCGTCCCTTGTTAGAAAAGTCACTGAGGGGTTGATTCAAGCAGAGCTGCAGAGGGTGTGAGCTGTTTGCAGCTGAGTAATTAATGGCTGGAATGTGATTAATGGAGCAAGGGGGGGAATCTGAGAGCCTCAAAGATTCTCCTTGCTGGAAGTCTGTGATACCTCACCTATTATGAGCAGTTCATTCAAAAGTGTTATTACAAATGTTTTTTATTAGGGTGCTTTTAAAAAATGCTGCTGAAAGAAATCTAGAAAAGGAAGTGCCTTGAAATCCAATAATCTGTTTTCTTTCTGTTAATCTACTAATACTTGCAGCTTTTGCATCCAGCCTGCCAGCTGCAGCTGGATGGCTCCTGCTCTCCTGAAAGTGCCATCTCAATGCTCATTGGTAGTGCTTTTTCAGCTTTGTGGCTAGGAAAAGTGGGAATTGTCTGGATTCTTGAGTTGTAGGCTTTGTAGTGTCACTAAATTCTCTGCAGTCTCTTGCACCTCTGAATTCTGTTTGATTGCAAAGCACTCCTGGTCACTGCCAGCGTTCTGCCTTCCCATTCTGCCTGCTCTTGTCTTGCAGTGGCAAATGGAATGGGAGATAATGAAACATCTGCCTGGTGGTGTGAAGTGATTAGTCTGAACAGCAGAACTGGCTCAGTTAGTTGGAGTTTGGGCACTTTCCCACTCTGGATTGGCTGCAGAGCCCCGGCCTGGCACAGCTGGGAAGTGTCTGTGGTGTGACTGGGTACCCACTGCAGCTGGCTGTGCCAAACAGCACTGCCAGGGTTTCAGATGGGCCCCTCGTGGTGAGGGCAGCTGGACTGGAATGGTCACTGGACACTGGCCTGGAACAGCAAACCAGTTTGTGCCTCAGCTCTCCTGATCCTCCTCTTGGTGCTGTCTAGGCAAAATGTTGCAGAATTTTCTGAACATAGCGTCCTACAGGGCCTTTCCAAGTGGCAGCTAGATGGGCTGAATTCCCTGAAACGAGACAGAAAAGGAAGTTTGCTCTTGGAGGAGAGCCAGGCCTTGTGAAAAGCAGAGGTGCCCCTGGATGCAGCAGTCACAAACAGGGCTGTCCAGAACAGTGAGGGTGTTGACAGCCAGAGTGGGGATGTTTGGAAAGCTGCTTGTTTGGCAAACATGAATCCTGCCTGCCAAGCCTGTGCTTTCCCAGGCACGGCAATATTTATCCCTGTTACATAAGGAGTGCCTGTCCCTGGGGCTGCTGTGGCTCTGCCTGCCAGCTGCTGTGGGGACATTGGAAGTGACAAACAGTGTCCTGTGAACTGCACAGAGGGCAGCAAGGGCAGCTTGAGCCTCCTGCTGTGGGCCCTGTGTCCTGCAGCTTGGAGTTTTCTGTGTGGATGATTTCCTGATCAAACTCAACTGCAGAGCTCTGTCAGGTGGGTGTGAGTGGAGACACCTGCACGTTTTGTAACATGGAAATGACAGTGCTGGGCCTGTAGTGTGCTGGCTGCTGCTGCTGCCTGGGAGATGCAGGCTGTTATTTAAATATTATTGAAATTCAAGTGACTCATTTGACAGGCAGGAGAGTGAAGCACTGCCAGAACTCCCAAATTCCAGGTGCTGCTTTGAGCAGCCTCTGTGCTGCTGGGGAGGAATGCTCACCTTCTGAGTCACTGCTCCACTTGGGCATGTTGCAAATGACCTGGGAGATCTGATGTTTTGTGGCATCCAGCCTTTCCTCTTTTATTCTTATCGTCCATTTATTAAAGTCAATGAGGTGGAGAACCTCCTGGTCAGCCTCTGGGCAAAAAGGAGTTGTAAATGGTAATTCTTTACAGGGGTAAATCTGAGCTTTAATCATGCACAAACAAGTGAACATTGCAGACTTCAGAGTCTGGGGATCTGCATCCCATTTCTGTGTGCTCAGTTAAGCTGCAGAATAAAATGCTGGCTTCACTTTCTAGAGCAGAAAAGGTAATTCCTGTCACTTGAGGAGGGAATTATCCATCATGCTGAGCCAAGGAAACCTAAAATCTCCGTGGCTTTAAAAGGCAACAGAAGCAGGAGAGACTTGACCAACAGTTTGTTGGAGATCTTTGCCTCAGCACAGCAGGTGCACAAGGCATTTTTGTGCCAAACATTTCTTCCCTGTTAGGTGTTTAAATGCTACTTTTGTGTGCTGTCCTAAAACGCTGGAAGATAAAATGTGGCCTTGTGGGGAAAATTGGAATTGCTGACTGTTGGGGTTTCTGGGCATCCTTCAGCTTCCCCTGGAGATGGGTTTAGTGATGGGCTGGCAATGCTAATGGTTGGGCTCTGGGATCTTAAGTCAATTTTCCAACCTAAAAGATTTCATGCAGTCTCCTGGCAGTAAATATTTGGCTCTTCCAGGCCTTGTTGTCCCTCACACCATTTCCCTGTTTTCCTGGCTCCCAGGGGAGCAGCTGAGTGTCCTGGGGAGCAGGCTCTGAGCCTGCTGCTCCCAGCTCACCTGCACTGCTGCCCACAGGTGTGTTTTGTTCAAAGCAGTGACAGGGAGAAGCTGCAGCCCAGCAGCTGAGGGGATCTGAGGGCTGCGTGCTCGGAACCTTCAGTTATCCTGGCAGGGAACAGAACGTGCTCTGAGCAAAGTCCTCCCAAATCTACACCCACAGAGCATGCTCCAGCTGCTTATCTCTGCTCCACAGTTGGGAACCAAGCCCCAGTGGGGGGAAACAGCTCAGCCAAGGCCTTGCAGAGGAACAAGGAACGAGCTGAGTTCCCCTTGGCAAGTTTTCAGTGCTGTTTTACCAAGCTGTGATCAAATGCTGGTGTGTTGTGAGGGCAGGTTCTGCAGCAGAGCTGCCTGGGGAGGGTCAATCACTGCACTGTGAACTGCTCAGTTGGCTCTAACTTCTCAAAACAGTAGGAAAGCAGAAGGAGTGCCCTGTTGATGCTGTGGAGAGGGGGAAATTGCTCTCTAGGTTGTTGTTGAGAGGCTGAGGTACAACTTGCCTTGCTCCTGTGCTCCACAGAGACAAGTGTGTAATGTCACCTGGCAGGGAACACCCCAGAGCTGCTGGGTTGGGTTTCTGACTCTGCTTCCCCAGTTACGAGGCCAAAGCACTTCCAGCAACTTCTCCCTTCCTTGCTGCACAGCTGCTCTGTGTTCCTGCAGCACAGGGCCTTCTTTTCTAGATTAAAAAACTGCAATGGTGAAAGCTTTCCTTCACCAGAAAATTAATGAGTTTACATAATTACCTTGACGGTGTGGTGCCACTTGGACTTATTCCAAAGCCTAAAATATTTGTGGTTTTTTTTTTTTTTTCATGGAGTCCTCTGAAAAGGTACTAGAACATGTTGAAAAGGTTGAATCACTTTGATTATCATGTGAGGTGAGCTCCTGTGGGTGTTCTGTGTGTGTTTGTGATTCCTTCTGTTGAATTTGGGATGTTTTGCCACAGCCACTGCCGAGCTGAAGTTTTTCTGGCTGTGGCTCTGCCCTTGGCCAAAGCCCAGCCTGAGGCACAGGCAGCCACGGGTTGTGCAATAAAACCTTTGGGACAGGCCTTGGCTGTGGCTCAGGGAGGCTGGGACTTCCTGGGCAGATGTGGGGAAGGTGAGGATCATGTTCCATGAGAGCCTGCAGAGAATCCTGCCAGGAGGACTGAGTCCTCCCTGCAGGAGTGTGACCTCCCTGTCTCAGGGTACAGAGCTCCTGGACAGTGTTTGGCTGGAGGGGGTTCACACTTGTTGTGCTGCTGTTCATGTAAACAGGAAGCTGGGAGAGTTTCTGAGGTTTTCATAGAATCGTGGAATGGCTGAGGATGGAAGGGACCTTAAAGATCATCAAGTTCCAAACCCTCCTGTGGGCAGGGACAACTTCCACTACACCAAGTTGCTCCAAGCTCTGCCCAGCCTGGCCTCAGACACTTCCAGGAATGGGGCAGCCATGGCTTCTCTGTGAATCTGCCAAGGCCTTGCCACCCTCTGAATAAAGAATGTTTTCCCAATATGTAATCTAAACCTACTCTCAGTCTGAATTTTGGTAAGACTATTTGTAATTTTTATTTTTAAATGCTGTCAACTTTTGCAAGAAAGCAAATAAACGTCTCTGTTATATTGACTTTGGAAAAAATGCTGTGCTGTTCTTGAGTGGGTGATGGTGATCTCACTGCACTAAATCCCTTGGAAGCACCTGACCGGAGCCCACCTGCCTGTGCCCGCAGGTCATGGCAGAGCACACGGCACGGGATTGTCCACATGGGTCTGGAATAGCTCCAGTCAGGGAGACTCCACTCCCTCCGGGGCACTCTGGTTCCTCACAGGACAGAAATTCTTCCTCGGGCTCAGCTGCAACTTCCTGAGCATCAGCTCCTGCCCGCTCCTCTGCTGTCCCTTTGGGTTCCCCGGCCCGGCCCGGCCCCGGCCCCGCTCGGTTCCCGGCCCTGTCCCGTCCCGTTCCGTTCCCCGGCCCTGTCCCGTTCCGTTCCCCGGCCCCGCTCGGTTCCCGGCCCTGTCCCGTTCCGTTCCCCGGTCCCGCTCGGTTCCCGGCCCCGTCCCGTTCCGTTCCCCGGCCCCGCTCGGTTCCCGGCCCTGTCCCGTCCCGTTCCGTTCCCGGCCCCGCTCGGTTCCCGGCCCTGTCCCGTCCCGTCCCGTTCCGTTCCCCGGCCCCGCTCTGTTCCCAGCCCTGTCCCGTTCCGGCCCCGCCCCGCCCGCTCCCGGCCCGGCCCCGGCGCTTCCTGCGGCCGCCCCGCCCCGCGGTCACGTGCGCGCTCGCCCGCTCGGGGCTCGGCTGGCTCGGCCTGTGCGGGCGCTCGGGGCCCGGAGCGGCGGCGGGAGCGCGGCGGGGCCGGGGGCGCTCGGGCCCGGGGCGGCGGCGGGACGGGGCGGGGGGAGCCCGGCCGGGCCGTGAGGGCGCGGCGGAGCCTGGCGGCGGCGGCGGAGCGGCCTGGGGGCTCCCCCCGGCGAGCGCGGGCCGAGCGGGCCGGGCCGGCGGCCGTGGCGGGGCTATGATGAGCCCGCTGCGGGGCTCCGCACCCCCGCGTGTCCCCCAGGCAGGTCCGGCCCGCGGCTGAGAACCCCCCACCGGCGGTGAGTGCGGGCGGCGGGGCCCGGCGGGGCGGGCAGGCCCGGGCCCGCCCCTTCCCCCGCGCTGGGGCTGCGCCGGGCCGGGGAGGGCCGGGGCGGCGGCGGCGGGGCCGGGCCCGAGCCCCGGTAACGGCCCGGCCCGGCGGGCTCCGCTCCCGGCGGGCTCCGCTCCGGCTTTCCGGGCGCTGCCCCGGGGGGAGGCCGGGCCTGCCGCGGTTGGGTTTCCCACCGAGTCTGTTTTTACAGTGCCTAGGAAACAGGCCTGGGCAGGGAATCGGAATTCTCGCAGGGTCTTCCCACTTCCTGCGCTCCCCCCAGCCTCTGTATTGTTTTCTGCCGTGCTGGGTTTTTTTAGCCTGGAGAAAAGGCGGCTCGGGAGTGACCTTATCGCTCTCTGCGACTCCCTGAAAGGAGGGTGTAGCCAGGTGGGGGTCGGGCTCCTCTCCCGGGTAACGAACGGCAGGACGAGAGCACAGAGTGTTGAGCTGCGCCAGGGGAGGTTTGGGTTGGACAATAGGAGGAATTTCTTCACTCGTTAGGCACTGGAACGGGCCGCCCGGGGAGCTGGTGGAGTCACCGTCCCTGTAGGTGTTTGAGCAACTGGACGTGGCACTGAGCCCTCTGGTCTGGGTGGCAGGGTGGTATTTGGTCACCAGGTTGGACTCGATGATCTCAGAGGTCTTTCCAGCCGAATTGACTCTGTGATTCCTGTCGTGTCCTGGGACTCCTTTAGCCCTTAGAGAGCTGGATAAAGAAAGAGCCGTGTGCTTCTCAGATGCAGTAATCTGCACAGCCTCGCTCGGTGATGCCCTTAGGGCAGCACTTAGAGAGGTTCCCTTCCTCAGTGGTGGGCATTGCATGGTGCTCAGAAAAACGCTGGATTTTTGTCATTCTGGGTTTTGTGAGATAGAGGATCTTGTCCATCCCAGCCTGCTGCGCCTTACGAGTTCTCCTCTTCCTTTCCAGGTATGGCCTCACAGCTGCAGGTGTTCTCCCCTCCGTCAGTATCCTCGAGTGCCTTCTGCAGTGCCAAGAAACTGAAAGTGGAGCCGTCTGTCTGGGATGTTTCAGGACAGAGCAGTAGTGACAAGTATTATACCCACAGCAAAAACCTCCCAGCAGCTCAAGGGCAAGCCAGCTCCTCTCATCAGGTAGCCAATTTCAGCATCCCTGCCTACGACCAGAACCTCCTTCTCCCCGCTCCCTCCGTTGAGCACATCGTGGTCACTGCGGCCGACAGCACCGGCAGCAGCGCCACAGCGTCCTTCCAGAGCAGCCAGACCATCACCCACAGGAGCAACGTTTCTTTGCTGGAACCATACCAAAAATGTGGATTAAAAAGGAAAAGTGAAGAGGTTGACAGCAACGGTAGTGTGCAGATCATTGAGGAACATCCACCTCTCATGCTGCAAAACAGACCTGCGGTGGGAGCTGCGGCCACGACCACCACGGTCACCACGAAAAGCAGCAGCTCCAGTGGGGAGGGAGATTATCAGCTGGTCCAGCATGAGATCCTGTGCTCTATGACCAACAGCTATGAGGTCTTGGAATTCCTGGGACGAGGGACGTTCGGGCAGGTGGCGAAATGTTGGAAACGTAGCACGAAGGAGATTGTAGCCATCAAAATCCTGAAGAACCACCCTTCGTACGCCCGGCAGGGCCAGATCGAGGTGAGCATCCTGTCTCGCCTGAGCAGTGAGAATGCTGATGAGTACAACTTTGTCCGCTCCTACGAGTGCTTTCAACACAAGAATCATACATGCCTTGTCTTTGAGATGCTGGAACAGAACTTATATGATTTCTTAAAGCAAAACAAGTTCAGTCCGTTGCCCTTGAAGTACATCCGGCCCATCCTGCAGCAAGTGGCAACTGCCTTGATGAAGCTGAAGAGCTTGGGTCTGATCCACGCTGATTTGAAGCCAGAGAACATCATGCTGGTGGATCCTGCACGTCAGCCCTACAGAGTGAAGGTGATAGACTTTGGGTCAGCCAGCCACGTGTCCAAGGCCGTGTGCTCCACGTACCTGCAGTCACGCTATTACAGGTAAGCGCTGCCCTTGCTCCCTGAGCCAGCTCAGGCTGATCCTGCTGGGGGCTCCTTCTGCAGACACTGAGCTTTCCTGTCCAACCCCAGCTGAGGGGCAGCAGGAAGCCATCAGCTCTGCATGTTTCCTGGAGATTTCTTCTGAAAGTTGGATGTAAATAAATAGAATGGCTGCCTTAGGGTGGCCTGATCTGCAGCCCAGCACCTTCCTTTCCCCCCAGATCAGTTCACTAAGTTGATTTTACCCTGTCCACTGGCATGTGGCACTGTGTGAAGTGGCAAACTGGACGGTGTTAAGTAGTGCATTTGAGGTTGTCTGCTATGATCTGAAGCTAGTCCATTAACCTTGGACATTTAGGAGGGAGAGAAGTCAAAGGGATGCCAATTTCTATTCGCTTTTGTTTCTTCTGATTCTTCATCTTTGTCTGAAGCCCCTCCAGGAGCACATGACTTCCTGTGTCAACCCTGGCTAAGTCATGCTTTCATGAGACCTGCAGCTCCCTTAGAGCAGTGATGAGAAAGATCTCTGCTTCCCTTAGCAATATGTAAAGATGTCTTCTGCCCTACTCCTGCCCAAGAATTAAAAATAAATTATGGCCAGAAACGTTAAAACTCAGAGACTGCGCGTAAAGCAAGCTGTGCTGTTTCTTTCAATTATTCCTCCAGCTTGGCTCTGTTAAGTCTGTATTTGAATTTAAGTAGCAGCAGACTTCAATAAATGGATGCAGAAAGAACTTCTGGCTTCAAAGGGCCGTGCAGAGTCTGTGCTGTGTTGTCAGGGTTGCTTTGGGTGGAATGTGAGCTCACTTGACGCAAAACTCAGAACTAGTATCTAGTCCTTCCAGCTGGGACCAGACAGGACTGAGACACTCCGCCCCACCCTGTGTCTCTGCCCTGTTTGATGTCTTCCCTGGCTGCTCACTTCAGTTTTAAAGCCTGGCTTATTGTAGGTTTACTCTGTTCATCCCTCATGCTCCCTGTGTGCTTGCTCCCTTTGTTTTTGTGTTGTTTTTCTTTTTAACTCCAGCACCCAGTACCAGCTTTCCATGACATTCCTTTCATGTGATACAGACTTATCTTAATCCATTGCTCATGATCTTTGCTCAGCTTGTTGGCACCAATCTTTCCAATTCCAAACTATTGATTGGTGTGTTGTTTTTTTTTTTTTTGGAGTGCAGTTGTCCCATGTGCCCCCAGCTCTGTAAAAACACTCACTCTCTAAAATACATCATCAGTTTTGTTGTTGCTGCATGGAAAGAGGTGACCACTGGTCAAGAATCTGCTCTATCTGACTTGCCACATGTGTCAGCAAAGCAGTTTGGGGAGGCCCATGGTTCTCTCCATTTTCTGGTATCTCAGAAAACAGATTTAGCTGAGGAAAAGCAGTGAGGGGTGATAAGAATCTTCCAGGGGCTGCAGGGAGGGAAATTCCTGCTCCATCTGTGTGTGGGGCACTGGACTCCAGCCCCTTCCAGCTCCCTGGGGTGACTGACTCTGCCAGAAAAGCAAATAACCTGGGATTAGGTGGCGTTGGACTGTCTGCTTGGCTGGAGTGAAGAATGCTGTGATGTGGAAATCTAGTATTTAGTGATATGTAATTAGTCAAATGGTGATGATTACTAAAATCCATAATCTAGGAATTTACAGAGATGGTGCAGAAACCAGCTTGTTGTGGGAGAACTGGATTGCTTTACCCATATTCACATTAAATTAGTGTTCAGATGAGTTCCAAGTTGGAATTTTTTTCAATGCTGTGTTTAATGAAAGAGCACAGACCACTTCTTCCTATGGCCCTCTGTTAGCCATTAAAAATAAACTTCTCTGTGCTCACCTTTTAGCTTTCAATCCCTGTTACTTGGGTAACCTCTGCTGTGGAAAGATCCCTTTTCCACAGAAACTGCTGCTGCCTCTGCTGCCTGACCCCACTCAGGAGGGGCAGTTCTACTGCTCACACTTCAAAGACTGAGCAGAAGTGCCCATGAAGAATTCTCTGGCTCTGAAGCCCATCATGGAGTAGGAGTAGATCAGCTCTCTGCAGTGAACAATTTCTGTGGCAGCTCTAGGATGTTTTTGCAGTAATTCCTCACCATCCTCAGGTTGCTTTTGTTCTTGGGGAGGATGAACAATGGAAGGAAACAACGTGCAGAAATAAAAAATCCCTGCAGTACTGATGTCCCTGCTGTACAGAGTGGGCTTTACTCATGTCCTGTGTTAAATGTGAGTGCAGCCATCGTGGCAGTTTTACTCAGCTCCCTGCCTCCTGGTGCTGCCTGTGGGCCAGTTTGGAGCACAGACTGTGGGACTGGACAATCTGGGCCATGAGAAGGTGGCCCTGAGCACTGGGGGAGCTGCAGAGTGCAGGAGTATCCATTTCTCACCTCTGCTTTGGGCTCCATGACCTACTTCTGTCCCAGCCCTGCTGGCCTGGGGAGCAGCAGTGCCTTCTGCCAAGTCTAACTCTGCTAATCCAGCTCTGAGCTGGCCCTGCTGCTCCCTGCATTGCTGCACTTGCCCAGGCTCTGTGTTCCCACCATCCCAAAGCACAGGTGTAAACATGGAGTGTTTGGAAATGCTGGGAGGGAGTCTTGCAGCTTTCTGGTGCTGCTGTGAGTCCTTTCTCTTCTGAGAGTGTCTGAGTGTGTTTGTCAGCTTTGGGAGGCAGTACTTAGTGAGCATCTGTGCAAAGAGTGTTGTTGATTTTATTTCAAAGAGCTTAAGATGGTAAAATCACTTTAATCTCTGGCAGAGCAGCTATGGAAGTGACCTCTGCCTGCTGTCCTGGTTCAGCTCACATCTCATAAGGCTGCTAATTGCAGTGCTGTCAAAGGAGATGAGAGAAATTCTGATTTCCCAGCCCTATCCTGCAATCAGAATCAAATCAGATGGCTCATGAGAAGTTCATTTATTTAGTTGCAGGGAATAAAATACAAGATTTCAACTTGATATCATCGTGGTATTGAGATTTAGGAATATGTGAGTCTATTCCATCCTGGAGTGAAAGACCAACAAACTGCCACCAATCTCTATTTCCAGTGGAATTTGGGGGAGTTTTTAGCACACTAGAGAAGGATTAGCATGCTCTGCATATTCCACAAGCCATCTACATTTTAGTTTGTTTGCCAGTCCAAGTGCAGCATGCCTGGACCATATGACAGGTCTGGTTCCTTTCTGAATTGGAAATTCCTCCATCAGGATAATCAAGAGGGGCAGTACAGTTTGCTGATAATGGCTCATAAAGTAGTGGCAAGGGGGGCCCCCTTGTAAATGTATGAATTCTACTTTTTCTGCTTGTGAAGAAAGAGAGTCCTCTGGTTTGCACCTCTTCCTTAGCCTGTAGAAAGTTGTATCCATTCTAGCATATTTCCTTAAAGTATAAATGTTGGCAGGAGAATCAGCATTCAAATATCAGCTACTGCTCATACTTGCACAATCATTTATACTTTCTCATGTGAGAAACCTTTCCAAAGTCAACAACTGCCAGGAGCAGCCAAACAAGAAGGTAGGAACAGATCAGTGTTGAGTGGAGAGTGTCATTATGTCTTAGCTTGAACAATCTGTTATTCTGATTACTGGAGGTGTATCATGGCTCTGGTTTGGGGGACTCAGACATAATAAAATCTGGATAATGAAGAATAAATGTGACCTCACTATTACGGGCAGCTGGTTCAGCTGTTTATCTTTTTTATAGAATCCCAGACTGGTTTGGGTTGGAGAGGAGCTTAGAGCTCATCTCATCCCACCCCTGCCTGGGCAGGGACACCTTCCACTATCCCAGGTTGCTCCAAGCTCCATCCAGCCTGGCCTTTTCTGATCCTGTGCTTTCTCAGGTGCTGGGCTGAGTGCCTCTGTTTTGGAGACACCTGTGTAGACACCTGAAACAAAAGGTGTGTCTGTGTCACCACTGCACAAAGGGTGATTAATTGGGGAGTCACTTCTTGCCATGGACAAACAGTTGGGAGGCTGAGGAGTCGAGGAGGGTGAGTGTCAAATTTACTGGCACCTGTTCATTATGCAAGCCCTGGTTTTTAGAATTCTGTAGAGGGATCAGAGCTGGTTTCAGAGCCTTTTTTAACAACTGAAGTATCCATAGTGAAACACCAGAAATGCCTCACGAGCCCTGGGGCATGACCAGGAAATGGATAGCCTGGAGTTTAGGGCTTTTCTGTCTTTCTTTGCTCTTGTGTTAGTTATTCATGATGAAGGTCAAGGCTTTTGTATTTCCTGTACTTTCCAGGGTAAATTCCCACAGCAGCTCACCTGGGGTTTGCAGCACCTGGGGTTTTGTGCTCTATGCAAATGTAGGACCAGAATTTCTCCTGCCGGAACAGCCTCAGTTTGTTTCAGAGCTCTGTGGAGGTGAGGAGCTGCACTAAAACATCCTTCTGTGTTATGAGTCAGCTCCAGACAGAAATCTCCCTGAAATTCCAACCTGTTGGAGAAGCAAACCCTGCTTGGAGTGTGAGGTTTTTTTATCACCTCCCCGTAAAGGCTGGGCCAGACAGGTACATTTTGCATTAGGTGTGGTTGAGTGCACAGAAACCTGAAACACAACCTCCAGCTGGGCTCTCTGCGTCCATTTTAGACTCGAAACTCTCTGAGCAAACCCTGAATGAAAAGCTGCTGATGGAAGCCCAGCTGCTCTCTGAGGAGCTCCTTTTCCTGGCTCTGCAGGTGCTCTTCTTCCCCGCATGAAGCAGGCAGCCTCCTGCAGCTGCTTGCCTGGGGTCTCAAGACCTTCTCCTAGAAAAGTCTCTTTGCCAGAGCTTTTCTTCCCAATTCTGTGAGGATTGGCTGGACTAGGTGATCTTGAAGGTCTCTCCAAAATTCTGTGATGCTGTGGTGCTGTCTCAGGGACACCTCACGCGCTGTCAGGTGTAATTAAACTGATTACTCAAGGAGTAACTTTATGCAACTGTGATATAAAGGCCTCCTAGGAGCTAGAGGGCACCATGGCAATAAAGGAATCCATAAGTCCAAAAAAAGGTTGGGATCCATTAGGCCACCCAAGGAAACAACTGCTTTAAAGCGAATAATTTATATTCACTTTATATTTTTTATATTTTTTTTCACTTTAGATTTTCTTGTGTGTGGAGGGGCTTTACCCAGAGTGGTTTACAGAGAAGAAATGCAGCTTTCAGTAACAGATTTGACTTTTTTCTGTCCTTTTCCCTTCCCAGAGCTCCCGAGATCATCCTGGGTTTGCCGTTCTGTGAAGCCATTGACATGTGGTCACTGGGCTGTGTCATTGCTGAGCTCTTTCTGGGCTGGCCTCTGTATCCAGGAGCATCTGAGTACGACCAGGTGAGAGCACTGGGGGATGTGGGATCTTCACAAGAAACCTTGATTTTCTGTGTTCAAACCCTCCTGACCCCCCCATGTCCTGCATCCGCTTTCACCAGTGCACATTGCTGCTGTCTGAGCTCATTTTCTCTCTGTGATATTCCCATTGTCTCTGGGCAGGGAGCACAGAGTTCTGTGTGTTTTCACTTGAGCTGAGTGTATCCTGTCCAAAAAAAGGGGCCAATTTGCAGTTAACCCCTGGTTTCCAAACCCAAAAGCTGTTAAAACACCTTCCTGCCAAAGCAGAGGTGGGGTGTGTGTGTCCTGGTGTGAAACACCCTCTGTAATTTCACCATGAGGGCAGTTTTTCCATGTGGGGACAGAGCAAGCCTATCATTCCTTCCCTCTTAATACCTACAGCAAGCCTCAGTTTTTATGCAAAGTGTGAGCTCAAGCTGTCTTTGGAATCCAAGGGCAAGACTCTGAGAGGCATCTTGAACTAATTAGTCCTTTCTGTGGATACTTGGCATTATTACCTGGCCTAGTCAGTGCCTATAAAAGGACAAAAAGTCTATGAAAGGGGTTTTTTTCAGAGTAGCTTTTCCACTGGGGTTTTTACGGTGGGATCTTGTTGCAGTGCTTGGTATGGTTTTCCTTAAGTGAGAAAATACATGAAAACTTACTAAGTGTCTTACATGTGTCTTCCCAGCGCTGTAAATTTCCAAAGGAAGCACAGTGGTACCTTAATGAGCACAATGAGTTAGAAAGTAGCTGAGGTAGGGCCTGGTGGTTTCCTTGTGCACTGAGTTTTGTGTAATTTCTGAGAACCTTATCTGCTGGTGTAGGTGGCTGGGGAGGAGCTGCTTTTTCCATTGCTTAATGAGAGGATTGTGAGGTGTGACTTCATGGGGTTCATTTTGATGTCTGAATTTCCCTTGAAGACTGAAGATGACTTGGCTTTCATTTTTTTTGAGATTCTGCAGCAGCAAGTGAAAGTTGAGGTGGAACTTGTGAGAGGACCTCTCCAGCAATGAGTTCATGGGCTGGGATGGGATTTACAGCTTTCTTTTTAAACTTCCTTTGGCTGTAAAGCAAAAGTTTGTCCTGTAAAATAGAGCTGCTACCTGAACTATTGTGTAGATACAAGAAATATTCACGTGTGGACACTTGGATCCACCTTGGCTTAATTGAAAAGTGAGCCCATAAATTCTTGTGATCAGTGCCCTGTTTTGGCACCGTGCCATAGCAGGAGTTTGGCAAATAAGAAATGCTAAAGAGTTGTAAATGGTCTGTAATTGGTGGTTTGATCAAGGCATAGTTACCTCAACACTGTGGAGTTTTTTTATACATTTGCTATTTTCTTTCCTTTTGACCATAGCTTTTTAATTGTTATCCCTTTACCAGTGTCTTATCAATACCATCACAAGGATTCAGGTGCATCATTCAAAATTCTGAGCTATTCTTTTAACATGTAAAAATAAATGTAGTGAATGTGTTTGAGGATATTTGACCTTGGTTTCTTGGTCAGTGAGAGCTTTGCCATGATGTTATTCTGAAATTGTGTGCCTAGCATATTGTGTAGGCAGGCACAGCAATGTTGCTTGGATAATCAGGTCTTTAATTATTTATACATATATGATAAAGTCTGTGGTATTTTTCCCTCAAAATGTCTATTTCTTACACTGTTTAATGTCTTAAAAGCCTACAGTCTTCTTGCATATACATTAGCAAAAAATATTTCCATAAAATAAGAAGGATTTAAAACTTGAAATTTTTGCGTGATTGCGAAAGTGGCTTTATAAATACTTGAGTTGGTCCCTCTAATTTTGCAGTTTTGCATATCTGGGCAGTCTTTCTTTACAGGTAATTTCCTATTAGCTGTGAACAAACCTGGCTGTTAATTAAGCCATTAGCTGTGAATTCTTTATGGTGGGAGTCCTCACTTTTGTAATTTTCTTTCCTAGATTCGTTATATTTCACAAACTCAAGGCCTTCCAGCGGAGTATCTTCTCAGTGCAGGAACGAAAACAAGCAGGTTTTTTAACAGAGATCCAAATTTGGGATACCCACTGTGGAGGCTCAAGGTTTGTCTGTCTCTCCCATCCCTAATTCTCTTTTCATTGAGGATTTGATAGAAATTCCCACTCAGTTTTGGGTACTGTGCAAACACTGTGAGTGGGGATTGGCTTTGTGGCGTGCCTGGCTGGGGGTCTGAGGTTGCAGGAGCTGTGCAGAGCTCCTGGTGCTGCTCTGACAAAAGCAGCAGGGATGAGAGCACCAGCAAAGGGTGGGTGTTCCTCACTGAGATAATGGCTGCTCATTCCCAGGGAAGTGTGTCATCTTGTTGTCATCTCCTGACAATCCAACCAGTAAAATATGGAGTGTTTTGTGATGGGTTTGTTAGTTTATCAGGAATCTGGTTATGGGGTGGCAGAGGACAGGAAGGAATGGGATTTAGGCCTGATTTGCCTTTGAGCAGCAAAAAGAAGGGAATTTTGCCTTTCTTCTTTGTAGAAGAGGGATTTAAAATATTTATAGCTTCTTTCTAAATCAGAAACCTTCAGTTCTTCTGGCTAATGCACTACCCAAGGCAGCCTTGAAATGAAGTCATGCTGTTGTTAATTCAGCTTTGCAGTGAATGATCTTTCCAGCTGAGGGAATGGGATCCCAGGGCTCCTTGGTTTGACCTGCTGGTGTGTGGTGTGTCTGAAAGCAGCAATTGATCATCTGCCTCAGCAATTTCTTGCTGCTTTTTCCTTATCAATACACAATATCTCAGTTTATACTAATGTTTTCTTTTATAGACCCCAGAAGAACATGAGTTGGAAACAGGAATAAAATCAAAAGAAGCTCGGAAATATATATTCAACTGTTTGGATGATATGGCGCAGGTGTGTGGGGATCTTGGGACACAGACAACTCATTAATTTTCCACATATAGTTTAGTAACTTTCATTTTTTTGGGGATCTCTGAAAATGAGGCTTTTGTGTTGGAGCACCTCTTCCACTGGCAGTTCAGAGCACTGATAGGGGTTTACAATGGTGCCAATTTGCATCAGAAATCAGTGGGTTAAAAACAGTCGAAATGTTAATTATAAACCTGTTTGAAAGGGTTTGTGTTTTCTTATGCCTCATTGTGTTAGCAGGAGTGTGCCCAGCCTGTTCCCAGCATAGTGGAGCAGTAGGAGAGCTGAGCCCCTTCAAATGTGTTTGTAGGATTAAACCTCTTATTAGACTTTGGAAATAGTGACAAGAACTACAGATCATTCTCATTTTCATTCTCTTTTTAGAGGTAAAATGAAGGAATATCTGAGTGGTTTAAATATCATGAGGCCTTAAATCTTAAATATCAGTTTTCTGAGGCTTTTGTAGCTGTTACCATCAGGTTACATGTGTGCAGAGAAGGTAGATGCATTCTGCTTGCCAGCCCCTTATAAATTCCCCCAAAACATGAGGGCATTTTGGCAGTGAGTGGAGAATGAAGCCTGGTTGTCCCCTTTAAATAGACCCAACTCCCTGTTGAGAAGAGAATTCCACATGCAAGTTTGACTTTCTCTCCTAGAACAAGCAAGGGAAAGGCAGTGTTAGCACTGTGATACCTGAAATTGGTCTGGCTAAGAGACAGAAATGCTTAATAACGATTTCTGTGTGGTGTGACATTATTGAACTGTTAGGCAGCAGTTAATTTGATGCTTGTGTGAACTGCTCCCATGTGATTTTCCAGGTGAATATGTCTACAGACTTAGAAGGGACCGACATGTTGGCAGAGAAGGCTGACCGAAGGGAATACATTGATTTGTTGAAGAAAATGTTGACAATTGATGCAGATAAGAGAATTACTCCACTGAAGACTTTGAACCATTCGTTTGTTACAATGGCACATCTGCTGGACTTCCCCCACAGTAACCAGTAAGCTCCCTTGGATGGGCTGTTTCCTTTCAGGATTTGCTGGAATCACAGAGTAGCACTTCCCAGCTTTCTGTCAGGGCTATTTTCTGCAGTTCCTGGCTGATCTGAAAATAGCAATGGCATGTGTAAGGAATGGAATGTTCATAAGCTTCCTTTTCATGTTTTAGGGCATTCTTTGTTGGTTTAAAAGAGCCTAAACCTAAAGCACGTGCATGAAGTTGGGAATCTGTCACATCTGTGTCCTGTTTTTACAAATCTGATGTTTTCCTTCTGTCATTCTGTTCCAGTGTGAAATCTTGCTTTCAGAACATGGAGATCTGCAAGAGAAGAGTGAACATGTATGACACAGTGAATCAGATCAAGAGCCCTTTCACCACTCACGTTGCTCCTAACACAAGCACAAACCTGACAATGAGCTTTAACAACCAGCTCAACACAGTACACAACCAGGTATGGCATCTTTCACCTGTTTTACCCTAATCAAAGACAAGGAGTAGGCTGGTTTGGTGCTCTCAGGCCAAAATTTAAACTACTCTCCAAAATTCATAGTCTTGTCTCAAAGTCTAATTTTCCAAAACTCAGACCAAGGGGCTCTTTACTTCATGTATTAAAAATCTGTCGGTTCAGCAACATAAATTAATTGGGTGCAATTCATGTTTTTTGTTCTGTGTTGTCTTAAGCCTTTTACCTCAAACATTTTCCAGGTGCTTTCCTCCTAGTTTTATATTGATGGTTCCTGTTGTTTGTTTTATAACAAAGAGAGATAAAATTACAGGAGATAAGTGATTTTTTTGTTTGTTTTTCTAGGCCAGTGTGTTGGCTTCCAATTCCACTGCTGCTGCTACTCTTTCCCTGGCCAACTCAGACGTCTCCCTGCTCAACTACCAGTCTGCCCTGTACCCCTCCTCTGCAGCCCCAGTGGCAGGAGTGGCTCAGCAGAGCGTTTCCCTGCAGCCTGGAACCACCCAGATCTGCACACAGACAGACCCTTTCCAGCAGACCTTCATTGTTTGTCCCCCTGCTTTTCAAAGTAAGCCAAGAACCCTTTGTGTGATGCTGAGGTTTCAATCAGTTAAGGCAGGAGAAGTTGTGATTTGGACCAAACTGAGAAAAGCCTGACTAGAGCAGAGCTCTCTGTGGGTGTCACACGGGGCTCTTGCATCAGATGGAGGTGCAGAACCAGGTCAGACATGTGCAGGCAGCTTGATTCCCTTCCAGGTCGTGCTGGAACAGGTGACAGGACCTTGCCTGCCTGGCTTGCAGGCTCCAGCTGGTTGCTCAACCAGTTTTTCCCCCCAAACTGAACACAGCAGCATTCCACAGAAAGCAGGGAACGGAGGAGCCAGACCTGCCTGAAAATCAGTGTGTATTGCTGTGTTTGTTATCTCAACAGTAAATATCTGGTGTTTGAGCCTCAGTTCACAACCCTGATGCCGGTTTTTGCCACCAGCAGATTGTCACAGGTTGTGGGTCAGTGAGCTCAGCACAGGCAGCTCTGTTCATCCTCAGGGTTCTGCAGTTAGGCTGATTCCTGGATTGTCTTAGTCTGGAGGGTTATTTGTGACATGGGAACTGATGGTGTAAGGCTTGAACTTCAAACTTGTCTCAAGCAGGTTGGAATTGGAGTCTGTGTCACTGTTTTTGCAAACCAGACTCCACAGAGCTGAGCTGTCCATCATGGCCCTGCAGGATCCCAGGGTGCAGAAGTATTTAATACTTCAGCTGGTGTTTTACTGGGATTTTGTAAAGCTTTTCTATCCCTTAATCCCACCCTGTCCTCTGCCCTTACCTAGTAGGAATTTGATGTTTGGAAACAAATGAAAGAATAGTGCAGCAGCTTAGTGATGTGTCTTGTCCTCCACAGCTGGACTTCAGGCAACTACAAAGCATTCTGGGTTCCCAGTCAGGATGGAAAATGCTGTCCCAATTGTGCCACAAGCACCTGCAGCACAGCCACTGCAGATCCAGTCTGGAGTTCTCACACAGGTAAAAAAACCACCCCAATCCCCTCATAGGCTCAACTGCAATTCCACCATCCAGGAGAACCTGCCTGAGTGCAGGGGGTTCTCAGGACACACTGAAAGGTTAAATGCAGGTCACTTCTAAGACAGTATTTTCTTGTTTTGTTTTGTTTTTCTGGAATATTTAAAGTCTAAACTATTTTATGTCATGTGGCTCCCTGGTTTTAGGAGTTTGATTTAATAATGGGAATAAATATGTGGTTTTCAGCTGCTAAAAACAGGCTGTGTTTTTCAGGCATGGACAATGCCTGTAAGGCAGTGCTGGTCTTTTTTGCCTACACTTTAAAAACGTGGCAGGAGAAATCATTGCTGTGAGAAGTGAGATCCCGGTAAACAGAGGTGACAAACACAGATTACTCATGCTAAAATTTCATCTTTAAATCAACAAAATTATTTCTGAATCCTTCTCAGCTAGTTACATTCTTAGTGGGAATTAATGTATAGCAATGACATATCTATTTCTGCAGTTTGCAGTTTAAGCAAAAAACAATACCAAAATTCACAAATCATTCTAAAAATGCTGTTTTAAATATTAGTACTGTGTCATAAATTAAACCCATTTTAATTTCCAAAAGGTAATCCTTTAATGTACAATAAGTGCCTTGTGATTCACAAGTTTTATTGACTGAAAATTTGTATTTGCCTTTATAATTAAGTGCATTTTTATTTATTTGCATAGTTTTAGTTTCTGCTGGCATTAACGTGTACTCTGATAGTTTACTCTTCAGGCAGCATATTGCACTTACAGATCTTGTAGAGGAGTAATTTTTAGTTTGTTCAGTCCAAATGTTTAGGTGGCATTCTGTGATTGCTGGTTTCTTTAGCATTAATGATACAGGTCACAGTATCCAAAAAGCAGAATCCACTTGAGGGCCCACCTGAATCCAAGAGTGCAAGAGTCTAATTTAAATTAGACATTTGATGGACTAATACATGTCTGGGTGGTTTCATCATGGATAACTTTGCTCTTTCATGACACCAAAGACCTGCTGTGCCTTCCATGAAATCCCATAGTTTACCTTTTCTCAGGAGTTCTGGGTGTGGATTTGAAGGTCTGACAGCAAGTGCAGGGAGCTGCCCAGGGTGCATTGTGCCATGGCTAGTGCAGCATGGCTGTCACTTGTCCTCTGGGACCCAGTGAAATGCCAGTAGCTGAACTCACTTTGACTTTTGAAATGTGTCATCAGAGAGACATCCCCTCCCCAAATTTTTCCCCAGCTCATTTGGACTTTTGAACTGTGTCATCGGAGAGGTCCTGTCCCCAAATTTTTCCCCAACTTGTTTTGACTTTTGAACTGTGTCACTGGACTGGAGATTCCCAGTTCCTCGTGCTCTGCTGGGGGCCCTGGAGGTGCCTGTGGAGCAGTGCAGGCTCTGGGTGTTGGTGCTGGTGTCGGTGTCGGTGCGTCCCTTCCCTCCGCGCCCGGCCCTGCCCAGCGCACTGACCTGCACTGACCTGCCTCAGCTCGTGTGTTTCACTCACTGCCTGATCTACATTTCAGGGAAGCTGTACACCACTAATGGTAGCAACTCTTCATCCTCAAGTAGCCACCATCACGCCGCAGTATGCGGTGCCCTTTACCCTGAACTGCGCAGCCGGCCGGCCGGCGCTGGTCGAACAGACGGCTGCAGTACTGGTAATTGCCTCCCTTGATTGTGTTCACTAACTGAGTTTTTGTTTTAACTTAGACTTGCAGAGGGCATGGAAGCATGTGCCATCTTGTGGCTGTGTTCTTGCTACATCTTAATGTCTTGTTGTTTTCCTCCCCAACATTGCTGAAGCACTGTCTGACTCTGACGTTTAGTGTGGCTCTGTAAAGAATCCAGATCCATTGACTATTGCCTTTGCTAGCCTAGTATTGAAGGCTCTTCTAAACTAGACCCTAGAAGAGTTATAATCATTCTTGTTCTTCACTTACTCTCCTATCTTTGCCTTTTGATTGTGGAATACAAAGGAATCAGTCTTTAGCTTGACTCTGCTACAGGTACCTGGATGGCCAGAATTTGACCTACAAGTTAGCTCCATATATTGTTTGCAACACGTGTAAAGCTGCTTTGTATGGAGAAATGTTTCAGATCCTTAAGCACAGGCTAAAATCCCTAATGACAGCAAATCCTTTAATGTATTGCTCTGGCAGTTGATTTCTCTTAACCTCTGTTGAACATTGACAATAATTTTCTGGCCTTTTGTTATTTATAGCAAATCGCACGTAGCTTGCTTCATCCAGATAAAGATTCTGTTCCTCACAGATACTTTCAGTTGATATGTATTTCTTGGTTGAAATTAAAGGTGAGCTCTAGTATCCAAAATGGCAATAGCTAGCTTTTAGGTCATTTGGAACAATTTTAAAAAAGGATGGGGGAAAGGAATGAACACACCTTTAAGAAACGTACGTTTGCAAAATTGTCCTCTTCTGTATTCTGGCACCTGCATCAGAACAACTTTGCAAGTGCCACAAAGAAGTCATTGTAAAACTCCAGAATCAGATCAGTGAAGCTTATGAAAACATTGCAGTGCACTGAAGTGCTGGTATCCTCACATGTCCTTCAAAGCACATTCCATTGTGTGAACCATGTTGTTTCTTGTGGCTTTAAAGTGGTAGTTTGAATGTCATTTTCTTCCGAGAGGGAGACCTCTGCTGAAGTGGAATTTGCTCAAGTCATACCTGTCCTGAAATTTAAACCCACTCATTTGAGTTCTTGTGAACCAAGTGAGCTGCTCCCTGGTTCTGGGGATGGGAAGGCAGGAGAGTGGGGTTCTCCTGGTCACAGCTCTGAGCTAAACAGACCCAGGGGTGCTTCTTCTTTCCTCCTGTTGAATTTTGATTGCTGAAAGGCTGCAATCTGGGCTCCAAAAACAGCAAGGGGTGGCTATAGCAGAGCTTGGGACACAAGTGAGTTGTTAGTGATGTTTCCCAAAGTGTATTTGGGCTTTGATTCAACAGGCAAATTCTGTTCTGCTGTGTGTGTGCAGTGGACTTGAGGTTCAGCTCCCCTGTACAGCAGTGGAGATCAGAGCCGGCTGTCTCCAGACTCTGAGCCTGCATTCTGAGTTTCTCTGGAGGACTTGACTAGTTCTGTTTGGATTCTGGGAGCCTTTGGCGTGAATTCGCTCACCTTTAGTGCTTCCAACACTTCTCCCTTGCTGCTTCCCCTGAGTTTGCATTAGCCATTTGCTAAGCTTTGCATATTTTTGTCCTTCCTCTGTCAAAACAGTTCGTCGCTTGGAAGGCCCGATTTCTGCCTCTCATTGGGAATTTATATCTTGCTGTATTAAACTCTCTGCTTTGTCTTGTGCAGGTGTTGGCTTTTGGAAAGACGCATGGTGTGACTTTTAACATATTTCTCTTTTTATTTTTTATTTTTTCAATGTTATTGTTATTATTATTATTCCGCTTATGTTGGCAGAGGTTTTAGCAGCTCTCTGCTTTGAAGGCTTCTTGTTCGGAACTGGTATTTATGTGTACTAAGTGGATCTGTTACTTGCAGAAATACTGAATTTGAAACAACAGGTTTTGCAGTTTAAGCTGCAGGACAGAAAGCCATATATTATCAAAATCATGGAAATACTGTGCTGTCAATTTTATTTGGAACAGTAATAGTATTAATGACTTGAACCTGCCTTCATGTGACTAAATTATCCCTCAATGTGACTTTTCTTAAATGCTTCAGCTGAGGTGGGTGAATTTCCACAATAATGACACCATCCATGTCAGCTCTGTCAATGTGAGCCCTGCAAGGCAGAAAAGCAGAAAGGACCAAATTGGTTTCATATTTTGGGACCTTTCAGCAGAACAGTGGTGTGAGTTTACATTCAGAAGGAGTCCCAAGCACTGCTGCTGCACCTGGCAGTGCAATACCTGGCTGCATTTGCAGCAGGATATAAACACAGTTTTCTCCAGGTGACAGCAGTGATAAAAGAGATCAGCAAAATGTCAGGGAAGCTCATTCCTCTGATTTTCTTGTCCTTGGGAAAACATGCAAGGATGAGCTGTATCTCTGCAAGCTAACAATCCACCCTGGTGCATTTATTGCTTGGACAGATCTCTGCCTGCCCCTGCAGGAACTGAAACCTAGTGATCCTTGTGTCTGTGTTTGTTGTTTTGCAGCAGGCCTGGCCGGGGGGAACCCAGCAGATCCTGCTCCCTTCCACCTGGCAGCAGCTCCCAGGGGTTGCTTTGCACAACTCTGTCCAGCCTGCGGCCGTGATCCCAGAGACCATCGGCAGCAGCCAGCAGCTGGCTGACTGGAGGTAGGGATTGCAGGAGCTCCAGCTCCCTGCCAAGTGGGAATACATCCATCACAGAGCCCACAATGTCTCCCTTCCCCTCAGGGGCTCGCTGCAGCTCGTGGTTCCTGCAGTGTAGTCATGGGATTTGGGTCTCTTGTTTCTTCTCTGTTCCAGGAATGCACATTCCCATGGAAATCAGTACAGCACTCTCATGCAACAGCCATCTCTGCTGACCAACCACGTGACCTTGGCCACAGCACAGCCTCTGAATGTTGGGGTTGCTCACGTTGTGAGGCAGCAGCAGAACAGCAATGTGCCAGCAAAGAAGAACAAGCAGCCAGCACCGAGCACAGCCAAGTAAGGATTCCATTGCTTCCTTTCCCAGTCCTGGAAAAGCCACGAGTTTGTTTGTGGAGGTTGCCTTTTTGGTGTGAAAAAAGCATCTTCTGATCACGGAAGCATTGAGGGTGTAACTTTATTATGCTACAATTGCATTTAAAGATGTCCTGGAAAAAGCCTTTGTGCTATTGTCACTGATTTAAAGTATATTAATTTCAGTGGGGGCAATGACATGGTTGACCAAGTGCTTTGCTGTCCTGATCAGAGGAGTTTTACACTCCTGGGCTCTTGGTGCCATAGCAGTGCAAGTGACAGAACTGTTGAATGAGGGGTGGCAGTTTCTGACAGTGTTCAGGTGGCTCAGTTCCATTCAGAGCATCCCTGGGTGCCTTTGGCCATGTCTGAGGCACTTTGCTGTTCGAGTGTGTGCACTGAGGTTCTGTTTGTGCTGTTATGTTCCTAATGCTGTTTGTCTGAGCTGGAGCTGAACCCTGCTGTGCTTTCCCTCCAGGCCCAGCTCATCTCTGGAGCCCGTGCCCACCCAAGTGTACTCTCTGATTGGGAGCAGCCCCCTGCGCTCCACCTCGTCCTCCTCCAACGTGCTGGTCCCCGTGCAGGAGCAGCACCAGCCCATCGTCATCCCCGACACTCCCAGCCCCCCTGTCAGTGTCATCACCATCCGCAGCGACACTGACGAGGAGGAGGACAGCAAATACAAACCTGCCAGGTGGGCTGTTCATTGGGCTCTGCTGGGCTCAGCTCATGCATCAGGGAGACGGGGGACGCGGTGTGGGAGCCCTGGGCAGGCTCAGAAGAGCTGCATGAGACAGAATATTCCCCATCACATCTCTGGGTTGTTGTGCCTGCAGTTAATCCGTGTTTTAATGGACAAGGAGGGAGGGTGTGAAATCCTAGAGGGAGATCTGTAACCTGGTGACCAAAACTAGAACATTTCCCATTTGTATTTTGTCCTTTTTTCCCCTGCAGTTTGGGTATGAAGCAGAGATCCAACGTCATCAGCTACGTCACCGTCAACGACTCCCCTGACTCAGACTCGTCCCTGAGCAGCCCCTATGCCCCAGACCCCCTGTCCTCACTCAGGAGCACTGGGGGGGCCCTGGAGCTGCCCAGCAGAGCTGCTGCTGACAGCTCCAGCTCCCGCACCATCATCGTCCCACCCCTGAAAATGCAGCTCAATGACTGCATCGTGGCCACCCAGGCTTCAGGTGGGTATCTCAGGGTGCTCTGCCAGGTGCTCTCCTGTCCCTGTCACACATTCATCCTCACAGTTCTGGACTTTCCACAAACTTGAGGTTTCACAGCTGCTGTTCTGAAAGCCTTGGTCTGTTTTCATAGTCATTGATAGATTTACCTTTCATTTACATTTGGCTGCATTTAGGAAGATCTGTAACCATTCCTGATGGTTTCTTAGTCACATTTGAAATGGTAATTAAAGCAAAGCCTCTGTGACAGAAACAGTCTATTTGGTGCCTAGAGCTGTGGGAAGGGGAGGAGTGGACTGAGCTTGTGGCATCTTGCAGGCATCCTGAGCAGCAGCAGCAGCAGCAGTAAGAGCAAGCCAGTGGCCTCAGTGAGCGGGCAGTCGTCAGGATGCTGCATCACACCCACGGGCTACCGCTCCCACCGCGTGGTCACCAACGGCGTGCAGCCCCTCAACCTCAGCCAGGTGAGCCCACCTGCCTCTGCTGCCCTTGGGGGCTGCTTCACAGCTGCTTCAGGATTGTCTGAGGCAGGGAGGAAGGCTGGCTTGCAACAGGATCAATAGTTGTGAGTGCTAGTTCTTCGGGGCTGGTTCTGTCCTGGGGTGATGCAGGGTAGGACAAGTGTGGTTGTCTCCATAGTCTCTCTTTGTGCTCCTTGTCACACCTGACATACAGCAGGTCCGTCTTGCCACTCAGGAGGGTGACACCAAGGTTCAGCTGTTGAATTAGAGTAACTTTGAAGGCACAGTATGAGAAAATTCTTTAGTTCTTTACGTTTCTCTAGATCTCACAGAGTTCTAACTAGTTGGTCGAGACTGGACTTTCTCAAACTAACAATTGACACTCGACATCTTTGGATGTTTAAATTCAAAGATTGGTTTCACTTCATTTTATGTCAAGACTTTTGATCTCTGGGTCACACTGCAGAGGAGAGGGAGTGTTGTTACCCCTGCAGTTCACTTCTGGCATGGGCACCTGACAGGTTTTCTGGGGCTAAAACAGGGCAGCCCTGCTTCCACCCTCCCAACATGCAGAGGAGTAGATGTGTGAGGAGTTCTGAGTCAAATCTAGGACCTCCCTCACTTGTCCAGCTGTGGTACCCAACGAGTGGCAGTTTTCCCCATTGCAGAGGAGAAGTGTCACCTTTGTCCCCATGGAAGTGCAGTCACCTTCTCAGATCTGCGGGAGGGCGTCACGAGGGAGGATCTGCAGCTGTGCCAGGGGAAATGGAGGTGTCCATCAGGGGGCTCTGGCTGCCCCTTGCTCACCTGAGCATGACCACTAACCTCATTTACTCCCTCCCCTTGCAGAACCAGCAAACCACAGTGCTGGCCTCCCAGGAGAGAAACGGCAATGCTGTCCCACGCCGGCAGCAAGCTTACGTGGCCCCCCTCACGTCAACGATTTCTCAGGCTCCCTACACGTTCCAGCACAGCAGCCCAGTGCATCCCCACCTGGCAGCAGCCACGGCCAGTGCCCACCTGTCCAGCCAGCCCCACATGTACACTTATGCCCCCAGCACTGCTGCCACGCTGGGCTCCACCACGTCCATCGCCCACCTGTTCTCCCCGCAGGGCTCGTCGCGCCATGCCACCTACGCTGCCCACCCCAGCACCCTGGTGCACCAGGTCCCTGTCAGCGTGGGGCCCAGCCTGCTGACCTCTGCCAACGTCCCCCCCGCCCAGTACCAACACCAGTTCGCTCCCCAGTCCTATATTGGTGCTTCCAGAGGATCTGCTATTTACACTGGATACCCGCTGAGCCCCACCAAGATCAACCAGTACTCCTACTTGTAGTTGCCAGTGAAGCGCTGTCCTGCGAGGGGCCGGAGAGGCTGGAGAGGATTTCAGGTGAACCTTTGCCTGGGAGTGACTGCCTGGTTCGTGTTTCTCCCTGATCTGGTTGTATGTTGTTCCCAAATGTCTCTGGTGAGTTCAGTCACTAACTGAGCAGCATGCTTTGTTACCAGTACGAGGGTCACTAATTAAGTTTTTAAAATTTTACTTACTTTTTATAGATGCTTTTAAAAAATTCATGGTCACGTTTATTTAAAATTGTTCTGTTGTGCTAATCAAAAGGGGTGTCAAATCAGTGTCTCAGAAGACAGATCCTGATGTCTTTTTTAACTTGTGTAACTTAAACAAAAAGATTTGCAGATTCTATTTTAGCAGCTTGCACAAATCCACGTTGCCACTAAAAATGTGCATGTTTATCTCATTACGTTGCTGGGGCAGTTTTAAAATCAGATTTAATATTTCGACATCTGTTCTGTAATTTGCTTTGTCTTTAACAAATTGCTGGTTCTGAAAAGCCATTACATCTCCATATATGTTTCTGTCAAAGGTATTTTGTTTACTCCTCTGCTTTGGTTAAGGACTGGTAGAGGCAACTGCCTTATGCCAGCAACACAATACATTCAGGAGTCCTGTAAGCCCTGGAGTCTGCTTTGTTTTCTTGAAAATTCTCCATAACCCAGCTGAATTTTTGTTGTGTTCGTTGCAGAATTCTTCTAAGTGGTTCAAACTGTATTCAGGATCTCACTGTGTGACAGAGCTCAGCGGCTCTGTCAGGGTGGTGTTGTGTCCAGTTGAGAGTGAATAATGCAGCATTGCTCTAAAATTTGGTTTCTGCAGCTTATTAGATGCTGGCCCTATAATGGAGCTGGATTCCTTCACAGAAGCACAGGGCTTTGCTTTGTTCTGTTTTTCTTAATGTTTTTGCCTCATGTGATTCATTTAGGAGGGAGATAAATTTGAAATACAATGAAACATCACTGTATTGATGTGTACAGCTTTTTATACTCCTGTGAGCGTATCCTCCTGGATATGTCAGCAGCTACTCTAAAGCGCTCTTAATAAGACTTGTGAACAGTACGTGCATGTAGGAATTGCAAGGAAAAAAAAAAGAAAAAAACCAGACAAAAAAAGAGAAAGAAAAAGAAAAAAGGAAAAAAAATTCCAGATTTTAAAGTTTATTACTGAATTTAAAACTATTTTAGAAGTTTTGTATTGGTGGTGTTTTAATATTTTACAGAAAATGAAATATGTACATATTGATTAGAAAAATATAACAAGCAAAACTTCCTGCTAACCCCAAATGTTCTGTCTTTGTAATCAAAATGTGTAGTGATTATACTTGAACTCTGTACTTAGTGTTTGTCTAATTCTTAAACGTTCCTGGGGATGGAAGTGTTGTATCCTTTGTATTTAAACCAAAATGAATTGATTCATGTTGGAATGTATGTGATATAATGCAATGGTTAGAGCTCATCACTGTAGCACTGAGAGAGGAGTAGAGCTTCACGAGAGGAAAGGATACCTTGGATTTGTTTTGCACAGGTATGTGTGATGAAGAGTTGTTTGGTGTGTCCCCTTATTGTAGTGCCTTAAATGATGATGTAGTGTGACTAGAGTTTACAGTGAGCTTGCCTTACGAGGGACCAGCAAGCCCCCGTCGAATTGAAGCAATTCACCCACCCAGCTCCCCCAGCCAGAGCAGCAGGATGGTGCAGAGCCCTCTCCCTGTCACCGCTCTCATCCCAGCTCCGTTCTTGTTCCCAGTGAAGCGACGTCCCCTCGAAGCTTTCCCCTGAAATGGCACATGTACTGTTAGTGTCTGTCAGTGCATTTCGGATAAGGTAGTGCTGGGAATGCATTGGAATGTTTAGTCTAATATTGCAGAAGTGATTAAATAACGTGCAATCACTTTTATTAGGTTTAGTGTAGCGTTACCTTCCCCCACAGGAATAGCAGATGTGTCGTGTAAAATATTGCTAGCTTGGTGATAGAATATTTATACCAAAGAGAGCCTGCTGTAAAGCACATAATACCATTAAAAAGTTTTATAGCTACTGCTAATGTGGAGTTGTTGGGAAGGTCTGTCAGCTGTAGCCCTAGTTAGTGTTCAGAGGAAATACTCACTTTGGATAATCAGTGCAGGTTTTGGACTACACTTTGTTTTCTTGGGTCCCTTGTACCAGGAATTATTTCTCATCTAACGCATAAAGTATCTTGTCCAAAAGGATGATATAAACTGGTCCGAGCGGTCGCGTGACTGCAGCAATAAGAGGTTTGGTAACCTTGAACCCCAGTTTATGTTCCGTCCCGGTGGGAAGGAGGCCAGTCCTGACGTGGCTGTGGCAAGAAATGCCCGAGCCATTTCTGCAAGCCCACGTTCCTGCTAGAAGGAAGCCTGGACTGGCCTGAGGTGGAGGGACCAGGGAGGGCTGGAGGGCTGTGGAGCTGGGCGGTAGCGTTAGCCCCCGTTGATGTTCAGTGTGTTTGTAGAGAACCAACCTTGCTGTGCCACATCGTTGCTGCAAACGATGCTGTTTGTTGCTGTAGGCACTTTGTTGCTTTTTTTGACATTGCTTGTGTTCAGTACTTGCCTTGAGATACCTCTTGGGTACAGAGTTGTGCCTTTCTACCAAAAGGCAAACCAAGCTCCAACTCCCCGTTTCACAAATAGGACTTCATGGAAAACACTTCACTAACAGGAAAAAGAAAAAAGACCTCTAGCAAAATCTGCTAATAATTTTGAGAACTTGCCCACTTTCCCTTAAAAACAGCAGCTTGTAATATCCATTTAGAGGACCTTGGAACACAATTAATCCCAATCAAATGTATTCCCAAAGCACGGTGTCATCTCATCCAGTGCCTGAGTTCCCAGAAGTGTTGGAACAGGGAGGATGAGATGGAAATGATGTAGGTAAAATCAAACGTGCTCCATTTGGAACAAGCTGTCAAATGATACCCCAGAATTCCTCTGTGATACACAGCAAACCCCACCCCAGCAGGGCCCGGGCCTCCCAGTCTGGCCCCAGTAAATGATGCCCAATTTAGGTGCATTGTGTTCTGCTCTAAGGAGGTACATCCCTTCTTCCCTTGCGTATCCAGCCTCAAATTGGGTTCAAGAATTGGCTCTCCTCATTGTCAGAGCCTGCTACACATTTTTGGAGAGAAGTCTGCTATCTCTGTATAGGAATTGGCATCCTTTAATTTCCTTCACAACTAGTTTGGGATTCACCTTTGGAATATTTGATAGCCAGCTCGTGGTCCCAGCTAGGTTTGTCTGTGTGATTCTTGAGCTGTTCAATCAGTTTTCTCTTACCTGACCTGTATTTGCAGCTGTGATAGCCCCTGCAGAGGCAACTCCTGAGGCTTTCCTGCTTAGCACCTAATTGATGGGATGCAGTAATTTACCTCTGACTCAGCAATTTCTTTTAGTACATGAAACTAAATTGCTTCTAAATGACAGGATTGGCACAGCCCTGCTTTCTTTTTTTTTAATTTTATTTAAACTTCTGAATGGTGCCGCATGTCCACATGGTTGTTTGTTGCTAAACTTTATATAATGTGTGATTTCAGATTCAGCTTGAACTATATCTATCTCACTACATGTAGCAGTACATTATATGTAATGTTAGTATTTCTGCTTGAATCCTTGATATTGCAATGGAATTCCTACTTTATTAAATGTATTTGATATGCTAGTTACTGTGTAAAATTTAACTTTCTTTTATGGTTGTGCTCTTCCTTTTTACAAGCCGCTAGATACAGGTAGTTTCTGACAATTACTGATCTATGTTTGTATTGCTGATGTACTTAGGGGGTATGTAAAAATCATTTTAACAAAAGAAATAGATATTTAAAAATTTAATACTAACTATATGGGAGAAGGGTCCATTGTGAAAACATAGTTTATCTTTGGATTCAATGTTTGTCTTTGGTTTTACAAAGTAGCTTGTATTTTAAGTATTTTCTACATAATATGGTAAAAATGTAGAACAATTGCAATGCATCAATAAAAAGGGTTAATTTTCTGTACTCTATTCATCTGGTCACTTGGTCTGTTAAGGGAGGGGGGGTTGGGGGTGTCTGGAATGAGGTGTTGATGGTGCGGGATGTGGATCTGGGATGTGGGTCTGGGATGCAGATCCAGGGTATGGGTGTGGGATGTGGATCCAGGATGTGGATGCAGATTTGGGATGTGGATCCAGGATGCAGATTTGGGATGCAGTGGCACTAGGTGGCACACTCGCTCTGCCACAGCCCCGCGGCTCCGATCAGGCCCTGCTCAGATTGTCCCTGCCCACAGCCCTGGAGCCCACAGAACTGCCTGGCTCGGCTGCATCCAGGGCACGGAGCTGCAGTGTCCATCTGTCCATCCATCCATCCATCCATCCATCCATCCATCCATCCATCCATCCATCCGTCCGTCCGTCCGTCCGTCCATCGTGGCGTCAGGTGTGGTTCTGTTGGATCAGTGATCCTGTAGAAGGGAGTAGAAGGGTGGATCTTCCTCTGAAGATGCAGTGGAAGAGGCAGCTGTTTCCTCTGGGAATCCAGTGAGAAGAAAACGCCTGTCTTGCTGTCCCCAGAACCTCAGATTATATTCCGGTAGGAATGCTTGGCTCCTCCCTCTGGGCTCACATCTCCCAGTGGGATGCTGCAGTTCTTATCAGCCACGCAGTGACATTCAATAGCTGTTATCAGCAGGTGTCTCCCAGGAGGGAGGATTGGGTGTGGAAGAGATAAGGAAAATGCCCACTGAACAGAAGACAGCTGCCATACAGATGGCAGATAAAATACATGTTGCCATGCAATCTGGGACGTGGTGTTTTAATATTTTACAGAAAATAAAATATGTATGGGCTTGGGGCTGGTTCCCATGGTGCTGGTACTGGCACTGTCCCTGTCCCCAAGGGGACAAACCCGCTGCCCTGGCTGATGCCACACGGGACATGTCACTGGGTTAATGAGATGTGGCTGCTCACAGCTGGTCCTCATTACCAGGAGTCAGGCAATCAAAGGAAAATACAGCAAACGAGAAGGAAAATGCTTTTATTTGCTTCACTAACTGTGCTGACAGCTCAGCTGTGGTTCATTACCTGCCAGCAAATAACCAAGGAGGTGTTTCCCACCCTGGACCCAGCTTGGGGCTGGAACAGGGATTTTCTTCTCTGGGAATGTAGTTTTGGAAAAACTCTGTCGGTCCATGCTCACTGCCAGCCTCAGAAGAAAATAACAGAGTGACACAAATAAGGAGCTCGGGGCAGGAGGAGCAGGAGGCTCTCCCTGAGCCTGCGAGTGACAGTTTCCCCCACCCTGGCTGCTCTCCGTGTTCCTGACGGAGGTTTCGGCTCCGTGGGTGTCCTGGGAAGGTTTCCACAGCTCCAGAGGTTTGGTGGAGCCTGCAGAGCATCCCCTCCCAGCCCTGGCAGGCAGCAGGGCTCCAGGAGCAGCAGAGCACTCGCGGCAATGAAGGCTGGAGCTCCAGAATGGGGGGGACCCCCTGACCGCCCGAGCTGTGGGGTGACCTCTGCCCCCCCCGTGCTGCTCCTGGCCGTGCTGGGGCTCCTCAGCGCTCCTGTGGCTCGTGGTGAGTACGGGGACAGGCAAGGACCGGGGACACCGGCCCGGATCCCACCCGGCTGCGCTGGGGATGCTCCCCCGAGCCTGGGGCTGTCACAGAGCCAGCCCTGGCCGGTGCCTTCCCTTGGGGAACCCTGGGCCATCCCTGGGGTGGGGAAGGGGCCGGAGAAGGGGCTCCTCAGCTGAGGAGGTGTTCTCCTGCCGCAGGTGACTGCGGGCCCCCTCCTGCCATGAACCACTCCCGGCCCTCCAGCAGCTCCAGCAGCTTCCCGGTGGGATCCAGGGTGACGTTCACCTGCTCGGGGGGAGCCCGCAGGATCCCGGGGCTGCCGGACACCGTGGAGTGCCTGCCCGGCGACATCTGGTCCCGGCTGGCCGAGCCCTGCGGCCGTAAATACCTTCCTTTGTATCAGAAACACCGGGGGGAGCATCCCTGCCCCTCCTGCTGCCCGGCACCGTCCCTGTGCCCGGGGCAAACCTGCTGTGCTGGCTCTGTCCCTGTTCCTAGGGACAAACCCTCTGTGCTGGCTCTGTCCCTGTTCCTAGGGGACAAATCCTCTGCGCTGGCTCTGTCCCTGTTCCTAGGGGACAAACCCTCTGTGCTGGCTCTGTCCCTGTTCCTAGGGACAAACCCTCTGTGCTGGCTCTGTCCCTGTTCCTAGGGGACAAACCCTCTGCCCTGCCCTGCTGTCCCTGTCCCCAGGACAAACCCTCTGTGCTGGCTCTGTCCCCAGGGGACAAACCCACTGCACTGTCCCTGTCCCCAGGACAAACCCTCTGTGCTGGCTCTGTCCCCAGGGGACAAACCCACTGCACTGTCCCTGTCCCCAGGACAAACCCTCTGTGCTGGCTCTGTCCCTGTCCCCAGGACAAATCCTCTGTGCTGGCTCTGTCCCTGTCCCCGGGACAAACCCTCTGCCCTGCCCTGCTGTCCCTGTTCCCAGGACAAACCCTCTGTGCTGGCTCTGTCCCTGTCCCCAGGACAAACCCTCTGTGCTGGCTCTGTCCCTGTCCCTAGGACAAACCCTCTGCCCTGCCCTGCTGTCCCTGTCCCCAGGACAAACCCTCTGCCCTGCCCTGCTGTCCCTGTCCCCAGGACAAACCCTTTGCCCTGCCCTGCTGTCCCTCGCAGCCCCTGGTGGCCCCAGGGGTGGCAGAGGGCTCGGTCAGGGATGGGGCTGGGGACTCCTGTGCCCCCCCCCAGCCCGTGCATGTGCCCCCCATGTCCTGCTGACCCCTCCCCGGGCTCCTGACCCCCCTCCATGCCCGCCCTGGTGCCCGCAGCAGGTTGGCAGCCTGGAAAGGAGCCTGAATTCCCCTGCCACCAGCACCAGGAGCTCTCCAGAGCGCTCCTGTGGTCCCAGGGAGGATTTGGTGGGCAGCTGCTGGCGGGCAGCTCGGTCAGGCTGGCTCTCCTTGGCTGCCAGGGAGCTGTGCTGCCCCAACCAGGCTGAGGTTTGCTGCCCTGTCCAAGGAGGATGAGACCAGGAATTTCTTCCCTGTTGGCGCCAACATCAGCTACGTCTGCCGGCCCGGCTACGAGAACTCCTCGGAGAGTTCCCCCTCCAGCACCTGCCTGGAGAACCTGACGTGGTCACAGCCTGCTGAGCTGTGCAGGAGTGAGTATTTCTGCTGCCCCACACCCCAAAAACAGCCCTGGCTGCTCCCAAAATGCAGCCTGGTCACTATAATCCCAACAGCTCCATTAGCATGAAACTGGGGGATATTCCTTGTCATTCCTATTTACGATTGAACAGCAGAAGTATCACTGATGTTCTTCTTGGTTTTCCTGCTGGCATAAACAGGTCTGGCTTGATTTCATGCCAAGGAATGTTTGGTTGGACTCTGATCTCAGAGGCCTTTTCCAACGTTTTTGTGATGCTAAAGATGTTTTCACTGGGACGTGGCAGAGGCAGGGGACAAATCCCAGTTTGCTATTCTAGCACTGAACTTCAACATGAAGGCAAAGCATTCTCTTGGTGACACCCGTGGAATATTGAGACTGGTGATGGGACAGGAATATTTTTTCACAGTCGAGTGCCTTGTTCCTAATCCACTGGGACGGAGACCCCTCTGTGGGTGTGGAGCATTTTGGGACCCCCACCTTTGGTGCCTGCCAGCCTGGCTGCGATGCCCATGGAGTAAAATGCTCTGGAACCTTTGGGAATTCCCCAGAGCCTCTGTCTCGTGTCTCATTCAGCCTTTTCTGTGTCCCCAGGGAGGTCCTGTGGCACCCCAGGAGCACTGCCCGGGGGGAGGACGGGGCCCCTCAGGGACCTGCAGCTGGGAGCAAGGGTGGAAGTGCTCTGTGAGGATGGGTGAGTGCTGGGACACAGCCCCAGGGTGGCACACAGCTGCAGGGAGGGCACCAGGGCCAGGATTCAGAGCCACCTTTTCCTCCAAGTGCCACCCAGAGGAGCTCTGAGCGTCCATCCCAACAGGAGCAGTTGGTTGTACTCACAGCTGATAACTTTAGACTTCAATACAAGTTATTTAAAATATTTTGGCTTAGGACAGTTGAGATGTATTGAACAAAAAGGGTTACACAGGGATTTCTAAAATCCATTAAAGTTCAGCTGGAAAAGTGCAGTGAAACACAATTTCCACAGTCGGGAGCTGACTCATGGTGCTGCCTGCTTTCAATCAGGGCCCAAATGCAGTGGACAGGCCCTGCAATTTTAATCTCTTGCCCCTCCAGCCCGTGTTCCTCCCTCCAGCAGGAAGCAGCTGGCATCATCTGGCTGGTGCTGCCCAGCTCCAGATGCAGCAGAGGGGTTTTGTCTCTCCCTTGGGATGCAATTGAGAAAATGAGAGCACGTCCCACCCTGCTGGGGCTGAGCTCAGCTTTGGAAACCCACTGCAGGGTGGAGGGAGCTTCATGTTGCTCATGGAAGTTAGGTCAGATTTTATCATTATCCATCCTGGCCAGATGCTGAGGGTTTCTGCACAGAATGGGGAAGGTGTCAGCTGTCCTTGAGCTTCCAGCAAACCAGTGCAGAAGCCACTTCAGTGAAATATGGATTGATCCCTGCTGCCCCTCACTGGTCCTGGAGCACAGGAGGATCTATCTGAATCTGGGCTGGGTTGGAACAGACCTTAAAACTCATCCAGTGCCACCCCTGCCATGGCAGGGACACCTTCCACGGCCCCAGGGGGTTCCTCCCTTGTCACCTCACCCCTGAGGTGACAGCAGCGTGGGACAGGGACCTGGATGGGGACTGGGTCAATCCCAGCACTGCTGTGGGCCAGGAGCAGGCAGGGATGGAGCTCCTGATTCAGCAAATCCGTGTGGGAATCCATCCCTCAGCTCAGCCCAGCCCTGTCTGGCATTCCCAGAGCATTCTGCCAGCCTCAGCTCCAATTTCTCCCTTCCCTGCCACGGAAAATGCAGAGTCAGAGCAGAGAACCACCAAAAATAGATGAACACAGATCCTGACAGGAGTTGTGTTCACCAGCAGTGTCAGCAGCACTGCCTGTTTAGAACTGCCTCTCCCACACTCCTGATCATGCTCCTTCTGGAGGTGGGTGGGAAATATTCCCAGGTTTTGGACAGTTACACTGATTTTCTCTCATGTGTTTTAGGTACAAATTAGTTGGGAATAATTTCATCTGGTGCCAGCTGAAAGGAAATGATGTTGAATGGAGCGAACTTCCGACTTGTGAATGTGAGATTCATCTTAAATTGTGAGATTAGACCTTTTTACTTCACTCCAGCAGATCCTGCATCCCTATGTGCAGTCCAGAGCTCTCTTTGGATTGTTTTTGTGGATACTCTGTGGCTGATCTGTCCCCAGCAGCACAGCTGAGAAATGCCCATTCTGCTGCCATTTCAGCAGCTTTGTTCCCACAAAATCAACATTTTTGTCATGACTGAAGGTGATGGGGTGAGATTTGCAGGAATCCTGAGCATGGCAAGCTGCTCCAAATAAAGAGAGGGAGAAAAGTGTGAAAAGAAAAACGCTTGGGGAACAAACCAGAGAAAACTGGGACAGGCAGCAGCGCTCTACCCACCTAGTGCCGTTACCCACCTGCACTCTCCAAAGTTTATCCTCAAGAACCTCAGGCAGACTCGAACTTTTTGTGTTTTTTATTAAAACCGGAGCTTTAGCGAACACATTGTCCTTCTCTCCTGCAGTAATTACCTGCTCTCCACCTCCTCCAATCAGCCATGGGCGACACGATGGGGAAGGAGTTGAGATTTTTGCTTATAACTCCACGGTGACCTACAGCTGTGACCCCGACTTCCAGCTGGTGGGGAATGGCAGCATCCAGTGTGGGAGCAGGGACAAAACCAGGGGGGTCTGGAGTGGAGCCATGCCCGAGTGCAAAGGTGCTTTTATTCCACATCAGTGGCTGATGTTATTTATTATTAATTATTTATGTTTATGTTTATTGGTTATGTTTATTGGTTATGTTTATTGTTTATGTTTATTGTTTGTTGTTTATATTTATTGTTTATGTTTATTGTTTATGTTTAAAGTTTTGATTTTATTTTTATTTTTATTATATATTATATATTGTTTATTTAATTTTAAATTTATTTTTATTGTTTATTTCATATTTCGTATTTAATATTATGTAGTACTATCCAGTATTTAGCATTTGGCATTTCATATTTAGTATTTAGTATTAGTTTGGTATTTAGGATGAACCAGCTTAAAATATCGTGGGTATGAAATGCAGGAGGGGTCAAATGCAAGTGGTAAGGGAAATTTAAAGGGGAAAAAGGCAGTGCTGGAGCAAGGACTGGGTGGGCTCTGGAGGAAGGAGGAGTTCTCTGAGCAGTGCTCCCTCTTCGTCCCCCAGAGAAAAGCTCAGCTGTCAGACTTGGAGCAAAAGACATGGAGAGGAGAGCTCCTCCCAAAAGTGAGTTGAAATCACTCGACATTGAATCAATTCCATTTATTTTTCTCCTTTATCCCTTTTCTAGGAAAGGCCACCAGGTGAATTTCACCCTGTGAATTCCATTTTCCCAGGTCTCCAGGGAATTGGAGCCCAGCCTTCTAAGAAGGGTCTCCTGTGGGAGAAGAAGCTCAGCCTCTATAAAAAGGCACTGCAAGACACCATCCAACCCTCCCAGTCCTCCTCCTTCTTCAGGAAACCAGGTCAGTCCTGAGGGACAGCAACATCAGTGCCACCTCCTGGTTACTCCCATCCCTAAAAAAGAGAATTTTCTTTGTTTTCTCCCATATTTCTCTTCAGTGAGCAGGAACTGGGCTGCCTCAGGGTTCAGATTTGTTCTGCCTTTGTACAAATCCCCAAAATCCTATTCTGGGCCCAGCAAAGGATCCATGTGTCCTCCGAAGTACATGGGGATCCTTCCCCCACCTGGCTGCTTGCAGAAGTTAAAACGGCCCAAATTTCCATCATTTTGTGGAAGTGAGTGGGTTTTTTGTCATGTTCTTCTCTTCTGTAAGTTTTCTCTGTATAATTTACAGTTTTTGCTGGTTGGGCATCTGGTTCACAGCTCAGCTTTGACTGCACCGACCTCCTACTCTCATATAAAGCTTTGCTTTGTCTGAAATGCATTTTAATTTATTGATTATTTCCTTGCCCTCATGATATTACAGTTTTGGGGTTTTTAAAACTCCTTTTTGGGCATTTTGAAAAGCAAGAGAGAACTTTGTACCATGTATCCCTGAGAGTGCCAGGGCTCCAGGTGCTGATGCCAACCCTGTTCCCCACAGGGAGCTCATGCACAGCCAGGAGAAGCTGGACGTGGTGGAAGTCCTGGTCCTCCAAATTCCCCACCCGCTGCAGAGGATAATTTCATCCATGAAAAGGGAGAATGTTGGCTCTGTGGGAAGTGCTGGGAGCTGTAATTGTGTCACTGTAAGTGGGGAAGACACAGCACACCTGGAGGATCTCAGTACCCAGCTGGGGAATGGTGAAAATCGTTCCTCTGGTGTCAGGGTCAAGCTGAGTTTGCCCATCCCTGAGATTTTTGTCTTTTGAGTCAAAACCAGGAAATCTTTTACCATTCCTGATCTGTTCCAAAAGTGCCCCATGCAATGGTCACACTTATTAGGACTCTTTCACCTTGCTTTAAGGTAAAGGATGACCTCAATCAGCTCTGCCCCACCTATAAAGATGTAACTTTTTACTGATGATGTTTTAGCATGCCAAGAAATCGATGGAAAATTATCCCTAAAAGCATTTATTGGCTGATTTCCATATATGTTCCTCCCATCTGAGTTTTCCTTTCAGTGATTGCCTCCCAGCATCCCGACCCAGCTGCCATTCCTGCTGATCCCACCAGGGTTTCAGGGGCTGAAAAGCCCCGGAGTTCCTGCAGAATTCCCCCGGAATTCTGTCCCGCCCAGCCTGACGCGGTGTTTCCAGGGCCGCAGGTTTTCTGCTCGCTGGCAACACCACAACAAACCCTAAACACAGCCCCAGGCTCCCTGGGGAGGGAGCTGCTCGCCGAACTGCCCAGGAACTCCTGGCTGCAGCTGATCCAGCTGTGGGTCCAGCTGCCAGCAGGGAAGAGCAAAGCGAGGACTTCCCTGTCCTGCAGAGTTTAGCTCTTGTATTTATTTTAGGAAACCATGGTACTTGGGATATGGCACTGTTTAATCTTTATATCTTGAGAGGTTTAAGCCCTTTCTTTAGTAAATCTTCTTGGTGTATCAGCCCAAAGTTCCTTGCAGTTTTCATTTCTACCACAGGAAGATAAAGCCATGCGTGGGCCGGGTATCTCTGATCTCGTAATGCAAAGGAGCCACTTCTGCTTTCCAGAGGGAGGGAGGCAGCTCAGTCCTGCTGTGAGCACATCAACCAGGCGCAGACACAGAAACACAACTCCTAAATATCCTCCCCAGGGCTGCCACCCTGCAACAGAGGGACTGCAAAAGTCGTGTGTGTTCTTTAGGCTGCCTAACCCAATTTTGTCCTGTAAAGACCTGAAACTCCCAAAGCCTTTCTAAGTTTTTATTTCTATTCAGTAATAAATGGTAACTGTTTATAAAGGGTATTCTGTGATTTCAACTCTCTGCTGTTTTCTCATCGTATTTTTTTTTCTCTTTTTCAAGAAGGGATCAGCTTTAAGGTGTATCCTGGCAATGATCAGATTCAATGTTCTGTCAGTTCTTTATCACTCTGAACGTTTATTCTATAAATGCCGTCCACGGCAAGTTAAACTTGATTACATATTTTTGAAAAAGTAGTAAAGGAGGAATTTGTTTCTGGATAGTGGTCTGGAAAAGACAGCTGGAGTTACACCTCCCCTGATCCTGTTTAGCCACCCTGGGACTGAGCCCTGCAACCCCTGAGCTGAGACTCAGCTCAGACAGACCCAGGCTCGGCTCAGGCAGACCCAGGCTCAGCTCAGGAGGTTTTGGGAGCTGAGGCTGAGTTCCTGTGGCAATCCCGGGGCAGCTCCAGCGCTGTTTTTGCTGTTGGGCTTTGCCGGCCGCCTCCCGCTGCCCCAGCCGGGCTCGCAGCTGCCCGGGCCGATCCCGGCTCTGCGGATCTCTGGGGACGGGTGGCGGGGCCCGATAAAGCCGCTGGCCCTCGGTGGCCGGGCAGGCACAGAGCCGCTATCGGGGGGCTCAGCCACCGCCCGGGAGGAGCCGCTGCTCCCGCGGCAAAACGGGGCAGCGAATGCGGGTGCAGAGGGAAGGGGGCACAGATGTCTCCCGCTCCCTCCCCAAGCAGAAAACAGCCTGTTTTCTGGGGTTTTCTGGGGTTTTCTGAGGTTTTCTGGGTTTCAGCCTGTGAGCAAGGGCACTTTCACTCGGTTCTGTGAGTGCAGCCATTCGCTGCGGGGGCTCAGCATCACGCAGAGCCTTTGCCAAATTATTGTCAGCATCTTCCTGCCCCGTGCCAAAGTCACTGCCCTCAGCCAATACGGGAGAATTCCCCAGAATTTAAAGGTGTTTTTTCCTTCCTGTTAACAGGTTCCTTTAGCCTTATGCAGCCACCACTCCCATTCAGGCCAGTGAAGTGTGAAAACGCAGCCAAGGTCTCTCCATGGAATTTGTCACCGTGTTTACAAGGGAGTGTTTTGTAGGGCTACGTTATCCAAGGTGCTGGATTCCTTCCTTCGGAAACCACCTCTCTGTCTCATTGTTATATCTGGTTGGAACTTAAATTGTATAGGAAAGGAAAATAATGTGGAAATTAAAAATAAATAAATGAAAGGGGTAAGTCGGTACGTTTGAGCAGTGGAAACATCGCTGTTTCCCGGATAACCAAGGGAAACAGGAAGGTGCAGGTCGGCTGCTGCTGGCTGCCCTCTCCTTGGACTGGGAGGACGCGTTCCCCTTCCTGCCCTCTTAGGTTTGAGTATTTTCTTTTCCTTTGCGACTGGGCAGCTTTGGAGGGAGGGGGGGCCTTTCCTGGAGGTGCAGAGTGAGGCTGAGAAGGAGCGGCTGAGGCAGCGGATTCCCGGGAAGCCGCTCCTTGGGATGCCAGGCGCGCCTGGCACCGCTCACCCCGCGCGTTCCACACCCAGCCCCGCTCCCCACCGCGCTCACGGCTTTCGTCAGAGCCTTCCCGGAGCCGAGCTGAGCTCAGCCGAGCTGGGCTGGCCGGGAGGGGCGGGCGGGGGCTCCGCGGAGCTCGGAGCAGCCCCGCTGGAGTGGCTCCGCTGCCCGGGCAGTGCCGGGGGACCCGCGATGGGCTCCGGCCGCCGCTGCTCGCTCCTGCTCCTGCTGCTGCTGCTGCTGCTGGTGCTGCTGGAGCTGCCCGCGGCGTGGGGTGAGCCCCTGGAGGGGAGGGGGGTGCGGGAAACCGGGCACGCCGGGCTGGGTGCTCCGTGCGTGCGGGAGCGTTCTCTGCACCCGCGAGTGTGAGTGTAGGATCCGTGTGGGTTATCCACGGGACTGTGGGTTATTCACGGGAGTGTGGGTTAACCACGGGAGTGTGGGTTATCCACGGGAGTGTGGGTTAACCATGGGAGTGTGGGTTATCCACGGGAGTGTGGGTTATCCATGGGACTGTGGGTTATCCACGGGACAGTGGGTTATCCACGGGAGTGTGGGTTATCCATGGGAATGTATGATCCATGTCCTGTCCATGGCAGCGTGGGTTATCCATGGCAGTGTGGGTTATCCATGGGAGTGTGGGTTATCCACGGGACTGTGGGTTATTCACGGGAGTGTGGGTTATCCACGGGAATGTGGGTTATTCACGGGAGTGTGGGTTAACCATGGCAGTGTGGGTTATCCACGGGACTGTGGGTTATCCACGGGACTGTGGGTTATCCACGGGACTGTGGGTTATCCGCGGGAGTGTGGGTTATCCATGGGAGTGTGGGTTATCCATGGCAGTGTGGGTTATCCATGGGACTGTGGGTTATCCACGGCAGTGTGGGTTATCCACGGGAGTGTGGGTTATCCATGGCAGTGTGGGTTATCCATGGGAATGTATGATCCATGTCCTATCCATGGCAGCGTGGGTTATCCATGGCAGTGTGGGTTATCCATGGGAGTGTGGGTTATCCACGGGACTGTGGGTTATCCACGGGAGTATGGGTTATCCACGGGAGTATGGGTTATCCACGGGAATGTGGGTTATCTATGGGACTGTGGGTTATCCATGGGAGTGTGGGTTATCCATGGGAATGTGGGTTATTCATGGGAGTCTGTGTGATATATACATGCAGAAGGAGCCCCATTAAATCCCCGTTTGTTTTCCCACAGGGGACTGCGGGCCACTGCCGAATATCAGCCACGCTGAGCCCCGGGGGGACACCAAACACCAGCAGAGCTTCAGTGTGGGCTCCACAGTGACCTTTGGCTGCGTCCCGGGTTACACCAAGCTCCCCTTTCTCTCCGACACCATCCGGTGCCTGCCGAACTCCCGCTGGTCCAGCCCGCCGGAGTTCTGCGGCCGTGAGTATTTCCCTTTCTCTGACACAGGAGGGTGTGGGCTGCTTGTGGGAACACCCACAGCTTTGGCAATCGCTGCCTCAGGGGTTTCCTCATCACACAGGATGAAGTGGTCGGGCCACTTCTCTTGCTGCCCCTTTTTCTTACACTCCACCGAGGCCATTGGAGCCACTTGTGTGGCACTTGTGTGTTAATGAAAATAGAGGAACAGCTTGGGAAGCACATGGAAAAGGGGAAGGAATGCAGGGGCAGAGCACTGAGTGACCAAAGGGCTAACCAGGCGGGGAGGTTTGGCTTTGGGGATTTGGGAACTTCTCCAGTGAGAACTGGCTGCACTTTTCCACCTCAGACAATTCCCTGGTGGATGTGGCCAGGGAGGAGGGCACTGCTTGGGGGGTCCATGTGCTTAGTGAGGTTCGTGTGTTATCACTTGGATTTATGTTTACAGTTGAAAGAAAAGTGTTATTTTTGCTCTGTAACTGGACATTTGGGTGTCTCTGTGGTGGCCAGGCAGCTGTCCTAGACCCAGATCTGTGCCATTTGCTGCGCTGTCACCAGAAGACAAAATACAGAATTTTTACGCCGTTAACACCACAGTGAGGTACGTTTGTCACCAAGCTTATGAAAACACCACAGCCCAGCCCCCCACCAGCACCTGTTTGGACAACTTAACGTGGACAGATGTTCCTGAACTGTGTCAGAGTGAGTGTCCCCATGTCATTTCATTTTCCCCAATGCTGTGTTCCAAGTCCTATATCTGTATTTTAAAATTGCTCTTCTCTAATGACATTTAACATTAAATACTTTTAATTGCCATACTGCCATGAAGACTAAGTCTGTGGGGCTTTTCCCAGCCTCATAGTCCTAAGGATAATCTTACTCTTTTTTAGAGAAATCTTGTGGTATTCCAGCCAATCCAGAACATGGCCAAGTCATCCTAAAAGATCATCTGCTGGGTGCAACAGCCAGAGTGGTTTGTGACCATGGGTGAGTGTGAAGTCACTTCCCTCTGCATCCCAGCTGCCTGGCCAGAGTCACTGGGGTGTGAACTGGGACATGGGGCCTGCCCATGCAGAGTCCTCAGCATCTCTGTGGTGACACATTCTTGGTGACAACCAGCTGGTTTTGGGATGTGCCTTTTGCCCCCGCAGGTACAGACTAAAGGGAGCATCACCTTCCATCAGGTGTCTCCTACAGGGCGACAAGGCTGTCTGGAGTCCTCTTCCAGCTTGTCAGGGTGAGTGGAGTTGTCCAGTGCTTGACCGGAGAAACCAAATATTCCAACTCAGAAATACTGAATTTTTGGTTTACTTCACTAAGTGAAGTCAGGCCAGCATCTCTGCAAGGGGACAGCTGCTGTCACAAGCAGGGATCCCCAGGAGCATCACTGGCTCCTGTGCGAGCCTGACAGGAGCAGTCTCTGCTGAGAAGAGCATCCCAGGGGTCCCCTCCTGAGTTCTCTCCTCTTTCTCCCGCAGTGATTTCCTGTCCCCCTCCTCCAGCCATCCCCCACGGGCAGCACAGCGGCAACAGCTCCGAGGAGTTCGTGCTGGGCTCCGTCACAACCTACACGTGTGAGCCGGGGCTGGAGCTGGTGGGACAGGACACGCTGCGCTGCACCGGCGACAGCGGCGACAGCGGCGACAGCGGCACCTGGAGCGGGGCCCCGCCCGCCTGCCGGGGTGAGCCCATCCCTGCTCAGCCACCCCTGAGCCCGCGGTTCGCTGCCCCTGGGCTGCCCATCGCTCCCCATCCCACCCTGGCAGCGCGGGCACTCTGCAGGGTTTGTGTCCAGGGCAGCGGCGCCTGCCCTGCGCAGTGCCAGGCTCTGCTGAGGGGCACCAGGAGCAGAACCAGACTCGGTTTTACGTTTTCGCTTCAAGAGGAATGGGCAGAAATGTAATGAACAATGTGGGAAATTATCAGTGACTGCAAAGCTGGTGGAGGGAACTTAAAGGATTTATATCTCATGTCCAACAACACCCAGGCAATAAAGCCAAGTGGAACAGCAGAATCCCCTCTGTCCTTGAGGCCTGGAGTGGCACAAGAGGTCTCTGCCACAGCCTGAGATGCACAAGTCACCTGCCCATGTGATGTTTACTCCCCTCTGAACTATTTTATGTATTTTGTACAAGTTGAGCACCATATAAAATAACATTTTGAGTGCTTTTCCTTTGTCTCTCCCTAGTTAAAACCACAGCAGAGACAAACCAAACCAAACCCTCAGAAGAGAATCCTTACTGGCTGGGTAAGAGCTCCATTTCTTAGAAGTCCTGTTAATTGCTATAATTGCACCACATTTTGGCCTTCATGTTTTTAACATCTCTTTCATTATTTTCCTCCCCAGCAAGCATCCTCATTCCTAGTTGCATTGGTGAGTAACTTAAAATATATTTTCCTACCCCAAAGCTGTTTGCTGTTAAATACCTGGAGTCAATGGTTGATTTCACTCTCCCTTTCCCTTCTTTGTTAGTTCCCCCAGTAGCCCTTGGAATTCTAGCTGGGATCATCATGAGACGGAAAGAGAGTGAAAAGCAGTAAGCTGCCCCTCAAAAATCAGAACTTTCCCAAGGGATTTTTCCTTTCAAACCCTATCCCTTCAGTATATTTGCATGGTTAGCACGATTTTTCCATGTTGTGAAGTTTTTATTCTACAATTTTTGCCCTTTCTGTCTCTCCAGCTCTTATAATGTGAATTCACAAAAGCAGGAGGTGAAGGGAAGGGATGCAGCGATGCACCTGGAGGTTACAGATGAGAAGAAGCACCCCAAGCCCTGGAATTCCTATTTTTGGTAGGTTTGCTCATTCACCTGCCCAAAAACTTGTGCCAGACTTCTGACTATAGCCAGGGGTCTCACTGCTGCTGAGCTCACCTGTGCAGAAGATCTTTGAGCAGTTTTTCACTTTCAAACGCCACGATGAACACCCTGCTGTCCAAAGGGGGCTTCAGGAGGGTTTGGGGTTTGCTGGGTGGGTTTCCCCCATCTCTCTCATCCACAGCCACACAGGGAAGTGCCACGTGTGTCCCAGCTGTGAGGAGCAGCTCCACAGTGACCTGGCCCCTCTCTCAGAGCCCCCACACCACGGCTGTGCCACCTGCCAGGACTGGCTGAGCTCCCAGCCCCAAAAACCCCGCAGCTACTCGGTGCCCAGCATTGGTGGTGGGGACAGCCAGAGCCCAGCAGGCAGCAGGTACAGATCCAGCAGGGGAGAAAAACAAGGGGAAAGGGGGAGGAAGCATCTTTATGTGGATAAAATGAGTTTTGCACTTGGAACTCATGTGGTTCCTGTTGCAACAGCAGCAAGGGTTTGATATTTAGGGAGCAGTGGCTCTGTTGGGCAGGAGGTGTTTTTGGGAAGCCACACACTCAGGCTCTGTGTGTTCTCTGTGTGTGTTCAGCTCTCCTGCCAAAGCTGTGGATATGCTGAGGGCAGATGGCACAGGAGAAGCTGCTCCATGGAGCAGTGAGGCAGAGCAGCCCATGGACCACCAAAGGTCAGTCTTCCACCTAAAAACACCCAGGTGCCACAGTGAGCATGGACAAACACCAGGGAATTTCAGAACTGTGCTCATCAGAGAATCCCAGAGTGGTTTGGGTTGGAAGGGACTTTAAAGCTCCTCTCATCCCACACGTCCCACTATCCCAGGCCGTTCCAAGCCCCAGAACCACGGCCTGGAAGGCACATCCATGCTCTCAGTGCTCATCCTCCAAGGTTCTTCTCCACAGTGACCACATCTGTCCCGTCTGTGAGAGCTGGCTCCGCGCCCACACTGGCCAGGGCGGCAGCAGCGCTGTGACACCGGGGGAGTGGCAGCACGAGGGGTGAGTGTGGCCAGGGCAGGCAGCTCCTGTCAGCCCTGCAGTGAGTGCCCAGCGCCCTCCAAGCCGAGAGCTCTCTGCTAAACCCAGAATAAAAGTAGGTGGCAGTGTGTGAACGTCGGGTGCTCCTCTCCCTGCGCCGGGGCAGAAGGGTGGTGCCTGCTCAAGCAGAGAGATGGGGAACTGGGTGAGGTTCACTCAGATGATGCTCGTGGGGGTTCCCTGGGTGTCTCTGGAGCAGGCTGTGCTCCTCAGCTGTGCTCAGCCTCGTGTTCTTTGGGGCTCTGGTTTTGGTTAAGCAGTAAAGAGCCCAGGTGAGACCCTGCAGTGGGAGACTCTTCTCAGCCACTGCCCAGGGCTTTCCCCACCTGTGGGTGTGCTTCATTTGCTTGTGGCAGGGTAAGGTTTTGGGCCAGAGAAGCGATGAGGCAAAGCTGTTTGCTCAGTTTATTTATTTATCTTCTGACACTCACCCATGTGAGTCTGGTGCTCTCTCAGGCCGACAAAACTTCCTCAACAGTCACCATTGACAGAGCCAAATTCACATGAAAAACCTGATAAACGTGGTTGGACATGTGCATCTGCTTGCTTTGGCTTTGGGAGGTGTGAACTCCTTGCTGCTGCATTTGCTTCGGGGTTTTTTCCATTTATTCCTGTGAGTGCCTGCTCCACTGGCTGGGAGCCCCAATCGCGGGGGAGCTGGTCCAGTTCTGCATTCTTGAATCTCTGCCTGTTGGAGTTTTAAAAGGGGAATTGTGAAGGAAAGCGGCTCTGTGGGTGCTGGAGCTGGTGCAGGGTGGTTTGGAGAGGGGCAGCTCCTGTCTCAACCCTGCTGGGACTCACCTCCCCTCTCTCCCCACAGCCCCCAGGGCCCCGTCTGCCCCCCCTGCACGGACAGACAGCTCCTGTCCCTTGTCCACGGGGACACAGCCAGCAGCCCCGTGTGTCCCCTGGCCGGGGAGGGGTCCCCAGCCCACCTGGTCCCTCTGCACAGCCCCAGCTGCCACCTGTGCCCCGTGTGCTCGGTGCCCACCCACACTCACCTGTGCCAGCCCCAGCGCCTGGCACCTGATGGTAGGAGCTGCTCGGGGCACCCCAAACACCCCAGCTCCCCGGGGAGGGGCACAGGGCTCCCCCTGATCCCTGCTTGTTTCCCGTTGCAGGGTAAATCCAGGAGCTGAGGAGGGGAGCTCAGCACCGATCCCTGGCAGGGATTCAGCTCTGAGTGCAGTAAAGGGACCTGAAATCAAAGCTCTGACTTTACCTGGGCTGGCAAAGAAGCAGAAAAACCAAACATACTTCAAACCCGCCTCTGTGTTGGTTTAATACCCGCTTCTTTGTTTATTTTTGTATGAACAAAGTATTTTTGCAGCTCTTAAAGTGAGGCTTTTAAAAGTCAGTAAACGTTTCTTTGCGCTAGGAAAACAATGTCCTCTTTGCACAATCTTACAAGATGTATTTGTATTTCTTAAACTACTTTTTTTAAACTGAGGTTCCTTTCCTAGTGTGCAAAATTTACAGTATTTATAGTAAAACTGTTTTGTAAATAAAAGGAATGTAAAAGAAGGAATACTGGTATCTTGGCTTTGGGTTTTTTTCATATTTACTAATCAAGCCTTCCCATAGAGCGGCTTAAATGATTTTGCAGTCTCATTATTTGCCAGATGTAATCACGTTCATTAATTGCTTCTGCTCAATGAATAGCTGCTGTTGCACTGGTGTCCAGTGCCGGAGCTTTCCTGGGAACTGGGATGAGGGAGGGGAGCAGGGCTCTGCTTTTCCCTCCTGGCAAAGTGGCCTTGAATGCCAGGAAACCCTGGCACTGCTGTGTGGGGCTGGGGCGCTTTGGAAGGCACCTGGAATGCTGCTGAGAACTCATTATAAATTCAGTATTCATAATGGAATGCTGCTGAGAACTTCTGGAACGCTGCTGAGAGCTCAAGGGCAGCTATCCCTGTGTGAAGCCATGGAGATGCCAAGGCATTTGTCCTGGGAACAGGACACCAACCCCACAGCTCTTGGGCACTTTGTTTTCATCCTGCCTGCCCTGAGCCCCTCGTGGCTGTGCTGAGGATGTGTGTGAGCGTGGAGAGAGGTGAGGGAGGGACCATGTGGGCAAAATGCCCTGCATTTGTCTGGCTGATGGCAAGGCCATGCTGAGGCATTGGTGTCCTTTCCTGGCTGTAACTCAGCCTGGCTGAAGATCACTGGATAAGCCGTCATAAAATGGAGTTAGGATTGGAAGGTTTCCTGTTTAGAAGGGAAACACCACTGTGGTGGAATTTTGACTGCCTAAGCCTGAGACACTCAGACTTTCAGCTGCTGGCAAAGCAAAATGTTGAGGTTTGGGGTTTTGTCTGCTGCTGAGGTAAATCACCCATCTGGGAGCTTCTCATGATGCACAGTGGGAACAGGAACCATCCAAATGTGTCTACGACAGACCTTTGGTTTCTGCATTCCCCCCCTCAGCAGGAACACGTCTCTAATAAGAAGGAAACCCACAAATAACCATTTCCATGCACACATCAGCCTTGTTCTCCCTCCCCAGCAGAGCACTGTCCTGCTCAGCTGTCACAGGGGCACTGCAGATCCTGTTTCTTCAGCCTTGCAGAACTAGCACTTGCACATGGCTGGTTATTTTTATTGCTCTTTTACTGTAAGCCATGTGAGTGACTACATGAAGAAAATACAACCTAAAGCCTCACAGCTCTGGGTCGTGTTTGGCTTTGCTATTTTAATCCCAGCACGTTTATTCATACTGCATAGTCCAAAGTGATTTTTTTCCAAATGATTTAACATGTCATTTGGGGATCAGCTTGGAATTATCTCCCCACAATCAAATGAAAGGAATTGGGAATGCTGAAACGTGTACAGGTGTGGTCGCCAAAATTTACCATTGGAGGGGGTTTATTTACTGCATTTGTAATCAATTGCACATCATTTTTCTTTATCATCTGAGTGCAAATGACCAAGTGCAATTCTGAAGTGTGAACGTTGGATTTGTAAGTATTGGAAGCTCTCTGTCAATAAAAGAAATAAAAGGACTTGAGCAGTTCATGTCTCGCTGCCTGCTTTAGGCTCAGGAAGTGTCGCCTGTGGGAGGTGGGCAGCTGGAGCTGCTGGGGCTGCTCCCCATCCAAAAGTCCTCTCTGGGGGTTTATTCTTCCTGCCAGTGGGGAGGGATGAGCCCAGGGTCGGGTCAGGAGGATTTGTGTCCCCAACTGGTCCTGGTTTTATGGGAGGAGGGAATTCCCCACTGCTGTGACCCTTAGGACACCTTTGTCCCACCCCTCAGGTGCCACCACCATCTCCTGGGGCTCTGGGACAGGGCCTGGGCCACTTCCCCTAGGGGAGAACATGGGCACAGTGCAGCTACAGCACCTCTGCCTGCACCCAGCCCTTTTTCACCCCTTTTTCACCCCTCTTTCCACATCGTCCCCTGCTAAAAGCAGCAGCAGCAGCAGCCTGAGGCACCTGCAGCCTCCCCGGGGGTGCTGGCTGTGCCTGCACGTCCTGGGGAGCCCCCAGGTTCCTGTCCCGCAGTCCTGGGAAGTCCCCCAGCAGCATCTCCTTCCTCCCACGGGGGCAGTGGGGGGAACTGGGGCACCCATATCTGCCCCGTGCCCCCAGGAGCTGCTGTCTGTGCCAGGGATGGTGCCCACCCTCACCCTCTGCCTGCTGGGCAGCTCCGCTCTGCTCCTCAGCACCACGCCCGGGGCTCAAGGTAAGGCAGGGCAGCAGCTCTGCTCCTCTGGGGCCTTCCTCCCACAGCCCTCCTGCTCCTCACCGCTGCTCGGTCCCCGCTGATCCTGCGCTTTTCTCTGTGGAGGGAAATGGGAGCCCTGCACTGGTCCCAGGTGGACCTTGGCATCACAGAGCCCTGAGCCCCTCTGCTGATGGCAGAGACCCTCTGGGGTCACCAGAGCCACAGCTGGCACACCATCAGAGCCACAGCTGGCCCATCACCAGAGCCACAGCTGGCACACCATCAGAGCCACAGCTGGCACATCACCAGAGCCACAGCTGGCACCCCCAGCCCAGCTGGGCACCCCCAGCCCCCTGGCACAGCACAGATCCCTGGGGGCTGCTGGGTCAGTCCTGGGCTGCCCTGTCAGTGGTTTCCTGGCTCGGATTGGGTCCTCAGGAGGGCCAGGAAAGGCTCTTGACCCTGCTGGGCGCTGGCACGAAATCCTGGACACGCAGGTTTTGGCAGCTGAGGTGGCAGCGGGGTCCCCGAGGAGCACAGGGAGGGTCCTGCAGCCCCGGGACCCCCAGCCCAGCTGCAGCCCCCAGAGCCCACGGTCAGCATTTCCCTTCTCTCCCTGCCAGCTGCCTGGTGCCCGCCCCCCCGCGTGCCCTACGGGCGGGTGTCCCCGCGTCGCTATCCCTACCGGACAGGGGACACCGTGAGCGTCGCCTGCAGCCCGGGCTACAGCCTGCGGGGCCCGGGCAGCAGCACCTGCGGGGCCGCCTCCAGGTGGGACCCCCCTCTGCCGGAGTGCGAGAAGGGTGAGTGGCACACGGGTGTCCCAGCGCCGGGAGCGGCGGGGAAAGCTCCTCTCGTGTCCTCCCAAATTCACCGGGAAGGCAAAGCTGGGATGGGGCTCTCCTGGCTGCCCTTCCCGAGCTTGGCTGGCACAGAAACAGAAACAGCTCGGGTGGGACACGGGGATGGGGTGGGGAGAGGTTAACCCTGAAGGATGGCAGGGTCTGAATGCCAGGGGGGTTCTGACGCTGCTTCTGGGCAGATGTGGGGCATTTTCACCTCCATTGTGGAGTGGGAAGTAATCACAACTTCTCGCTGATCTCGCTGCTTCCACGTCAGTGCGGATCCATCCCAAATCCTGTCATGCACCCTAAGTCCTGTCGGGACGCTCATTTCTGCCAGTGATTCCTTCCAGGTGCAGCTGCACCTGGAGTGAACTAAAGCCTTGACCCAGCAAACGGAGCCCAGAGCAGAATTCAGGAGAGCGCGCTGCTGTTACCGAGCGGTGCCAGCAGCGCCGACCATCACAGAGCAGACCCACAGGACGCTTTCCTTCCCTCTGCAGAGGTGACCTGTCCCCGGGCGCCGAGCATCGCCAACGGGCTGCACTCCGGGCACTCCTCGGGCAGCTTTCCCCGGGGAGGGACCGTGTCCTACAGCTGCAGGGAGGGCTTTCAGCTGCTCGGCAATGCCTCCATCACCTGCACGGACTCGGGCCGCTGGAGCCGGCCCCTGCCCCGCTGTGAAGGTCTGTGGGGGTCTCTCTGCTGGGGTGGGGGCATTGGGGTGCTGGGTGTGCTGTAGGGTCGGAGCAGGCGGGGTTGTGGCACTGAGGGCAGGGCAGGAGAGGGCTCTGCGTGTGCAGGATCCGCTCCCGATGCAGGGAAGTTTAAAGGGCGCTGTCACTGCTCCCCCAGCGATCGGCTGTCAGGTACCCGAGGTGCAGAACGGGAAGGTGCACAACGTGCAGAGCACCTACCGAGCCGGAGAGACTCTGCACTTTGACTGCCACCCTGGCTATGCAGCAGAGGGCTCGGATGAGGCTCGGTGCCAGCCCGGGGGCAGCTGGGACCCGCCCGTGCTCGTGTGCCATAGGGGTGAGTGCTGCTCAGGAGCAGAGGCTGCACACAGGGATTGAACCCCTCCGTGCACATCACTCTGCCTGCCTTCCCCTCGCTCCCCGTTCCCTCGCTCAGTTCAATTTCCCATCTCCCTCCCGCAGTCCGGCCGTGCCCGATGCCTCCGGAGGTCGCCAATGGGAATCACAACGGCCGGGACAAAGCGTTTTTCACCGCTGGGATGTCTGTAAGGTACAGCTGCGATCCTGGCTATTACCTGGTTGGAAACGCCGCTGTGTCCTGCAGAGCATCGGGGAACTGGAGCCAGCCCCGCCCTCGCTGCGAAGGTGAGTCCGGGCTCTGTCCCCCCAGGCTCTGAACACAGGGGACACCCTCACCAAATCTACTGAGACCTTCAGCGAGAGACTAAACTCCATTTTAATGGAATATATGGGTTTATAATATGTAGAGAACAAGTTAAAACCCACGACTCCAGAGCCAGCACCCTCCTCTCTGTGCTCCAGTCATACCCACGGATGGTGGCACTGCTGAGACCAGGCATGGGCATAGGGGGGGACACAGCTTTTAGAGGGACACCAGCTGCGTTCAAATGAATCATTTCAATACTCTTTGTGCAGAACAATCAGAGGAGAGACAGGAGACCCAAAGGCTGCTGGCAGGATGCAGCTGGCAGTACCTGGGGTTTGAGCCCTCTGTCCTCCCAAAGTCTGACACGCAGGAGGGTGGGGATGAGCTGGCTCCCCAAAATCTCCTCTCCCAAACTCTGATGAGGTTTCCCCTCCCTCTGCAGAGGTGACCTGTCCCCGGGCGCCGAGCATCGCCAACGGGCTGCACTCCGGGCACTCCTCGGGCAGCTTTCCCCGGGCAGTGACCGTGTCCTACAGCTGCAGGGAGGGCTTTCAGCTGCTCGGCAATGCCTCCATCACCTGCACGGACTCGGGCCTCTGGAGCCGGCCCCTGCCCCGCTGTGAAGGTCTGTGGGGGCCTCTCTGCTGGGGTGGGGGCATTGCGGTGCTGGGTGTGCTGTAGGGTCAGAGCAGGCGGGGTTGTGGCACTGAGGGCAGGGCAGGAGAGGGCTCTGTGTGTGCAGGATCCGCTCCCGATGCAGGGAAGCTTAAAGGGCGCTGTCACTGCTCCCACAGCGATCGGCTGTCAGGCACCCGAGGTGCAGAACGGGAAGGTGCACAACGTGCAGAGCACCTACCGAGCCGGAGAGACTCTGCACTTTGACTGTCACCCTGGCTATGCAGCAGAGGGCTCGGATGAGGCTCGGTGCCAGCCCGGGGGCAGCTGGGACCCGCCCGTGCTCGTGTGCCATAGGGGTGAGTGCTGCTCAGGAGCAGAGGCTGCACACAGGGATTGAACCCCTCCGTGCGCATCACTCTGCCTGCCTTCCCCTCGCTCCCCGTTCCCTCGCTCAGTTCAATTTCCCATCTCCTCCCGCAGTCCGGCCGTGCCCGATGCCTCCGGAGGTCGCCAATGGGAATCACAACGGCCGGGACAAAGCGTTTTTCACCGCTGGGATGTCTGTGAGGTACAGCTGCGATCCTGGCTATTACCTGGTTGGAAACGCCGCTGTGTCCTGCAGAGCATCGGGGAACTGGAGCCAGCCCCGGCCTCGCTGCGAAGGTGAGTCCGGGCTCTGTCCCGCCAGGCTCTGAGCACAGGGGACACCCTCACCAATGTGTGCAAACAGATCCTCCAAGAGGGTTAATTCCATGTAAAGTGTATCATGGACTCAATTAACGCCAAGCCTTCCTACGGCTGGGGAGGTTTGTGTGGACGCCACACTGATTTTGTGGTTCCAACATTAACAGCCGGTGCTTTTGTGTTTTCTCTTGCTCTGACTCCTCCTGCACACCCTCATTTCCAGGGACTGTCTGCATCAATCCAATCGTAGCCAACGGAAGGCAAGTTGGTGGCCACGGGCTTCTCTCTGCCCCCGGGCAAACGGTGACATTTCAGTGCCACGATGGGTACAGCCTGCAGGGCAGTGCCAGCCTGTCCTGCCAGGAGGATGGCAGCTGGCAGCCCCCGGCTCCCGTGTGTGACAGAGCACTGCCCCACCACAACTCCTTCACCAGGCCTCCAGGTACCTGACATAACTGCTGCTTTATGTCCCCTAATCCTGTTCAAAAACTGTTGTTAAACCCTTTGAGGGAAAGATTCAAGCCTATCCTGGGAATAAGAACCTAATCCTCTGCAATCCTTTGGGAAAATGTCTTTATTAATGGCTATATTAATCAAAATGAACATTTTTGCAAGGCAAACCAAACCCCTTTCCTCCTAACAGTGCTCTTTGTGTGCTTGTCCCCCATGTGCCTGTCCTGCCTGCTTCTCACATCTCTTCTCTCTCTCACTAGGTGCTTGTGGTGCTCCCACAAGGTTACAGTTTGCCGAGCTAAATGAGGAGCACAGAAATGCCATTGATTTTCCTGTTGGGAAGACTGTGCAATACACTTGCCGCCCTGGATATGCTAAAGTGCCAGGAATGTCACCTACTCTGACATGCCTTGAGAGCGGAGTGTGGTCAGAAGCACTAGAGTTCTGTCAAAGTGAATAGCTCCTTGATTTGGTGTCTGTTGTTGCAGGAGGAACAGGTCTCAGGTTCTGTCCATGCTGCCAAAACCTTGATGTTATTCTGAATATGTGACTAGTAAAGCCATGTAACCCTTTGAAATTGGAAACCCATGTTGGGGGGAATTGGGAATGTGGGCAGGGGACGGGAGGAATAATTGCGTATTTGGTACTGCGATGCAGAGAGACAGGATATAAGGGTGTTTTCCTTCCCCAGGGAAACAGTGCAGTCACCCAGGTGAGCCTATGAATGGCAAGATTGTTTCCCTGACAAATCTCCAGTTTGGGTCTACAGTGGTTTACAGCTGCGAGGAAGGGTAAGTCCTGCTTTGGAGGTGGGTTGGGTAAGTGTCCCCCTTTTTAACCCCCGTTCATTCACCCCCAGTAAATGGATTCTGGATATATATGTAATTATATATTATATTTTAAAATATATATATTTATTTTTATATATTTATATTCTATTCTATTATTATATATAATATATATTTATTAAAATTATATAGATATAAATATAATATCTCCCCTATAAATGCTGGGAAATGGGTCAGGCAGAGCAAGGAAGGAGTTTCCCCTTCAGGGCCACAGCTCTGCTGCCAGCAGGGCTGATCCCACGTCCCAGGTGGTTGGGAGGAACAGAAATTCCAGCTGAAATGACTAGGGATGAATGACCAACCCTTTTACCATCAGGCACAGGTTAATTGGACAACCCAGCAGACGCTGTGAGATCGTTGGGGGACGTGTTGCATGGACTGGCCACACTCCCCTCTGTCAGCGTGAGTAGCTCGTGGCTCTGGGGGTTTGCATGGATCTGGGAAATATTTTCCAGCAGAGACTGCCACATCTTTCCAATCAAAGCTTTCACAGGCAATTTCTCCCCTCTGTGGGCAGGAAAACTACCAGAAGGTTTGAGAAGCATAAGGAAGCAGTCGGGCAAAAGGTACAAGATCCCAAAGCTGAGGGAATTATGGAAAGCAACACCTCAGCTGGAGCTTTTCCAGCAGTGCTTGAGTGTCCTGCTGCTGACTGACATCAGGAGCCCATTGCAGGAGAGGAAGGGAAGACACGTTCAGCTCAGGGGTTGTTTTGTCAGACCCAGAGAGACCAAGGGTCAGTCCTAAGGAGGGGCAGAGCGCTGAGCCAGGGCCAGCAGCGAATCCCAAACTCCCAGAGCGGGGGTTTGTTCCCTCTCTCCGCCGCTGGTGAGTGCCCAAGAGCTGCTGTGCTGCTCCTCAGCAGTTCCACCTGGGGCTTCTCTGCTGATCAGGGCTGTTTCATACAGAAGAAACATTCGCTGGTACATTCTGAGGTTTTAAAGCGTTTCCCAGATTCTCCAGGTAGGTGCGAACCACAGGCGGCACAGAAACTGTGCCTGTTGCACAACCCGGCACCAGGATTTTATACAAGTGATGCTAAATAAGTACTCGATTTCTTATTTCTTAAAAAGTAGAAAATTGAAAGCATGCAGGTGTTTCCTCCACAGAGAGCTTTGATTACTGCTCTGCTTTCTCCCTGCCAGGGGGGTGGGATCCTGTTCCCAACCATCTCCCACCTGGGAGGTCACTTCATCCCATCTTTAGAAGAAGCGTTTGTGCCCCACAGCCCGAGGGGTTCAAAAGCTCCCCCCAGGTGCTGCGGTGCTGCTGTCGAGCTGAGGTTCTGCTCCTCCGCAGGCATCCCTTGCGAGCCGCCCCCGGACATCCCCAACGCGCAGCACACGGGCCGGCTGCTGAGCGAGTTCCACTACGGCACGGCCGTGACCTACAGCTGCCAGCGCGGCCTCCCCCTGCACGGGGAGCCCTCCATCCACTGCACCACCCGCGACGGCCACAACGGCGTCTGGAGCGAGCCCCTGCCGGCCTGCGGAGGTGCGCTGGGCTCCGGGGGGCGCAGGGACCCCCAGCCATCCTCCCGGCGCCGCTCCGGCTTGGGGAGCTCCGGCCAGCGGGAATTCTGGCCCCGGCATTTCCCAGGGCTGAGGCTGCAGTGCCACCAGGCTCCCCGTTCCCCTTGGAATGTTTGATACTGCAGGATGCAGGCGCAGCGTCTTCTCTGGGAAAATGATTTTCGGTGTCTTAAAATTGCAGCCCTTGGTGGCTTCGCAGTGCCCAGCTCTGCCTGAGGGCCTGTTCTGAGCACCTGCACCTCTTTCTTTTGCAGAGGCGAGCTGTCCTGTCCCACAGATCCAGCACGGGAGGATCGTGGCTGCCAGGGCTGCCTACGCACACAGGGACACCGTGACCTTCCAATGTGACCCAGGCTATGCCATTCGTGGCCACAGAGAGATCCAGTGCCAGCCAAACAACACCTGGGAGCCACCTGTGCCTGTCTGCGAGCAGGGCAAGTGTCCCAACAGGGTTTAACCTTCCCCTGCTCTCCCAATCCACCTTTTGTGGCTTTTTAACAGCCGGGCTGTTCTCTGTCCTGCAGCTGGCTGCAGAGCCCCTGCCAGGCTGGGCTTTGCTGAGCTGAAGGAGCCCTACAGGAACCAGACAGTGTTTCCTGAGGGCAGCAGGGTGGAATTCGTGTGCCAGCCTGGCTACAGCCAGCTCCTGGGGGTGTCACCCGCCATCACCTGCCTCAGGAACCAGACGTGGTCTGCAGCGCTGGAGTTCTGTGAAAGTATGTCCTGCAAGTGCTGAAAGCCTGAAGTGTGAGGCTTGGCTGCTTTCCATGTTTCCCCAGCTTTGAGGGTCTCTCTGCCTGCTCCCTGTGGTGCCATCCCTGCTGGGATGTGGGCACAGCTGAGGGCTGATGGAGGCTGGCATTCCCTTCCAGGGAAGCAGTGCCCCAGCCCAGGGAACCCAGCGAATGGCAGAGCTGTTGTCCTGACAGATCTCCTCCTCGGCTCCAAAATCAATTACACTTGTGACAAAGGGTGAGTCCTGCCCCGGGGAGAGTGAAGTGGATGTTCAGCTTTACACAACCCAGTTCCCAAGCCAGAACTCCTGGCTGCCACTTGCAAGGGTTGTAAAGAAATCTCAAATCGAAAAAATCTCACTGTTAAAAGAATTAATCCTTCTGTGTGGTCCAGGTACAAGCTGGTGGGAGGCTCCCAGAGAATTTGTGAGGTCTCTGGCACACATGTCTCATGGAGTGGGGATCCTCCTGTCTGCCAGCGTAAGTAGGCCACCACAACAGGCCCTTGGAGATGGTTTACAAGATAAAGTGGAACTTCTTTCAAGCCAAAGGTTTTATTGCAAAAGATTTCTCAAGTCACTGAATGTGTAAAATATTTCCTTTTTCTTTTCATTTTGTTTTGGATATGCTTCTGAGAATGTTTTCAAAGGTCTTTTATTTATTCTGGTCCAAATTGGGAAGAAATATTAATATTTTAAACTTCCTGTTAGTGGGTAAGTATTTCTCTCTCTGTGTCACCAATGGTTATGGAAAGGGAGGTAAGAATTGTCCCAGCACCTCCAGACACGGGCAGCAAGGAAGTGACTCACAGGAGGGGACAGATCTCCTTGCCACGTGTGCAAAGTTTGCTCCTGGAGGATCAGGTCATTGTGTCGCTGCTGAGGTGGTTTCCCCTTCCTGGGCAGCGTGTGTGCCCTGCAGCCCCGGGCAGCGCTGAGCCCCCTGTCCTGCCCACAGGTGTCACCTGCGCTGCCCCTCCGGCCATCCCCAACGGGACGCACAGCGGCGGCTCCAGGGCCACCTTCTCCCTGGGGGACGTGGTCACCTACACCTGCGCCTCGGGGCTGGCCCCAGCTGGGGACACCTCCCTGTCCTGCACCTCCGGGGACGGGGAGCGCGGCACGTGGAGCGGGACGGTGCCACGGTGCCAAGGTACGGCTCGGGGTGTGCCCACAGCCAGCTCTGGCTGGCCCTGGCACGAGGGACAGCCTGCGCCCATGGGGACACAGCTCGCACGACTGATTTTATTTATTCACAGCAGTTAATGTCAGTGTTCAAAACAACTCAGAGGATTTGCTATTTTTTAATCCCTTTTCTAGGTATAAAGCGCATATTTGCTGGCGCTTTAGTATAACAGCTTTTCCTCTTTGATGCTGATGGGGGAGTGCTATTATTGCTTCAGTTTTCATTACAACTTAATTTGATGTATTACTTCTGAAGAAGCTCTAAAAACCAGGATGCTGGTTTCTGATGAAGCAAAGAGCTAAGGAGAGTTCCTGGAAAAGTTACTTTTCACCTTGTCCTGGCTGACTGCACTTGTGCTATCTCGCTCCTTTGCTTTCAGAAGGTTGGGGGTTTTTGGTGTTTATCTCGCCCTGCCCTATTTCTCCCCTGCCTTTCCGTGTTCCCGCAGAGGTGAGGTGCCCTGCCCCGCCGAGCATTGCCAACGGGCGGCACGGTGCCAGCCCCGGGGCCGCGCACAGCCCGGGCTCCGTGGTGCTCTACACCTGCGCCGAGGGCTACTCCCTGCAGGGCACCGCCTCCATCCGCTGCACCGCCAGGGGCACCTGGAGCCGGCCCCAGCCCCGCTGCCGAGGTGCGTTCCTGGGGCTGCCTCTGGCTCCCTCCTCCTCCTCGCCTCTTGGTTTAATTACCGCAAGAAAATCCCCAGGGACGGGCAGAGAGCAGAGGTGCCAGGAGGAGCCCCATGTGCCTCTGTGGGTTTCCCTTTCTGTTCCCACTGAGTACAAACACTCAGGAACAGCTGAATAATGATATTTAGTGTAAGAACAAGAGTCAGAAATGTTTTAATGCCTACGACAGGGATGGCAAGGCCCAGCAGCAGGCGCTGTCCCTGCCCAGTGCCCCTCCACAGGAGGAGTTTCACATCCCCAGCTCTTCACATCCTCGTGCTCTTCCCTTCCAGCAACTGGCTGCACCAGGCCAGAAATCGAGAATGGAAAAGTGGCTGGGTCAGAGACCACCTACAACCTGGAGGACATCATCATCTTCGAGTGCAACTTTGGTTATGCCTTGAAGGGCTCCCAAGAGTCCCAGTGCCAGTTTGGGGGCAAGTGGCAGCCTCCTGTCCCCAGCTGTGAGAAGCGTAAGTGCACATGAGGGGCAGCTGATTTCTGAGCCCCTGTAAAGGAGGTAAAGGGGCTGGAAAGGAAAAACATGAACATAATATGTCCTGCCATCCTTCTAATCCCCATCCAAACCCCTGAACAGGCTGCCTGGGGAGGTGTGGGCATCATCTGGCACCATCCCTGGAGGGATTTAAAAGACATGTGGATGTGGCACTTGGGACATGGGGTGGTGGGCTTTTCAAACCTAAATGTTTCTGTGATTCAGACCCTTGCTGAATGTAGGGCCCTTTAAATGAATCCACAAAATTCAGGCTGGTACCTGATATCATTCACAACCACAGAAAGACCAGAGCAAGTTATTAGGGCTACAGATGGAAAATAACCACTGCAGATGCCTAAACAGTGAGAAGCTATCATTTTTATGTCAATAAGCTCAGAAGACATGAAGGCTGGAAGGTAAGAGAGGGTAGGACGGAAATATCGTTCAGTGACAGCCCTCGTTGCTGTTGGGCAGAAGTTAATGGGAAAGAACAAAGTTAAAAGGCTGCCTCACCCTACAGGGGGGTTTGTGGTTCCAGCTCTTGCTCAGCTGGGATGATTTCCTCTCCTTGCAGTGCCGCCATGTCCTTCCCCTCCAACTATCAGAAATGGCCAGCACGACAGCAAGGGGGTGGCAGAGTTCGTCCCTGGCATGGCAGTGAAGTACCAGTGTGACCCAGGCTACCTCCTCGCTGGGAAAAGCACCATTTCCTGCTTGCCATCGGGAGTCTGGAGCATCCCTTACCCGCGGTGTGAAGGTGAGCTGCAAATGCTGCTCCCCTCAGTGCAGAGGGAGAGCACTGCACTCACACAGGCTCCCAAAGCCAGAGGAGCACCCTCAGCTCTGGCAGCCATGCCCCCAGCCATGCCCCAGCCTGAGCTCTGCCGCTCTTCCCTCCCAGCCATCACCTGCAGCAGCCCCAGCATCAAGGACGGGGAGGTGGCTGAGGGCCGGAGGGCTGTGTACCACCCTGGGGACAACGTCACCTTCCAGTGCCACCCCGGCTTCGTGCTGAGGGGCAGCCGTGGGGCCAAGTGCCAGCCTGACAGCCGCTGGGTGCCCGCTGTGCCCACCTGCCAGCCAGGTGAGCCACCTGAGAAGGGCTTTGCCGTGGTGCCAGTGCTCCTCCTCTGGGTGCAACCCCTAAACAAACCTCTGCTCTCTGCTCCTGCCCTGGCAGCGCGGCCCTGCCCTCTGCCCCCCGTCATCGCCCACGCCACGCTCAGCGCCGCGCCGGGGACCAACTTCACCAGCGGCACCTCCGTGAGCTACAGCTGCCAGCCTGGCTTCTCCCTGCTCGGGGACCCCTCCGTGCTGTGCACGGCCTGGGGCAACTGGAGCCTTCCCTACCCACGCTGTGCAGGTGGGGCTGCCCCAGCATGCATCCCGTGCCAGGCCCTGCATCCATCCCGTGCCAGGCCCTGCATCCATCCCTTGTCAGGCTCAGAATCCATCCCTTGTCAGGCTCAGAATCCATCCCGTGCCAGGCCCTGCATCCATCCCGTGCCAGGATCAGAATCCATCCCGTGCCAGGCCCTGTATCCATCCCATGCCAGGCCCTGCATCCATCCCGTGCCAGGCTCAGAATCCATCCCATGCCAGGCCCTGCATCCATCCCGTGCCAGGCTCAGAATCCATCCCGTGCCAGGCCCTGCATCCATCCTGTGCCAGGCCCTGCATCCATCCCGTGCCAGGCTCAGAATCCATCCCGTGCCAGGCCCTGCATCCATCCCGTGCCAGGCCCTGCATCCATCCCGTGCCAGGCTCAGCCTCCATCCCTTGTCAGGATCAGCCTCTATCCCATGCCAGGCTCAGAATCCCTCCCGTGCCAGGCTCAGCCTCCATCCCATGCCAGGCTCACCCTGGATCAGGCAAACCTGCCAACCTGCAGGATTGCATGGCACGGGGAAAACCACAGCAGGAGCTGTGCTCACTTTGGTGGCACTGGGAACAAGCTGGTGGCACTGCTCAAGTTTCCCAAAAGGAGACAGGCTTGGGTGTTCTAAATATTGAAATTAAAGATTTATGTACTTTACAGCCCAGAGTTCTGTGAAGGCACCACACTGACCAAACTATTTTTGGGCATGGCTTTATCCTGTTTTGATTTAAGACCACATAAATTAGGTACCTGTGTCCTTACATGCTGAGTGTTGCTTGATGCAGACAAACGTCAGACTACATAGAAGATGCATTGATAACTTGGGGTTTAACAGTGCCTATCAATACAGCTGTTTCTATTTACCTGCATTTCCCAGCCAAGGACATATTTCTCATGCCCATTTCATTTCTTGGCAGCCGGTTGTGGCACACCAACACCGTTGCTATTTGCTGAGCTAAGCAAGGAATATGAAAATCAGACTGAGTTTCCTGTTGGGATGACTGTGAACTACACTTGTCGGCCTGGATACGTGGAACAGCCACAGATATCACCAACTATCACATGTCTTGAAAATCTAACATGGTCTGAAGCCCAGGAGTTTTGCAAAAGTAAGTTTTGCAGCTGCTTCTAATTGGTTTGAATTGTTGTGCGCTGAAGCCTTGTAATTTCCCCTTCACCACTCCCTCCTTTGGAGTGTTTGGGCAGACTCCTGAAAGTAGTGATTCTTCTCCTGTGACACTGAGTTAAAGAAGCCTAAAATCAGTTTGTTTCAACCCCTGACATGAGCACCTTCCACTACCCCAGCTTGCTCCAAGCCCTGCCCAGCCTGGCCTTGGACATTTCCAGGGATGGGGCAGCCACAGCTTCTCTGGGCACCCTGTGCCAGGGCCTGCCCACCCTCACAGGGAGGATTTCCTTCCCAATATCCCACCCAACCCTGCCCTCTGGCTGTGGGAAGCCATTCCTGTCACTCCATCCCTTGCCCCCAGTCCCTCTCCAGCTCTCTTGGAGCCCCTTTAGGCACTGGAAGAGGCTCTAAGGTCTCCCTGGAGCCTTTTCTTCAGACTGACCAACCCCAACTTCCCCACCTGTCCCAGGGTCATGGCCCTGCCCTTTTCTCAGTTTTGCTTTGTCCTCTTTAGTGCTGCAATGCCCTTCACCTCCAAATATTGCCAAAGGAACACATGACAGCCAGGACTTGGAGGTTTTTCCCACTGGGATGGTTGTGAACTACAGCTGTGACCCTGGCTACAGCCTGCGGGGAGAGGCATCCATCCACTGCACCAGCTCTGGCAACTGGAGCCTCCCTGTCCCTCAGTGTGCAGGTACACTGTGGCTCTGAGCTTGGACTTACAGATAGCCTGGGAATTTCTACTTGTAGGATTCTTCCCAAAATTCTGAATCCTTTACCCTCCCCTCTTTTTACCCATTTTGCACAACGATTTTAAGCTGTACATACTCAAAATACCTTTTAAAACAAGTTTTGTGGTTGACATCCCCATTTCTCCCTATGTTTTCTCCCCTGACAGGTGGCTGTGGTGCACCTCCAAACCTCACCTTTGCTGAGCTAGCCAGGCAATACAGAAATCAGCTGGAATTTGCTGTTGGGGACACTGTGAGCTACAGCTGCCGGCCGGGACACTTGAGACGCCCTGGAGTGCCCCCAACTCTGACTTGCCTCCAAAACCACACGTGGTCTGAAGCCCTAGAGTTCTGTAAAAGTGAATAGCTCCATCCATTTGGTGTTGGTTGTTGGAAGTTGTCTGTTTTGTGGGTTTTTGAAGGAAAGATTGGTACATGGCTTTACTAGTCACATGGTCTGGGCTGCTTTGGGCCTTTTTGAAATCGCATCTTTGTTGGTGGCAGAACTTGGACAGAGCCTTAAGGTACCTTCTCATAGTGCGTTACACAACCTCAGGAGAGGAGTTTAAACTCAGCCTTGTTCTTTCCCAGGGAAGCAATGTAGACAGCCAGAACCCCCCAGGAATGGCAGAGTTGTTGTTCTGACAGATCTCCTCTTTGGGTCAGCTGTAAGCCACGTGTGTGACGAAGGGTGAGTCCCACGCTGCCTTTGCTGCCTCCGTGTCTGAGTTTGGTGATGGGTTAAGGATCAGAGCCCACCCCTCTGCACAGCTGTTCTCCCACAGCAGACCTGAATTGGAATTTTGGGTCTAATTCTGCCGTAGTTTCCTGCTCCAGAAAGGGAGAATTGTCTCATCTTTTCCTCCTGTGCTCAGCAGATTAATTTGCAAACCAGTTCCAGTTTTCCTTCTCAGATGGCCTCGAGCAGGAGCTGAGAGTGGGAGCAAGGCCGTGCTGCAAGGAGGCTCCAGCCCTTTGGAAATCAGTTGGGTCCTGATTTATCACCTGACCAATCTAACCCAGAGTTTTTGGGGTCAGTGTTGCTCCTCTTGGATCTGGGAAGGAGGAACTTGGCGTCCTTCATTCCCATGTGTCAAACCAGCAGAGAGACCTTGGTGATCAGCTGGAATCAGGAGGCTGCAGAAGGAAAACTCTGGGGAGGGAAAAATCCAAACTGAGGGACTTGGTATGAGCTGACATTTCTCTCTCTGCGCCTCCAGGTACAGACTGGTGGGAGAGTCCCACAGGAGATGTGAGATTTTGGGACAAGATGTTGCCTGGACTGGTCTGCCTCCCATCTGTAAAAGTAAGTAGGTCACCACTATATTGGGGTCAGAATTGCTGTATTAAGTCCTTAAAATTAAAAAGTGTTTCCTTTAAATAAATAGAATTAAATAAATAAGACTATTAAAGGTTAATATTCCTCTGGGATAGTTTTAAGGGGTTTTTTTGGGCTTGTATACTTGGTTTCTTCTAAAAATCTTCCAGATGTAAGCTTTGATCTGTCAGAGCAATTCAGACTGAAGAGTTGTGAGATGCCTGCAGGGACTTGTTCCTTTTGTTTCACAACAATAAATAAGAAATCAAGCAAAAAAATGTGTTTTGTAGAAGAGTGATATTTTGAGTACCACTGAAATGGAATTTTCCAAACCCTCTACTGTTTTCTGAAGCACAAGGATGTTTTGCAGGGGCAGTTCCTGGAATTATTCTTATCTGAGTCTCTAAGTCTTACCTGTGAAACTGCTCTGAGCACACTGAGAATGGACTTTGGGATGTGTTCATCCAGCACCCACATGGCTTTGTACCCCTAAACAGGAGTTTCTCTTTCAGGGGTGGTGTGCCCAGCCCCAGAGGTCCGGAATGGGAGGGTGGCTGTCCCCAGGCCCCGCTACACCTACGGGGACTCTGTCACCTTCAGGTGCCGCAGAGGCTTCACCCTGCGAGGCCACCCCACGTCCCAGTGCCAAGGGGACAGGAGGTGGCACCCGCCTGTACCTGTCTGTGAGCAGGGTAAGAATCAGCTCTTGGCCTTGCTGGCATTGCACATTCCTCCTGGTTTCACTCACCGAAGCCAGAGTTGGTTTTATGTTTCCTGTTTGCTCCAACTACTTTAAAGAGAACCCAGAAATTTTCCCTTTCATTTATGCCTCTCTTGACACACAGGAGATGAGCCAGGGGTTGGGTAATGCTGTAAGCACTGGCATGATTTGCACTTTCTCACAGTGCTTGTTGCAATCCATAATCCACATTCTCTTAATTCCCTGGAAAGGAGGAATTTGGTAGCTGCAGGACACTGACTATCAGAGAGCTGTGAATTTTTTTCCTGGAAATGTATCACCAGGATGATGGGAAATTAAGGTAAATGTGTACATTTTATTTGCTCAACCATGTTTTTGAATTCTTAATGCTGCATTTAGATGGAGTGTCAGAACGTTATCACCACCCTGACCCCACAACAAAGCCAGGTAGGTCTCTTACCTGAAGAGGCAAAATTTGATTTACTAATCACTAACTCCTCCTCCCAAACTGTCCTGCTTTTTTGAGGGAACTTTGCAGAGGGTTGGGCAGGGCTTTTGGGGTCAGTGCTGCGGGAGGGAGAGTTCAGCCTTCCCCAGCTGCTCTGAAGTTTTCCCTCTTGTTTCTCTGAGCTCTGCTTTGATCTCCGCTCTCTGTTTTCAGTGCTGCACTGCTCCAAGCCTGCAGATATCACCCACGGGTCCTTCCATGGCCCAGCAAAAGCAGTTTTTACTGTGGGAACATCTGTAAACTACACCTGTGAGCCTGGTTTCTCCCTCCTGGGGACAGCATCCATTTATTGCACAGCATCTGGGGCCTGGAGCCATCCCCCTCCTGTCTGTCAAGGTGTGTTTTGGCTGCAGAGAGTGAAGAACAAAGGACATGTAACAAGTCTTGCCTTAGGGGAAGGTCTGTAGAAGGTCTAAATCTGAGTACAGAATGTGTGATAAGAACAAGCTCGAGTTTTTAGCCTTTCCAAAGCCTGCTGGAGTTACAGAGGTCCGGGCTGTTGAGTGCAGGGGAAGAAATTCAAAGGGAGCAGTGGAGGCTGCAGAGGGTCAGTGCCTCAGCCACTCCCTGGCCGCCCTTCAGCATCCTGCTGATTGTCTCTCCCTGACTTTCCAGCTGTGAAGTGTCCGCAGCCTCCGAACATCACCAACGGGAGGCTGAAAGGCGACGCCTCTGCCACCTTTCCCCCCGGAGCCGCTGTGTCCTACAGCTGCCAGCCCGGTTACTCACTGGCTGGGAATGCTTTCATCAACTGCACGGGGTCGGGCTCCTGGAGCCAGCCCCTCCCGGAGTGCAGAGGTGAGGCTGTGCTTCCTCTGATGTTTGGAATTCCACGTGGGACTCAGGCGCTTCCCCAGTTCTGCAGAATGAGAATTAATTCCTGCCTACACTCAGAAAGAATTCAAGAGCAATGTCCTAAATAACCCACAGCTGTGTTTCTCATATTTTGTGTTCCCTCTAAATGTCCTCTTTTCACTGCTTCCAGTTTCAGAGATCAGATGTGAATTCCCGGATGTCCAAGGTGTTAAAAAAGCTATTAAAGGAAGTACTTATCGCTCTGGCACTAACGTCACTCTTGAATGTGACGATGGTTATGTGCTGGAAGGCATCAGTCACACCCAATGCCAAGAGGATTTGAGCTGGGACCCTCCCGTGCCAGCCTGTAAACTGAGTGAGTGGAATGTAAACAAAGCAAAGATCAAACAAAAGATGCAAGTGCATTTTAAACATGCAAATGTCTGTCTGCATTTTTAAAATAAGGAAGTATACAAAGGTGTGGTTTTAAGAAACCTGGTTTTGTGGGTGTTAGCAATGGGACACTGGCATGGGGAAGCTGTGGCTGCCCCTGGTTCCCTGGAAGTGTCCCAGGCCAGGCTGGACACTGGGGTTCAGCCTGGGACAGTGGGAGGTGTCCTTGCCCATGACAGGGAGGTGGAACTGGATGAGCTTTAAGTCCCTTCAACCCAAACCATCCTATGGTTCTAGAAGGTTTATTGCTGTTGAGAAACGCTGTAGAAGGGTTTGCTGATTTTCCTTTTTTCCCTTCCCTCCAGCGTCCCCCAAGCCTGGGTCAGTAGGCCTAGGTAAGCAGCTTACAAACATTTTTGTCCCCAGCTCAGTGGCCTCAGTGGCACAGCCTCCCTCTGCTTACTCGGCAGACACACCCTGTTGTGCATTTCGTGTTCTTTACACAGTGAGAATAACCTGCATTCTTCTCCCTCAGGAGTGGCAGCTGCAGCAGTTCTGCTGCTCTTGGGGGCAGGTGTTGTCTGGAAAATCATTTCCAAGCAGAAGGAAGGGTAAGGCAGCTCTGGCTCTTTGTTCCTGTCCCTTGGTGCCAAGTCCCAAGCTTTACACGCTTGATACACTTGAAATATTTGCCTCAGTGTGTCTGGGCCTTGTAATTTTGTATCTTCAGCTCAGGTTGCAAATGATACAACCTGGAAGTCATGGTGTGGTTATGTCATTTTATTTCAAGCCTCTCTTTCTTAAAGGAAACCAAACCAAGTGTTCTTTTACAAGGCAATTCATTGTTTTCTTCTTTTTCACGTAGCTATTATCATACGTATGAAAACTATAATTACAGAACCCCCCTGAACCCAGACACTGAACACAAAGGCTCGTGTCTGCCATAGGAGGTATGGATTTATATTCCTCAGCACAAAATACCAGTTAGAGCTGCAATAACTATACTGTCATTTGTTTATATTGCTGACTGCATTGTCTCCTTGAATGACTATTTTCCTAATACAATAATTCAAGTAGAAACCTCTTTCCTTTCTGTCTTCTGATAGAATATTTTCTTTTGCTGAATAGAAGATGTTTTAAACATATTGGGGTTTTAAAACATCCTATTTTCCTTTCTGACACCACCCTCAAAGTGTGCCTTTCATTTTCCACAGTCTGGATGGTTGGTGTGCACAGGTCAGACTTCCAGACCAGTCCTTGTTTTCTGACTTAAAGCTGCTTTTCATTTGTACAGATTATGAAAAAGTTGAAAAACTGCTTCAGCGGTAGTAGAGTCAGAAAAGGACACTGAACTTGGTTCCTGGGGGTTTTTATTGCTTCCACACTTGCTACAATGGTGTTTTTACTTACAAGTGAATCTATTTTCTATGGTGGCTCTATTGCAGCCAGCAGTGAATTTTCACTGGTAACAGCACTCCACCTACCAAGTGGGGCATGTAAAAAATACCAATTTTGTGCGATTTCTTTGAAACAAAGCATTTCCCAGAAATTCCCTCCTCCCTCTCTGAGTGGCGATGGAATCTCTACACACCAGTACAAAGCCAGGAAATCCTGATTTCAACCCCAGGATATCATCTTTCCTAGGCTGGAAAGAGATCTCATCCCTGCTGCTGCTGACCAGGTACCCGGCTCGTTCCCTGCAGCGAGGAAGCACCACTCACGTGGAGACTGGAATTCTGTGGCAGGAAAAAAAGCCATTTTACTGTAAATCTTCAATGCTCTTCCGCTCTCAGCAGTTACTGTAAGGATCTAGTGAGGCTCAGAGTGCACACAGTGCAGGTGCTGCCTCGCAGGGAATTCTGTGCGCTGCTCCTGATGAAGAATTTCCTTCGTCCCCAAAAATCTGGATAACCCCAAACCTTGGTAGGGAGAAACAATTAATAATGAACTGGCCATAACCCCCATTCCCTGTCTCCTTATGCCCACCAAAACATACCTGAACAAATGTGGGAGTAACCATGTGTTAATTAATGTCTTAATTACAGCTGTATTTACATCTTTATTTCCTTCCAGCAATGCTTATGTGCAGCGTTCCTCTACCAACGCTTAACCTAATAAAAGCTGATGATGACAATTCTGTGTCTTCTTTTAAGCCTACCTAGAATTTTAAGTCTTTTCTGCTTTGATTTTCTACAAAATTTTTTTGGCTGTTCTATTTTAATGCTGCTCCGCCATACAGGGGATTTAACTTCCAAAGGCGAGCAGCCCTGCACAGGGGTGTCCATCCTGAGCTGGCTGGTATTTTTAATTTATCACTGCTGGTGTTCCAATGTGGCACCTAAACACACTTTGATTTTTTCCTCTTTCAATCAAGGATTCAATCTCCTCGCATCCAGAGCTGTAATGCGCTGAGGATGTTGTAAAATGTGCAATATGTCCACATATTCCAAGATTAATTTCATTCTTTGATGGAAGATCTTTGCATACTTTCGATCCTAATCCATAAAAAAGGAGCAGGCAGGAGCATCCCTTAGTCAAGGGCATCCCTGAATGAACTATCTTTAGGGATGAAGTAAATCAAGGTGCTGATGTATCCGTTTGGCAAAATACTCAAATTGGACAAACTGAATTAGGACAGCATGAGACAATAAATACAAAGAGTTACGGACATCCAGGTACCTTTTTCTGGGCAGCACGAGCCCCAAAAAGGACCCCAGTTAACAAAGGATTGACCCTTAAAAGCAACAGCCTGTTGCATATTCATGCACTTCATGACGCATAAATTCCATTCAAACGCAGGATTCTGTCTGGTCATCATCAACTTCTTCCTCTGAATCATAACAGCGCCTTCGAGGCAGGAAGAAGTTCGTTTCTTCTGATAAGAGGGCAATAAATTCTTTTTCTCTGAAAGATTTGGCTGTCCTGTGGCTGTTATCTCGCTACAAGTCCTTTCTTAAAAAAATAATCCCACATAGCAGAGTTTCTATTTTAACATTTTTTATAACCTAAAACTGTATTTAACACACTACTTAAGGGAATTAATACAGCATTACTAACACAACACATATAATATTCATTTTAATATTTGCGAAAAGCCAATAAAATACGCATTTTTCACATACTCAAGGCCGAAGCATTCTTCAGCTGAACAGCGATTATTACCCTGCTAAAAATCACACTTTCGGTTCAACCAGAGCCTTCCCCGAGCATGCGTTGACCCGAGCCGGGACTGCGTCACTAGCGTGGCAATTAACTCATCGCAACACAGCGGCTGTGCCTGGAAACCGCCCTGCCCTGCAGCCCTGTGTGTAACACCGGCACGGAGAGCTCGCTCCGTGCATTATCAGCGATCCCCGGCCGAAGAGCGGCCCGAGCAATCCCGACGGTGCCGCCCCGGCGCTGAGGGCCGCGGCGGGCGGGCCCGGCCATGGCGGCGCCGCGCTGAGGGCAGGCCGGGCGGGGCGGGCCGCGCATGCGCACCCGGCCCTGCGCTGCGTCTCCGGCGGCGCCGGGAGGGAGCGGAGCGGCCGCAGCCGCGGCCCCGCTGCGGGAATGGGACGGCTCTCGGTGCTGCCGGTGCTGCTGCCCGTGCTGGTGCTGTGGCAGCTCGGCGGAGCCCGGGCTCAGGGTGAGACAGCGGCCGCTCGCTCTTCGCTGCGCCGAGCGGGCGGTGCCGGTGGGGAAGGGGCGCTCGGAGCGGCGGGCGCGGCGCGGAGCCCTCGGGGGGCCGCGGCTGGGAGGAGCGAACGGGATCAGGGTCGGGATCGGGATTGAGATTGAGATCGAGATCAGGATTGAGGTTGAGATTGGGATTGACATTGAGATTGGGATTGGGATCGGGGTCGGGATGGTGCCCGTGCCCTGCTCCCCCTCCGGTCCCCGCGGCTGAGGGTGCCCTCGGGGCCTGCCGGGGGGGCGAGGCTGACGGGAAGGAAGGAAATGGTTCTGAGGGCGGTGGTGTAGCCGCGAGGGTTTGGGCGGGTTTGAATCGAGAGAATTCTGACATTGTTCGGATGGGAGAGACCTCAAAGCGCATCCCCTTCCACCCTGCCCTGGGCAGGGACACCTGCCGCTGAGCATCCCTCCAGCCTGGCCTTGGGGCCGCTTCTAAACTCGGCTTTCTGTCCCTTAGACCCGCTTTCCTTTTTCCTTCAGAAGGGACAATGAGCTCTGTGAGTGGGGCTGGCTTGTTTGTTTTTCATGCGGCAAGCGAAATGGCTGTACGGTGACTGAAGTCGTGTGTTTAACTACAAAATAAAGGCAAACAGACAAAAATCTGAAAGTAGGACCTGGAAGGAAGTGCATTGTCGGGTTGAATGACTAAAAGACTTGAGGAAACAATGAGTAACGTGCCATATACATGTCTAAGACTGGACGCTGCATGTGGTTAAAACCTAAATGAAAAACCTGGGAGCGGCTTAAATATATCCTTAAGAGCTCTTGAATGATTCTGTCTCCTGTGCTGTTGCACCTCGCTGTGTTTCTTTCTTGTCACTAAGGTGATGTGTTGTTTTCCCCCTCCTCTCCCAGGGTGTCCCAGGCCAGACCGGCAGCCGAATGCAGAGCTCGATGAGAGCTCCAGGGACATGCAGGAGTTTCCCCCTGGGACCAAAATCACCTTCGTCTGCCGGCCAGGATACGTGAAGGCCCCGGGGAAGTCGCTGACCTGGACATGTGGTGCTGACTCGCAGTGGTCACAAACAAGTGTGTTCTGTACAGGTAAGTTTTTGTACCCCTTTTTCCCCACTGATATTTAACAGTTCCAGTTGGTTTGCAAGTGGGAATTTGGGTTTTGCCGTATTTTAAATGAAGCTTGGAAAACGCTGGTGTGGGTAAGAGCAATAAGTGCCAAAGATTTTGTCTTTGTATGTAACTACAAAAATGTGGAATTTTTTCTTTTCTTTTTCTTCCCCCCCACCCCTTCCCCCAGCGAGAAAATGTAAATACCCAGGACCTTTGGAAAATGGTTATTATGATCCAGCAGATCTTACATTTGGTTCAAAATTGACATTTCATTGTAATGAAGGGTAAGTGTTTTGATGAAGTTAATGATTTTGAAATAAACTCAAATTTTCTGTTCCAGTTCTGACCTGAAGTCTAAATTCTACCTGTAGCAAATGAAATTACAGCAAAATTCAATTTGATTCCCTGGTTTAATTACTCTTTGCATCAACCCTAAGTTTTTTAATGAGATTCTGCAGAACTGGACTGTTACCTCTGGTCAACCACACTAAGGGGGGGGTTTTCCTTTTCCTTGAGTATCAGTAGTTTTAGTGCTTTAATATTAGAGGATATGTCTAAAAATTGTAAGACTTCCACAGTTCCTTAGTGATTTCTGTTTTGTTTCAAAGTGAGAGTGTCGGCAAAATAAGCAAGATTCTGTTCTCATTACAGCAAAACCTTGTTATGTCCCTGTAATCACAGAACAGAACTATTGATACGAACCAGTTTTTTTGTGCTTGTTAGAAAAATGAGAAACTTAAATTTCACTTCTTCAAAATTTTTACCTGTCTAGATACAGATTATTGGGTAAGGGAGAGATTTCCTGTGATATCAAGAATGGAGGTGTTGACTGGAGTGGACCTCTGCCTTACTGTGAAAGTAAGTAAATTGCTGCTGTGTTTGGAGGGGGTAGTTCATTTACAAACAGCTGTGCCACCAACTTTCCAGTATAAAAAATGATGGGAAAGCAGGGATGATCTTTTTCTTAACTGCTTGGGTCATGCCTGAGGATTGACCACTGAAAAATGTCAGTTTTGGTGGTAATTATCTCATATTAAAATCAACCTCCTCTTGAAGCTGAGGTTCTGTAGCTTGACTTTGAGTGGCTGTGTCAGATTTTCAGTGAAATGACTGAAAAACCAAGGCTTGCTCTTTGAGATGAACCAGCTAACACTACAAAACCAATCTGACCAATTTTTGTGCTTTATTTACAGTAATTCCATGTGAGCCACCTCCCCAAATCGCCAACGGGGAGTACGAGGAGAGAGACAGCTACGTGTACCAGAGCTCAGTGACCTACAGGTGTCTGGATGTCCCCCAGGGCAGTGATCCCTTCTCCCTCATTGGCGAGGACACCATTCACTGCACATCTGATGCAAACTCAAATGGAGTTTGGAGTGGGCCACCTCCAGAATGTCGAGGTTGTTGGGATTTTTCTTTCTTTTTCCTACAGGGTCTGGCCCTTTCCTTGGAAGTGGGGTGGGGAGAATGGACTTTGCCTCTAGGAGAGGAGGAACAAATGCTGTGGTGCAAAGTTTGGTACAGTTCCTGTGGAGATTACATCAGCATGGTGGATATGGATGGATTATGCATAGAATATTGCTAAAATTTAAGTTAAAGCTTGAGAAGTACCTGTATTTTGAGTGTCTTGTTGGTAGAAGTGACAAGGCCAAGGTGAGGGAACTGGGAGACCACAAATCCTGCAGAAAAATTGTGTCAAGGGCAAGGATGTGGGGGCTGGATAGGACTTGTAAAAAGCTAAGGAAGAATCCTGTTCCTAAAAACAGGCACTATGGAAGTGCAGGAATCAATGTTTCTACAAAGCTTCTCCAAAACAACTTGTGGAAATTGGCATGTAGGGAAAAGGATGTTATGTTTGGTGCAATGTTTGTGTTAACAGATGTTTCCAAGCTTTGTTTTCATTGGTAGCAAATGTTTGTGTTAACAGATGTGTCCAAGCTTTGTTTTAATTTGTTAACAAATGTTTGTGTTAACAAACGTTTTGCCTCTTTCAGTGGTCAAATGTGAAGACCCCAGAGTTGAAAATGGGAGAAAAATATCTGGATTTGGATTTTCCTACAGATACAAGGACTCAGTTGTGTTTGAATGTAATCGAGGCTATTACATGGTTGGAGCAGACGTCATTACCTGTGGGGAAAATAACGCCTGGGTTCCTCCACAGCCAACCTGTGAGAAAAGTAAGACTTTCTGTAATACTCCCTTTTCTCTTGTGTGTTGAAAGTGTTTGTGCTAAAATAGAGCATCCTGGTGTTGTAGTGATTTCATGGGTGAAGGCAGGAGAAAAGATGTGGAATACAGGAGAAAATATTTGATACAGGGAATTGGGAGTATGCACAGTGAGGAAAGCTGTAGTATCCTTCTGGAGTAGTTGAAATCCTTGTGTGTGTTTTTTTATGCAGCTCTTCAGCTCCTCCTTTCTAGAAGTGATTTTAGAGCTCAGAGAAATAATGGACCAGTAAGGATTTCTGAGCTGCCATGTCATAGGACTGTATTATCCTAATGAATATCTACAGTGATGTTTCAGTTTTCTAAGGGGAATATTTGTACTTAAAATTGGGATAAAGTTAAACTTCTGACATGTGCTCAGCTATTTTTCTTACATGAAGGCAACTTGTGTTAATGGAATGAGTTGCTGAGTTATGAAATAAACTTTATTCTCACTAAACTTGTTTTAAATTCCTGTACTAGTTACTTCAGAGATCTGTCCTGCCCCGAAGATCCCCAGTGGGGCCCTGATTCCACACAAACCTGCCTATGCAAAAGGAGAGGCTGTGCAGATCAGGTGCAATGCTGGCTGCTCCTTCCCTGATGGCTCTGAAGAGGTGACAGTGACATGTCAAGGACAGAGTTCCTGGAGTGCTTTACCGCAGTGTGCCTGTGAGTAAAATTGCTAAAATCAGGAGCAGACTGACAAGTGTTAAATATCTGATGTAGTAATACTTTCTTTTCTCCTCCCACCTTTTCTTTCCAGGTGAGTCTGAAGGCTCTGGTTCCACTCCAGTCATAAGTCATGGGAGAGTGATAGAAGGACAAAAACCTTCCTACTCTGTGGGGGATTTCATTACCATTGAATGTTTCCCGGGGTACACCTTGCATGGGGAGGCTCGGATTCAGTACATTGGAAACAACCAGTGGGTGCCTGAAGTGCCAACCTGCCAGCTCAGTTAGTATGGGGGTCCTGATTCCACACAAACCTGCCTGTGCAAAAGGAGAGGCTGTGCAGATCAGGTGCAATGCTGGCTGCTCCAGGGTTCCCTGATGGCTCTGCAGAGGTGACAGTGACCTGTCAAGGACAGAGTTCCTGGGGTGCTTTACAGCACTGTGCCTGCGAGTAAAATTGCTAAAATCAGGAGCAGATTGACAAGTTTTTCATCTCTGATGTAGTGATACTTTCTTTATTTTGTTTTCCCCCCTTTTCTTTCCAGGTGAGTCTGAAGGCTCTGGTTCCACTCCAGTCATAAGTCATGGGAGAGTGAAAGAGGGACAAAAACCTTCCTACTCTGTGGGGGATTTCATTACCATTGAATGTTACTCGGGGTACACCTTGCATGGGGAGGCTCGGATTCAGTACATTGGAAACAACCAGTGGGTGCCTGCAGTGCCAACCTGCCAGCTCAGTAAGTATGGGCTGCAAAATCTCTACTAGGTGAAAACAGAGCTCAGAAAACAGTCCTTTTGTGTTCAGGAGAAATGATTGAATGCAGCTTCCTTCTTTATTTTAATGGGAAAAATAGGGTTTCTTAATATTTAACTTGGAATATGATTATTTTAATTATTATTTAAAGTAGTCTGCCTCAAAGATTGTGTTGATAGAAGTACTTGACTTGAAATTGCTCTGTGAATATTTTTATAATAATATTTGAGCAAGAAGCATCTGTGTTCCTCTTGTGATACTGATTCCTTCTGTTTTCAGGTGGATATATTATAGCCATCATCTGTGGTAAGTACTTTCTAAAACCTTAAAAAATACGATACAAATTATATTTTTTATGTGAAAGTCCATTTTTTATTCCAGTCACCTGGGACTGCAGCAGAGTGACTTAGGAGTTCTGGTTAAAGCTGCATGATTCAAGGAAAGATTACTTAGCTATTACAGTTTAATTTAGTGTGAAATGAGTATTTTCTCATGTGGTGAGGTCACATTTCAAAGGCAGTTTGCAACAACTTGGCCACTTGGATAAATTTCAGAGCTTGGGTTGACTGGAGGTGTGAGTAAATAACTGCCAGTGAACAGAAGTGGTCAGTCCATCCTCTGTTCTTGCCTTTGTTATCCAGATTTGTACAAACTTGTAAAAAGTAACACTGGGGCCTTGTCATTCCTGTTTTAGTTTCTGAGCTGGTGGAGTTTTGCCATCTTGGTGGTCACTGGTTCTGAGCTGAACTATCTTGAAGAATCAAATATTTAGTTTACATGGCTCATTCCATAAATAAGTTGGTTGTGGGCATTTTTAGGGGGGTAGAGCTGGGATAGACCTGTAGATGAAAACAAGGCTATTTCTGCAAAATTTTTGTTGCTTTTTTGTGAGCTGGACATGATCTTTATCACTCTGAAGTGATTTTTTTCCCTCTAATTCTTGCTAAAGTGATTGTGGTAGTTGTGGTGCTCCTGGCAGCCTTCTGGATCTACAAGAAATTCTTCTCACAGAATGGGTGAGTAAGCTTCCTTTTTTTAATCCTGTAAGTTTCCAAATGACTGAGCCAAAGCTGTGCTGATGTTTAAGTTTCTTGAGCTTTGTGTGCCCTTTCTTTTTCAAATGTCTGATGTTGTGTGAGCTCCTCCCAGCAGCTGATGGGAGCTAAAGCCTAACCGTGAATTTGACTTTGGTTTTGGATCTGCTGTTCAGCTAGGCTGCTAATTAACACTTGCACTAATTTCAAGGAAGGAAAAACCCTGTTCTCAAGCTTGTGTTTGGCAGTGTCCACTTGCCAAGGAAAGTATTTTGTCCATCTGCTTCAGGCATATCAGTTTATCTCCTAAAGCCAAGGGGAGTCTTGGTTGTATGGACTTGTGCTGCCAGAAGGTTTTCAGGTTTTTATTCTCCTCCTTCAGCCCCAATGTTGGTGTCCCTATGTTAAAGACTTGCAAAATCAACTGTAAAATACTAGATTTGTGCACAAGCAATTAGTGACTTTCTGTTTTTAATGAGACATGTAGGGTGTTTTAAACTTTATCTTCAAAACAGCTGAGGTTTGTGTGGTTTTTCATGGAGGGGCAGGAGATTTAAATTCCTCTTTGTGTATTGCTTTTTCTGTGATGTCTTGATTTTATCTTTTGGGAAAAATCTTTTTGTCAGAGAAATATTTTGTACAATGCAAAACACTGACAGTCCAGAGCCGGTTAGGTGGTACACATGGAATGTCAGGATGACATCTCATCAAAACAGTGTTGTCTTTTTCCAGAAGCTGTTGGAATTTATCTGGAGTACATGACACAAAGGAAGGGATGCTTTAAATGAAGCAAACCAGAGGGAATATTCCTGTGGTTTCCTTCATATTTGTAATGAAGTCCACACAGAGGACTTGGAGAGCCCTGGAGGTTGTTTACATCCGGTGAGGTTTTAGCCTTAAAAATGGGCAGTGGAGTATCAGTCCAAGGGCCAGAGTGTGCTCTGAGCAATTTGGTGCTTTTGAGCCACTGCTTTTATTCAGTACTTGGATATTCTGCAGCATGGATGGGGCAGAGGAGAGCTCTTGGCAGTTCAGGGCAGCACTTGCTGCCTTCACCCGTGGAGAGACTTCTCAGGGCATAGAAAGCAGGAGGGATCTAAGGCAGCATCATCAAAAATTAAACTCTGTGACATTCCTCAATATCTGACAGCATGAAAAGCCTTATTGTGCCTAGTGCTTCCCTTCATCTTCCTCTCTGAACATCTGACTGTTAAAGCTCTTTCTTGTCTGAAAACCCTGATCTAATCTCCTTTTATGAAAGCCTCCATCTCCCTGTGTAGTGTTCTGAGTTCCTGATGCAGCTGAGCCTTTGTTGTTGTGCTTCCAGCCCTGATCCTTGCAGTTTGTAGCCTCCAAATGGCAGCAGATCTTTCCTTGGCCTCTGTTTCTTTGTGTGTGAAATACCCTTGGATGGGACATTCAATTAGACCTTTCTCCCTTTCTGCTGTTCAGCTCGTACACAGTTGATGAGAGTTGCAAGGAAATTTGTATTTTAAAAGCTAATGTCCCAGCTGAGATGGAAGAAACTGCACAAATGAATTAATGAAAAGGTATAACTTTCCACTTCATTTGGACTTTTTGCAATGCAGCTTAAGTGTCTTTTTTATTGTGGTTTCTTGGAATTTCAGGAGTGTGGAATCCATCTAGCTGGGAATCTTGGCTTCCTGTAGGAAAGAATCTCTTAACTTTTCATTCATTTTGGGAGAACAGGATATAATATATAGAGAATGATCATTTAGCAGTGTCAGTAAGAGCTTCCAGTGATTGTGAATCACATTTCTTGGTGTTGTGTTTGAAGAATGAGTAGCATATTGCCTACAGTACTCAGAAGAATGTCTGCACCCATCCCAGTGGTGAGTTACTTTTCTTAGCTAATAGTTAATTCCCTGTAATTAGAAGCTGGAACCACCTTTGGGCACTGAAACTCTAAAGGTGTGCATCTCTTCAGAGAAAACCACATCACATCTCTCACAATTACTGATTCATCTGCATTTTTGCTTTCTAGAAGAGAATAAATGAAGGGTCTAACAAGGATCTTTTGAAACCTTCTTATGAAAAGGTGATTTCTTTTTCAAATCCAGAGTTCTGTAGCCCTGAAAAGAATCAAAATTCAGTTGCTTTGAAGCTGATGTCCTCTCCTGTATTTTAACTTTATGCTCACTCCAATGAGAGGCATGTGATGAATGTTGGGGTACCTCCTGCACTTGTGTTGTGTCAAATGGGCTCTTCCAAAATCTGGTTCTTCCAACCTTGTTTGAACTGAACACTTTGCAGACAGGACAGCTCAGTTTGACTTTTCCTTGCCAGTATTTTGTTGTTGCTATCTCAACAGAGCTGGAACTACAAATATTTTTTAAAATCAGCGTCTTCTCTTTTTTTTGTTGCTTTTCTCCATTGCACAGATTCTGAGGAGGTGATGGGTTCTCTTATTCCTGCTTAATGCAAAGGTCTTTTCATGTGCATAGTCTTGATTTTATTGATTTGTGAAGGACAGGTGAATTTTCAGTATTTTTGGTGAGTTTTTATATGAACATTAAGCTTGGAGTTTATTCCAAAGTAAAGTATAGATTAAGGAATATCATATTCACTCTGAAGAAAGATGTTTCTAATTAAGATAGGATCTGTTTTCTGGGTCAATTTTTGGAGAGATAAAACGAATCAGGAGATAGAATAGAATTCTTCATTCCAATCTTACCTTTACACATGATAAGAGAAATTACTGGTCTGGTGTGTCAAAACACTGGTAATTCTGGAGGTTTTCTTATGGAGTGTAGAACTCCTTAGAGACTTGGAGTAATAGCAGTGAGGTTTGGTATGGGGTGGGATTTTTGTTAAAGCAAAACAGGAGTTATTCAAGAACTTGGGACATATATAAGAATGTCATTGTGAATTTTAATTCTTGTTTATTTAAGTATGGTAAAGTTGCTGCTAGTGGACTGCAGAATCAAAATCCACACAAACTAACATTACAGTTTTGGTTAGAAAATAAATAATAAACAACACACTGGAATTAAAATGAGTGCCAGGGTGCGCCTGGTGGAGTTATGGGAATCCTGTAACTGTTCTGGTGTTAGTTTTTGGCAATACCAGTCATCACTTGGAATGATCCCTTTGGATCAAAGGCTCTGCTGCTCCTTGGGTCATTTCTGACAGTTCAGTGGCTGAATGAAGCTAAAATCTCCTCAGTCCAGCAGTTGGTAAAGAGAGGCAAAAGACTGACCCAGTTTGTGACTTTACCTGCAGCTTTAATGCCAAAACTAAGGATGTGCTTTCAGTGTAAATGTAAAACCTCTTGCAATGTAAAACCTCTGATCTGACTTGTTTTTTTGTTTGTAGGAAACGTGACAGCACTCCCAGTTCTGCTGAATATAAGACGTGTAAAGCATGACTGCACTTGCTGGGGGTGGGAGGGACTTGGCAGTGGGATGTCCCTGGCAGAGCTGGACAAGGATTGATTCCCTTGCACTGAGTGGCTGCCCATGAGTTCCTTGTGCTGATGAACTGGAGGAGGAGATGCTTGATAGGATAAGAAGTGTGTGTGTGCATATAGCTAACACAGATCCTGCTTTGCCTTCTGGGCCCCTCCCTGTCCTTCTGTGCACGTCAGCTGGGGGAAGGGCTGGACCTGTAGCATGCCAGAGTCTGTGGGAGTGCTGCAATGTCCCTGTCCCAGTGCCAGCTGCTGCTGCCTGCTGCCTTCAGTGCCACCTCTTGGCTTGCAGAAGATGTCCAATATTCTCCTCTGTCCTGTAGAGCTCTGCTCGCTCAAACCTGGCTGTCCTTCCCATCCCTCTTTGCAGCAGAGGTGGTGTAAATGGTTCTGTTGTTTCCTTTGTACTCTGAAATGTGTTTTGCTCATTCCCTGAAGTCTGGTGCCACTGAAGGCAATGTCTTTTGGAAACTATCACAATTAAGATCTTATATACTCTACCTCTTTGTCTGCCAGAGTTGGTTGCTGTATATATAATCAATTTAATGTGCCTTGAAATCAGAGTTTTATAGGTTTTCCTTTGCTTTTGAGAAGGAAAAAACCTATATATATATATATTTCTGATTCTTTGCTTTATCTCCCAAAGACTGCAGTGGATTTGTTGGACCTGAAAACGGAAGGATTCTGTAGCAAAGCATCCCCTGCCTGTTGACAGGAGATCCCTAATTAAAGGAACTGCTGAGAGCTCAGTGGTGGCTGTGTCCTGTCATGAGCACAGTGGAGGTTCCTTAGGGTGCTCAATTCTAGTGAGCCTTGATGTCAGTTCTGGAGATCTTCTGTTGCTTTCAGGGGTAGAAACAGGTGCTGTGTGATCCACTTTCCTTGCTTTTTTACTTGAAGTCACATATTTCACATTTCTAACCTCTGGCTGCAGACTGGGATGTTGAATCAAGCTCTGAAAAGCTGGCTTTAGCATCAGATTCCTGTTTAGAAGCAGAAGCTTTTCCCTGTCACTCGCTTTCCATGTTAAAGGAAAACCAGACCAGTTCAGTTGTGTGAGTGCTGGTAGATGTGGTGGTCTCTTGTTTGCTGCTTGGTGCTTGTTCAGCAAATGTTTTAGTCCAGATTCTCACTCCAGGTGCTCCCACCACTGTGTTTGCCATTAGTTTAGAATCACTGCTACTTCTAATTCCTCAGCAAACCCCATATCTTAACTAGAACAGGTTTTAGCTCCATGAATCTCACCATCAGCATCCAGACAGCTTCTAATTTTCACAGAAAACCCAAATAGCCTCACTTCAGATGCCCGAGGCAGCATTGAAAGTGCTCTGGCTTGTCTGTGGCTGCTTGGCACTGCTCTCCCTGTCATCAACAGATTGTTGGAGTGGCACAGAACTGTTTGGGGCTGTATAGGGCTTTTTGGGACAATCCCAGCAGTTGCATTGTTGGAGCTCATAATAGGCTGTGGTTGTTAGAAAGGGGCTTTGGCTCTGCAGAAGGATTTGCTGTTCGTGGCCTGGCTGATAGCTCAGCTTGGGAGTTGTTTGTAAACACTGGGATGTGTGACTGGGACTGAGTGTGGTGCTGGTCAGGAGCTCAGCTTGCTTTGTGTGGCATCTGCAATGTGCTGAAATACACTGGAATGTACTCAATTGGGAAGAGAAATCACTGTAAAAAGTGGCTGTGTTTTTGCCCTTCTTTCTGGATGTAAAGATTAGCCATGATTTGTAATATTCCAAATAAAAACGTTAAATTATTTAGCAGTAAGTGTTTGTCTTTCATTCATCATTGTGCTGAGCAGCTCTTCTCCCATTGTTATCCAGATGATTTTTCATGTCCCAAATATCAGGTGGGAACTGCTGAGATTGAAGTTAGCAGTTTGTGCACAGAATTACTCAGTGGTAGTGTAGGGGATGGGGTTTGATTTGCTGAGCACCTTTTGGGGTTTCCTTTTAGAATTGCAGAGAATTTCCCGGAACCTCCAAAATTTTACAGTGTTGACTCCTGACAAAATTGGTGAAAAGTTGATAGAGAAGAGGAAATTGGGGCTGTTCTGGTGGAACACTTGAGGCAAAGCCCAGAGGGTGTTTTGGCCCTTTTGTCCAGTGTGTGACAAATGCAAACCTTAGGGAATATAGCTCTGGTGGGTTTAGGTGACCTGTGAAGGAGAGTGGATTTAGGAATTGTGTTGAGTTTCACACTTGAAATGTACTGAACTGCCGTGTGTGGAGTCAGCTGCCTCATGGAGTGAAGCCTTTCAGAGGGTGGGATAGAAAAAATAACTTCAAATGCTGTATTTCATTGCAGTTTGTGGTTGAGATACTCAAAGTGAGTTGGTGTGGAAATGATGCCAGACTGCACAGCTTTACACTGTGGAGTTTGGGGTTGCAGTGAGCATTGAGGGGATAAGCAAAGTTTCTGGGAATGGGATGTTCTTTAATCTCCCTTCCAACCCAAACCGTTCTGGGATTCTGCTCTGTGATTCTGTGAATCTCACTTAAACACTACAAATTAATTGGGTCTAATTGTCATGAGTCCTGTGCTGTTTTTCTAACACTCAGTGCTGCATGAATTTATTTCCTTTTGGAGTCTGGAACTGATAATTAAAGGGACGTGAACTCTGCTAAGGGAAAGCTGCATGGAATAAAAATGAGTTGTTGCCATCTGCTGGTGACAGGGGCAGTGGGAGGAACAAAACAGGTCCAGAGTTCTCTCGTTTAGGGTTAAATAATGTGGAGTGACTGTGGTTGGTGGGTTTTCAGTGTCACTTGAAATCAGTATAAATTAAGCCCTGCCCATAGCAGGGGTTGGAGCTGGATGATTTTAAGGTCCCTTCCAAACCAAATCCTTCTGATTCTCTGAATCTGAATACTTCTGAGGGCAGTGAGAATGGAGCTGGGGGCTGAAATGAAGAGACTTGCAGCACTTAGGTGTTGTCCAGCAGGGAACCAGGTGATCTCTCTACCTGAGACAGAGCCCAGGAGCATAGAGCACACAATTTTATTTAGAAGGAAAAAAAAAATCTGTGTAAAGAACAGGTTAAGGCAAACAAACAGCACATGGAGTAGAAGTGGTCAGAAGGTTGGGTGGCTGTGTTGTCACACCCAGGCCCTGGCTTGCTTGAGTTGAAGAAGCTGAGTTATGTTTGAAGAGATGCTTCTCTCTGTCTGGAAGCATCCCATCCTCACTTGAGGGGATGCTGACTGTCCTCCTTGTGTGCAGGATGTTCAGCCTGTGGGGGAGCTCCAGCTCAGAGAACAGCAAGCCAGTGGTGTTGGGGAGGCCAGGTGGTGCTCTGGATGGTGTTTGTTTGTGACCTGGGGGGTGAGGGAAGGAAGTTTCCCATTACTGTTGCTTTTCCCCCTACATCATAACCGATTTCAAATGGTGCTAGACAAAAACTGAGACTCTGAACACCAAGAGAAATCGGTCAGCCTGTGTAAGAGACGTTTTCCTGGCTCAGAGAAGGATCCTCCTGGAGATGACAGCTATGCATTCTTTAGAGATGACTACTCAGTGCTCTGATCAAACCTTCATCCACACAGGGATCAGCTTTTCCATGTCTGGGAACACGCTGGGCAGCAGGGAGGGCAAAAAAAATGTTCAGCTTCATTCTAGGTTGGGATGCAGGGCTGGAGAAGTGAAATATTGCTGGGAGGGACCAGCAGCAAACTGGAAAATTATTCTGGAAAAAGGAGTGGGTTCTGTGTGTGCTGAAAAGTTATTCTGGAAAAAGGAGTGGGTTCTGTGTGTGCTGAAAAGTTATTCTAGAAAAAGGAGTGGGTTCTGTGTGTGCTGAAAAGTTATTCTAGAAAAAGGAGTGGGTTCTGTGTGTGCTGGAAAATAATTCTGGAAAAAGCAGTGGGTCCTGTGTGTGCTGTGGGGCATCTTCATGATGCCCATGGCAGGAGGTTGGAACAGGATGATCTTTAAGGTCCCTTCCAACCCAAGCCAGTCTGGGATTGCTGAAGGCACTTCTGTCTGACTGCTGAGGTCAAATTGTTGCAGGAAATTTCTGTGTTTGCAGAGCTATGGAATGAGAATCCTGTGGTGATGGAGCCCCCAAGCAGAGGGTGGAAATCTTTTGCTCTGAGGCAGTAAATTCAAGGTTGATCCTAGTTTTTGGGTATCAAACATACTCTGCCTGTCAAGTACAAGAGATGGCATGTTGGTTTTCATGCAACTTGTGGATCACTTTACTCTGGACACCTTGAACTCATATCCATTGTTTATTGAGCAGAAGTACAGGAGCAGGAGGCTGTGCTGGTGTGGCCCTGGCTTGGGAGGGTGCATACAGTGGTTGGAGAAGTGTCTAGAAATCAGATGATGTTACAAAATGGATGGCTGGCAAAAAAATCACCTTTGAAAAGGGGCTCATTTGAGGAGCAGAGGATGTTGTTGAAGTGAGCAGGTGCTTGGTCTCCTCCCACGCTGTAATTCTTGCTCCTAGAACACTGATTTCAAATGGTGCTAGATACAAAGTGGGAAAATCTAAGCCACCATGTGAAACCAGCTTCCAGAGGAAGACACATCTTGTGCATGGCTGCAGGCTGAGGGAGAAAATCCTTCATCTCCACCGTACCTAGAGAAAAATTCATTTATTTAATTTTATTAGACAGCAAGACAGTTACCTTGGGCTTAGCTACGTTATGGATACACTTCTTTTGTGGCATCTTGTGGATGGTTAAGGCTGGTGTAGGAGAAATGAAATATGTGGTGAGGAAAACCCCCAGCCTGGCAGGGAGTGTTGTTTCCTGCCCTAGCCAGGTGGAATGCACTCAAGTTCTTCCCAGCAAGTGATGATCAAGGTTTTATTTCTTGCTAGTGCAGAGCGCGATGCTGATAGGGTGAGTATGGGAAGTTTGTGAGGTTCAGGAACACTTTTTCCATTTCACTGCAGATGAAATCAGGCTGTAAACCTCATTCTGTCCAAGACAGAGAGTGTTCTGGCTTTGTGTCACTCACTGATCAGAGAGTACAGGACAGATCAGGTGCTTTTTGTGACAGGGAAAGGAAATGTGAGTATGCTGATGGAACTTCCTCTGTCAGCAGTCCCTGTGCTTTAAATGAGCAAGGACTTGCAGAGTTTTGTGAGACAACTTTTAAATTCTGCAGGCAGAATGAAAATAAATTGGGTTGAAAGTACTTTGAGTGTGGGTCAGAACGAAAAGGGAGTGGTCACAAATTGAACTGTAAATGGTTCAGTGGAAGTTGTCGAGGAAGGAGAGTGTGAAAATGAGTGGCTGATGGTTCCTGGAACTGCAGCAGGGCTGAGCACTTAACCTGCAGTGTCCACAGCTCAGAGCAGAGGGAATAGAGGGGGTGTTGAGAAGCCTCTGAACTGCTCCACACATGCATAATTCAGGAGCTATCAACCCTTGGATAAGTGTCTGACCTGTGCTGGAGCAGAGGCCAATGTGAAATGGAACAAAGCACAACTGGAGGCAGCAGTTTCACTTATTGGTGCCCTGGGGTTTTGGCAGCTCTGTGTACTCCTGTTGTAACCACATCCAAAAATCTGCTCTGGTGCCTCCATCCTAATGCACACTCCCAGGCAGCAGAGGGAAAGCTCAGAGACAGGAGCTTGTCCTTCCAAGAAAGAGGGGTGGAGGAAGGGGAAATAACTGGACTAGATTCCTTGTCTGGATATTTACTGTCATTTCTAAATCCATTATCTGGGGCAACAGGGTGAAAGACGAGTGGAAAGCAGGTTCCCTCCCCAGTGCCTGCTGTGTGGCACAGTTATTTAGGAGGCACCCTCTATTATCAGGTGAGATTTACTCCTGAAAAGCTGCACCAGGAGTTGCTGCTGAGGGGAGGCAGGTGCAGAATCACAGAATCACAGCAGCATCTCTGAGAAACAGGCTCACAGGGAGGTTTGCTTTGGTTTTTCCTTGCCTCAGTAGTAAGCATTACAAAGAAATCTTCCTTAGGGTTTTGAAAAGTAGTTGGAGGAAATGTCACTTAATTTTGTGCTGCTGAAAGTGGGAACTTGTGTCAAAGTAGGAGACTTAGAAGGACTGAACACCTCTGCACATCTTCCCCTCTGCAAAGGAGACCAACCTTTCCAGAAATATCATGCAGCAGATGCAGACCAATGGCTCATTTATTATTTATAGTTTTGATAAAACCAGGTTTCACTTCAGCATAATTAAGATGCTGCTGCCTCTCCTCCAGGCTACCTGGAGTTTGTCCTGTTGCCTTCACAAGCTTCCCAGAAGGTGTCAGCCCTTCTTGGCAAGGTGCAGGTGCACATTTGGGAAGGGTACATCTGTCTGTGCTCTCCTTTCCAAGGCTCCCAGTGTGTCTGGGCAGGAGAAAGGAGCAGTTCAGGATGCTGTGATCCACAGCTCCCCACTGGGAACGTGCACATGGGCAGGAAAACAGGAGCACAGCATGGTTTGGGTTGGAAGGGACCTTAAAGCTCACCCAGTTCTGCACCTGCCCTGGGCAGGGACACCTCCCACTGTCCCAGGCTGCTCCAACCTGGCCTTGGGCACTCCCAGGGGTGGGGCAGGCACAGCTTCTCTGGGAATTCCATCCCAGCCCTTCCCCGCCCTCACAGGGAAGAAAATGAAGCAGTGCTGGTCTCAAACATCTGCTGTGTGGAGAGCAGCAAATACTGTCACCTGTGCTTGGCTTTATCACAGTGGTTTGGACTTTCCAGTAAATAATTGTAGGGAAAGTACAATATCATTCTGTGGTTTTCCTCCTTTTCAGGTGTTTTAGTGGCAGTGCTGTAGCTTCTTTCAGAGGAACAACTCAAAGCCTTTCAGGGACTTCACACTGCTTTATACATTCCATAGGAGACAAAGACAAAAAGGGAATCCCTGCCTTCCCTGTGAAAGGGAACTTCCTCTCTACCCTGAGACCTCCAGTCTGCAGGAACAAGGCAAGCCTGGATGTCACAGACCTGATTTTTCACAACCTGCACCTTCTATAGAAAAGCAGTTCTGGGGCTTTTGCAGAAGGCAAAACAGATCTCAGTGTGCATCATAAATTTTCTCCTCCATTTTCACATCATGGGGTGAAACTCGTGGTTCATCAGGCTCTGGTCTCCCCTGGAGAAAATAATCCCTGTTTTACATGCTGAGAATCTGAGCTTGATGCATCATCCTCCCAGTGAAGGAATGAATCAGCCCAGGGCCAGGTGCAGGACAAGGGGTGTGACAGGACAAGTGCTGACCTGTAAGGGGAATGGAAATGAGTGAACTTCTAAGGTTTCAAAAAAAGCCTCCTCAGCGTGGGGAGCCTGTAACTGCATCTCTTTGTTGTGCAGGTCTGGTGCTGCGTGGGTCAGCTGTGGACAAATGTGCTCTGACTTGCACTGGGAGCCAGTCCTCAGTGTGGAGCACTTGCTGTGTCAGAGCAGCAGCCTGGCTGAGGGCAGGCAGAGCAGGGCTGCACTGCTCAGGAAAATTGATATTTGTGCTTAGGAGATGGCTCTGGAGAGGCCACTGCTGATATGGGCAGCAAGAACAGGTACTTCCTTCATGAGTTTGAAGCATAAGGGAGATACTTTTTCCTTTATTCAGACCACAATAGAAACTCCACATTACAGTCCTGAATCAAAGGTAGCTTATTCCTTCAGTCCTACTCTTCCAGCCTTACAACTGCAGTACAAATGGAGTTAAAAGCCAGATGCTCTGTGTCTGAAATCCCCCAAAACCCCAAGGCAGGCTGAACACGGGGACAGGATGGGGGTAAAAGCCTGTGGAGCTTTGTGTCCCTTCTAGCTGTGAGCAGTGGGACAGTCAGGCCTGCGTGGTTTGAGTCACTGATTTCAATTTCTGTTAAGGGGAATCTGTCAGAGCACTCTGCAGTGTCTGGTGACCATCAGAGGTGTGCTTAGATATTAGTGCTGTAATTCTCCATCTTGTGATCCCCCCTGCTCATCTGAAATTGCTTTGACTTGCCTGGAGTCATCCAGTTCTCCTCCAGCATTGCTCTCAGGAGAGTTCCTGGGCAAACCCTGAGCCTGTTTGGAGGGCACAGGAACTGCTGAACCCCTGGATCCTGTGGAGAATTCCAGATTTCACAGGGAACTGTGAGGTGAAACTGGGCAAGCTCAAGAAGAGCACTGCACTTACATGGCTGAGGTCAGGGAAGGGGAGAGGGAAAGAAAACTCACCAAATTTAGCCCTACACAGCCTGAGTGAGCAGCACATTGCAAAACTCACTCCACTCAAACAAATGATCCACCTAAGCAGCTGCATCCAGAAAGGCCATTTTCCATTCCTAACTCCTGTACCTAAGCATCACTTTAGAATGTAAAGTACTGATTGCAGGGCTTGAAAGCTCTCACAGGGAGATGATTGTTGTGATTTGTACAGTCAGTTCAGGAACACGGTGTTCCCCCAACACCACCGCTCCAGCTCCTCCAGGTAATGGCAAGGGAAGCCATATTTTTCTTTTGTGTCATTCTAGAGACAAAAGAATGTCCTGTGCTGGGGAGGAGCATAAGGAAACAAACCCAGCCAGCTGTTCACTGAAGTATAACCTGCCTTTAAACCAGACAGCTGAAAACAAGCCTTTAGTTTAACACTGCCTGAAGTACAAGGACCTGGCAAAACAGCTGGAGAAAAGCACTGACCAAACACTCCTGGCTGACTCCCCCAGGCACACGAGCTGCTGGTCTGTCCCTGTTCCCAGGATTTCCATCATTCCATCCCTGAAATGTCACCGTGTGTCCAAGAGCCACTGTCAGTGTTTAAGAAGCATTTGGGCTGGAGATCCAAGTGCAAACCCAATGGCTGCTGTTGGGCTCCTGAGCGCCGTGAGTGTTTGTGGGGGGAGCTGCAGAGATGAGCCTCACTCAGAAATAGCTCTTCCTTGGAAAGCTGGAGGGCTGAATCACAGTGTGTTGGCTCAGCTTTTAGCAGACGAGCCATCACATCTGCCTCCCTGTAGGCGAGGAGCCGTCACTGGCATCGGGATTGGCAGCCAGGTTCTGTCCCTTTGGAAACCAGGGAGTGATGATGAGGAAGGCAAAGGCTCACCGTGGGCAGGGTCAGGAGGTGGGCTGGCAGCTCTGGGAGCAGGAGGGCTCTGCTCCCCTGTCTCTCTCTGTCCACAGAACATGCCCCCAAATTGAACTTTGGGCACTAAGTAAGTTCTTTTGCTCTCAGGCCTTAACCACTGCTCTGCTGCCTGGGAGGCTGAGACAGCCCTGAGCATATCCATGGCTGGTGTTGTCCTGAGACAACTGAAAATATGAGTGAGATGGGCAAATAGGAACACCAGGGAATAATGGGGAAACTTGGGAGGGGACAAGACAGCTTCTGAGCTGAGGTACCTGAAACTGAAAGCACCTGAGAGATACCCCTGGCTTGACAGGCTCTGGGGAGCCTGCAGAGCCCACCTGATTGCCACAGAAGTGCAAATGTACACAGAGGTTTTCTTCCTAGAACAGAGTGTGAGCTCTTAAATACATGTCACTCCTGGTTCCCAGCAGTCCAGAGGAAGTCTTGGGGGAAAAGGGGATGAGGGAACTAGTGGAAAGTTTTTGGAGCTAGCAAAGAAACAAATTACAGATACGGATTTTAAAATCTTTCAGAGACGTGGGATTTTTTTTGGAGCTACAGTTTTGGGCTCAGTGCCCCCACTGCTGCAGTAATGTTAATTTTCAAGCCTCCCCTCCAGGTTCAGGCATGGGCACAGTTGCAAGAGAAGTAGATTGGGAGTTCCTGAACCAACTGGTTGCTGACCATGAGTCAGGGGAATGACCTTGCAGCAGGCGGCTCACGGTGCCGCTCTCGGAGCCGTGCCAGGATAAACGGCACTGGCATCTCTGAGTGCTGGTGGAACCATTTTGTGACATTCCAGCTTGGCCTTTTCTCCTGCTGCCTTTGCACCGAAATTGTTTGGGTGGGTGGGAATGGGATAGAGTATTCCCTTTTTTTCTCACAGCCTGGCCTTGGGACTGTCTAAATACAGAGATAAAAGGGGTATGGACAACTCTTATCTCTTGCTTACATCCTTGTCCATTAACATCAGCATTACAGATATTTAACCAAATTAAATCTTACTCTCCCCCCCAGCCATACCCATATTAAAGTGTAAGAAAACACCATGATAAAGTTTAAAAAATCCTACGCAGCAGCACTGAATTTTCTGGATAGGTCTGGAAGAGATTTGTCAGAGGAGAGAGGGTAGAACACTTGGCATTTAGACGTTTTAATGAATGTTCCCAAATAAGAAAAGAAAAACATTTGCTTGTAGACTCTAAGCTTCTCACAGCATCAGAAAGCTCCTGACACAGAGCCCAATGCTGTATTTGTATAACATGGAAATGAACAGCAGCAGCAGAGCTGCAGGCTCCGAGCCTGCTCTGCGAGCAGCAAAATGGCCAGGGGTGCTGGGGCTCATCCAAATTCCTTCACCATTTAGGGGGGTCACTAGGTGGACCTGATACCCCTAACCCTTCAGGTGTAGTTTCAACTCTAACATCAGTATGAAATGAATATTTCTAGCCATATTCAAGCTTGTGCCCCCATCAGCTCCACTCCCTAAAGCACCGACAGGAACCAAAAGCAAAATTCGTCTGCGTCACAGATGTAACATGACCATCGGCAAAACAAGAGCAGGAGGAGATCATGGCTGTCTCGTCCCTCACAGAGCCTTCCTTCACTAGCAGACAAGAAGAGATAATGCTTTTAAATTTATATCATGGGCATGTGAAATCCTGCCCTTCCTTCCCCCGAATCCCGCGGTCCCCGAGCGGTCAGAATGCCCGAGAAAATTGCGTGTGTTTTGTCGGCGTGGTACCGAACGCTGCGTCACCATGCTGCACCAAGGCCGAGGCAGAGCAAACCCCACTCCCCAGAGCAGGGAAACCCAGATACAGGAAAATGAATCAGCTCATACAGTGTCACACACACAAGTGTCAGAGGGAGGGAGAAATCACAGCTTTCCCCAGTCCTTTTGCGGCACTGTGCGGAAAATGATCACGGAACAGTTACCCAGGTACAGCTCACGGTGACAGTGCCACCCCTGTGCACACAATCACTGCTGTCCTACAGAAATATGCCATGTCCCCTTCTTAGCCTTGTTTCCTGCCAGTCCCACAGATTTACCTGCTGACAGTAACCTCAATTCGTGAGTAATGAGATTTACAGCTGGAGTTTAACATTGAAATAACTCCTCTTACATCCGGCTCCCTACCCTCCCTGCGTTTAGCACAGTTAAACCATCGCTGTGGCCAAAACATGGTGGCAGAAAGAATTAAACCAAATACATCCCTGCACTGAACACACTGAGCAGCCAGTGGCACCTCCTTGAAAGCCATGAAACAGCATCAGCTTTACAAAGTCAGGGCTTTTCCACCCCACAGGCGTGATGGGGAAAACCACAGAGAGCTGTCCATGCAACCAACACTTGAGAAAACAGACTTAACCCACCTATCATCCACACAGCCCAGCATCCTCCTTAGTCCAGCTCCTGGCCGTACAGAGCCCCCTCCACAACTGCCTGGGACTGTTCTCCTGTGTGTGTGTATTTATGCCTGTCTGTCTGTCTGTCTGTCTGCAGGGACATCGTTGTCGCTGCTGTTCGTGTTGTTCCCCTGCTCTGCAGATCTGGCGCTGCGGGAGGCAAGGATTCTCCGAGCGAGCCAGCTACAGCCAGCGAAGGCTCAGTGAGTCAGGAGGGGTTGTGATGACTGCAGTAAGAGGCTGAAATTCCCTATGGAATCTGGCAGGAAAGGAGGGGAAGGAGGAAAGATGGAGATGGGGAAGAGGGAAAGAAAGTGGGGAGTGGCACGTACAGTCTGTCGGGTTTTTCCCTCCCCGTCCCTGCGCCGCACTGCCGTTGGAAATGGCGGCCCTGCGCAAAGGACGGCGTCGCGAAAAATCCGCAGCGCCTGCGGCCTGTGCGACCAAACCTCCAAAATTCCGTCCAGGGTGTAAATCCAGCCCTGCCCTCTCTCCCTGCCTCCCAGAGCACCCTGCAGAGGCCAGGCTGCAGCCCAGGCAATGGGGAAGGCGGCCGCACGGTGCTGAGCCCAGCGGTTGTTGCTAAACAACCAACCCTGGCGCTGGCGATGTCAGCCAGTGAGTAACAGAGATTAAACACTCCTGCTAGCACATCCTGAAACTTGGGTAAGCCTCAGAATGATGAAAGGCTATGGAATAATGGCCCCTGTTGTATGAGAAAGCAAAGTTACCACTCCACTGCATAATCGGGAGACTTCCTCGGCCAGAAGGACCAAGCTCAAGGCTGGCTGTGTCCTCAGCACTTCCAGGCAGAGCTGCCATCTTCATTGCTGGGCGCTTTAAGAAGAGAGGTGAAAAAATAGTACAGTAAACAGTTAAGAGGGAAAAGTGTTCTCCCCTTCACTTCCTTATCCTCTCTCTGGAGCTGCTCTCTGCCCTCAGTCTCCCATTCATCCTTAACCAGTTCCCAGTCCTTCCATCCTTGCTTTCTAACACTGTGACTCCTTTGCAAACCTTCACAGACCCATCAATGAGGGCAGTCTCCATCTCTCTGTGATGTTACCGAGCCTGTGGCGCACTCACACTTGTGCAAACAAAAGCTGAGTTTGGGTAAGAGTCATTTTCATTTCTTTAACTATTCCCACGGCATAATTTCCAGGTGCAATCCCTGCCCCAAGTAGTTGACAGCGCTGCTAACACTCCAGCACCTCATGAGGAAGAAGGAAGCGAGGAGAAAAGCCCTGAACCCCCCCAGTACTTTCCCCTGCACCGCTGCAGCTCCGATTTCATCATCGCAACTGGATGGCAAAATGAGACCTCCTGAGAGCACCCGTGGGTGAAGGACTGCACCCAGCACAGCCAGCAGCGACCAGCTCCTGTCCTGCCCGCTCCCCGAGGGACGCCTGGCATCCAAGGTGAGCATGGAGCGAGAGCGGGCAGAGAGAGAGTGGGCAGAGAGCAGGAGTGGGAAGGGAGATGGGAGCAGGCAGGGAATGGGCAGTAATTGGGCAGGGAGCAGTCACAGAGCATGCCAAGGAATGGACAGAGAGAAGTTAGGGAATGGCAGGGAGCAGGGGGAACAGAAGGGAACAGACAACGAGCAGGCAGGGAATAGGACAGGGGCAGCTGCTGGTACTCAGTACTGGGATCAATGTTCAGGTTGCAGAGGCAGCCCAGCGCTGACACGGCCGCTCTGCTGGCACCTGCGGGCAGGGAGCAGGGAGCGGGCAGGGAATCGGGAATAGGGAGCAGGCCATTAGGCAGTGGGCAGGAGCCTGGCGCTCTCATGGCCGCTCCTCTGACATGAGCAGGCAGGGAATAGGAAGCAGGCAGTGAGCAGGCAGGCAGTCGGGAGTGGGCAGCGGGCAGAGGACAGCCCTGGTTGCACGGCCACTCCGCTGACACCCACGGGCCAGGAGCGGGCACGGAATAGAAGCAGGGAGTGGGCAGTGGGCAGAGGTAGCCCCCACTTGCTTGCCCACTCTGCCGACACCAGCGGGCAGGGCAGGGAGCAGGCAGGGAATAGAAGCAGGGGGCAGGCAGCAGGCAGTGGGCAGTGTCAGGGGGCACAGGCAGCCCCACTCCATGGCCGCTCCGCTGACACCCGCGGGCAGGGAATAGGGAGCAGGGCAGGGAGCAGGCAGTGGGCAGCGAGCAGTGTCAGTGAACAGAGGGCACAGGCAGCCCCACTCCATGGCCGCTGCGCTGACACCCGCGGGCAGGGAATAGGGAGCAGGGCAGGGAGCGGGCAGGGAATAGCAAGCAGGCAGTGGGCAGTGGGCAGCGAGCAGTGTCAGTGAACAGAGGGCAGAGGCAGTCCTGCTCGCTGCCCGGTCTGCTGACACCGGCGGGCAGGGAGAGGCAGGGAGCAGGCAGGGAATAGAAGCAGGGAACAGAAGCAGGAGCGGGCAGCAGGCAGTGTCAGCAGCGGGCAGTGTCAGAGGGCACGGCGGCCCCGCTCCGTGCCCGCTCCGCCGACACCCGCGCACGGCCAATGGGCTCGGGCGCTCCACCTGCCATCCCCGGCGCGCCCAATGGCGGCGCGGCCCCGGCGCTGCGCCCTCCCCGGCCAATGGGAGCCGGCGCTGGCTCTCGTTAATGATGCAGCAGTCCAGGGAAGACTATCACATGTGAGCTGGCCGCCTGCCAGCATGGAGACACCGAGAGAGCAAGGTAAACAACTTTCCAACGCCAAAATGATGACATTTAATCCCTAAATGCTGGCTTCCCGGCTCGACTCATCTTTAACCCCTTTCAGCTGGTGTGGAAGCGTCTGGAAGGCAGCCGTCTACCTGTCCCCAGTGCTTTTAAAAACTGGACGACGTGCCCTGCAATGATCACTGCGTCACCGTTTGCCACTTTGCGAACTACGCAGTGACAAACCTCCGAGCTCCGAATCGCAGGGCGCCTGTTAACCCCTGCACCAGCCCCTCGCCGACATGCCAGCCTCCAGGGACACGGGGGGGGGATAAAAAGCCCAGCCAAACCGGGAAAACAGCAGTCCTTGCAAAGTTGTCATCTCTCCCCCACGACTACTACCCTCCTCTGCAGTACAGCAATGCCGGCAGGAGTGACATTAGTACAACCTGTGCCGTCGCTCCATTGAGAAAACAGCTCTGACGCAGAACAGAGCAATCCTACCCAGCCAAAATAATAATAAAGGCACTTTGGGATCCGAACTTAGGGACGCCGGGGGAAAGGGACGCCCTGCAAATAATCCAAATACGTAGCTGCAGCTCCAGCCCCATCCTGATCAAAGGGTACGTACGTGAGGGAGACGAACCGGACCGAGGAGCCGTGCCCGTGCACCATCTGCGCAGTCCTCAGCCCTCCGCTCGCTCTGGAGCGCCGCAGAAGAGAAGGTTCCAGAAATTTCCTTCCCGTTAACCCTTTCGGTGTCTGCCCACTCTCCCTCCCCGTGGGATTAAGCGCGCCGGGTCTCCAGCATCGTCAATGGGCGAAGCCTCCTACGCCAAGCGAGCCCCAGTCCGAGGTGCAAATGGCAGCGGATGGTGGCAGGAGCCCAGTCCGTGGTGTTGGTGCCACTTCTCTTCCTGGAGCCCTCTCTGCCTCTCTTGCTGCCTCTCTCCCCTCTTGCTGCAGCAGGGCTGTTGCTGGTAGACCTATCGACGGAGCTTGCTCTCTCACTCTCTCGCTGAGCTCTGTGACGCAGCTCTAAATTCTCCAGCCTGCTCCTTGTGTTATAAGAGCGGAACTGCAGCTTTCCAGGGAGCCCGTGCCAGCGGTGCCAGGGCCAGGCAGACCGGAGGGAACGTCGCTCCTGGACTCTGCACCTTTTTTTGGCAATTATTCTGTTCCTCACCTCTGTTTCTGCGCTTCCTCCCCGGCTCTCAGCCTCGCATCTCCTTCTCTGCTTCTGAGTCATACTTACATACAGGTTAACTCTTTTAGGATTGGTAGTCAGCAGTACAAATCTCGAGCGATAGCAGCTGAAACCACAGCCAACTTTTTTGGTGTTTTTTGCTTTAAAAAAACCAAAGCAAATCTTGCTGGCTCTAAAAAACAAAAACACGTGCACACACACACACGTTGCAGTGGAGAGTTGGTGCTTTCTGATTAACTGTTTCGGTGACAGGAACCACTGCTTGACTTCCTGAAATGAAATATTTTAGGCCCATGTCCTGCAAATCCTGAGCAGGCAGATCCCCTGAAGCACAAGGCAGCTTAAGAGGAGCTGCTGCTGTGATCAGATGCAGGACTTCTGGGCATGAGGCTACTGCTGGCCCCACAAGCCCCTGCTCTGCTGGCCACAAGCCCCTGATCTGAGCATGGTTTAGCTGCTGGGCAGATGCACGGTGTGAGATAAGGTGCTGAAAGTGCTGGAAAGCCACAGGATCTTCTTAATCTGAGCAGCATTAATAAGTGTTATCACACACACAGATTCAAAACACTCGGCGTAGGCAGGGGAACTAATAACTGCGCTCCTGGAGTCACCAGAATCCAATAATCCCCGACAAAGACAGTCCACAGGCAGCTCTGCATTTCAGCACAGCAGGCATCATCCCCAGGCAAGGAGCCTTTTGCAGCTGCACGCTCTCTCCTCGCCTCTGCCCCCCAGATCCTGCAATAACTCCGGTGCCTCCGGCCAGCCCCGGCGCCCGGCAGGGGAAGCAGAGCTCTGCCAGCACCGGGAAGTGTGGAGGAGGATCCGTGGTAGGTGCAGCTCCTGGGAAGCAGGGAAGCTGATGGAGAGGCAGCACTGAGAGGGAGTTGATGTGCACACACAGAGCAGCGAGGAGCAGTCCGTCAGGAAACACGGAATGCAGAGAGATCCCTGCTCCACTCCTCTGTCTGCCATTTTAATTCTGACTTCAGAGCCGGCTGCGAGCGTTGGGTTTTTCACTACAACCAAAGCTGAAGTAACCACGGTTTTTTTCTCCTCGCAGCGTCTGAAGAGCCTGAGCTATTTTGGGATTTGTCTGTACTACACTGAAAATGACACCTGTTACGCACAGGCACAAATGAGAAAAATTACAAGCGCCCCGTTCCTCTGATAGGATCCTACAAAAAATGGGGTGAGATCCCATGGGTCAGGGCTGGGTCAGCAGCACGGGCTCTGACCGTGGGGTGAAGGGGATGACCCCAGTGAACTGAACAGACACCAGTATGAGAAATGTAAAAAGTCTGTAGTAGCTGATGCAAGGGGAAATCAAGCCTCCATGTGACCAGAAGAAGTAGTGCATGATCAACTAAATGCCACAATACATGGTTTCTTATGCAATCGAGCCCATGGGACTCCAGGCCTTACACATCCACTTTGTGGCCAAAGCTGCAGGGATTAACTCCTTCCTTAATGACTGGGAGCGAGCACAGGCTCCTGAAATGAGTCATCCCCCCAAGCAGGCCGGGCTTTGCTGAGACTGGAGCTGCCTGTGCTGCTTCCAGTCACCCCCATTCTCTCAGGAGCCCCAGCACGCAGGGCCAGGGCGGATTTTCCGCGTTCCCACTTCTCCCTGGTGGTTTGTACCAGGCTGTGCAGGCAGGCAGAGCCCACCTCGAGATCCAGGGAGCTCCAGACGTGACACAGTGAGATGAAACACCAGATGAAAGCTGGGAGCCTCAGAAACAGGGCAGTTCACTGGTGCTGTCGGCTCACGCTGCTTTTGTCAGGCCTTTGGTGCGTCAGGAAGGTGAATCTGATTTTGATTTATCCCAAATGACTCTTTCTGGTTGCTTTCAGGGGAAATGCAGTGTTTATTTTATGGTTTGCTTTCCTTTGAAAATCACCAGGGCTGGTATGTTTCTGTCTTTGCCTGGCTCTAGGTACTTGCTGGTGGCACTCAGGCTCCCAAGAAGAGCTCAGAGCTGTGAGAAATCAACTGTGAGAAATCTTGGGGCAATGGAAAACTTCAGCCCTCAGAACTGAGTGATGAGGCCTAAAAGCATAAAGTCATTTTCTGACACTCTTGGGCAGGATTTGGCATTTTTTGGTTTGAGCATCTTCAACATTCCACTATAAAAATCTAGGCTGCTTTTCTGGTTTAACTGGAGCCCATTTCCATGTGTGGAAACTGGTTTGGGTTGGGTTTTTTTAGCTTTTTTTCTTTTCCTTCCAGCCTTTAAAAGTAGGAGGCAGAGCTTTGGTTTTGTAAGAACTGCCTATGAGGGTGCAAAGTCCTGGACTAGAAAGGAGGCTTGGAAAATGGGAATAATCCATGGCTGTGGTGTGAGACAGGGGAGATCAGTGTCACCACCAGAATGGCAGGGTAGGAATCTTCCAGAACTGGGAGTGACCCCGTGGCTGATCACAGCTGGGCCCTGAGTGCTTACAGTGCTGATTAATAAAATAAAGGGTTTTTATAGTGCTGAACATTCTAAGAAGAATCCAGCACTTGCAGCTGGGATGGTTTGGGCTGGATGTTTGGGGAAATACCATTTTTTGAGGAGGGATGGAGGGGATTGACCCTCCAGGCTGTCATTGACAGTTCCCTCAGCGCCACGAAAGGATCAGGGAGCAACTCTTCAGCTTCCAGAGGAAGTTTTTGGCTTGCTCTGCTTCTGTGCCAGGCTGTACCTGAAGGTTCATCTTCCCTTCTCCAGCGTCTCCCGTGCAATTTTCTGCCGTCACGCTGCGATGACCTTAATAGCAACAACAAATGGAGTCTGCACTGCCCAAATCTCACCCTGTGCACGTCATTATTGCTGCTGGGGGTGATAAAACCACCTGAGGGAGGCCCTTGGTGTTCTGAGTGCTGAAGGGAACCCTCGTGGTCCTGCCCGCACTTCCAGCTTCCTGCCGGGGAAGCCTTGGCTCGGGTTTCGGTTTAAATGCCATCGGCCACACCTTCCCCCCAGCGCAGGAAGCACGATTGTTAAAATCAGGGCATGTTCCTGTTTCACTGAAAGGCTGAGATAAATAATCCAAAGGCCTCGTTTATGCCAAGCGAATTCCTGCCCGGGCTGGAGCAAGTCTGGGCAGCTGTAAATCTGTAACCCCTCGACCTCAGCCACGGAAGGGGAGGCTTGGCACAATCCCCATGGGAGGGGCTGGGCACCAACGGAAGGAGCAAAGAATCGGGCAAAGGTGGACAGGGCAGTGGAAAAGTTTCTTCACTTTACCAAGCCAGAGGCTTAAAAGCTGCTTTGAAATGCAGAATAGTCAGTTTTTTCAAGTGCTGCTGTGGGGTAGCTCTTGTTGGATTTGTCAGTGATACTTCATCCTCACAAACACAGCCTCAGTGAGGGACAGTCACAACAAATATTCAGGTTTCAGTTTTTTCCAAAAGGTTTATTGTTTTCCAGGACAAGCTTCTTTAGTGAATTCCAGAGAATTGGCCAGTGAGACCTTTCTTTACCAGCCCAGCAGAATCACAGAATGGTTGGGTTAAAAGGGACCTTAAAGCCCATCCAGTGCCCCCCTTGCCATGGGCAGGGGACATCTTTCCACCGTCCCAGGCTGCTCCAAGCCCCATCCAACCTGGCCTGGGACATCTCCAGGGATCCAGGGGTGCTCTGGGCACCCTGTTCCATTTGGAACACTCTGCATGCTCTCCCGGGGGTCCCCAAGCAGCAGGAGGAAGAGCAGCAGGCAGATAAAGAGCAGCAAACCCCTTCCTAAACAGTTTTCAAAGCCAGTTCTGTGCGTCTGTTTGGGTGTGCACAGCTGACATGCACGCCCACAAAAGAGCGGGGTGGGGGGGTTCACAGTGCCCCCTCGGGAGGTGGTTCAAGGGAATTGTGTGGAACAGCTGGCGCTGGGATCTGCCGGCACTGCCAGAGGTGCGGGATCGCTCCCGGGCGCTGTCGGGGGATGTGCTGGCGCGGCTGTGCTGGCATTGGGGACCTCGCATTTGCATGGAGCATTTGCATTCTCGGTGCGAACCCAGCCCACGGCACAGAGCAGGCACTGAAATGGGCAGCCCGCAGGTGAAAACCTGGCCCCTCCCTCTGAATAAACCTGGAATTTTTTCCGGTGAAATCTAAGAAACCCAGCTGGAAGAGCCGGGATCCTTTTCAAAGAGGTGGCTGCACCGCGTTAACATCCAGCCCGGCCGCTTCAAAGCACCGCTTCGTGGCCTGTGTGGGACTCGGGGCCGGGGTGTTTGGGGATGCTCAAGCCCACGGCAGAATTCCCCGGTGGGCACAGGGACCCCCGGCCGCCCTCCCCCGGCGCTGGCAGCGGCTGTGGGGGCAGCGAAAGCAAGGAGCCAACAGCGCGGAGACAAAAGGAATTATTTCAGCTATTAGCTGCTAAGAATAGAGGCGGCGGGGGTGCTGAGGTGACCTGACAGCGCAGCCGGAGGAGCCGGGATTGCAGGGGGAGCACGGAAATAGCCGCGCTCCAGCTCAGCTCCCGCAGCTCCGTGAGTCACCCCCGGCCCGGGGGGGGGCACAGCTGGGGGCGGGCAGGGCCGAACCGGGCAGGGCCGATACCGGGCGAGGGGCCGAACCCAGAGGGGTCTGAATCCAGCGGGGTCTGAATCCAGCAGGGTCCGAACTGAGCAGCGTCCAAACCGAGCAGGGTCTAAACCGAGCAGGGTCCGAACTGAGACAGCGTCCAAACCGAGCAGGGTCTGAACCCAGCAGGGTCCAAACCCAGCAGGGTCCAAACCGAGCAGGTGTCCAAACCCAGCAGGGTCTAAACCGAGCAGGGTCCAAACCCAGCAGGGTCCAAACCCAGCAGAATCCGAAACCGAGCAGGGTCCAAACTGAGCAGAGGGTCCGAAGCCGAGCAGGGTCCAAACCCAGCAGGGGTCTAGAACCCGAGGAAGAATCCGAACCGAGCAGGGTCCAAACCGCAGCAGGGTCCAAACCCAGCAGGGTCCGAACCGAGCAGGGTCCAAACCGAGCAGGGTCCAAACCGAGCATGGTCCAAAACTGAGCAGGGTCCGAACCCAGCAGGGTCCGAACCGAGCAGGGTCCAAACCCAGCAGGGTCCCAGCCCTGCAGAAACTGGCCCCCGGGCTGGGTTTGCAGGGCAGCTCTCGGCACAGGAGCCTGGTTTTCCCTGCGGAGCATCTTCCCAATGGGGGGAAAAGCCCGAGGAGCCGCCCTGGCTGCCCCGTGCCTCTGCTGAAGGTGGCCGATCCTCGGGCAGCGGGTCCTGCTCCGGCACGGGCAGGAGGATTTTGGGAAAGGCAAACATCCCGGGCCGGAGGAGCCTCTTGATGTCGCTCCAACTGTGTTTCCAGGGTGTTTTCCCCAAGTGCTAATCTCGAAGTTCCCTTTGCAAATACCTCATAAAAGGTTAAAGATATGCGCGGCAGGTATTTAAACGTGGGGTCAGTAAATGGTGAGGTGCTCAGAGATGGCTTTAACATCGTGTCCTGCTGCTGTATTAACCAAAATCCTTTTGGTATCACTGTGTGTTTTTATCCAGTATAGCCTGGAAGAGGCAATTTTCCTTCTGTGCTGTTTGTGCAGCGCAGGGGTACAACACATTCCTGATCTATGACGAGGTTTCCAAACTCCATAGTAAAATGAATAATAATGATAGTAAACGTTTGTATAACTTTTTTTTTTTTTTTTTAATACAGCAACCTTTGTATTGTTTCAGTGCTGGATTTTCCAGTTATTGTATGTAGGGGGGAAAAAAAGGTTTAAAAAAAAAAACAAAACAAGGAATAAACAATGAATTTAAAAAACAAACCAACAAAACAACAAACAAATTCAAGGGTTTGTAAGGAAAGAAAAAATCAGTCCTGGGTGCCACTGCAGAAAGAGTCGAGCTGGATCAGAATTAAACATCTCAGCTGGAGCGTGGACAGGGGCAGCAGACAGCCTGCTAAAAATAGATTAATCCCAATTAACAGCCACACTTCTGCTTTGCCCAGGATTCCCCGTGGGGCGCAGGGGCTGCAGAGGGGCTCGGTGCCCCGGGTGGGCCCACAGCGGGGCCGGGGGCACTGTGTGCCCGTCCTTTGCCTGGCCCGGGGGCTCGGAGGGTGGCAGTGGCAGTGACAGTGGCGAGTGACAGTGACAGTGACAGTGTCAGCAGTGTCCCCGCTGCCTTGGCTGCAGCTCCAGCTGCCCCAGCCCCGGCTTAGCTCCCGCTCCCCGCCTCAGATCTGCTCTGCCGTGACCCGACGCTCTGCCGGGCTACGGCCTTGCGGGCTCCCGCGGCCTCTCTGCCCAGAGATCGAGCCCTGGGCACCGTCCTGCCATGCCGAGGCTTGCTTAAACCCCACAGCAGGGCTGTGCCAGCAATCCTGGCTGCTTTGATTCCCTCTGGGACAATGCTGCGAGCCTGGCTTGCTCCTCTGACTGTTCTCTGAGTGCTTCTCTGCTCCTCTGAGTGCTTCTCTGCTTCTCCTGACTGTTCTCTGAGTGCTTCTCTTGCTCCTCTGACTTCTTCTCCTGCTCCTCTGACTGTTCTCTTGAGTGCTTCTCTGCTTCTCTAACTTCTTCTCTGCTCCTCTGACTACTTCTCCTCCGACTGCTTCTCTGCTCCTCTGACTGACTTCTTCTCATGCTTCTCGGTCAGCAGCGTTGCAAAATATTTAGTGGGAAATAACAGATTTAAGCCTCTGTTTTCCAAACTCTGGTAAGTTTATTTGTCCCATCCAGTCTGGGAAACTCTGGCAAACAGCTCTTTTCCCCACCAAAGGGATGGATATTAATTACCCAATTTAAATATTTAGCCAGAAAATGAACGCCTTCAGCTGTAACAAGTTAGTTTTTGTTTAATCAGAAACTAGGTAGTGAATGCTCTGGGGTTTCTTTTTCATTTTCTGTGGCAGATAATCAAATTTTTAATATCTTGGATTTACCTGAGGAACAACTGCAGGTACAGGGGGCAACAGCACGGGCTTTATTTAAATGTGCAGCTGAGCCCTGATGGGGTATTTTATGTAAAAATCAAAGTCAATGGTGAATGCCAGGACCCAGCCCTCGAGAGAGGCAGGATCGTGTCCAGGCTGGCAGGCAGCTCCGAGTGGGGATAGGGCTTTGGATGTGCTGGGGACCAGCAGTTATTTCTGCTTAGAACTGCTCAGAAAAGATTTCCGTCTTACACTTGTTAGGGGCTCAATCACCCTTTGCACTGAAATGCAGATCCAGGATTTGACTTTTTTTTTTGTTTTGGTTTCTTTATTTATAATTGAGAAAGACTCGGTGCAGAGCAGTTAGGGTACCTGTGGGCTGCTGGGCAGCAGTTCCCCTGCACAGCCCTGTTTCCCTCCCCCAGGAGAAGTCCCACGGAGCCGGTCTCCTGGAGCCCAGCTTGGTGCCAGAGCAGAGTTTCCTGGCTGTCCCACAGTCCTGGCTGCCCCTCCTGGCTGTCACCCTCCCAGCTGCCTGGAGCTGCACTCCTGGGTACAGCAGAAACCTCCCATTAAAAGTCCTGCCAAGCTTGTCGTGTAAAGCAAAGCAGAACATTTTCCCACTGGGAAATGAACAAACAGGGGGGAAAAAAAACCCAACCAAACAAAAAAAACAAACAAACCCCAGACCTGTTGGGGCTATTGCTGGGGCCAGCAGCAGCATCCCTATCCCTGTGCCCACTGGGATCAGCTCTGCCAGGTGAGCCCAGCCTGGGGATGGGCAGGAGAGGAGCCAGTCCCAGCCCTGGCACCCTCTAGTCGCTCTTCTGGGTGGGAGCACCGCCAAATTGGACACCCCAACATTTGGGCACTCCCAAAATGTTAAGGCTTGCAGCCTGGGCCCGGGGAAGACATGCCTGCCCATGGAACAAGATGAGATTTAAAGTCCTCTTCCAACCCAGAAACCATTCCATGATAATTTAGTTTCTTATTTTCTCAGGGTTTTTTGGGGAAGGATCAGTATTAGATGCTGGGCTTAGAGGCTTAAACCCAGTCCTTGCCATTCCTCAGGTGCTGGCCCTTCCTGCAGGATGAACCAGAATCCTCAGCTCGTTTTTTTTCACCTTTAATTGAGTAAAATAGGCTGGGAAGGAGCTGGTTTATGTGGGGTTTTTTTAAGAGGAAAAGAAATTGGCAGGTACATGAGCGAAGCTGAAAGTATTTTCATCTGTTTTGGTTTGCAATGTTTAATGTTTTGTTTTCTACTTTACGAGTATACAAAGGAATCACTCAAAACAAAGTTCTCCTCCCATTCTGGTAAGGGGAAAAAAAAATCTGTGTTGGGACTAATGAGATTAATGAGAAATAGCTAGGCAAGAAAAAAATCCAAAATATCTTCAAAAATGACGATGTCTGTTTTTTTCTTAGGAAAAAATAGAAAAGTTTCATTCTCTAATTGAGCTTTGTTTGTGAAATAATTCCAGGCTGGGAAGAGTAATCAACTCATGCATAAAAATATGGCTTTAGGATCAACTTTCATTTTATGACGGGTAGCTTGGATTTATAGAAGTTACTGGTGGTTTTCCAAATGATTTTGTGCTATGGAAATATGAAACACCTGTCCTAAATTTGTGAGCCCCTTGTTTTAATGACAAGGGGTATGGAGAGAAACTGATCAAGAAAAACACATTTTTAAAAAAAATAAATCTTGGCAGTTTGAGGCCAAAACAGCTGTGATAGAATCCTCGTCTTGCCCCTCTTTTTTCCAAGTATTTTAGAAGATAATAGCTTAGAACTCTTTATTTTTAGAAGCCTCCAGAAGGCTCAGCTGAGACCCCAGAGGCCACAGTGGCTCAGCGCTGTACAAGCACATTATTTAGGCCAGTTTATCCCCGGCCATAATAATTTCCAATCCCAGTTTCCAGGCTGAGACAAGAGGCAGGGAGAAAGCTGAGGCAGCGCTGCCAGCACCAATCCCAGCAGGAGCAGCAGAACACCCCCGGGCCAGCCAAGCTGATGAATATGGTAATCCCAAAATATGATAATTTTCGGTAATAAAAAGCACCTTCAGGATTTTTTTTTTTTTTTTTTTTAAATTCGGAGCAGAATGAATGCTGCGCGTGGCAGCGAGGCTGAGGCTCGGGGCGTTCCCTTGGCAGCCGGGGGCGGCTCCGAGGCGCGTCTGGCGGGGGCCGAGCGGGGGCCGAGTGGGGCTTGAACGGGGCTGAACGGGGGCTGAATGGGGCTGAACGGGGCTGAGAGGGGTTGAGAGGGGTTGAGCAGGGGCTGAACGGGGCTGAGCGGGGGCTGAACACAGGGCTGAGAGGGGCTGAACGGGGCTGAAACGGGGGCCGAGCGGGCGCTGAGCGGGGTCTGAACGGGGCTGAGCGGGGCTGAACGGGGTCTGAGAGGGGTTGAGAGGGGTTGAGAGGGGCTGAACGGGGGCTGAGCGTGGGCTGAACAGGGCTGAGCGGGCGCTGAGCGGGGCCCGAACGGGGGGCCGAACGGGGGCTGAGGCGGAGGGCCGAGCAGAGGCTGGGCCGAGTGGGCGGCTGAACGGGGGCTAAGGGGGGCGCTGAGCGGGGGGCTGAACGGGACTGAGCGGAGGCTAGAACGGGAGGGGCTGAGCGGGGGTCTGAACGGGGGCTGAACGGGGCTGAACGGGGCTGAACGGGGCTGAGCCGGGGCTGAACGGGGCTCGAGGGGGGGCTGAGCGGGGGCTGAGCGGGGCTGAACGGGGCTGAACGGGTGCTGAACGGGACTGAGCGGGAGGCTGAACGCGGAGGCTGGAGCGGGAGCGGCTGAACGGGGCCTGAACGGGGCTACTGAACGGGGGCTGAGCCGAGGGCCGAGCGGGGGCTGAGGGCTCCCCCGTCCATCATCAGCACATTTCCCCAACCCCTGCTGTGCCTCCCAATGCAGCCACACACACACGGGAGAACTTTGTTTTGAGTGATTCCTTTGTAGAAGCTCAAGTAGTAAGCAAAACATTAAACATTACGAACCAAAACGGATGAAAAATACTTTTCAGCTTTGCTCATGTACCTGCCGTTCATCTCATTAGGTCCCAACACAGATTTTTTTCTCCCTTACCAGAATGGGAGAACTTTGTTTTGAGTGATCCCTTTGGAGAACTCATCAACTCATCACACCACCCAGCTCATCCCACCATATCCCAGTACACCCAGCACACCCCAGTCCATCCCAGCCCATCCCAGTCCATCCCAGTCCCATCCCAGCACCACCCCAGTCCCATCCCAGTCCATCCCAGCACACCCCCAGTCCATCCCAGTCCATCCCATCACACCCCAGCCCATCCCAGTCCATCCCAGTCCATCCCAGCACACCCCAGTCCATCCCCAGCCCATCCCAGTCCATCCCAGTAACACCCAGCACACCCCACCACCCAGTCCATCCCAGTCCATCCCAGTCCATCCCAGTCCATCCCAGCCCCATCCCAGCACACCCCAGCCCATCCCAGTCCATTCCCAGTACACCCCCAGTCCCTCCCAGCACACCCCAGCCCTCCCCTGTTTGCAGGTGCATCCCCAGCAAGGGCAGGGCAGGGCTGACCCCGGTGTTTGCCCCGTGCCAGTTCCGTGCCAGGCTGGGCTGGGCAGGGCTGGCAGCGTGACGGGCCAGGCTCAGCCAGCACCTGGGGAGGCCAGGGTAAACACAGCAGGGACAGCTCCAGGCCCTGCCCAAACCGACATTACTTCTGCCCATTGCAACAGCCCAGCAGTGAGAAATGCACCATTAAATCACATTTAAAGGTGCAAAGTCCCCATCATTCCCTCTCCCAGTGCTCTGTGGAAGTGGAAGCTGGCTGGGAAGAATGCTGCGGCAGTGAGAGCCAGGTGAGGAAAAGTCTGGGAACACAAGAGAAATGCTCCAATTGCAGCTAAAAGGCAAATATTGCCCAGAATACCCAGGCTGTTCCTGCAGCACAAAGAATAAGAATTGACTTCTGTAAAATCCCTGAAGTGTCCAGGTTGGATGGGGCTTGGAGTGAGCTGGGATAGTGGAAGGTGTTCCTGTCCGTGCCAGGGGTGGAACAAGGTGAGATTTAAGGTCCCTTTGATGGTCCCCAACTGAAACCTTTCTCTAAATCCTTTTCACAGACACAAGACAGGGAAATCCATCCCACTGGGATGGGAGGGGATGCTCAGAATGGTCCAGGGATGGTTCCAAGCTGGAGCTGCAGTCATTCCATGACTGGAGACGATGGAACTGCCAGAGCCAACACAGCCCAGGGGGAAGGAAAGGCAGAAGTCGTGGGATGGAGACCACACAGGTTCATTTGGGAAGGACCCTAGTGCCTCCTAATAACCTGAAATAAAGCACCCAGTCCCCATCTCCATGGAAAACTCCTTCCTTCAAAAGCACTTCTAATGGAATTTACCTCCTGCTCCTGAATTCGCTGCTGGTTTGGAACAGACCAGCCAAGGAGGGAGGGCTGGACCACAGGTGAAGAAACCAGCTCTGCCTTTGGCAGCAGGGGGACAGGACAGAGCTTCTGTCCCCTTCCCAGGGGACACCTGTGGCACCTTCACCGTGAGGATACAGAGAAAACCAACAGCCTTTGGTGCTCACTTGTCCTCCCTGGGCAGGGCAGAGCTCAGAGGAGCCACCCGGGGCTGAGGGCGCCTTACAAACCCTTGCCCAGGCTGCAGGCAGAGCCCTGCCAGGGCAACAGACACTGTCCCCAAAATCAAATACTCATGAACTGGAGCTCGAGCAGAGCACAGGACGTGCCTTTAGTGACTGATAACAGGGGAGAGAAGAGTTCTGTCAGCCGGGCCCCTGTGAGAAACGAGCGGAGGAAACCCAAGCCGTGCAATGTTAAAGTTCCAAAATTAAACCCTTGTTTACGTAACGACTGGGTCACTGCTGCCGGGGAACATGGCACTTTGAACCAAAAAAGGCCCTTTCCAGTGCTCTGCCTGCTCCCTGCCAGGCCTCCCCCAGCCCCATCCCCACGGTTTTCTGCTGCTCCGCTGCCCTGTGCAGGGAGGCAGCACCTGGGACCTGAGAGCCAGGAGCTGCTTTGGGGCTGAGCCCTCAGCTCCTCACCCTCTCCTGCTGCTCATTGACGTCTCACAGGGCTGGGTATCCTGCTGGAGTGCCCTTCCCCAAACTGTACCTTCCCCAAACTGCCCTTCCCCAAGCTGCCCTTCCCCCATCCTCTCCCATGGAACAAATCCACCTGCAGGCCCCCCAGCTGGGTTTGGTGGCTTTCACCCGCTCTGGAAATTGCATTTGGGGCTGTCCCTGCAGAGCCAGGAGCTGATGGTCCCATGGGTCCCTTCCAGCTCAGGATAGTCCATGATTCAATGGGTTTTTCTCTTTGAAATAAGGAATAAAACTGTCTGCAGCCTCTACAGAAAACAGTGAAATGTCCTTTGCTGCATCAGCCTGGCTAATTTACAAATATAACAACACAGCAGACTAAAAATAAGATAATTTAAATGCAAAATATAAATAAAGAACTTTATGGAGCTTCCCCCCCTGCAGTGTCTTTAAAAAGCCTTCTAAAAAGCCTTTTACCACATGGCTAAACACACCTTTATTTATTATTTTTAAAGAAAAGGGAATAAAAGAACTTAATCCAAACTAAATATTTAAGCAAACAGCAATTAACTAACAATGATGAATGGTAAACAGTCCTAGTCCCACGCTAGAGCGGGACTTCTTACAAGCCCGTTTATCTAAGCTAAAAGCTGCTCAAGGGGGAAAAGCAAGCTTTATCGAGTAAACTTTGTCTCAGCCACCTTGCTATTAAAGCAGTCCACATCTCAGAACCTGCATCGTGTATTCTGGGAGGGAAAAAAAAGGAGCAAGAACATAACCCAAGCCCGTGGCATGGAAGTTACGATGCTGTGTGGAGCAATTATCCCTAAATAGAAAAACGGGAAATACAAAGCAGCTCCTTCACTCCCGTGGGCCTTGGGTTAAAAATAGGAACAGTGAGGAGACCCCTTAAATTCCACCTGATGCTCCCACTTGGCCTGGGGGCTGTCAATCCCACTTACCCCACTGGGAAGGAGCAGCCTGGGCAGAATTGCCCTAAGATTTTATCCACTTGGATCCTTCTATTTATTTTAAATGCAACATTATATTATTATTAATTATTATTATTTCTATTTGAAATGTAACATAACTATGATATAATTATCATCATTATTAGCATTATGATAATTAGCATTATCACATTATCATTATCATTATTGTTACTATTATTTCTAGTATTTCCTATTTATTATTATTCCTATTGACATTATCATAATAAACATCTCATCACTTATCAGCATTATCGTGATTTTACATCATCCTCATCCCTCTGGAGCGGGGGGGGCCGTGCCGGGTCCCAGCTTCAGTCCTTCCCCTCGGGCCCGGGGCTGCGGGCGGGGGGGTCCTGGGGCTTGCGGGGAGCGGGGGGGACAAACGGGGGGCAGGACGGGAGGTGGGGGGGCGTGGGGTGAGCCGGGGATGAGCGGGAGCGATGAGCAGGGCGATGCAGAGGATGGTGCAGGGGATGTGCATGGCGGGATGCAGGCAGGGGATGCGCACGGGAGGCGCGGGGATGCAGCGGGATGTGCGCAGGATGTGCGCAGGATGTGCGCAGGATGTGCGCAGGGACGCAGCTCGATGTGCGCGGGATGTGCGCGGGGATGTGCGCGGGATGCAGCGGGGGTGAGCCGCGGGGATTGCGGCGCGCTGCGAGCGCGGGGTGCGGCGGGACGAGCGCGGAGATGCAGCGCCGACGTGCGCGGGATGTGCGCGGGGATGCAGCGCGAACGTGCGCGGGATGTGCGCGGGGGATGCAGCGCGACGTGCGCGGGATGAGCCCGGAGATCCAGCGCGACGTGCGCGCCATGTGCGCGGGGATAGAGCGGGGACGTGGCGGCGGTGATGTGCGCGGGCTGCGCTCGGGCCGTGCCCGCCGCCGATCCCCCCGGCCGCCCGCCCCCGGTACTCGCCTGGCGCAGCGGCCCCGGCCCGGGAACGCTCCCGGGGCCGAGCGGGGCCGGCGGAGGCGGCCGAGCCCCCCGGGCCCTCCTGGGTCCCTCGCAGAGAGCGGCGGGCCGCGGGGCCAAGAGGTCACCGCCGCAGCGCCTCCAATTCCCGGGAGGCAGGCGAAAATGCCGGGAAAAGGCCCGGGGGGAGCGGGGCGGGAGTGAGGGGGTCCGCTCCAGACCCCTCCGAGCCGGCTCTTCCCCCGGCGTTTTCCTCTTCTTCCCCATCGGAGCCAGGGGATGGTCCCATCCCAGGGGATGACGGCGCAGATCTTTGAGAATCCGGCACAAAAACAGACGCCGGATCTATTTCGGGATTTAAAAAAGAAAGCAGCGTGAGGAGAAATAAATGTCTGGCAGTCGGGTTTAAAGCGCTGCGTGTTCCTTGCAGGGCTGCAGCCCCTGCGTGCGCCGCTGCGACATCTCCGGGACCACCTTCCAGGACCTCCGCAGTCATTAGTGGGTATTATCCCTCGCTCCCTCTTAGGAAGTGGTGGGATTAATCATTCCCCATTTAAACGGCTGGGAAACTATGGCCACAGCGCACATTAAGTGATTTGCTGACAGGCACACGAGAAAATTGGCGCCTAGTCCAAGCGTTCTCCCAATTATGCCATCCTCGGGAACTGCATAATTTCCCTGCGTGATTCCAAACACGGCTCAGACTCCCTGGGCAGGGCTGCGTCTCCGCAGAGCGTTGCAGCTCAAATCAGCGCCAGGACCCGTCCGTGTCCCCCCCCGGGGGGCTCCCCGCAGCTCCGGCCCCACGGCAGAGGGCGCAGGTAATTAACCCCGGCGGGCACACCAGAGCTCTGGGGCGGCGGGGGGGGACGCTCAGCCTGCCCGAGGTGCCCGCCCCGCAAGCCCCGCTCCGAGCCTCCCGAGCGCTGCTCCAGCTCCGCGCCCCGCGCACCGTCCCGCAGCCCAGTGGAAATTCCCCAGCGGTGCCAGCGCCGGGCACCGGCAAAACCTCCCCGGAGCCGGCCCGGGAGCGGGGGCGCCGTCCACCGCGAGAGCGCGTGCGGCCCCGGGGGGATCCCGGAGAGCGGGGGACCGGGGGGCAGCCGGGGGGTCCGGGGGGGTCCGAGCAGCGGGGGATGGGGCCCCCTCGCCCGCTCCCCCGCCCTTCTCCGGGCTCCCCTGCCCTCGTTGCGATGGGCCCCTGCCCGCCCAGCCGCCTAATCTGGCGCTAAGTGGGACTGCCGATGAGCGCCGCGATAAATTTAGAAAGAAATCTTATGTGTGGGTCAGAGTGAAAAACACGGCGGGGGAAGCCGAGCTGCGGCGGCGCTCTGCTCTGCTCTCTGCTCTGCTGTGCTCTGCTGGGCTCTTGTCCTCCTCTCTCCTCTCCTCTCCTCTCCTCTCCTCTCCCTCGTCCTCTCCTCTCCTCTCCTCTCCTCTCCTCTCTCCTCCCTCCCTCTCCTCTCCTCTCCTCTCCTCTCCTCTCCTCTCCTCTCTCTCTCCTCCTTCTCCTCTCCTCTCCTCTCCTCTCCTCTCCTCTCCTCTCTCTCCTCTCCTCTCCTCTCCTCTCCTCTCCTCTCCTCTCCTCTCCTCTCCTCTCCTCTCCTCTCCCTCTCTCCTCTTCCTCTCTCTCCCTCCTCTCCTCTCCTCTCCTCCTCTCCTCTCCTCTCCTCCTCTCTCCTCTCCTCTCCTCTCCCGCTCCGTCCTCTCCTCTCCTCTCTCTCATCGGTTTAAAGGAAGATTTTTTCAGTCGTTATAGTGGGAAAGGAGCGAGAGGAGGGCAGCGCTGCCCCGGCCCCGACCTCTCACACCTGACATTTCAGCCGGAGTCTCTTAAGAGAGCAAGTTCGCCTTCCCCGGGAGCTGTTTGTAAGCACGAGCAGGGAAAGCAGTTTGTTAATTCCCTCTCTCCTGCCTGCCCTGCCTGTCCTTGTCCCAATCGCTTTTGTTAATCTCTTTAAATTGTTTTAAAAACAACAGCAACAAAAATAATGGCATTAGCGGTGCGGAAATCCCCCGTGAAATCACCAACACAGCCCCACGTCCCTCTCTCAAATCGAAACGTTCCAAACTGTTTTATCAATATTTGCTGGGAAATTATATTGTACCAGGCGAGGAGAAGGGAAAAGAATTTCTGAATGTATCTTCCTTTAATAAGCTATTAAGACCTTGTACTGCTAATTAAACTATTAATTAGACGTCTTAATCGTTCCTAAACACGTGTAGCATGCTTGCCAAAGCAGCAATAAGCCTCTGGGGCAGGCAGGAGATAAGGAAAGAAGGATGGCAAACACTGAAGATTAAAAAAATATGAAGAAAAAAAAAATCAAATATAATCAGAGAAATAGCAAATTAAAATAGCTAAGAGTCAGAAGGGTGGTGTATTCTTAATTTATAGGAACAAAAAATAAGTAACTTGAGAAGCAATTTCCATGCAGGAGCCCTTGGGGCACCTGTGTGTCTTACACAGGACAAAAAGGGACAGAACTTTCCAGACCTTTGTTTTTCTGCAGTCAGAGCTGTGGAAACCAGAAATGGAACCCAACTTCCCCAATCATCAGAAGTTGCCATTACGAAAATTAACAGAAAAAACGATTCAAAGTTGTGGGGTTTTCCTTCTCCAGAGGAAAGACACAAACGATTTTCAATTGGAAGATA